>CM062295.1:238506198-239706198 GCA_031216915.1 Pictodentalium vernedei | reverse complement strand
AATGGACAAACAGACAGACTGATTCCATAATTCGAGGGTTTTCAACAGGCGTATAAAAAATCAGTCAGGCTATACTAAAGTTATAATCTGGAATGCACAAATTCAAGAGGAATAACTCTGGAAAGGTACATGCGATTTTGGCCGAAAGTGAACCTGAGCTGTGCTTTGTGGTCATAAACAAAATCTGAGAATTTGAAACAAATTAGTCAAGGCAAACTAAAGTTATCATCCGGAAAGCACAAAATCCACAAATTTGCAATCATTCATGGGGAATAACTATGGAACGGTACATGCGATTATGGCTAAAGGTGAACTTGAGCTGTGCTTTGTGGTCAAAAACAAAATCTGAGAATTTGAAAAAAATCAGTCAAGACAAACTAAAGTTATCATCCGGAAACCACAAAATCCATAAATTTGCAATCATTCAAGGGGAATAACTCTGGAAAGGTATATGCGATTGTGGTCAAAAGTGAACTTGAGCTGTATTTTGTGGTCAAAAACAAAAAACTGAAAATTTGAAATAAATCGGTCAAGGCAAACGAAAGTTATCATCTGGAAACGAGAAGTTGGGCTAAATTCCCATAAATAAAGGGCCATAACTCTACTGCAAATGGGCCGCTAGAAACAGAAATCAAACCAATCCTGTATTTTGTCATACTAAATCCACATGCCAAATTTAACTCAGTTCAAACCATTACAACTAAAGTTATCGTCTGGAAACGAAATGTGTCCATGGACGGACAGACAGACGGGTGGAGAGACCATTCACATAATACGTCCCGTTTTTCAAACGGGCATATAAAAACAACATCTGAAAAATTCGGTGTCAATCCGTCAAGGTGTTCAGCTTTAAATGAACGGAAACCAATTTTTTTTTCAAAAATGGAGTTTTCAAAGGGCCATAACTCTGAAGCAGATGGACTGAGAAACACCACTATCGAACTTGACCTGTATTTTATTGCTACAAACAACATCTGAAAGTTTGATGTCGATCTGTCAAGGCGTTCAACTTTAAATGAAGGGAAACCAATTTTTTTTTCAAAAGATTGTGTTTTGAAAGGGCCATAGCTCTGCAGCAGATGGACTGAGAAACACCAATATTGAACTTGACCTGTATTTCATTGCTAAAAACAACATCTGAAAAATTTGGTGCCAATCCATCAAGGCGTTCAGCTTTAAATGAACGGAAACCATTTTTTTTAGAAAAATTGTGTTTTCAAAGGGCCATATCTCTGCAGCGGATGGACTGAGAAACACCAATATCGAACCTGACCTGTATTTTATTGCTAAAAACAACTTCTGAAAGTTTGATGTCGATCCGTCAAGGCATTCGACTTTAAATGAATGGAAACCAATTTTTTTTTAGAAAACTGTGTTTTCAAAGGGCCATATCTCTGCAGCGGATGGACTGAGAAACACCAATATCGAACCTGACCTGTATTTTATTGCTAAAAACAACTTCTGAAAGTTTGATGTCGATCCGTCAAGGCGTTCGACTTTAAATAAACGGAAACCAAATTGTTTACGGACAGACGGACGGACAGACAGACTGTTAACATAATAGGTCCGTTTTTATAAACGGACATATAAAAAAGCATTCTGACTTGTGGATCTGAAGTAGAAGATTTTTAAAGAAATATCCTCATATTATTAAAAGTTAAAAAAAAATATTGTTATAAGTTAAAATTGGGGCTACCACAGGGAGCCCAAATATTAACACAGGGAACCAATTTGAACAAACTATAATCTGACTCCCCTAGAGATCTTGTAAACCAAATATGAAAGAATTTTGACACGTGAATCTGAAGAAGATTTTTGAAGAAATTCAATGCAATGCCCCTTTGGGACCATCACTCACACAAACTTTCAGTTGAATTGGCCCAGTGGTTTTGGAGAAAACCAAAACATGGTGTTGATGGATGACAGATGGAGAGCGATTAGAAAATGGGTAGTATATGAAATGCTTGACATCATATGTGAAATATATACTGACCTGCTGCAAGCCCCGACTTGTCTTTGAGCTTGTCTACTTTCCATTCGATCTAAACTCATTACTTGATCAGCCGTATCCAATATCACATCAGCCACCTAAAAGAAAAATAACAATGAAAGAACATTACCCATATTTTTATTAACTTGGTACGTGCTTCAACATTTAGATACAAGTATCATGGAGGTCCTCGGTTGGATATGTCTTAATCTTAATTGAATAACTCTATTAATTGAATAACTTTCAAACGCCAAATCATTTACCAAACATTCAGCCAAAATCTTATCAGTTAACTGCATTTAGGTTATGGAGTCACTCCTATTAATTGAATGAAAGTGTCAATGACACTGTAGCTTAACTTACCTGTGTGTTGTGTTTGATGAAAAGGATAATGTTCAATGTTTATGAAAGGATTATGAAATACAAGAATTGTGATAATTGAGAATAAGTTAATTTCTGTTCCCTGTATGCTATGTTTTCAATAAAAATAATTTGAGGGGAAGACTGTACTAAAGAATTGAGAAGTGCGTTAATGTGGCTCTCGGAGTCATTCTACAAAGTTACAATGAAATCCCTTCAAAAATATGACCTGTAGACTGTGCTAAAGGTTTTCAGGTCCCTGTAGCCATCACAGTTGACCGATCGCACCCAAAAGGGGACATTCTCATCTAGACATTATATGGAGCCATCCTACCAAGTTACAATGAAATCCCTCCAAAAATACGACCTGTGTAGACTGTGTTAATGGTTTTTGGGCTCGGGCAGCCGTCACGAGTGACAGATCATGACCAAATGGGGAAGTTCTCATCTAGACATCATACGGAGTCATCCTACCAAGTACCAAGTAACAATGAAATCATGTATATACTACTCACAATATGTTAAAGATCCCCACTACTGATGGACATATTTGTAAATAAAAGCAAGGTTTCTGCTACAGTGCAGGGTGCCTCTTTAAGGGTACCATTACCCCGGCCAATTTTTCCTCCAAATCATACCCCCAGAGAATGTTTCTGTAAGTTGGACACACACACAAGCAGGGTTACAGACAATGTTGCACAAAGCTAGCTCTTTGATCCAGTAGAGTTCTTTCACTGATGCAACTGATAATCAATGAACTTGCTTTTTCCCCTTGCCAACATGTTACCCCTAGCAGAAACCCTTATAAAAGGTAAATGTGTATGTACATTGTTATCTACAAATATGTCAACAACAGGGTTCATACAGGTTTGGTGGTATGATTTTCCATTCCCTGCTCTATAAATTTTCCATAGACCTTCTCCCTTAAAATACAGTAGGCACAGAGAAACAATGGGCAGAAATCTTCCTGTACCTTTAGTTTTATAGCCAAGAGGGATGAGGATCCAACAAACAAATCTGCTAATCATGGACCCACAGAGTATTCTTCCCCCTGGTCCATGAATAGGAGATTTGCTTGTTGACTCATCAGTTTGGGATACAGGTATTTGACGTCGCCCCCATGTATAAGTCGCACCCATGTAAAAGTCACACCCCCAACTCACACTTGGAATTCCTCCCTTTTGCCTAAAGCTCATGTATAGGTCACACACCCATTTTCAAGTATATGCAGTCAACAAGAATTAGTTGCAAGTTTATACATTTTGCCAATTTGGGATGCAACGGAAATAGGTAAGTTTTCACAAGTTACCACGTGTTGAAAAGTTACCACATTTTGAATAAGATAAAAGAATAAAGGAAAATTATTATTAAAGATTTAAAAAATACTTGCATTTTATTTGTTTTTCATTGTTTGTTTATCACCCCAATGTCTTCATCCCTGTCGAGAAAATCCAACACTCGTTTATGCCTGAGACTTCATAGTTTCAGAATCAGAACACCATTTGCACCATAACTTGCGCAGTTGTTGTGTTTATGTTGGTTTTTCCTAAATGTGACAGGAAAAACCAATATAAATACAACAACTGGTAGGTTACAGTGCAAATTGTTGTCCTACATAAGCATTGTTGGTGCTATTGAAACTAAGGTAAAATGAACAAGAGGCCCCAAGGGGCCTGAGGGCGCTCACCTGACATGGTAGCCTAAATATCAACCCAGAGAATTGATTTCAACAAGTTGCATTTGCTCCTCCTAAGAAAAGCTTATACCAAATATCCAAAGATTCTGACCAGTGGATCTAAAAAAAAAGAAGATTTTAAAAGAATATTCCTCATATGGAACTAAGTTATAATTCGGGCTCCCACAGGGAGCCCATATATGAACCCAGGGACTTGGCTTTAACAAACTTGAATCTCGCCCCCCTAAGGATGCTGCACACCAAATATCAAATCATTCCGACTGCTGGATCTGAAGAAGAAGATTTTTAAAGAAAATTCCTCATTTTGAACTAAGTTACAATTCAAGCTCCCACAGTGAGTCCAAATATGGACCTAGGGATATGGCTTGAACAAACTTGAATCTCACCCCCCTAAGGATGCTGCATATCAAATATCAAAACATTCCAACTGCTGGATCTGAAGAAGATTTTTAAAGAAAATTCCTCATTTTGAACTAAGTTATACTTCGAGCTACCACAGTGAGCCCAAATATGAACGCAGGGACTTGGCTTGAACAAACTTGAATCTCACCCCCCTAAGCATGGCGCATACCCAATATCAAAAGATTCTGCCTGCTGGATCTTGAGAAGAAGATTTTCAAAGAAATTTGCCTGAAATGCACTAAGTTCGAATTCGGGCTTCTATAGTGAGCCCAAATATGAATCTAGGGGCCCGATCTGAACAAACTTGAATCAGATCCACCCCTCAATGTTGCATACCAAATATCAAAAGATTCTGCCTGCTGGATCTGGAGAAGAAGATTTTTTAAGAAATTTGCCTGAAATGCACTAAGTTCGAATTCGAGCTTCTATAGTGAGCCCAAATATAAACCCAGGGGGCCGATTTGAACAAACTTGAATCAGATCTACCTCACAATGTTGCATGCCAAATATCAAAAGATTCTGCCTGCTCGATCTGGAGAAGAAGATTTTTGAAGAAATTTACCTGAAATGCACTAAGTTCGAATTCGGGCTTCTATAGTGAGCCCAAATATGAATCGAGGGGGCCGATTTGAACAAACTTGAATCAGATCCGCCCCACAATGTTGCATCCCAAATATCAAAAGATTCTGCCTGCTGGATCTGGAGAAGAAGATTTTTTAAGAAATTTGCCTGAAATGCACTAAGTTCGAATTCAGGCTTCTATAGTGAGCCCAAATATGAATTCAGGGGGCCGATTTGAACAAACTTGAATCAGATCCACCCCACAATGTTGCATACCAAATATCAAAAGATTCTGCCTGCTGGATCTGGAGAAGATTTTTTAAGAAATTTGCCTGAAATGCATTAAGTTCGAATTCGGGCTTCTATAGTGAGCCCAAATATGAATCCAGGGGGCCGATTTGAACAAACTTGAATCAGATCCACCCCACAATGATGCATACCAAATATCAAAAGATTCTGCATGCTGGATCTGGAGAAGAAGATTTTTGAAGAAATTTGCCTGAAATGCACCAAGTTCGAATTCGGGCTTCTATAGTGAGCCCAAATATAAATCCAGGGAGCCAATTTGAACAAACAACTTCAATCAGAACCACCCCACAATGTTGCATACCGAATATCAAAAGATTCTGTCTGCTGGATCTGGAGAAGAAGATTTTTTAAGAAATTTGCCTGAAATGCACTAAGTTCGAATTCAGGCTTCTATACTGAGCCCAAATATGAACCCAGGGGGCAGATTTGAACAAACTTGAATCAGATCCACCCTACAATGTTGCATACCAAATATCAAAAGATTCTGCCTGCTGGATCTGAAGAAGAAGATTTTTTAATGTTTTTCCCATTGCCTACAGTGTTAAAAAGTGCTGACTCAGCACTTTTTCAAAGTCCCGAAACTGTACCCTATGATAAAACCGATGGCAATTTTTTTTACCAATCCTTTCTGTTGGTCCTCAGGAAGCTGCACACCAAATAAAAATTCTCAGTGCCATGCAGTTTTGGAGATATGGGCGTTTTAAATTTTTTCTATATTTAGCTCCTGCGGTTCCCACGGGGCTGCAGGAAATTTTTTTTTTGCATAAATCAAGTACTCATGACCCAATAAGCCCTCATATAAAATTTGGTTCAAATCAGCCTCTCGGTTTGGAAAATAGAAATTTGGGGGGGGGCAAAAAATGTTGCCCCTCCCATAACGACGCCAAGTATAGCCCCACAAACTTCTCTTGAACAAATCTGAGTCTACACCTCAAAAGGAAGCTGCACACCAAATCTCAAGTCTCTGCTACTGCTGGTTCATGAGAAGAAGATTTACAAAGATTTTGGTGCCCTTGGGGGCATGGCACCACCCAGGAGGAGGGGAAACTTCTTTTGAACAAATCTGACTTGGCATTAGGTAATAAACATTTAGCCAACATTTGAATAAAATTGGGCTAGTGGTTTTGGAGGAGAAGTCGATAATGTAAAGTTAACGCCGGACGGATGATGGACGACGGACGGATCACGATCAGGACGGATCACAATCAGTAAAGCTCCCGCTGAGCTTCGCTCAGGTGAGCTAACAATAAACAAGAGGCCCCACGGGGCCTGAAGCGCTCATCTTGTACAGAACACAATTTAAACAGAGTCCAAGAATGAGTCTACATTAAGCAAGCCATCTCCATAGGCTACACTGTCAATCCTGGAGTCCCTCAGGAGTGACAAAAATAATCTAGGCATCATGCCTTTTCTTCAGTTGATCATAAGTAAAATGTAGAGCTCCCCTATGAAGCCCCTTGATACAACCTATGTGGATTAATCTTAGCACCTCTAGAGGGTACTGAATACAAAATTTTTAAATCTTCAGCAAAATGGCCAATTCTGGCTCCCATAGAGAGCCCAAATATTAACCCAGGCTCTTGCTTTGAACACAGTTAAATCTGACTTCCCTAGAGATGCTGTGTACCGAATATGAAAGCATTCTGACTGTTGGATCTGAAGAAGAGAAATTGTAAAGAAATTTCTTCGAATTGCACTAAGTTCAAATTTGGGCTACCATAGCGAGCCCAAATATTGACCTATGGATCCGATTTGAACAAACTTGAATCTGACCCCCCTAGAGATGTTGTATACCAAATGTGAAAGCATTCTGACAAGTGAATCTGAAGAAGAAGATTTTTGAAGAAATTCCCTCATATTGTACTAAGTTAAATTTCATGTTCCCATATGGAGCCCAAGTATTAACATAGGCACTCGAATTGAACAACCTGGAATCTGACTCCCCTAGAGATGTTGTATACCAAATATAAAAGCATTCCGACTGGTGGATCTGAAGATGAAGATTTTTAAAGAAATTTTCTCATATTGCACTAAGTAAAAATTTGGGCTACCATAGTGAGCCCAAATATATACCTAGGGATCTGATTTGAACAAATTTGAATCTGACCCCCAAAGGGATGTTGCATACCAAATATCAAAGCATTCTGACTGATGGATCTGAAGAAGAAGATTTTTTTAAATTACCCTCCATATTGAACAAAGATAAAATTTGGGCTTCCATGGGAAGCCCAAATATTAACCTAGGGACTTGGTTTGAACAATCTAGAATTTGACCCTCATAACAATGATGTATACCAAATATTAAAAGATTCTGACTGGTGGTTCTGAAGAAGAAGATTTTTAAAGAATATTCCCCATATTACCCTATGTTAAAACTTCGGGCTCCTGTAGAGAGCCCAAATATGAACCAATGAGCTTTATTTCAACAAACTTTTATCTGACCCCCCCCCCCCCCCCCCCCCCCCCCCCCCCCCCCCGCCCTATGAATGCTGTATACCAAATATCAAAAGATTCTGATGATTGGTTCTGGAGAAAAGATTTTTTAAACTTAACCGTGACTCAGTTTATTCTTTTTCAAACAGAAATGTATCTTGTCTATCTTAAATTAAAATTCCAAAGGTCCATTGTGGGTATTGTAAGGCTATGTGAACAGTAAACAATTGTCATTTACTTTTTTCCTGACATATAGTTAGGGTATATATAGTTAGGGTATACTTTGAGTGGTAAAAAAAAAAAAATAAAAAAAATAAAAACCACCCTCCCTCACTGAATTTGGAAAACCAATTGCCTGAGAACCAAAACATTATTTTTTTTTTGCCTAACAAAACAAAATTCTACAACCAAACCTCTGTACAAGTTTTTTGCATTGGTTATAAAAAGAGGGCATGCGGCAGCCAAAAGGACCATGCAGGAAGGGCTGAGAAATAGATTGATCTTTAACTTTCTTGGGCCATATTATTACTGACTATACTTACTGATGGGAATTCAGTTATCTGTGATTGTAAATTCTGTATCACAGCTGATGCAAAAACAATATGTTGTGCACTATTCAACATCTTGTTTGACAAGAACTGAACACGAAAATCTGCAGCATACAACTCTATGTCTGAGGCATTCACCTGTTTCTGAAATGTAAAAGAAAAATGAAAACTGAAAGTACACTCTTGAACAGCAAACTTCTGAAAAACAACGCAAAAGTATCTGATTATTTTCCTATGGGCGATAAATCACATGACCACTGACAGATCACGATCCTGAGGTTCAAGTACCATAAATATCCCATGTATAAGTCAAACCCATGTATACTTCACACTCCGAATTCTCACTCAAAATATCTTCCCTGTGACTATAACCTTTGTATATGTCAGACCCCATTTTGGGCCAAATATTATGAAAGATATATGAACCGTAAAAATCGAAACACAGAATTAGGTGAGTATGCAATGTGAATTTTTTCTTCCTTACTTGTTCATTCCAGTCAAACTAAGCTCATGTTGAATAGAAGGAATAAAAATATATATGCTGTTCTTTGCTTTTTTTCATTTATTCTCCTGTGTTGACTGCTGCCGCAAATCTATTTTATCCCACAGGGAGCCCAAATTTTGAGCTATTAAGTTCCTTTGAAAAAAAAAAATGTTTGCACATAAATTAAATAGTTATGACCCAATTATATTACATGCCAAATTTGGTTCAAATCAGCCCATCTTATCATGAAATAGAAATTAGGGGTGGTGCCCAAAATGGGCATGCTACCACAGAGAGCCCAAATATTGACCTACCAACTTGCCTTGAACTAATGTCAATCTCCATCACCAAAGGAAGTATCTTATCAAATAACAAAGCATTCTCTGCGGTAGTTCATGAAAAGAAGATTTTTAGGCTTTTTGGGCATTCACCCCAGTCCCAAGGGGAGTAGCAACTTTTTGGGAGAGAAACTCCGAAAAGTATACTCCACCAAGATGCTTTGTACCAAATTAGTTTAGAATTGGCCCAAAGGTTCTGAAGCAGAATACTCAGTTGATGGAGCACAAGATAGATGACTCAGCATTATGACTCAGCATTATCCCATTGACAACAATATTAAATTGGGCATTCCCATACAGCATCCTATGACAAACCAACGGCATTTTTTTGGTTCATCTGATTCCATTGGTTCTAAGGAAGCTGCATACCAAAAAACAATATTCTGGTCTGTGCAGTTTTTTAAATATGGGCGTTTGAATTTTTTTCTATTTTCAATTCCTGGGGTTCCAGTTTTCAGTGAAGTAAAATGAGTACAATCCTGAAAAGAGATCTAAACTTGAGGGTTGAATCCTCCAGAGTGTGAATTGTCCTAATTCTATATTCTCCATGGTTTGAATTGTCCAGGGTCTATGTTTGAAGGTCCACCCTCAAGGTATAAATCAGAAGTTCTGAATTGCAGGTCCAAATGGTCCAAGGTCTACCTTGTCTGCAATGCACTTTTTATTCTAACCTCTATCCGATGTGACCCACAACTCCGTCCATCAGGTCATTTGTCCACTTCTCTGAATGAACTCACTTGCCTTCATCTACACAAATAATATCGCCACTGATGCAATTTAATTCTAAACATCATCTTTCTGACATCAGAAATGTCAACCATAAACTTCTGCGAGTTTCAACACCATCAAATTACTTGACAAGATACAAGTCGATAAACTGGTTCTGCACCTTTGATTCCGAATCTTTTAAAACTTGTCGGTTGTTTTAGTTACAAACAATAAGAATGCCATCCTCCATAAATGGGAACCGACAGACTGGTTATCCCTTTCCAATTCTGCACTTGTCACAGCGCCTCAGACACATTCAATTGTTTATGCCCAATGCAGGGTATTTATTTATTTATTAGGGTTTAACGACACATTAACGGCCAGGGTCATATCATGTCGGGGACAGTTTTACGGGTGGAGGAAGCCAGAGTACCCAGAGAGAACCATCAAGCAATGACAAGCAGCTGTCAGCTCTCCAACATCATAACTCTGAACTCTGCACCGCAGCACAGGCAGGGTTAGATTGGTTGAAGACATGCGCACCATCAACGTGCAGTACGCCTTAGTACACAGCGTCATTGTGCCTCCATCTAGGAAATCGGGGTGAGGTGCCTTGCCAAAGGACACAAGGCAGGAGTGCCGAATAGAGGGTAGGATTTGTTTTAAAATTTTTGTTTAGAAATTTTTTTCCTAACTCTTAAAATTGATTAGCAAGTGAGTGTAATTGTTTAGCAGTTTTCATTCATGATGGTTCCACCCTCAAAAGTACAAAAATAAGTCAACGGTTTTATTTAAATCATGTTTCTATCAACCAAATAAAACAAAACATACTAAAACATAATAATTATAATATCAACTTTGAAGACTCTACTAGTCTTATATCAGAAGGTAAGTTCAAACATTATTCAAAGGCTTTGTTGACGGGGTTGTTTGAATCAAACTGTTGAGCCCATCACTTTCCAATTCTCTGGAATTTCCTGGTCGCAGCTACACCCCCCTTCTCATACACCCTACCATACACGCAGTATGCATCACACAACGTCACCACTAATCTGTCCGGTGCCTCTTTGTTACAGGCCTAAACATCTTCATTCAGTGCAGTATTGGTTGCTTCTTTTAATAATTTTGCAAACAGTAATCATAGGTGTTTCTGAATTCATGTATTACGGCCAAGTTTCCTTGCCTGGAAAAGGTTGATGACCTCCAAGTAAAGCATAGCTGATTAGTTGGTTAGCAAAAACGTGTTACTGTATGATATTCACATTTGTGATTGACTATTTAAAAGAGCATCCCTCGCAGTTATGACATGCCCATACAATGCGGAGGTTTGGATTTTGATTTGTCATATTTTTTCAAGCGCATATTGATCGATAGGGAGGACAACCAGAGGCTCTACAGAGCCTGTAATCGCTCAGCTGGAAATAAATATAAAAATGTGATTTCCCATAGGCTTTCCATGGTAACTATGAGCGGCAATTGTGGCTGTGTTTGCAACATTACATCAAAATTACATGAGGATCATTGGTAGAAGGTGTCCCAGTCTTCAAGCATGTGAAGTTTCAAAACATTTGAATACATCAAACAGAATCATAGAATGTCTCTGGAGGCCATATTTTCCAGCCAATGGGAACAAAAAGAGGATCGTTTGTAGAGGGCCTCCTCTAGACCATTCTTGCCAAGTTTTGGTTCACGTCAGCTCAATAGTTCCAGAGAGAAGATGAAAAGGTGATTTCCTATAGGTTTTTCTATAGTAACTATAAACCACAATTGTGACCATGTTTGCAAAACGATCAACATTAAAATGAGGAACATTGGTGGAGGGTGTCCCAGTTATCAACCATGCAAAGTTTCAAAACATTTGGCCCTATGGTTTCAGAGAAGAGTTTTCAAAATTGACCAATCAGAATCAAAGAATGCTTCTGGCTGCCACGTTTTTTCACCCAACAGGAATAAAATGAGTAACGTTGTACAGAACCTCTCATAGACAATGCCTGCCAAATAAGGATCATTGGTAGAGGGGGGTTACAGTCATCAGTCACACTAAGTTTTTTCAAGCCATTTGGCCTTGTAGTTTCAAAGAAGATTTTCTTGAAAAATGCACACATTTATGAATTATGTTTCAACAAAAAAAATGAAAGTGTCAATGACACTGTAGCTCAACTTGACAAACTTGAACTTGGTAAGTTATAAATGAAATGGCAAAATTGAAGAACAGAGTAATCCATCAATTTTTAAATGTAAACTGTAAGACTGGCTAAAGGAAGAATGTTGATACACAAATGCAGTATGTTCAGAGATTACTGTAAATGGCAACTTTTTTCACAGAAATGAATGCTAATCAATAGTTCTTATCGAAAGGTCTTGTCTAATGAGCACACCAAGTTAAACAAGCATACCAGGTTTCAAAGCAATCCAATCATAAATGTGCCCTATAGGGTGTGCCAAAGGGAAATATTGAGGTCTGACTAAATTAAGTTCTAAGAACGTTGGCCGTGGCAACATTTTCTTACGGAAATTGAAGGAAATCAAAATCTAGAGGCCACCCCAAACAAGCATACCAGGTTTCAAAGCAATCCAATCATAAGTGTGCCCTGTAGTATGTGCAAAAGGGAAATATTGACGTCTGACTAAACTAAGTTCTAAGATCGTTGGCAGCGGCAACATTTTTCGACAGAAATGGAAGAAAATCGATAGCTCCCATCTAGAGGTCACCCTAAACAAGCATACCAGGTTTCAAAGCAATCCAATCATAAATATGCCCTGTACGGTGTGCCAAAGAGAAATATTGAGGTCTTCTGACTAAACTAAGTTCTAAGAACGTTGGCCGCAGCAACATTTTTTGATGAAAATGGAAAAAAAATCGATAGCTCCCATCTAGAGACCCCAAACAAGCATACCAGGTTTCAAGGCAATCCAATCATAAAGGTGCCCTGTAGGGTGTGCCAAAGGGAAATTGTGGTTTGACTAAACTAAGTTCTAAGAACGTTGTCTGCAACGACAGTTTTTGACGGAAATTGAATAAAATCGATAGCTCCCATCTAGAGGTCACCCCAAACAAGCATACCAGGTTTCCAAGCAATCCGATCATAAATGTGCCCTGTAGGGTGTGCCAAAGGGAAATATTGAGGTCTGACTAAACTAAGTTCTAAGAACGTTGGCCGTGGCAACATTTTTTGACGGAAATTGAAGAAAATTGATAGCTCCCATCTAGAGGTCACCCTAAACAAGCATACCAGGTTTCAAAGCAATCCAATCATAAATGTGCCCTGTAGGGTGTGCCAAAGGGAAATATTGTGGTTTGACTAAACTAAGTTCTAAGAACGTTGGCAACGGCAACATTTTTTGATGAAAATTTAATAAAATCGATAGCTCCCATCTAGAGGTCACCCCAAACAAGCATACCAAGTTTCAAAGTGATCTGATCATAAATACGACCTGTGAGGTGTTCCAAAGGAAATTGTGGACGTACGTACTAACGTACTAACATACTAACGTACGTACGTACATACGTACGTACGCCAACGGACGAGAAGTGATGGCAATAGCTCAGCTTGACTTTGTCAAGTTGAGCTAAAAAGTAAAAAAAAGGGTTAAAATATTTTGAAAATTACAATTTTTTCAGACAGTATTCTCTTTCAAAATAGCTTTTGGATAGGTAAAGGGTTACAGGAATCTTAAAAGATAAACAATAATTACTGTCATCTGAGCTGACATGATTGCAAGATAATAAACAAAAACCCAAGATTTTCCAAAACAATCTGTCAACATAATATCAAACATAATTAGATTACAGCTGAAGATATCAACCTACAGTTACACTTGTTTTACAGTACAAGTCAAAATAAGTTGTGTTGGATAATCCTATAAACTATGTATTTTTTCTCTTCCTACACTGATAAGACCAGAAGCTGACATCATTTTCTGGAAAAGCTCTCACTAATAGCTTTTCCAGAAAAATGTCAGGGCAGAAGCTGTAGTTTACTTAGTTTATTGCAGTTATGCTACAGCTTATTCTGACTTGTACTGTATACACAATATTTTTTTTTTTGGGAGGGGGGGGGGGGGGGGGGGGTCCCAGTTCTCAGTGGAGAAAAAAACTGGAACCAAGCCTTACCAGATTCTCAAAAAAAAGTATTTTCTGACAGTACTGATCTACGTGCAGACGGGAGAGGCATTGGGTTAAACATTAGAATATAGCCTCTGGTGGCCACATATTTCCATCCTCTCATAGACCATTCCTGCGAAGTTTGGCTCACGTCAGCTCAGTAGTTCCAGAGAAGAAGATGAAAATGTGATTTCCCATAGGGTTTCTATAGTAACTATAAGCCATAATTGTGACCATGTTTACAACCCGATCAACATTAAATGAGGATTGTTGATAGAGAGGGTCCCAGTCATTATTTATGTGAAGTATCAAAACATTTCGCCTGACAGTTTCAGAGGAGAAGATTTTTGGAAATCTACCAATCAGAATCAAAGAATGCCTCTGGCGGCCATGTTTTTCAATCCACGGGAACAAAATGAGGATCATTTGTAGAGGACCTCCCATAGACTATCCCTGCCAGGTTTGTTTTCACGTCGCCTCAGTTTTTCCAGAGAAGAGGAAAATGTGATTTCCCATAGGGTTTCTACAGTAACTATAAGCCGTAATTGCAGCCAGGTTTGTAACCCAATCCACATTAAATGAGGATCGTCGGTAGAGGGGGTCCCAGTTATCATTTATGTGAAGTTTCAAAACATTTGGCCTGGCAGTTTCAGAGGAGAAGATTTTTGAAAATCCACCAACCAGAATCAAAGAATGCTTCTGGAAGCCATGTTTTTCACCCGACGGGAACAAAATGAGGATCGTTTGTTGAGGACCTCCCATAGCCCATTCCTGCCAAGTTTGGTTGACACTGGTTCAGCGGTTACAGAGACGAAGTAGAAAATGTGAAAAGTTTATGGATGCCGGACAACAGACGGCGACCGACGACGGACGCCAAGTGATGAGAAAAGCTTACATGGCCTTTTAGTCCAAGTGAGCTAAAAAGTAAGAATAATTTAATGGCGAATTCTTCTTGAACCTGATGATGTTGCATATCCAGCTGGGGTTGAAAATTGAGAAATACAAGTACCATTTTGCACGGGAATGGGGCCAAACAACAGGCCAATGAGTGGGCCGAATATCGGGTCGAGGACTTCTAAAAAATCCCTGCAAAATGTTATCGTTAATCATCCCATATGTGATGAGTGAGTGTCTCCGAACTTCAGAACAAAGAGGGATAATCCTATTCTGTTTACCAAAATATATGTGCATCACACTTCGCGGTCCAATTTTATGGAAGTGATTCTCATTAAGGGAAACAGAACAAATCGTACTCTGGAATAGTGTTCGACATTTGTATTTCATGTTGTGAATGCAGAATGTTGTTTAAAAAAAATAGTATGAAATTGCCAGGCATTTTAATGACTTTAAGTCTGACAAGAAATTAATTTCCTTACTTTTCAAAGATCTTTTCCAGACCTACACAAATTTACATACTTTTTCAAAAATCTCAGTCCTGTGTATGAACCCTATGTAAAGTTTAAGCTAGACAGATGGAAAGTGATCAGTAAAGCTACCCTTGCACTTTGCTCAGGTGAGCTAAAAAGCCTCCCTCATTTAAAAATTCAGAAAAAATGACCAAGAAGCGAAACAAATTTTATTTTTGGCTTACAAAATATTCTGTTTCAATTAACAGAAATTTAGTCTACAACCCACATACAATAAACAAGTTAAATTTGTACTGAAGGTATGGTAAATGGTTTGAAAGATACATACTGTTAATCCTTTACCCAACGTAATGGACAAATCCAGCCAGCGGTATTCATGAAAATAACCATTCAACTTTTTTCATTTTAATCATTTCTTTGTCTCAAAAACATAACTTATCCTCATTAGAATGATCTCATTCCACTAAGAGGTCATAAGCTATGTTTTTAACGCAAAAAAACAAGAGGTGCGCATCAGAGATGCAGGCGTCGAGTTGTGGCTACTTTCTTCATGCACTCTCTACTGAAAATCAGAAATGTCATTGTGGTGAGCTCAAAACTCATAAAAATTGACCAGCTCAAAATTTGTAAAAATGGACTAATTGAGGCCCATAACTCTGTAATGAGAAAGCAGACCGGGCAGTTTTCGTACTCGCCTGAGATATTTGTACAAAGGACTTGTATAGCAAAAATTAATTTAGTCAAACTTGAGAATGTTTGTTCAAGTTATATCGCTAATGAGCTAAAAATTCATAAAAATTTACTAATTAAGGCCTATAATTCTGAAACAAAAAATCTTACCAGGCAAGTTTTCAAACTCCCTTGAGATATTATTGCATAAGACCTGTATAGCAAATATTAATCAAATCGGAGAATGCTTGTTCACATTATTGCGCTAATGAGACCAAAATTGATACTAGAGGCTCAAGAGAACCTAAAACGCTCACCTGGACCAAGTTGTTCTAAACTGTAAGGGTTATGGATATGGAGAAAATGTAATCTGAATCAACCAAATGACAGATTTGCCAGCAATTTTTTTGTCCAATTGTTTCAACTGCTCAGAAGAAAGCTTCATACCAAATACAAAATCTCTAGTCCGTGCAGTTTGGGGAATATTGGAAATTTCATTTTTTTTTCTATTTTTAGCGCTAGGTGTTCACACAGGGAACCAAGAAAAATTTTGGGGGAAGGAATGAAGTACTTAGGGTCAGCTAATGCCACATATAAAATCTGACTCAAATCGCTCCACTGGTTCTTGAAATAGAAATTTTCAGGGGAGGTCAAAAGTGAGCCCATCCCCTGGAGAGCCCAAATATGGACCTATCAACTTTCTTTGAACAACTTTTAATCTTGAACACCAGAGGGAGTTTCATACCAAATATCAAAGCATTCCCACTTGTGGTTCATGAGAAGAAGATTTTTAAAGAATTTCATCATATTTAGGCCTAAGACCATGCCCAAAAAGGGCGGAGAACCCATTTGAACAAAACTAAAACAGAATACCCCCAAGATGATGTAGCCCATATATGTTTCAATTTGGGCCATTGGTTTGTGAGAAGATTGTTTTGTAAAAGCTAACGTACGATGGACGACGAACGACGGACGGCAAGTGATGGCAATAGCTCACAGACTTTCAGTCAGGTGAGCTAAAAAATTGATGAATTAAGGCCCATAACTCTGTAAAGAAAAATTGGGCCGAGCCAGTTTTCGAACTCGCTTGAGACATTATTGCAAAGAACCTACATGGCAAATATTAGTCATATCAGAAAATGTTGTTCAAGGGCCATAAATCTGTACCAAAAAATCAGGCCGGGCTGGTTTTCGAACTTGTTCGAGATATTATTGCAAAGAGACCTGTATGGCAAATATTAGTCAAATCGAAGGACGTCTGTTCAAGTTATTGTGCTAACAAGCTGAAAATTCGTAAAAATTTGCAAATTACAGGCCATAACTCTGTAATGAAAAATCGGGCTGGGCCAGTTTTCGAACTTGTTCGAGATATTATTGAAAAAGACATGTATGGCAAATATTAGTCAAAACAGTGAACGTTTGTTCAAGTTATTGTGCTAACAGTGTGAGGACGCCCAGATGCCCACCCGGACGCACATCGACCGTCGCCAAACCATAGATCTCAGTTGTAAACACAACTCGACCAAAAATGAACAAATTTAGTTATTCTAGAATTTCGTTTACAAGTGTTATCTGCCTTTCATGTTAGGAAAAGGGTTAACAGACTTATTCTATTTAAAAAATAGCCATTATGTGGGCTCCACTCTATTCTTAGGATTCAGAATCTGAAATGCAATGACAGCACACAACTAATCCAAGCCAAAATTTTGTTAAAGTTACCTCAGCAAAAGTTTGCAACTTCCTTGTATCTTCACTAACAAAATCACAGTCTTTGACATCAAGATCTACCCACTGTCCATCATCATTGCAGTAAAATTTAGCTTTGTTTGGTCCCACCTTACAATCCTGCACTGCATACATATCTGCCAGTGTTCTGTTCCACTGATACACACCCTTGTCAGATTTCTTAACAAGATCTGGACAATGTCTGGCATCTTTAGTGACAACAATAATATTAACACGACTTGATACATTTCCCCTTGGTGTGGAAACCATGCACTCCCACACACCCATGTCTTGTTTTTCTAGATTCTCTAAAACAAGGCTGTGAATCATCTGAGAGCCATCTGGTGTGTAGATTGTATGAACATAAACACCATCAGTTCTATTGGTCTCTACTATATCACCTTCCCGAATCCAAACCATTTTTGTTTGTGGATCAATGACAGCAGCTCGGCATTCAAATGGAAGTTTGTCACCTTCAAAGACAACCTGACTGGCTGATGGTTTTATTTCAAATTCTGGAAGCTCAAGTGGTCTCTCTGAAAATACATAACAAATGACAATCAAATCAATGTCTTGGGATTAGGCATTTTTGCTCTAAACAAACAGACAAGGGACAGAGAGACTTTTTTATCTTCTCTATGCTATGAATATAAAATTAAGTTAATTCTTATATTCGTAAGTTTTTTTGCCTGTTGTACACTCATATGCTTCTTTGAAACTGACAATTTCACAAGATTGTGAAGTTCCCAATTCAAATAAAATTAAGTTAGGCCTATTAAAAAATGTTCTTGTTTCTCAGACAATTTTCTCACAATTTCATGAAGGGGTAGTTTCTTATTTTTGTTATTTTTTAAAAATTTTGTTAATTTTACAAATAGTCCTGAAAACAGTTGGAATTGAAAATTAGTTGGAATTGAAAATTTATCTACTTACACTATTTTGTGGAAACACTTTTTTTTTTCAGCAGTGAAAATTTCCCACAGTGGAGTTGCAAATTTAACCAACTATATCTTGTGTGACAGACAAGAAAAAGTTAACACATGGATGGACAGATGAACAGAAAGCAGGCCTGTCATTTTAAGGCAAGCTCTCACCCTTTGGGCCTTGACTAAAACTGTAAGAATTCTGGTTAATAACATTTTTTTTCACTGGCAAAGTGGCTATTCAGTTAACAGGGTTCCAGTGTACTAAAATCTTTTAACCCTATTACTACCATGCCCACTTTAGCCATATATGGAAGACCTCTATGTACGCCTTTTTGCAAGGAAGTTTAATAAAATTTATGACATACTTTAAACTCTATTATCTGATTAATTGTTGGAATAGGATCTGGGAGCCCTTTCCAACAATTAATCAGGTGGTAGGTTTGATCTGCGCATACCAGAATGTACAGATAATCATCATAAAATATGTGACAATAGTTGCTTTCGGCAGCGTAAGTGTTAAACTAGATGGACAAGATAGCAAGGATCAAAGAATGGACAGGCTCAAGTTGGTTTTAAAACTTATCAGAAATATTGTTTATATAAGCCAACACACTGAAAGTTATTGAAATCTGATGAATGTTGTTCTTGTGGTATGAACATTCAAAATTTCACATGAAATAGAGTTAGTAAACTTAAGTTAAAGGCAATAACTCATAATTAGAAATAAACCACCATAGTTTGCACACTTGTTTTGAAGTATTGTTGATATGAAGGAACCTATTAAAACTTATCATAAACTGATGAATGCTGACTGTTTGACTTAGGGCATAGACCTTAAATAAGGGGCTAAGAATTCAATGATTAGCCACATTTATGGGAATGAACCGAGCCTCGAAATAATTTTCCTTGTTACATCGAGTATTCAGCAGGTTACTCGACATGTAGGCAGTTTATTTCTGCCACCAAGCCCTACGCTATTTGCAAACTGCACAAACCAAAAGCGTACTTCCGGTCAACTTTTCCACATGTTCTCCAGCACACGGAGGGGATTATATTTCTACCTAAGAATTAGTGGCTTCTGCAACTTTTTTTTGTTTTTGAACTATAATTGGTAACACTCGCGGAAGTGATCAGCCAAATCACTGTAATATATATTGTCCAGCGCCAACAGTTGCGTCCTTTCGCCATCTCACTGCATCTGGAAAGGAACTGCTCTTAAGTCAGTTTTTATTTACACAAGAAAATTTGTTTGCTCTGGTACGTACGTTCCACTTTGCAGGCGAGTTATTTTTTCATTTCCGTCTCTCCTAACACGGTTTATTATGGACGGGAACGCCACTCCAGTCAAGGTTTTAGTGATGGGTAGTTTGTTTACAGCCAGGCTGGGCCGTTATTTACAGGCGGGGTGCATTTTCCATCCCGGTGCAACTTCGCCCCTCCCCTTAGATTGGCCACTTTCCAGGACCGACTGGTGGTGTGCCGCTTTCAGGGCAGAGGTGGTTCGACCGTGCAAAAATTGAGGGCTCTGGACTTTCATATAATCCATGAGTTTAAGCCTGATTTGGAGATTTTACAAATTGGATCCAATGATCTCGCTGGTATTCCAGCAGAAACGGTCGGCAGTTCAATCGACGATTTGGCCTCTGAATTGCTGACGCAATTTGGGGTTCAGTCAGTGTTTGTCTGCCAGGTCTTCTTTCAGACGAAAGTGTCCACCGCCTCTGGCTGTGTGAATGCCATGTCCATGCCGGAATTCAACCTTCGGGTCCACAAACTGAATTTGTAATTGGAGCACGTCCTTCCAGCAACTTCTCTGGCTCTCCACTTTTGGAAGCACAGGAAATTTCACAGTGTTGCATCACAATATTTATGTGATGGAGTTCATTTCAATGAGAGGGGTTTGGAACGCTACTGCCGTAGTATTCAGGGTGCAATATTATTTTTTCTCAACAACTTTCTCCCTAGCTGTTAAAGGGGTTACATGGAAACTCCACTACACAAAAGATACCTGAAAAATGGTGGTTATCTATTTTTTGCCAGTGAATATGGTCTCTCTGGTGTGTATGTCAAATAATAGGCTCATTCCCGGCACTGTGTGCCTGGTTTATATTGGCCAATTGATCCCTCGGGAGGGCAATGAGCTCATATTCTGAGATGCACGACCAGTAGGTTCATTGGTTTGTCGACATTGAAATGCATGTTGTGTCTGCTATAGCTATGAATAACACCACCTGCAACACAATAAACAACAATAAAACAAAAAAACAAAAAAGAAAATGTCTTGGTGTGCCCAGATGTTCTCTTCATGTAGAGTGGGCTTGTTTACCCTCGTGACTTTGAGGGGGGATTGATTCATGGGCAGCCTTTATCTTGGTGCTGTCAGTTTTTCTGTGCCTATGGGCATTATTGTCGTGTGGTGTCTTGCAGGTATATGGGTCTCACTGACTGATGGTCGCCTTCAACCTGTGAGATGTCCTGCTTTAACCTCTTTGACAGCTACGGGAATGCTAGGATACTGGTAACAAATTTGTCCATTTTTACTCCCATGCAGCAGGGGTCGATTTCAATATTCAGAATTGCATAGCAGCTTTCCAACTTGGCTAAATATGGATTTGCATTTCCTCTTATTTACTCTATTTTTCATTTACAATTGATTAGATATAATTGTACATTGATTCGAAGGCTGCAATGCTACCCACCCGCCGCATATGGGGTTGACTGCCTAATTGAGCAGGCCGGTGGTGTATGCCGAACTGAAAATCTTTGCATTCTATGGTCACAATTTTCAGGAACCTTCAGGCAGCGGTTCAAAATGTCGGCGGGCAGGACATGCATAGCTGAAAATTGACCTCTGTTATCTCACCACATCCTTCTTGTGGTTTTTCTTTTTTCCCTTTCAGTATGCCACCTAAACATAAGCGGTCCCAACTTCAAGATGGCCTTTCTCAAACTTATCAGCCTCACACCAGCAAACCGACACCTCGTCAATCGACATGTCGGACTACAGGAGACATCTCTACCCCTGTGGAGAGTGGAGCAGCAGTAACCACCTCAGAGCCTGCAACCATGAGTGCTCCACCTGACATTCCAAGTACTTGTTCGGCAACTTCTACCAGTGACTCCATAACTGTCACAGTGCATATTCCAGCATCGTTCCGATCAGCCACATCTCTCGATGATCAGGTTTCTGAGGCAGTGCGGGATGCCCTACAGCAGGTGCCAGGTAATCTTCTTTTGCAGGGTCATTCTTCCCAGGACTTTACCTCTGTTGCCTTGGGTCCATCACCACTTGTACCACCATCAGGTACCCAGGAAGTAGCACCCATGATGCCGGCACAGCCGGCATCGGAATTCATTTCTACTTCATTGCCATTGGCTGCGAATGTGAATCCCAAACTCAAAGCATAGATTTGGTCTTGAGAGTTTGTCAACTTAGCTACCTTGCTTCCACAACACTCCTCTGGTTTGGAGACTCCATATTCATTATCGGTGGATGCGTCTCAGGGTACTCCCACCATCATGTGGGTCCCTAAGGCCCCAGAGGCACTCACATCCTTGCCTCAATGGTTGAGTGCTTTTGAGGTCTTCATGACTATCCACATTGAGAAATTTCCAGAGGACGCGGCAGAGTTGTTGAAATACCAGTCCAATATTTGATATTTGGCAGCAATTGGTTTTGACTGGTCTTTCTATGACCAACAATTTAGGTTGCTCCGGCAACAGCAGTCACAGCTCAAGTGGGACCATTTTCATTAGGAATTGTATATGCGAGCAGCTCCCGGGGGGAAGTCCTCCCAAATTCCAGAAGTCCCAGACCCCTCTACCCAGGGATCATGGTCAGGGGTGACAGGGTTGTCGTTTCATCCCAGCTGGTTATTGATTTCGAGGGGGGTAACTGTGAGGGGCCCTGTAGGTACTCTCACAGCTGCTTTAACCCTTTACATAACGAATCGCCCGCATAATATGCAAATTGAGCAGTTGAAAAAATTAAATTTTTCAAAACATTTCAACAAAACCATATCATGTGACCACTCGTTGGAACGAGCTCGTCGAGCTCGTTCCAACGAGGGGTCACATGATATGGTTTTGTTAAAAAATTTTGAAAAATTTAAAAAAATTATATTTAAAATAATAAATTTTGATATCGTCCGCGTTGGGTAAAGGGTTAAGTGTCAACAGGCCCACAGCTTCCAGAAATGTTCCTTTCATTTCCAAGGAGGTCCAGCCTCTTTTCGAGGGAATGGGTTCAGAGGTCGTGGACGTTTTGGCAAGCCGTCCCCTTCCTCAGTCTCCACCAGTAACTCCAATCCAGGTAAATAGACTCTCTACATTTCTACTCGGTTATGGCCCCACTTTGACTCGGACATTGATTGAAGGATTTACTTTTGGTTTTCGTTTAGGTGTACAGGGTTGCCCTGCTCCACGCAAGGTTTGAAACCTGAGATCGGCAAGTCCATAGCAAAACTGATTAAAATCTGATAATTAATTTTCATGTTATTGCATAAATACTAAAATTTCATGCAAAGTGCATTAAACAAAGGGCAAAAACTTTAATTTTCAGCAAATCAGAACTAGATCAGGCCACTCAGAATTTTAAGCTACACACAAGAAGATTAATGGTGACCACCCAGTCATGGATGCCCCAGAACTATGGCCAAATGGCCTATAATACTGGAATGAAAATTTTGTGTGGAATTTGGTGCTCACTATAGTCCACAAGGTTTCAGATTTAATAAAATTCATCTGAACATAGCAGCCAAAAGCTGTATTGACATTATTTCCATAAGGTCAATGCAGCCACTCACATGCTGGAATTTTCTCAACAAAGCCATATACACATATGGATGTCACTTGAGAATTGGCATACAGCACAAGTCAAAATAAGGTTGCAGGATAACTGCTATAAACTATGTATCTTTCTCTTCCCACACTGATAAGAGCAAAAACTAACATCTCACAGAGAGCTTTCCAGAAAATGATATCAGATTATGGTCTTATCAGTGCACAAGAAGCAGTATACTTCGTTTATTGCAGTTATGTTACAACTTATTTTGATTTGTACAGTAATGTGCAAGTTCTTTTGATGATATCTGAAGGATTTTATTGGAAAATAGAGATAAAATTTTTACCCCATGAGTGGAATTTAATTTTTTGTTTTTTTTTAAACTTTCTTGGATAAAGGGTTAATTGATATAGATTAACCTTTTAAACAATGAAACCCTGCACACAGGGACTGTAAATGATGAAAGTGTGTAAGCAGATGACAACTTTGTGAGCCAAGCATTACTGAATTATAGCTCCGGACCGATAAATACAATCTGTGAGAGAATTTAATTTTCCTATTCCTGTGACCTTGACCTTTGTCACTCGAGCATGGTGCTGCTGTGTAAAAGACCTTCCATTGGTCTCTACTCTTGTGTAAAATTTCATGGAAATCTAGCAAAGCATTATAGAGTTATGGCTCCAGACGGACAGATAAAGTCAGTCGGATGGATGGATGGCTGGATGGATGGATGGATGGATGGATGGATGGATGGACGGACGGATGTTTTGTGCTATACCTCTTCCCCACAATGGAGAAATACAGCATTTAGCCGTACATATATTGAGAAGATTACTTAACCCTTAGAGGCTTAAATCCGACTTTGATCTTTTGATTTTACTACAAAAATACAGTTACACAAACATGCTTTGGTTAATCTTTCAGTTATTTATTGGCAGTTATTTCATGGTAAGTCTTGGCTGCCAAAAAAGGCAGCTGAGACTAACCTAAAAACAAAGTGTCTAAAAATCCTCAGGTTCTTCAGGCTTCAAGATGGTGCTAGAGAAAAACCCAAACAAGATTATGATAATTAGATGGATGGATGTAGTCAAACAGAGCTCTAAATCATATCCCTACCCTGCATATTCAAGACACTGTTGGTGTGAAGCAACACACTGACATCTCTAAATCTGATGAAAATTTTCAAATTATGGAAGCACAATAAAATTTCTCTGGGGTAAAGTTTGAAATTTTTGTTGACTCGACTATGTCTGTCCCCCCCCCTCCCCCTCCAATCATTGTCCATTCCACTGCCCTGTCTGGGGCAAAGGGTTTCAAATTGTATGCTTGTGTGCACACATTTCATAGTTTTTGTGAAATTTTAGTATGCAGAATGGAAATGCAACCAATTTTTAGGTGTAGAAGATTCTCCTCGCAGTTTACAATGGTAGCGTCCATTCATTGACTGGTTAACTTCATTGATAACGATTGACAATAGGTAGTGCCAAGGTAAAGGACATTTTGAGGATCATAACAGCTATAAACGGCGAGGATTCTAGTCATTTAAAAATAAAATGGAGTTATCTGCTCCTGTCACATGCACAATGACAACTGGTGATCAACATGTGTGCAAAGTTTGAACAATATAGCATGTAAAATGTTGAAGGAGTAGGCGACTCAATACTGTAATGTTTTAAGTACTAAAAGGGGCATAACTCTGGAAATACAAAACAGAGTTACCTGCTCTTGTCACATGCACAATGGCAATTGGTTATGAACATGTGTGCAAAGTTTAAACAATATAGCATGTAAAATGTTGAAAGAGAAGGCGACACAATACTGTAATGTTTTAAGTACTAAAGGGGCATAACTCTGGAAATACATAAAGGAGTTACCTGCTCTTTTCACATGCACAATGGCAATTGGCGATCACCATGTGTGCAAAGTTTGAACAATATAGCATGCAAAATGTTGAAGGAGTAGGCGACACAATACCGTAATGTTTTAAGTACTAAAAGGAGGCATAACTCTGGAAATACAAAACAGAGTTACCTGCTCTTGCCACATGCACAACGGCAATTACTGATCAACATGTTTGTAAAGTTTGAACAATATAGCATGTAAACCTTTGGAGGAGTAGGCGACACAAAAATTGTTTACAGACAGACAGACAAGACAGACAGACAATGCCATAACATAACACGTCTGTCAAAAAATGACGGGCGTATAAAAAGCAATAACTCATTTTCATCAAATCATGACAGTTTTCAAACTTGTTCAATATATTGTAATTAGAAAGCAGGATACCCAAATTTATTGAAATACAAATGATGTTCAAGTTATTGTATAAACATTGAATTTCAAGTGAAATGGAGTAAACAAAGAGCAATCAATAACTCTCAATTTTCAACAAAACACAGTTCTAACCAAGCCTGGAAATAAGCAATCGGTCATTTGCAGAATGAGGTCCTCAGAGGGTGAATTTGCTAATGCTTTGCCATACAGTGGGCCAATTTATCCTCTGGGTACATATTTCTCTTTAGGCCTGAGACCTTGGTTCAGATTGAGGTTCACAGAAGGTAAATTTAGTGAGGCAACTCTGCTGTGCAGGGCAAAACATAATACATGCCGGCATAATACAGGCTGAGTCGCTTAGTGAAAAACACAAGCATCCATACAGTAATTACTCGAGATCCACAAACCACACATCGTACCAGTCGAGTAACATCGGCTTATGTTTTTTATCCTAAATCACAGGCACACCTAATGCCTATATCAGGGGTAAAGGACCACCAATTGCAACAAGGTCGCGGATATACATCATGTCAGCTGAATAAGTGTGCTTCTCTTATTCACTGTAAATCACAGGTGCACCTTGTTACAACCGATAATGTTACAACGTCGCATAATGTTACACCAACGCATAATGTTACAAAAAATGTAGTAAACAACCGATAATGTTATAAACTCCGCATAATGTTATAACTTTTTTCAACCCGTTATGTTATAAAAATCGACGCATAATGTTATAACTTTTTTCAACCCGTTATGTTACAACAAATTAACCGATACTGTTATAACTTCTGTACACTAATTCAAGTTACAGCTACTGTAGATGGACTTTACCACTTACCATTTATTGACGCATAAAGTTATGTAATATTTATACTAAAGGGGAGACCCCCCCCCCCCCCCCCAACTCCCGGGGATTTATCATAGAATGACCTAGTCACGTTACATAGACGCGGATTATCCTGGTAACTCAATCGTGTGACGTCATTACCATGATCATCCAGTGCCCAACATATTGAAGGCGGGGGTGATAGAGGAGGGGTGCTATTTTATCCGGTTGGTACGTTTACCAAGATGCGTAGTCTCCGCTTCCAGAAGTGTAGTGTACCATAGTCCACTGACGCCTTTGGGGATGGGCAAATGCCTCTGTTTCTGCTTGTTTTGGGCATCTAAAACTCATTTGTCGCATATTTCTTAGTCATAAGAATATCTTATTGTTCATTAATTTGACATTTTAACAACTAACAGTGAACAAAAATGAGGTGGAGTTAAAAGAGGTCAAAACGTTGGATGGAGCGAGGTACTAATGGTGGATGTGGCAGGTTGGTAGTGTCGCACGGAAGCCGAAGAATAAGATGCGAGACTGGGTAGGAAGAGGAATGGGGTTTAGGAGGATTGAAAGGGGTGGACAGGGATTAGGCTGAGGAAGAGAGGAGGTCATGGATTAGTACATCAGGGTGATTGTGCAGATAAAGCTATCTCAGAATACTATAAGAGAGTAGTGCTAGACGGTATAATAATGTTGGAAGAAGTGGAAGTGATGAATTTCAGGTTCTGGAAAAGGCGGAATCACTAGAACAGGCAGTATAGGGAGAAGGAGGAGATTGTGGAGGAGGAGTTGTGTTGATGTTGATGTTGTGGCGGTGTTGGTGATGGTGTTGAGTAGTTATGTATGTTGAAAATGAGCCATTTTGTAGGACCCCGGTGCAGGACCCTGGAAGTGACGTCATGTCACGTGATTGGGCGATCATGTTGGGTTGTCATGATAGTGCACGTGGGTGGCCATGTTGGGATGTCATTATCATGATAATAGGTGGTGGAAGTGCGTATGCGCAGCGCGTGTTGTTATGGGGACACGTGCTGCGTCTCACCCCTAACAACCCGACAATAGATATCGAATTAATCCAAACATCCCGACAATCTTCAGAAAACTGACCCAAACACTCCCGAAAACACTCCCAAATAAAGGTAGGATAGTATCCTTAATGAGGGTATGAGGCGTATGAAGAGGTACTCATTGCGTTCATTTTCATAGCTTTCATTTTGAGACGTATGATTTTGCGCGCATCGTGCTCATTTTCATAGCTTTCATTGCTTCATACGACGAAAAGGGGGATTCCGTGGGTTTAGTATCCTTAAAATATAGGATAGTATCGTTACCTAATGTCCAACCATATAATGGACGCGTAATTTATCACAGAAATGGGTTTATTACAATAATGGTTGGTTTATTACTATAGTGTTTTTTTAACTGAGAGATAAACTGGAAGGGGGGGGGGGGGTGCCGCCCCTGTACCCGGAGCCCTACTTCCCCTTGCCCCTGGAGGTCCTGAAGTCCCGGTCCCTCGAGTTTCTGGCGAGTTACTAAATCGGTACTGGCAGGATTCGGGAGTGTTTTCGGGAATGTTTTGGACAGTTTTCCTGAAGATTGTCGGGTTGTTTGGATTAATTCGATATCTATTGTCGGGTTGTTAGGGATGAGGCGGAGCGCGTGTCCCTATAACAACACGCGCTGCGCATACGCACTTCTACCACCTATTATCATGATAATGACATCACCTACGTGTACTATCATAACAACCCAACACGACCGCCCAATCACGTAACATGACGTCACGTCCGGGGTCCTGCACCGGGGTCCTACAAAATGGCTCATCTTCAACATGCATAACTACTCAACATCATCACCAACCCCGCCACAACACCAACATCAACACAACTCCTCCTCCACAATCTCCTCCTTCTCCCTATACTGCCTGTTCTAGTGATTCTGCCTTATCCAGAACCTGTAATCCCAAATTCATCACTTCCACTTCTTCCAACATCTCCACCATCTAGATTATCATACGTCTAGCACTACTCTCTTATAGTATTCTCAGATAGCCTTCTCTGCACAATCACCCTGATGTACTAATCCATGACCTCCTCTCTTTCTCAGCCTAATCCCTGCCCACCCCTTTCAATCCTCCTAAACCTCATTCTTCTTCCTACCCAGTCTCGCATCTTATTCTTCGGCTTGCGTGCGACACTACCAACCCGCCACATCCACCATATGTGCCTCGCTCCATCCAACTTTTTGACCTCTTTTAACTCCACCTCATTTTTGTTCACTGTTAGTTGTTAAAATGTCAAATTAATGAACAATAAGATATTCTTATGATTAAGAAATATGCGACAAATGAGTTTTAGATGCCCAAAACAAGCAGAAACAGAGGTATTTGCCCATCCCCCAAAGGCGTCAGGGGACTATGGTACACTACATTTCTGGAAGCGGAGATTTCGCATTTTGGTAAACGTACCAACCGGATAAAATAGCACATCTCCTCCACCACCCCGCCTTCACCATGTTGGGCACTGGATGATCATGGTAATGACGTCACATGATTGAGTTACCAGGATAATCCGCGTCTATGTAATGTGACTAGGTCGTTCTACGATAAATCCTCGGGAGTTGGGGGTGTCTCCTCGCCTTAACCAGAGCAGAAACCTTAAGTATAAATATTACATACCTCTATGTGGCAATAAATGGTAAGTGGTAAAGTCCATCTACAAAAGCTGTAACTGGAATTAGTATACATTAGTTATAACATTATCGGTTAATTTGTTGTAACATAACGGGTTGAAAAAAGTTATAACATTATGCGTCGATTTTTATAACATAACGGGTTGAAAAAAGTTATAACATTATGCGGAGTTTATAACATTATCGGTTGTTTACTACATTTTTTGTAACATTATGCGTTGGTGTAACATTATGCGGCGTTGTAACATTATCGGTTGTAACACACCTGACTTGCACTATATCACAATTAACTGACCTACAATTGTATCAAGATCGCCGATAAATTCTAACTCATTTATCATATCACCAACGTTAGTCTGAATTACCTAACTGTCTTCAGACGAATGCACTTTAATGTCAACAATGACAGTCAACAATATCCAGAAATTGTATCCTTGGCCACTAGCCAAGCACTGACCTATCCAAAATGCCGACATACTTCCAGATGTATGTCCTATTCAAACAAACTCAACCATTTACAGATGTTTGTTTATCTAAATAAACTTAATTACATGACAAACAGCACTTATCTGACTCCAGTTTTTGAAATGAGTCGTGTGCTGGAATAAACACGAGAACTGGTCCTGGCGGAATACACCTAACTCAGCCACATGTTCTATGCTCAGCACATTGTAACCATATTGGAACTCCCATGGTCGCTTCCAACTTGCCTGGGGTGCCTGCTCCCCCCCCCCTCTTTCCCCCCTCCCCACCTACATGTATGAATATTTTTCAAAATCCACCAATCAGAACCAAAAAAATACTTCTGGCAGCCATGTTTTTTGATGCACAGTAACAAAAATGAGGAGCATTTGTAGAAGACCTTCCATAGACAATCCCTGCCAGGTTTGGTTCACGTTGGCTCAGAGGTTTGAAAGAAGAAGATGAAAATGTGATTTCCCATAGGGTTTTTATGGTAACTAAAAGCTGCAATTTTGGCCATGTTTGCAACCCAATCACATTAAATGAGGATCATTGGTATAGGATGTCCCAGTCATCAACCAAGCAAAGTTTCAGAACATTTGGCCCTGTGGTTTGAGAATATTTTTCAAACTCCACCAATCAGAATCAAAAAATGCTTCTGGCAGATATGTTTTTCGAAGCACGTTAACAAAAATGAAAAGCATTTGTAGAAGACCTTCCATAGACTATCCCTGCCAGGTTTGGTTCACGTCGGCTCAGTAGTTCCAGAGAAGAAGATGAAAATGTGATTTCCCGTAGGATTTCTAAAGTAACTATAAGCTGCAATTATGGCCAGTTTACAAACCGATCAACATTAAATGAGGATAGTTAGTACCATATATGTCCGTGTATAAGTCGCCCCTCCCCCCCCCCCCCCCCATGTATAAGTCACACCCTACTTTTCATACAAAATATCCTCCCTGCGCCTATAACCCTTGTATAAGTCGCACCCCCGATTTGGGTTGAAAAATGTTAAAACAATTCCGTAAATTTGGCTAAAGGACTGGAAGTCTTGTGGACTGAACAGGGAGGTTTGATGACTGATTACAGTATATTTATAAATTATATTTGTTTGTATACTTCATTGATACATTCAATGTGTCGTATTTATTAAAAGATATATGTCAACTGTGTTTGTTATTACTCGTGTATCGTATTTATTAAAAGATATATGTCAACTGTGTTTGTTATTACTCACGCCGGTAAAAGAAGGAATGATCCGGCACATGTGTTCAGGTAAGAACAAGGTAAGTTGAATTCAAATGGTAAATCCAACTGTAAAACTACAATGAAAAAGGCTTTATTCCCATGCCATTTAAACGAATTGCACGTGCGAACAAATAGGTCATGAAGTCGGGATGCAATGGAAATTCCCAAAAGTGTGAATGTAAAATGTGCAATAACGTGGGTACAAAAATAGACTGGACAACTCGGCGCTTCGCCAGCTCAAAGTCCAATACCTTTTTATCAAGAGTTGAAAATTACCGGCAGTGATTTTCAATGCATGATAAAAAAATAATATTTGGAAACAGGTAGGCCTACGATTTACGATTACTTAATTGCGATCGGGTGCTTCTTTGTACTATTTCTGTACGGGAAAAAAGGGGGGGGGGGGATTTTTCCAGTAACTTGAAGAAAAAGGACTGTTTCACTGTGAAATGGCTGACTCAGTAATTTACTTCGTGCTGAGGGTGAAAGTGAAAGCAACAGAATGAAAAAGAAAAGACAGCTTAAAATGCATTTTTTATTCCTTCACATTTCAGTTGTTTGCGTCCAATAAAAAAAACAATAACAGAGTACAATAACAAAATATTTTCACAAAGCACAATGGTAATAATGCATGGATAATATCACAATATCACAATTATTTACTTAAAATAAATCCTTTTCACTCTCTTCGCCCCTCTCACCATTCTCAATAAACAAAAACGGAAATTCTCGAAAGTTGGAAAGTAAATATCTGCGCGATAACGTGGGTAAAATAAACAGGACAAGTCGGCCCTTCGTCAGCTCAAAGTCCGATATAATTTTTTATCAAGAGTTGAAAATTACCGGCAGTGATTTTCAATGCATGATAAGAAAATAATATTTGGAAACAGGTAGGCCTACAATTTATGATTACTTAACTGCGATTGAGAGCTACTTTGTACTATTTCTATACGGGAAAGGGAAAGGCGGGGGGGGGGGGGGGGGGGGGGGGGGGGGGGGGGTTTGAGGGGGGGGGGGGGGACTTTTCCAGTAATTTGAAGGAGAAGGACTGTTTCGCTGTGAAACATTTAGCTGACTCATTAATTCACTTCGTACTGAATGTGCATCGATAAAAAAAACAATAAAAGAGTACAATTTATAAAATATTTTCAAAAAGCACAATGATAATAATTCATAACAATTATTTACTTGTTGAAAAATAAACCACTTTCACTCTCCTCGTCACTCTCACCATTCTCCATAAACAACTGCCACCACTCGTCACCGTTCAATCCATCATCATACACATCACAATGAGCACTGCTTTCATCCTCGGACTCATCATCGCTTCCATCTACCTTGCACACACTTGCTTTAACTTCCTCACCTACAACACTCGCATTCTCACCAACACAACTAGCTTTCTCCAAGACGAACTCACTGTACAACTCATCATCTTCCGTTCCATCCAACGCATTCGAAATACAACACTTCTTAAACGATTTCATTATCATCTCACTGTCAATTTCCTCCCACGACTCTTTCACCCACTTTGTCACCAAACTCAACGAGGGTCTCTTCAGATTTCCACTCGGCGTAAATGCCTTCTCTACCGCATCACACATCCACTCACACCACCTCTTTCTCATATTACCCTTAAACAGCTTGTTCAGACACACGTCTAAAGGCTGAAGCACACTTGTCATTCCACCAGGTATAACAGCCAAATCACACCACGCTCGCTTACTTTTTTCTTTCAAACTCTCACACAAATGGCCACGAAAACTATCTAACACTAACAATGTTTTTTTTTTAACAGTCCACCGGGCCGACAAGCCCACACACTACTGAACCAGTCCAACATGCCGTTCTCGTCCATCCAGCCCTTTGGCTGCAAGCGAACATTTACACCACTCGGAAATTTCTCCTTGGGCATTGTCTTTCTTATGAAAATAACTGTGGGCTTCAATTTTGTACCATCTGACAGGCAGCCGAAAACAACAGTGAAGTGGGATTTTTCCTGTCCCGTAGTTTTTAGTTGAACAGTCTTTGAACCAATTCTGTACACAGTCTTTTCTGGTGGCATATCAAAAAACATAGGCACTTCATCCATGTTACCAATTTGAGATAGTTCATAATTGTGCCTTTCTCTCATTCGAATGATAAAATGTTGGAAATCAAGTGTTTTATCCTCATAATCCTTTGGCATTTTCGTGATATTCTGGTTTTCTCCCTCAAGGAGAGACCACGTCTCTTCATGAACCCACTGATCCAGCGTGCAGATCCCTTGAAATTCGTGCATTTCAGTTTTGTCGACAGCTCCAGGGCTTTTAATCTGATCATATTTCTGGACACAGGTAAAGCCTGTGCTCTTGTGTCCTCGACCCAACCAAATAATCCGTCCTCTAACTCGGGCCAGTTTGCAGCCCTACCACGGTTTGCTCTTTTATCCCGTCTGGTTTCCAGGAGTATATCTTTATTTTTCCTCTAGTCCCTCACTAACTTCTCGCTTACTTCAAACTCCCTCTCAGCAGCTCTGTTCCCTTTGTTTTCAACAAACTCAATGACTTTCAGTTTGTAACCAGTCTCATAACTTTGACGTTTTCTTTTCAAACCTCATTTGGCATCCATAATTTACTTTCGGTAGTTATTTGGTATACGATAGTAGTATATGATAGTAATGATAGAAGAAATGATATGAAGGATTTCTTTCACCATCGAATATATACCATTCAGCCGGGCGAGTGTTTTTTTTATCATCCCTTTGATAAAAATAGTTACCATATGGTTATATGGCTTGCCGGTCTTTTTACTTTTTTTTACTTTGTGCCAAAATAACAGAGCTTAAAAAAGCATGGCTACAAACTATCCCCCCCTCTACCAACACACGCGCGTGTGCAAACACTGATAGATCTTCAAACGGATGTGGCATTTGTTTGAAGTGAGACAAGCAACTGATGAAAGGGAAATAACTGCATGATTCTTGTTAATCTTCTTCAAAGGGAATTCCCCTTAAAAACGCACGTGGTGTGCTGTGTAAACAATTTGATTGCCTTGCGAATTTCGTATATAACTCATACCAATATCCAAAATATGCTGAGATATACAACCATGGAATATTCTACTGTGAATTATTACTGGAGATGTTGAAGACATGAACAGGTACCGTAATTATTTTGAAGGAAATTAATTGCATGCGGTTTCAAATTTTCGATTGTTCACCACCCCTCCACTCACCGGGTCACCGAGAAAAAAAAAATCAACAAGAACACAATGAGTATAATCTCCAATTTTTATTTTATTTTTTTTTATATTTATTTTTTTTTAAATTTTATTTTGTGATCAAGTTAATGCACAACACAGAAATAAGAAATAAAGAGGTGAAATAAAATAAACAAATTTTCAAAGCAGGTGAATCGCCGTGATACAAACCGTCGACATGGGCCGATCTGGTGTCCTTTCAGCCCTCATATCGCTGTAGAAAACTTGCTGAAAAATAATTACCTTTGTATAAGTCGCATCCCAATTTTGGTCCCGTTTTTCCAAGCAAAAAGATGCGACTTATACACGGACATATACGGTAGAGGGGGTTCCAGTCAACATTTAAGTGAAGTTTCAAAACATTTGGCCTGGCACTTTCAGAGAAGAAGATTTTTGAAAATCCACCACCTAGAATCAAAATCTGGAAGCCATGTTTTTCAAATGACGGGAAGAAAATGAGGATCGTTTGTAGAGGACCTCCCATAGACCATTCCTGCCAAGTTTGGTTCACATCGGCTCAGCGGTTACAGAGAAGAAGATGAAAATGTGAAAGGTTTATGGAGACCGGACGACGACGGATGCCAAGTGATAGCAAAAGCTCAAATGGCCTTTTAGGCCAGGCGAGCTAAAAAAGGGTTGAAGGCCACTGTGACCTTGACCTCTGGCACCAAGACACCAAAATAAATAGTGTTCTTCCTCTCAACATACCAACCCATATGTCAAGTTTGATTTTGATTGGCGCAACAGAACTTTAATTAGCGAGCAGAAACCAGAACCAAAGGCTCAAGTGAGCCTAAAATGCTCACCTGCCTCAAGTTGTCAAAAGAGATGAGTGTATCAGTAACTGATCAACAGTAAGAGCAATTTTTCAATTTGCTATGACACAACAAAGGCAATTTTTGTTGGCCATTCAGTTCTGCTGGTCCTAGGAAAGCTTTCTGGCAAGCATGATTTTTTGTTTTTCAACTACTGTGGTTTTCTCTACCACCCCCCCCCCCCCCCCCTTCCAAAAAAAAAATTGTTTGTTCACGGCATCAATAAAATCTTTGGAACCCACATTGCAGTCTTGAGAGGGTTAAATTAAAGACATGCTCTCAGGAATCAGATAAATGTTTTCCAGCATTGAAAGGGTTCATTCAACATGAAATAACTTTTCTGTGCACAGTAGTGAAAGAGTTCATCATGAAATAAAATGTTGGAAAAAACACACTGAAGTCATGAGAGGGTTAAATTAAAGATATTCTGAGGTCATATATATAGGCCTACCTCATCAACTCTCTACATTGATGAAGACAATGCAATCACCCCCAATAAAGTAGTTCAGAACTTGGGCTATTTCCTGGATGAGAATCTTACTTGCGACAGACATGTCAATCATATCTGCCGCACATCTTTTTTCCACTTGCGAAATATCAGTAAGATAAGGGCAACTATTGATAGGAAAACTGCAGAACAACTCATCCATGCATTTGTCACCAGTCATCTTGACTACTGTAATTCTTTGCTGTATGGGTGCAAAAATTAACTTATTGACAAACTCCAATATATTCAGAATTGTGCTGCCAGGGTCCACACTCAAAATCGTAAGTTCTGCCAAATCAGTCCGGTCCTCAAAACCCTTCATTGGCTCCCCATCCAGCAAAGAATAAATTATAAAATACTACTTATTACATACAAATGTATTAACGCCCTGGCTCCGGAATATTTATCTACACTTGCTAAGCCCTATACACCAGCCAGGAATCTCCGCTCCTCTGGATCCTATAATCTGGTGGTACTAAAGTATAAACTTGGAACAGCAGGTGACAGAGCTTTCATATGTGCCACACCGGCTCTCTGGAACTCCATCCCAGTGCATCTAAAATCTGTATTGACCATAAATCAATTTAAGTCTGGTCTCAAAACCCATTTGTACGAACAGGCCTTTATCTGTTGATTTTGTAATTCCTGATCATTACACATAGTTTTATGAGCATGCGTGTGCACACGTATGCGTGTGTGTGTGTGTCAGTTACTTTTGTAAAGCCACAGAGCACAAATTGTGGATTTTAGGCTTAAACATTATTATTATTATTATTATTATTATTATTATTATTAAAATCTTTGGAACCCACATTGCTGTCTTCAGAGGGTTAAATTAAAGGCATATATACAGGAATCAGATGTTTTCCAGTACTGAAATGGTTCATTCAACATAAAATAAAATCTTTGCAAAACAAACTAAAGTCCACAGAATTTTCAAATTAAAATAACAAGACTCTACCCTCCCCACCCCACCCCCCCCCCCCCCCCCCCCCCAAAAAAAAAAATAATAAATACTAAAAATTTGTTCATGGCATCAATAAAATCTTTGGAACCCACACTGCAGTCTTGAGAGGGTTAAATTAAAGACATACACACAGGAAACAGATAAATGTTTTCCAGCATAGAAAGGGTTCATTCAACATGAAATAACAGAATTTTCAGATAAGAATAAGATAACAATGCTCATAACAGAAGGGTTGTTATTTTAAGAACAATTTGTCAATCAAAGTTCTCAGTGAATGAAAATTTCCTCCAGGATAAACTACTGCAAAAATGCTGACTCATCATTTTTTCAATACCCTCTACGGGCACCCTGATTGAACCACTGGCAATTTTTTTTAACCAATCCCTTCTTCTGGTTCTAAGGATGCTTCATACCAAATAACAGTTCTCTCCAAATTTGGTTGAAATTGGCCCACTGGTTCTTGAAAGAGCCCCAAATGGATATGCCACCACATAGAGCCCAGATATTGATCTATCAACTTCCCTGGAACAAACTTTAATCTTCTACACCAAAGGATGTTCCATACCAAATATCAGGGCATTCCCTCTAGTGGTTCATGAGAAGATTTTTAAGGGTTTTTAAGCTTTTGGGGCATAAACCAGAGCCTGAATATGGCAGCTGCTTCATTTAAACAAAATAGATTTAAACAAAATAGAAAGGGTATACTCCATAGATGGTCTGTGCAATATATGTTTGAAGTTGGCCTAGTAGTTGTGAAAAAGATGTCAAGTTTGCAAAAAAGTTAATGGACGGCGGACGCCGGACAAAAGTGATGGCAATAGCTCCCACTGACTTGCAGTCAGGTGAGCTAAAAATGGCTAGTTGAAGAAAACTGCAATCTTGACCTGACACACGAAAACCACAAAATAAATATGATTCTTCATCTCATCATACCCAACCTACATTTCAAGTTTGGTTTTGATCGGACAAGTGGAATTTTAATTAGAAAGTAGAAGCCAACTCAAGGAAAATCACTGTAACCTTGACTTTTGGTGCAATGACCCCAAAATAAATAAGGTTCTTCATTTCATTGTACGCAGCCCACATGTTCAGTTAATTTCGATTGGCCAAGCAGATCTTCAATTAGAGGGCAGAACCCAACTCTGGTCTACAGACAACAAGACAGAGAGACAGGATAAAAAAAAGTCTGCAAAAAGTATAGAAAGCACAAGGAAAATTTAGGGAATGACCCGCTGAACTCGAATAAGAGGTCCATTGGCTGAAATACGGCTTTGCTCCATTTGCCTTTTTACAGAATAAGGAGTTAGAAAGGTCAAAACTCGGTTCTGTGAGAACTTCAGAGGAAATCTACTCATTGTCTGTATGTCTACCTTGAAGTGCAAACCAGTTAAACAGGTAAAGGGACAATAAGCCATGAATTTGAAAAAAATAAGTTGACCATTTGAAAAAAACAATTTTCGATTTGCAAAAGTTCCCTTATGTCTCATATATCACTGCAAGAATGTCTTTGTGACGATTAAATAAATTAACCTGAAGGCAAGAATTTATTGTTTTTCACAAAAAAAGGCAGGTAAGACTTTTTTCATCCTGGTCTAGTTAGCCAATCTCTCTTGGAAAATTCTGTGCAATGTTATTTTCCATATTCATCGGAATTAGCTTTCTAAGAAGGACAATGGTGAAGTCTGCATTCATGTGTTTCTATTTATAGTATACACATCCATGCAAACAATTTCATACTGCCGCTGTCAATAAATGTGACATGGAGTTTATTGGAAGCATTACTGCAATTTATTTAAATAATACAAAGTTTTTTTTACGTAATAATGCCCAATATTATTGCTAATATACACAGTTGTTGTTCATTCAAACAGCAGCACACTTAAAATTAGAAAACGTGTATATACAGAAATTAAGTAATGGGGATAATGATTTGTTTACTTTCAATAACTTTTTAGGCAACTTTGTTTATATCTTCGCAATGTCTTGTCTTCTGAATTTTTTTTTTGATCTGCATGAAAGATTTTTAATTACAGATTGATAGAAGTTTTTTTTGCTTCTGATGCCTAAAACTTTGCTTACAGTGTTTCATGTGCTCTTTCACATGCAAACAAAATCTGAGACTCAATATTTTTTCAAATTTACGGCTTATTGTCTTTTTAACCCCTGCCACACCCTCAACTAATTTTTTTTACCCAAACCTTTCAATACCTACCACAGTGAAGATCATCAGCTCTTAATGACTTCAGAGAGCTTCCCTTTAGGTCTTTTGGAATAGCACAGGTTGTGGATGCAGTGATGCGAATCTTTCGACTCTTGGACCAGGTAGCAATCCACGTCAATTGGCAATCACACCTCAGAAATTCCGATCGAAAGTCTCTGAAAATTTTAAAGGAAATCTATATTATATAAATTTTAAAAATCCAAGTTATATCCTATTTATACTATGATTACCTATTCTACTGTATATAAAAAGCCTATGACATAAATTTTAGCTTTACACACCAATCGTGGTGAACACGTGTGTCTGTGGTGAACACATCAGCAATGGGATTTCAATAATTAAAATTTACACCTATAGTGGAACTACATCCAAGCTGACCTTTGGTGACCTTGACCTGAATGCAAACTTGTCTAAATTCGCGAAGAGTGAAATGAAAGCAGTAATTTTTTATTACGTTTTTAAATGAGTTTACCTCATAAGATACCAAAAATTAACAAACATGCATTGTCTCATGTTAATAAAGCATCCATAACTCGAAATAGTATGTTATTAAAATGAAAAAGGCCACTGTGATTTGCGTGTTTCTTTTTGCATTTCGTTTTGACGATAAAATTGACAGTGGAAGTACCGCCCACCGGTGCTCATGTAAACAGAAACAGATTCACAAATGTGTACGTCTGCTGCTCAGTAAAATCGAGAAAAAAAAATAGCGACTCTTAATAATCTGACGATCATGGTATAAATAAAATATACCTAAAGTAGCTTAGTGTACCAAACATTCACCACAAGTGGTGAAGTGGTGTTAACCGCTTGCCAAAGACTTGTGCAGACATGTTAACCCTCCCGGAATGCACAGGAAATTCCCGGGAATTTAACATTATTCCTGACGTCCGAAAAAAGATTTCCTTGGGTCAAAAATCCCGGAAAATATCAGTCAAAACATTCGGAAGTTTTGAAATGATTCGAGTGTTGATTTTCAATCAGTTTCAAAAGATATATAGTGTTGGCATTACCCTGTTCGATAAACATTAAAATGATCATAAAATTCATTATTAAAAAAAGAAGATGTTTGTACCTTTTATTTTTAAACCAAAGTGTACAAAATTTGTCTTGATCAGCTGTTTTCATTGTGGTGTTCACCAACCCCTTCAGATGTTTGGTTTGTAATAAAAAGTTTTTTTTCAACAGAGAATTCCTCTTTTATAGAGTTCATTTATATTTTTCCTGCATTTGAATGAGGGTGCCCAAGTTTGGCTTTACAAACTGCAACACTGTGTTTGAACATTGAAAAGGGAACGTAAATCACAATTCAGTTCATGGACGCCACCATTTTGAACTTCGAATTCTGGGAGATGCTGGGAAAGTTCCTTTGATTTATATCTAGTGATAAAAATATCTGTCTAGGAATCACCTCTTTCTTTCATGTAAATCTTTGAATCAAACAAGCCAGTTTTGGGAAGTTGAACTGATGACAACTCAGGTTTAATTCTAAGTTGAATGCCTCTTTTGGAAGTGTTTTTATTTTGTTATTTTCTTTATTATTATTTCTTGCCAAATGATATTAAAATAGATAGGGTCTACAGAGAAATTCATTTTGTGTCTCTTCTGAGTAATCTTTTTTATACTCTTGAGAATTTTTTTCAATTTTTGTTTCTTTCAACTCATATCTGCTGTTCAGAGTCGGTTGGGTGACTTTTTTGTGTGTGTAAAATCACTCAAAACCCCTTCAAAAGACATTTTGAAGAGAAAAAAAATCACCCAGTGGATCCCCTCTAATTCCCAACCCCCTCCCCAAAAGGGTGAAACTTAATTTTTTTGCATAAAATCACTCTTCTTTTCAAGCAAAAGAAAATAATTTTGCCCAATGGACCCCCTCTCCTCAGTTTCCCCCACCCAGGCCTCTCGTTGCCTGGTGCTCCCCTTTTCAGTGAACATTAATCTTATGTTCTCTACATCTAACTAAAGTTTACCACAATCAAATCTGTCATGCATGGGCACAATTCATTTAAACAAACAGTAAATTCTCCACTGGGTTAAATCTGGTCCAAATTTCAAAATCAAAAAGATTCTGCCTGGTGGGTCTGAAGAAGCAAATCTTTGAAGAATATTCCTAGAACTGCATTAAGTTGAAATTTGGGCTCCCTGCAATTATGAGTCCAGCGATTTGATTTGAACAAACCTGAATCTTTCCACACTAAGGATGTCAATATTATGTAACAAGCGAATCATAGATGTGAAGAAGAAGACTTTTTAAAGAACAGTCCATGTATTGCACTCTTTTTAAAGAACAGTCCATATATTGCACTAAGTTAAAATCTGGGATCCCACAGAGAGCCCAAATATGACCCAAGGGACTTGAATTGAATAAATTAGAATCTGAACCTCCTAAGGTTCCTGAATATCAAATATCAAAAGATTCTGATTGGTGGAGATGATTTTTAAAGGAATTACCCCATATTGCACAGTTAATATTTAGGTTGTCATACGACCGATGGACAGAAAGTGATCAATTAAGCTACCCTTGACCTTCCTTCCAACAGGTGAGCTAAAAACTCCCTCCTCCATAAAAAATTCTGAAAAAAAAAATGTTACTGTTTTCAAACATCAAGACATTTTTTAAGTACTTTGGATGTTGTTTCTGGGAAAGTCTTGGCTGCCTATATCGACAGCAAAGACTTGCCAATAAACAACTGCAAAGACACAGAATACAGACGTGTCAAAGAGCAGAAAAATATTTATTTATTTATTGGTGTTTAAGGTCACATATTTCCGCACAATGGCTAATCATGACGACAATTTTACGAGAGGAGGAAGCTGGATACCCGAGATAACCACCAAGCAATGGCAAGCAACTGTCAGCTCTCCAACATTCTAACTCTTCACAAGCAGGGATAGCATTGCTTGAAAACAGGTGCACCATCGACGTACAGTACACCTTAGTACACAGAGCCTCCATGCTCCCACGTGGGCAATGGGGGAAGTATCTTGCCGAAAGACACAATGTGGTTGCCACAGGTTTGATTCGAACCGAGGACCTCTCGGCTTGCAGCCTGCACCTCTATCTTCTGAGCCACAGCACCCCCAAAGAGTAGCAATGAAAGTGTCAATGACACTGTAGCTCACCTTGTGTGTTGTGTTTGATGAAAAGGATAATGTTCAATGTTTATGAAAGGATTATGAAATAAGACAAGAATTGTGATAATTGGTAATATGTTCATTTCTGTTCCCTGTATGCTATGTTTTTGATAAAAACAAGAGGCCCCACGGGGCCTGAAGCGCTCATCTTGTACAGAACACAATTTAAACAGAGTCCAAGAATGAGTCTACATTAAGCAAGCCATCTCCATAGGCTACACTGTCAATCCTGGAGTCCCTCAGGAGTGACAAAAATAATCTGGGCATCATGCCTTTTCTTCAGTTGATCATAAGTAAAATGTAGAGCTCCCCTATGAAGCCCCTTGATACAACCTATGTGGATTAATCTTAGTACCTCTAGAAGGTACTGAATACAAAATTTTTAATTCTTCAGCAAAATGGCCAATTCCGGCTCCCATAGAGAGCCCAAATATTAACCCAGGCTCTTGATTTGAACACAGTTAAATCTGACTTCCCTAGAGATGTTGTGTACCGAATATGAAAGCATTCTGACTGTTGGATCTGAAGAAGAGAAACTGTAAAGAAATTTCTCCGAATTGCACTAAGTTCAAATTTGGGCTACCATAGCGAGCCCAAATATTGACCTATGGATCCGATTTGAACAAACTTGAATCTGACCCCCCTAGAGATGTTGTATACCAAATGTGAAAGCATTCTGACAAGTGAATCTGAAGAAGAAGATTTTTGAAGAAATTCCCTCATATTGTACTAAGTTAAATTTCATGTTCCCATATGGAGCCCAAATATTAACCTAGGCACTCTAATTGAACAACCTGGAATCTGACCCCCCTAGAGATGTTGTATACCAAATATAAAAGTATTCCGACTGGTGGATCTGAAGAAGAAGATTTTTAAAGAAATTTTCTCATATTGCACTAAGTAAAAATTTGGGCTACCATAGTGAGCCCAAATATATACCTAGGGATCTGATTTGAACAAACTTGAATCTGACCCCCATAGAGATGTTGCATACCATATAACAAAGTATTCTGACTGATGGATCTGAAGAAGAAGATTTTTTTAAATTACCCACCATATTGAACAAAGATAAAATTTGGGCTTCCGTAGGAAGCCCAAATATTAACCTAGGGACTTGGTTTGAACAATCTAGAATCTGACCCTCATAACAATGATGTATACCAAATATTAAAAGATTCTGACTGGTGGTTCTGAAGAAGAAGATTTTTAAAGAATATTCCCCATATTACCCTATGTTAAAACTTCGGGCTCCTGTAGAGAGCCCAAATATGAACCAATGAGCTTTATTTCAACAAACTTTTATCTGACCCCCCTATGAATGCTGTATACCAAATATCAAAAGATTCTGATGATTGGTTCTGGAGAAAAGATTTTTAAAAATTTTTGCAAATATGCTGACTCAGCATTTTTTCGATGCCCATTACAGAACACCCTAACATTACCGATGGCAATTTTTTTATACCATTCAATTCTACTGGTCATAAGGATACTTCATACCAAATAAAAGCTCTCTGTTCCGTGGGGTTTGGGAAATATGGGCGTTTGAAAATATTTCTATTTTTAGCTCCCAGGGTTCCCATGGGGATGCGGGAATTTTTTTTTTGCATGGGTCATGTACTTATGACCCAATAATACCACAAACCAAATTTGGTTCATACCAGACCATCGGTTCAGAAAATAGAAATTTTGGGCGGGGCCAAAAATCTTACCCCTCCTATTACAAAGCCAAATATTACTTCACGAACTTCGTTTGAACAAACTTGATTCTACACCTCATATGGAAGCTCCATAGCAAATATCAAGTCATTGTACACACTGGTTCTTGAGAAGAAGATTTTTAAAATATTTGGGTGCATTTTCCCCCACTCCCTCCCTATGGGGCTGGGCATGCTGAGTTGAACAAAAATGAAATGCCCCTTTGGGACCATCACTCACACAAACTTTCACTTGAATTGGCCCAGTGGCTTTGAAGGAGAAGACCAAAACATGGTGTTGACGGACGACGGACGACAGACGACGGACGGCAGACGACGGACGGGAAGCGATGAGATTAGCTCAGCTTGACTTTGTCAAGATGAGCTAATAATATGAGGTGTACACTGTACTAAAGAGATGAGGGGTGGGTTAATATGACCTCACAGTTAATGTATGTGGCCCTCACAGTTAACGTATATCAACGAAAGTTACCAAGTTACAGTGAAATTATTCCAAAACGAGTCATCCTATCAAGTTACATCGAAATCCCTTTATAAATATGGCCTGTAGACTGTGCTAAAGGTTTTCGGGCTTCGGGCCCCTGTAGCTGTAGGTTTCCCAATTGCGTCCAAAGGGGACGTTCTCATCTAGACATTATATGAAGTCAACCTAACAAGTTACAATGAAATCCCTTCATAAATATGACCTGTAGACTGTGCTCAAGGTTTTCGGGCTTCGGGCACCTGTAGCCATCACAGTTGACCAATCACGACCAAAAGGGGATGTCATCATCTACGCATTATATGGAGTCAAACTAACAGGTTACAATGAAATTGTTCCATAAATATGACCTATAGACTATGCTAAAGGTTTTGGGGTTTTGGGCTCGGGCAGCCATCAATGCTGAATGATCATGCCCAAAAGGGGACGTTCTCATCTAGACATTATTTGGAGTCATCCTACCAAGGTACAATGAAATCCCTTCATACATATCACCTGTAGACTGTGCTAAAGGTTTTCAGGCTTCAGGCCCTGTAGTCACAGTTGTCTAATAGTGTCCAAAAGGGGCTTTTCTCATCAAGACATTATATGAAGTCAACCTACCAAGTTACAATGAAATCCCTTCATAAATATGACCTGAAGACTGTGTTAAAGGTTTTCGGCTTTGGGCTCGGGCAGCCATCATGGTTGAATGATCGCAACCAAAAGGGTACATTCTCATCTGGGCATCATCTGGAGTGATCATACGAAGTTACAATGAAATCCCTTCATAAATATGACCTGTAGACTGTGCTCAAGATTTTTGGGCTTCGGGCACCTGTAGCCATCACAGTTGACCAATCATGACCAAAAGGGGATGTCATCATCTAGGCATTATATAGAGTCAACCTAACAAGTCACAATGAAATCCTTCTATAAATACAATCTATAGACTATGCTAAAGGTCTTTGGGCTCAGGCAGCCAAAAAGGCTGAATGATCGCGACCAAAAGGAGATGTTCTCATCTAGACATTATTTGGAGTCATCCTACCAAGCTACAATGAAATCCCTTCATAATTATGACCTGTAGACTGTTCTAAAGGTTTTCGGGCTTCGGGCCCCTGTAGCCATCACAGTTGCCCAATCGTGTCCAAAAGAAGACGTTCTCATCTAGACATTATATGAAGTCAATCTACCAAGTTACAATGAAATCCCTTCATAAATATGACCTGCAGACTGTGCTAAAGGTTTTTTTGCTTAGGGCTCGGGCAGCCATCATGGCTGAATGATCGCAACTAAAGGGGACAATCTCATCTCTGGGCATCATCTGGAGTGATCCTAAGAAGTTACAATGAAATCTCTTCATAAATATGAACTGTAGACTGTGCTCAAGGTTTTCGGGCTTCGGGCACCTGTAGTCATCACAGTTGACTAATCACGACCAAAAAGGGGATGTCATCATCTAGGCATTATATGGAGTCAACCTAACGGGTTACAATGAAATCCTTCCATAAATATGACCTTTTGCTAAAGGTTTTTGGGCTCGAGCAACCATCAAGGCTGAATGATCGCGATCAAAATGGGATGCTCTCATTCATGTAGACATTATTTGGAGTCATCCTACCAAGTTACAATGAAATCCCTTCATAAATATGACCTGTAGACTGTGCTAAAGGCTTTCAGGCTTCGGGCCCCTGTCACAGTTGCCCAATCTCATCCAAAAGCGGACTTTCTCATCTAGACATTATATGAAGTCAACCCACCAAGTTACAATGAAATTCCTCAATAAAATATGACCTGTAGACTGTGCTAAAGGTTTTTGGGTTTTGGGCTCGGGCAGTCGTCACGGTCGGCAGATCATGCCCAAATGGGGAAATTCTCATCTAGACATCATGAGCCATCCTACCAAGTTACAATGAAATCCCTCCATATTAAACATGACCTGAAGACTGTGCTAAAGTTTTTGGGTTTCGGGCTTGGGCAGCCATCACGGTTGACAGATTATGCCCAAAAGGGGACGTTCTCATCTAGGCATTATACAGAGGCATCCTACCAAGTTACAATGAAATCCCTTCATAAATACGACCTGTAGACTGTGCTAATGTTTTTCAGGTTTTCGGCTCGGGCAGCTGTACCGGCTGACCGATCGTGACCAAAAGGGGACATTCTCATCTAGACATGACCCCAAACCTGCATATGAAATTTCCAAACAATCAGACAAAAACTGCGGGGTGTAGCCTGTGCTAAAGGAAAATGTGAACAGACTCACAGACAAACAGACTTCCCCACACGTGATGGCAATAGCTTATCTTGACTTTGTCAAGTTAAGCTAATGAAAGTGTCAATGACACTGTAGCTCAACTTGTCAAGACAAAGACATGTACATGTATAGTATGTGACACAGCAATGACAAACATCTAGGTAATGACCTGATAACAAAGGTACATATAAAGTATTGTAACGGTCTGTACATAAATACTGACCGATGCCTGCAACAAATGTTTTGGTAAAGTATTGTAAAGGTGGGTGACAGTCATATGCTAAACTAGAAAAGAAATCTTTTGAGTCCCAGAGTGGGTCTGACTGAACCCCAAAATATTTGTTCTCATAGCACAGTGATAACAAAGGCACCCCAAAACACACTCATTCCTGTCCCAAGGTGAAAACAAAGGTACCCAAGAAGTTTTGTGAAGATCAGTTCATAAATACGAGCTGTATAGAAGTTGTGACAAAAAACTGATTTGACCTAATTTCGGTACAAAATGGCCACTGGCAGCCATCTTGAATTTTGGACCGCACCCAGAAACACTCATTCTCATCCCAAGGTGATAACAAAGGTACCCACGAAGTTTTGTGAAGATCGGTTCATAAATACAGCCTCTACCCTGAGCCATATTGACATGTCTGCTTACATTGTGTAAGTAGCACTGAATAAATCAAAGTTCATCTAATTTGCATAATTTCTGCACAAAAAAAACCCCTTACAATATGTGATGTATTCCATGTTATTAAACATTCATACAAAAATTTATTCAAATCAGAACTTTCATACAGAAGTTCTGTACAAAAGACTGATTGCACTAATTTTGGTACAAAATGGCTGCTGGTGGCCATCTTGAATTTCGGACCACACCCAAAAACACTCGCTCTCATCCCACGGTGATAACAAAGGTACCCAAGAAGTTTCGTAAAGATTGGTTCATAAATATGGCCTCTAGTCTGAGCCGTATAGAAGTCATGTACAAAAAACCAATTAGACCTAATTTCGGTACAAAATGGCCACTGGCAGACATCTTGAATTTTAGACCGCACCCAGAAACACTCGTTCTCATCCCAAGGTGATAACAAAGGTACCCAAGACATTTCGTGAAGATCAGTTCATAAATACAGACTCTAGCCCGAGCCGAATTGACATGTGTACTTACTGTGTGTAAGTCGCACTGAAAAAATCAAAGTTCATCTAATTTGCATAATTTCTGCACGAGAAAAAAACCCATATTATATGTGATGTATCCCATGGTACTAAACATTCACACAAAAAATTATTCAAATCAGCGCTTTCATATGGAAGTTCTGTGCAAAAATCTGATTGCACCTCATTTTGTACAAAATGGCTGCCATCGGCCATCTTGAATTTCAGACCACACCCAAAAACACTCGTTCTCATCCCACGGTGATACCAAAGGTACCCAAGAAGTTTCGTAAAGATCGGTTCATAAATACGGCCTCTAGCCCGAGCCGTATTGGCATTTGCACTTACAGTGCTGAAAGTAACACCAAAAAACATTAAAATTAGTCTAATTTGCACAATTTACGCACGAGAAAAAAACCTGTATTATATGTGATGTATCCCATGGTACTAAACATTCATACAAAAAATTATTCAAATCAGAGCTTTCATATGGAAGTTCTGTACAAAAAACAGATTTCTGCATCGTCGGTACAAAATGGCGGCTGGCAGCCATCTTGAATTTTGGACCGCACTCAAAAACACTCGTTCTCGACCCACGCTCATAACAAAGGTACCCAAGGAGTTTCGTAAAGATTGGTTCATAAATACGGCCTCTAGCCAGAGCCATATCCAATTGTTGACGTACGGACAGATGGCTGGACGGACATAGGGACGACGGGCCATGACAAAAGCTCAAATTTGGCTTTGCCAAAGTTGAGCTGAAAATGTACAGGCTTATTCAAGAAATTTTTATTGCATGTGTCGCCCGTTTTGGTAAAGGATTAGCTGAGAAGCCAAACTGTCAACCAATGAAAGTGTCAATGACACTGTAGCTCAACTTGACAAACTTGAACTTGGTAAGTTATAAATGAAATGGCAAAATTGAAGATCATTGGTACCGATGTCATTTTTTTTGCCAGTGACAACAATTTTTTTCAGAAACCGAAGAAAATCGATAGCTCCCATCTAGAGGCCTCCCCAAACAAGCATGCCAGGTTTCAAAGCAATCTGATCATAAATGTGCCCTGTAGGGTGTACAAAAGGGAAATATTGTGGTTTGATTAGACTAAATTCTAATAACGTTGGCCGTGGCAACATTTTTTGACGGAAATGGAAGAAAATCGATAGCTCCCATCTAGAGGTCACCGTAAATAAGCATACCAGGTTTCAAAGCAGTCTAATCATAAATGTGCCCTGTAGGGTGAGCCAAAGGGAAATATTGTGGTCTGACTAAACTAAGTTCTAAGAATGTTGGCTGCGGCAACATTTTTTGATGAAAATTGAAGAAAATCAATAGTTCCCATTCAGAGGTCACCCCAAACAAGCATGCCAGGTTTCAAAGCAATCCGATCATAAATGTGCCCTGTAGGGTGTGCCAAAGGGAAATATTGAGTCTTCTGACTAAACAAAGTTCTAAGAACGTTGGCCGCGGCAACATTTTTTGACGGAAATTGAAGAAAATCGATAGCTCCCATCTGGAAGTCACCCTAAATAAGCATACCAGGTTTCAAAGCAATCAAATCATAAATGTGCCCTGTAGGGTGTGCCAAAGGGAAATATTGTGGTTTGACTAAACTAAGTTCTAAGAACGTTGGCCGCGGCAACATTTTTTTGACGGAAATTGAAGAAAATTGATAGCTCCCATCTAGAGGTCTCCCCCAAAAAAGCATACCAGGTTTCAAAGCAATCAAATCATAAATGTGCCCTGTAGGGTGTGCCAAAGGGAAATATTGTGGTCTGACTAAACTGAGTTCTAAAAACGTTGGCCGTGGCAACATTTTTTTGACGGAAATTGAAGAAAATCAATAGCTCCCATCTAGAGGTCACCCCAAACAAGCATGCCAGGTTTCAAAGCAATCCGATCATTAATGTACCCTGTAGGGTGTGCCAAAGGGAAATATTGAGGTCTGACTAAACTAAGTTCTACGAACGTTGGCCGTGGCAACATTTTTTGCCGGAAATTGAAGAAAATCGATAGCTCCCATCTGGAAGTCACCCTAAATAAGCATACCAGGTTTCAAACCAATCAAATCATAAATGTGCCCTGTAGGGTGTGCCAAAGGGAAATATTGTGGTTTGACTAAACTAAGTTCTAAGAACGTTGGCCGCGGCAACATATTTCTACGGAAATTGAAGAAAATCGATAGCTCCCATCTAGAGGTCACCCCAAACAAGCATGCTAAGTTTCAAAGCAATCCGATCATAAATGTACCCTGTAGGGTGTGCCAAAGGGAAATATTGAGTCTTCTGACTAAAAAAAGTTCCAAGAACGTTGGCCGCGGCAACATTTTTTGACAGAAATTGAAGAAAATCGATAGCTCCCATCTAGAGGTCACCCTAAATAAGCATACCAGGTTTCAAAGCAATCAAATCATAAATGTGCCCTGTAGGGTGTGCCAAAGGGAAATATTGTGGTTTGACTAAACTAAGTTCTAAGAATGTTGGCCACGGCAACATTTTTTGATAGAAATTGAAGAAAATCGATAGCTCCCATCTAGACGTCACCCCAAACAAGCATATCAAGTTTCAAAGTAATCTGATCACAAATGCGACCTGTGAGGTGTGCCAAAGGAAATTGTGGATGTACGTACTAACGTACGTACGTACGCCGACGGACGAGAAGTGATGGCAATAGCTCAGCTTGACTTTGTCAAGTTGAGCTAAAAATTCAAATATAAACAGGAATATTCTGTCAAAAACCCTGCTAAATACAAACCTAGAAAAACTAACCTGAAATTTTTAATCTTTATATCTTATTTGACTGAGCTCAATTCTGATGCCATACCATATTTTTGAAGGATGAAACCTTTTATGTTAGAAAACTGCGAAGCTTCGAAATTTGTCCTGATGATTTGATTTGAGTCATCCTCATTCAGAAAGTTTTGAATTGTCAAGATGTTCTAAATGAATGTGGCAATGACACTGTAGCATTACTTGACTGTGTGTAGTGTTTGATGAAAAGGATAATATTCAATGTTTATGAAAAGTTGTTAATTGAGAATACATTAATTTCTGTTCCCCATATGGTATATTTTCAATAAAAATAATTTGAGGTGTAGACTGTACTGAAGAATTGAGGCCTGGGTTGATGTGGCCCTCACAGTTAACGTTTGTCAACCAAAGTTACCAAGTTACAGTAAAATCATTCAAATATGAGTCATTCAACAAAGTTACAATGAAATTCTGTCATAAATATGACTCGCAGACTTTGCCAAAGGAATCTAGGTCACGTGCTGTTCTGGTGGACACGGTTGACCAATTGTGACCAAAACAGGGCAGTCTCATCTAGATATCACACTAAGTTATCCCACGAAGTTACAATGAAATTCCTTCATAAAAACAACCTGTAGACAGTGCTAAAGGAATATTACAAGTGACCAGGCGGCAGTAATAGCTGACCGATCATGACCAGAATACGACAGTCTCATCTAGACATAATACCAAGTTATCCTACCAAGTTACAATGACATTGCTTCATAAATATGAACTGTAGACTGTGCTAAACAAACCTGGGTCACATGCCTCTGCAACCCTCATGGTTGACCAATCACAGCCAAAATAGGATGTTCTCATCTAGACATTATAACGAGTCATCCAACCAATTTACAATGAAATCCCTACATAAATGCAACCTGTAGACTGTGCTAAAGTTATCTAGTAATGTGCCCCTGCGGACCTCGCCGTTGACTGAACCCGACCAAAATAGGACATTCTCATCTAGACATTATACAGAGTCATCCTATCAAGTTACAATGAAATCCCTTCATAAATACAACCTGTAGACTGTGCTAAAGGTTTTTGTGTTTCGGGACTATGCAGCCGTCATGGTTGACCAGTCATTACCAAAAGGGGACGTTCTCATATACACATGACCCCGAACCTGCACATGAAATTTTGTGTTGATCGGACAAGAACTATGGGGTGTAGAAATCAGTTCATAAAAACAACCTGTGGACAGTGATAAAGGAATCTAGGTCACGTGACCAGGAGGTGGTAATGGCTGACCGATTGTGACCAAAATACGACGGTCTTATCCAGACATCATACAGAGTTATCCTTCCAAGTTACAAAGAAATCACTTCATAAATATAGACTGTAGACTGTGCTAAACAAATTTAGGTCATGTACCTGAGCAGCCATCACGGTTGACTGAACCCGACCACAATATGACATTCGCATCTAGACAGTACACCAAGTCATCCTTCTAATTTACAATGATATCCCTTCATAAATACGACCTGTAGACTGTGCTAAAGGTTTTCAGGCCTGCGCAGCCATCATAGTTGACTGATCCTGACCAAAAGAAGATGTTCTTATCTAGACATGATCTTTGACCTGCATATGGAATTTTGTGATGATCGCACATGAACTAGGGGGTGTAGCCTATGCTAAAGAAAATGTGAACAGACTCACAGACTTCTGCACACGTGATGGCAATATCAGTCAAGGTAAGCTAAAAATGTTATCAAATGTCTCCTCTCGAACACTTCATCTAGCAACAGGTGTACAGGAGACCTGATGATAGAAGAGTAATTCTTGGCAGTTCCGTTTCTGGAATATTCAGCATTTTTTATTGACAGACAAACTGTAATTGAATACAATACTTGAGAGACACAATATTCAATAATAATCTCCTCATGCCCTGAAAATTGCTAAAATTTAAAAAATACCTTCACCTATGATTTGCCTCGGAAAAAAAACCTTACCCTGAAAAAAAACCTTACCCTGAAAACATGTAAATTTCTTGGCTCTGTTGCCCAGAACCCCTCTCGTCACCCTCCATCCCACACAAACACACATATACATACCACAGGAGAAAAAAATATTGCAATAAATATCATATTTGCTGTTCTGGGTTAAAATAATTTTCTGCAGCAATGCTACATGGAGGGTAAAGGGTGCTGCAAAAATAATTTAAGCCTGCTTAGAAATTGTTTCAGTATTAAAATTTGCAATTCATATTGATGCTAGAAAACAGGAAATGTGAGCCGACTTTGGGAGAAATTACAATAAACTGACAAATTTGTTTATAATTTGAGTACTTTTGCTTGGAAAAACTGAACCATCAATGAATAACATCAGCATAATTACACCATACTTCATGCTTTTGAAAAAGATATTGTGAAATGAGAATCAATATCTCATGAGTGATCTTTCTTTCATATGTAAAAAACACTTGAGGTTTTGTTCAAATGCGTGACTGTAATGCCATGTGTATGCATAAGCTGGTGTTCTTAACACTCAGATTCTTGCAACTCTCTTCCCATGACATGAAAGTTGTTCATTTATGTACAGTACGGCTGCCATGGACTGGTCACTTCCCAAGGGTGGGCAGAATGTCCACAGATGCAATAATATTAAATTCCAAACTCTAATTATAGGAATAATCATCAATGAAAGTGTCAATGACACTGTAGCTCAACTTGTCAAGACATGTACATGTATAGTATGTGACACAGCAATGACAAACATCTAGGTAATGACCTGATAACAAAGGTACATATAAAGTATTGTAACGGCCTGTACATAAATACTGACCGTAGCCTGTAACATATGTATAGGTAAAGTATTGTAAAGGTGGGTGACAGTCAGATGCTAAACTAGAAAAGAAATCTTTGAGTCCCAGAGTGAGTCTGACTGAACCCCAAATATTTGTTCTCATAGCACAGTGATAACAAAGGCACCCCAAAACACACTCATTCCTGTCTCAAGGTGAAAACAAAGGTACCCAAGAAGTTTTGTGAAGATCAGTTCATAAATACGAGCTGTATATACAAGAAGTTGTGACAAAAAACTGATTGGACCTAATTTTGGTATGAAATGGCCACTGGCAGCCATCTTGAATTTTGGACCACACTCAGAAACACTCGTTCTTGTCCCAAGGTGATAACAGAGGTACCCAAGAAGTTTTGTGAAGATCGGTTGATAAATACAGCCTCTAGCCTGAGCCGTATTGACATGTGTACTTACTGTGTGTAAGTAGCACTGAAAAAATCAAAGTACATCTAATTTGCATAATTTCTGCAAGAGAAAAAAACCTGTATTATATGTGATGTTTCCCATGGTACTAAACATTCACACAAAAAATTTTTCAAATCAACGCTTTCATATGGAAGTTCTGTGCAAAAATCTGATTGCACCTAATTTTGTACAAAATGGCTGCCATTGACCATCTTGAATTTCAGACCGCACCCAAAAACACTCGTTCGCGTCCCACGGTGATACCAAAGGTACCCAAGAAGTTCCATAAAGATCGGTTTATAAAAACGGCTTCTAGCCCGAGCCGTATTGGCATTTGCACTTACAGTACTGAAAGTAACACTAAATACATCAAAGTCAGTCCAATTTGCATAATTTACGTACGAGAAAAAAACTCGTATTATATGTGATGTATCCCATGGTACTAAACATTCATCCAAAAAATTATTCAAATCAGCGCTTTCATATGGAAGTTCTGCCCAAAAATCTGATTTCACCTAAGTCTGTACAAAATGGCCGCCAGCAGCCAACTTGAATTTCGGATCGGACCCCAAAACATTTGTTCTCGTCCCACGGTCATAACAAAGGTACCCAAGAAGTTTCGTAAAGATCGGTTCATAAATACGGCCTCTAGCCCGAGCCGTATTGAATTGTTGATGGACAGACGGACAGATGGACGACAGACGACTGGCCATGGCATAAGCTCAAATTTGGCTTCGCCAAAGTGAGCTAAAAATGTAATTAATGAAGCACCATGTGCAAACCGGTGTTACAATAATTAAAATTTTGCTGGTGATGATTTTTGTTTTTACTAAATGCATGTGTGGACATCACTGCCCATGCATGGATTACGACCAGTCCATAGTGGCTGTACCATACAATAAACAAAGTTTCAAACAAAATTAGAAAAATAAACCATTATAGATTCGGTGTTAAAGTTGTGAGTGTTCTTTCAGGTTTAGATACAATGAGTTATAATTCTAATGACTGTAAAGCAAAAATTGACTACTGACCTGTTAGTGAATTTGTCTAAAAATATTACTTTCCCTTTTCATATTTCATTTTATATACGTTTTTATTTTTTTGTGTTATGACCAATTTCAAATCACAGAAAATATTTTGCTGACCCTCACCCACCCATACCTAGAAATAACCAGCACACAATCATTGAGATTATGTGCACATTGACTTCAGTTGTAAAATTCACTAATGAACTACAGGTTACAACAAAATTATACAGCATACATTAAATTTCTTATCCTGTATGTTTTGCCAGTCAGATCTGACCATCTTTCAGGACTAAATCAACTCAAAAGTTGCATATTGCATCCACATACTAGAGGGTTATGCAGTTTACATCTTAACAGAAGTTCCTCTAAAATAAATAGCAACAACTAACGAGTGATCTCACTTTGGCAAGATCATGCTTTGATAGTTGCTATTAATTTGGGCAGAAATTCTGTAAACGTAAATAGCATGCCACTCTATTCTAAACAGCATGGCCAGCTCAGTAAAAGCAGAGTACACGGAAAAGCATCAAAGGACTTTTTCCAATTTGTTACCACCACTTTATAGTGCAGGGTTTCCGCTAGGACGGCTCAGCAGTCGTTGACCTGACACGGTCCCGTCCCCCCAAAAAACTTAAATCTTTGCACCAAAAAGGTTAAATGGTCTGGTCACTGACCTGATTCCTGTTCAAAAAATTTTTATCTCTGAAGTTGCAGAGACAATGTTGTCAACCATTCTATAGAAATGGCAGCAAGAAACAGGATCACAAAATGTATATTCCTTTGTCAGGAAACAACGGTGCACTTAATGGCAGAAAGATAAACCATTACAGCATGAAAATCAACTGTAGATGTCATCTGTTGGTCTTTTGTCATTCATTTAATGGATATATGAAGACATAAAATATCAGGCCATTTAATAATGGCCTGATTTGTGCCTGCCGTGGAACAGGAAAAAGAGCACTGCCCTCTATTGAGGGACTATTTTTTGTAACAGAAACTGCGTAGCAAACCAGTCACATGACTGGTCAAGAAGTGGGGAAGCATCATTCTCAGTTAATTTTTCAACAAGACAGTCCGATCCATTTTGAAGTAACGTTTCAGTGTGTAGAGAACAGTTTAACCGGTGAGTACCCTCAGTGTCAATTACTCAAAACAATTTTTCAGTTATAATTTTCACAATGCTTAAAGTTATGGTGATCGGACATTCGTTCATTGCTAGAACAGGTGGATTTTTGTTTCATGGCGACCATGGTCAACAAGATTTCCCCTGCCATTTTAATTTTGCTCCATCGCTTGATTTGAGCTGTCCGGCTGGTCAAGAGTTACATGTCCATTTTTTTGGTTTAAGTGGCACGAGTGTAGATAGCTCATCTCGACTTGTCTGTCAGGAACTTAACCAGTTTCGTCCCAACTACGTCGTTTTACAAATTGGCTATCAGGAAGGCGATATTGACTCATGATTGTTTCAGGGCCCGATTCATCTTTGGCGTTTTTTCTGTCACCCCATTGCCACCATGTGCAAAAAAGTATATTAGGAGCCAGGAGAACGAGTGCACAATGCAATTCAGCATCATATCATTTATATTCTCGGCTACACTGTATAATATATAATAATATATATGTTATGTAAGGTAATAAAGGTCAACAGTGTAGTCCATTTCACACTATACAAGTCTTAGTTGTTTATTGTTCCCCTTTTTCACGGCTGGCACAAATACAGATTACAAGAGTATGATAAGGCACCCCAAAATTGGGAGTTTTCATGATGGCCCTGGAGGCAGACAAAAAGAAACTGTTGTAACTTGTAATGCATTAGACAACCGGGTGGCTATCACATAGGGATTGTTGAATTAGGATTCATCAGAGATATTCTGAAACTATTTTGGAGAAGGTGCAAATACCGTGTTCATGGACATTGCATGATGGACGAACGATGGACAATTGAGTGATCAACATAGCTTACCCCGACTTTCAGTCAGGTGAGCTAAAAACAACATGAGGAATTAAAACTGAGGATATTGGAAAAACATGCCAAGCCCATGGAGAGTTGATTTTTTGTACCACAATTTTCACTCTATTTTCATTTCAAGTAATTTAAAAATCGCAGTGTATAAAACTATGGACGACAAAACAGATTGCGTTCATTACTGATCAAGTGTTTAATTTTATTTAATTTGAATTTTGAATTAAATCATTCATTTGAGTTGAAAAAAATTTCCTATCAATAACTCTGAGTCACAGTTCCCATAACGAACCTCTCCGAGACCCAGGATTCTGTCAATTGCGAAGATGCAAAGTCTTACTAGAAATAAAAGACACCACATGCTTCAAGAAGCAGCAGTTTTGCTATTTTCATACCTGCAAACTTAGTTCAAGGCCAAACTAATAAAACAAAATTGCATTCACAAAAAGTAATTTTGCTTGCATGGAATTTTTTGATGTCAAAGTGTTTTCTCTGCAGAGAAATTTACAAAAATGGAAAGTTTCTTTGCAAATTTATTGCCATGTGCTGAATGTTTTTACACGGAGGGTGCAACAGGATCATTCTGAGCATACTAATGAGCTGTGTAACTTACTTGAATCAATAGGGTATGAGAAAGAAGCAAATCTTAGCATATTTATTTATTTATTTATTTACTGATGTTTAAGGTCACATATTTATGCACAATGGCTAATCATGACCGTGACAGTTTTACGTGTGGAGGAAGCCGGAGTACCCGGAGAGAACCACCGAGCAACGACGAGCAGCTGCCAGCTCCCCAACATCGAACTCCGCACTGCAGCACAGGCAGGGTTAGATTGGTTGAAGACATGCGTACCATCGACGTGCAGTACGCCTTAGTACACAGCGTCATCGTGCCCCCATGCGGGCAATGGAGATGAAGTGTCTTGCCCAAGGACACAACACGGTTGCCGCAGGTGGGATTCGAACCGAGGACCTCTCGGCTTGCAGCCTGCACCTCTACCTACTGAGCCACCGTGCTCCCCCAATCTTAGCATATTAATGAAGGGTGTGTCACTCTCACCCAATGACATTAGACCAGGAGTTGTTTGACTTAAATTCAGATTTTGGAGCCTTTCTATTGCCAGTTATTCCTCATGTGTTCAGTGTTTTAGACATATCTATCACTGTATCTTAGTATACAGAATGTATTAAACAACTAATGCTGGGAGTTTGTTTCACAGGACATTAGACATTGACGTGCTTCAACAATACAAACAAAGTTCAAAGAAAAACTTTCACTGAACGTAATGTCCAAGGGTGAATACTAGTAATGCTTCAACAAAATTGCAACCTCAAGATGCCAAGGTTACAGTGAAAACTTCAATATTTTTTTGAGTAAGACATAGACGATGGCTGGCAGTATGGATCAGCAAATTCCAGATCATGATATGCTTCAACAATCGACCCCATTTGTGAACACAAAATTAGAAAAGCTTTGATAAATTCTTGTAAATCTCACTTGTCAAGAATTATAAGTAGCCCCCAACAATCTTTATGAAAACTGATGTCTGGTCTTTTTGTATTGGCCTGATGACCTGGTCTGATATTGAAACATCCAAGGAGGGGGCCTGATTCATTCAGCTAAAATATTGTCACAATGCAAAAATAATGTGTACGTTTTGTGACAAAGGGAGCTAACTCTAAATTTAAACTGTCCTTTATAGTTATTTATAAGTTTTTAGAAAAGTAAACCCAAGTCTTGAAAAAAAAAAAAAAAAAAACTGACACCGAAACCTGTTTTTTTTCCATGGTAAAAAACGAAATCGAAACAAGAGCTTAAATTTCCATAACCGTCCAGCTCCAATATAAAGTCAAGTCCAACCAATAGTTTATACCCATGTTGCCCATTTTAGAGGACTTCAACCCCAAGTATTGTTTACAAAGTCCTTTTTTACCACTAAAACAGCTTGTTTACCACAGTAAACAAGCACTGCTTCACTTCACAGGGTTCCCATGGGGCAGAGGTTGTAAACTATGTCTTGTGGACACAAACAGATAAAATAATAATATACAATGTATGGATGGAAATCTTATACAATAAACAAGGACTTTTCACTTCCTGGATTCCTGCAGGGGTGGGGGCATAACAAAGTTACTTTACAAACAATTTATCCAAATGAAAATACCTTGGCTGCCCAGTTCCAGAACCACAGGTATTACCAAACATGTTCATCAATACTGGTTGGAATGAGAAGCATGAAAATCACACCAAAAAGTATGGTTCTGTCTTGCATGATCTGATACCAGGCTCAATTTGTCTGGAAAAGCATCACTATTTACAACCCAAAGTATGGGAAATGTAACTAATGTTTTAACCCTCTGCATACGGATGTTGAAATCAAGAAATTTCAAGCAGCAATTTTTTCCCATAATGCAATTAGGATTTTAACCAACTCAATGATCTCTGTCAAACAAGATTGAATTGGTTAAATATCTAGTGTTACATTATGGGAAAAATGGTAGCTCCATATTTATGGAATATATAGGCAGCCAAGACTTGCCTAGAAACAACAGCTTTGGGAAGTAAACTGTCAGACAAAGAGTAGCAGAATGGCATAGAAATCTTCAGAACATTAAGGGTTAAATATATCTTGTGCAAAAGCAGACCACCATGCTTTCGTAGTAATTCCATGTACTGTATGTATGCCAACATTGTACTCACATTTTTTTCAGTGAAGGCAGATCATTAAAGGTTCCCTCTGGTATTGTGTTAATTCTGTTGGATGATAATGATCTGCAAGAAAAATTAGAAAAACAACCATAATTTTTGTCAACAAGAGGCCCCATGGGGCTGGAGGCACTCACCTGACAAAGTTGTTTGAAACAGGATTTAATTGTCATCTATGGCTAGTTAACACTACAGAGCAATGAAGTCATGTAATTATGTATACATGTAACTCTTGTTGTCCATGCATGTCAGATGAAATAATGCCCTGATTTTCAGTCATGCAAAACTAGCGAGCCAAAGTATCAATCTAGGGACTTAACAAAATTAAATCTGACTCTCTGAATTTTGTCTACTCCTCCTACGGTATACTACAACATAACTTGGGGCAATTTTTTTATCATCTGATTCTACCGATCCCAAGGATGCTTCATACCAAATAACAGTTCTCTGTTCTGTGGGGTTTGGGAAATATTGGTGTTAGAAAATATTTTTAGTTTAAACTCCTGGTGTTCCGACGGTTGGAGTGAAATTATTTTTCTGCAACATGTAATTATGACCCAATAATACCACACTTGGCTCAAATCAGCTCATCAGTTCAGAAAATAGTAATTTTGGGCAGGGCGAAAACTCTTACCCCTCCCATTACAAAGGCAAATATTGCCTTACAAACTTTGTCTAAATAAACTTCATTTTTTACCTTAAAAGGAAACTCAGTACCAAATTTCAAGTTATTTTATTCATCAGTTCATGTGATGAAGATTTTTATACAAGATTATTGGTGACCGCCCAGCCACAGATGCCCCCATACTGTGGCCAGATGGCTTATAATACTGGAATGAAAAGTTTTGTGTTGTATTTGGTGCTCACTATAGTCCTGAAGGTTTCAAACTTAATAAAATACATCTGAACATAGCAACAAAAAGCTGTATTGACCTTATTTCCATAAGGTCAATACAGCCACAAATGTGTTGGAACTTTCTCAACAGAATCAAACACATATGAATGTCACTTGGATTGGTATACAGTAAAAGCCAAAATAAAGTTGTAGGATAACCGCTACACAGAAATACAGTCTGTGAGAGAATTAAGTTCACATTTCTATGACCTTGACTTTTGTCACCAGAGCATGGTGTTGCTGCGCAACAGACCTTCCATTGGTCTTTACCCTAGTGTGAAGTGACATGGAAATCCACCCAAGCATTATAGAATTATGGCTCCGGACAGGCAAATACAGTCTGTAAATTTATTTATTTATTGGGGTTTAACGACACTTCCAACAGCCAAGTCAACTCGTGTCAAACAGTTTTACAGGTGGAGGAAACTGGAATACCCAGAGAGAACCACCAAACAATGGTGAGCAACTGTCAGACTCCACAACGTACTAACTCCACACAAGCAGGGTTAGAAGACAAGTGCACCACTTGGGTACAGTACGCCTCAGTACACAGCATCACCGTGCCCTCACGTGGGCAATTGGGATTAAGTGCCCTGACCAAGGATACACGGTTGCCACTGGTGGGATTCGAACCAAGGACCTCTTGGCTTGCAGCCTGCATCTCTACCTACTGAGCCTCCACGTGCCTTCAGTCTGTCAAAGAATTAAGTTATCGCATTTCTGTGACCTTGACCTTTGTCACTCGAGCATGGTGTTGCTGTGCAACAGACCTTCCATTGGTCTTTACCATTGTGTGAACTTTTGTGGAAATCCACCCGAGCATTACAGAATTATGGCTGCAGATGGACAAATACAGTCTGAGAGAATCAAGTTTTCCCATTCCTGTGACCTTGACCTTCACTCGAGCATGATGTTCTCGTGTAACAGACCTTTCATTGGTCTTTACCGTTGTGTATACCTTCATGGAAATCCACCAAAGCATTATAGAGTTATGGCTCTGGATGGACAGATAAAGTCAGACAGATGGTCGAATGGATGGACAGATTGACCAATGGACTGATGGACAACCCAGATTTAAGATGCCTCCCTATCGGTGGCCTAAAAATTTAGGAGTATTTTCCCCCACCCCCTCCCTATGGGACAGGGAAAGTTTATTTGAACAAAATCAAAATGCAATGTCATAACAATTACCGAAAATTGAACTGAAAGCAGTCAAGTTGAATTTTTATGAATTTCTCATCAAATCTAAGCACAACGTCCATGACTATATTTGATGAAAAATTTTATTATTTGTCCACTGAAGTCATGAGGTACATGAGAGGTTTATTTACTAAGCTTGTTATCATTATTTATTTATTTATTGGTGTTTAAGGTCACATATTTCTGCACAATGGCTAATCATGACGACAGTTTTACGGGTGGAGGAAGCCAGAGTACATGGAGAGAACCACCAAGCAATGGCGAGCAACTGTCAGCTACTCAACATACTAACTCTACACAAGCAGGGTCAGCACTGGTTGAAGACAGGTGCACCATTGACATGCAGTATGCCCGAGTACACAACTCCACCATGCCCCCATGGCTTGTTAGCGTCAGAAGTTACCTTGTTCATTTCACAATGTGGGTTTGGGGCTATGGGTAGAGTCTTCAGACCATGTTACCATTAATTCATCACAATAACATATAATGTGGTTACAAGTGCCCAAATTATACTTAGTCTAGTACATGTAGTACAAAATTTGCTGTGTTAAGAGAGATACCCTGTAATCAGTGTACAACGAGTTAAGTGAAACCATTGTCAATAGGATAAATACAAGGAAATCATAGTGGAGCTGAAACGATTAATCAGTTACGGTTCTTTTATTGCTGTTAGCGGTTATGATTTTTCAGCCGTTTGCATGTATTGGGAGTCTTAACATGCCACATGTTGTTGTGTTGGTTGCTTTCAGAACACTCCTTTAACAAGGGTTGATGTTTTTATTACATTGTACCTTACTGACCCACCAGTAAGCACATTCTCGCCAGTAGCCCAGTCTCCAACTTTACTGGGTATGATTTTATGGGTATTGCAGTTGCACCTGCATTTACATGTAGACCCATCCCCAAGAAACGCAAGTTTGAATGAAATATATTCAAAACCTTTCAAACTTCAAAGTGTGGTGAGTGGGTAAGTAAGAAAGAAATGTATTCAAATACAAGACTAATAGTGACCGCACTGCCACAGATGCCCTGAACTACGACCTTGATCTCTGATCTTTACCTCCATCAAACAAACAAAAATTTTGTGCGCGATTCATCGTCTCCCCATAACATGTGTGCCAAGTTTCAACAAAATCCAACGAAGCATCTCAGTTACTGAGCGGACACAAAAAGCTTCCTGACAGACAGGCAGATGGATGGATGGATGGATGGATGGATGGATGGATGGATGGATGGATGGATGGATGGATGGATGGATGGACAGATAGAAATGACAAAAGAAATTTATGCACGACACGTCGCCTCCCCATAAGCAACATGTATGCCAAATTTCAACAAAACCCAACAAAGCATCTCAGAGTTATGGAGCGGACATGAAAATCTTCCTGACAGACAGATGGATGGACGGAAATGACAAAGACTATATGCACCGAAAATATTTTCGGGTGCATAAAAAGTGTTTGAAAACATACCTAATGTTGTTTGTGTTGTGCGTTTCTTATGACTGCCATGAAAACAACACCTGAAGCCAAGATGTTTAATCAGTATTGAGCAAACTGAGTCGGCCACTGATGTTTGTTTTCATTAAGGGGTCACGGTTATTCAACCAGAGCAGCCTGATTACATATTCATAAGCTGTATTGTTCTTATTTCTCCAGTCACCTGTGTGAGTGATGACATTGTCAAAACACTGTGGCTTCTAGTTTTTGAACAGTTTCACTGCAAACAGTGTTTCAAGAAAAGTCTGTTACACTATAAATAGGCAAGTTCTGTTAGGGAGCTACAAATGTAATATGAGGCAGTGAAAGTATAAATGTTCCCGAAGTCTGCGTTGCCCAATCCAATAGTAAAAGACTTCTTACTACGGTGATAGAGTTGGTTGTATTATTACTGTCTGATGAGACACTGATATGCCATCAATTTAATATGAAATGGGGAAATTCCCAAATGTACATACTTAGCTGGATATATCAAGGTAAATTTTATACTGTTCTGATACCTACAGTTGCGATCAAATAAAAAAACACATTTTATATATTTGTAAATTTATTTAGTTCTGTAAAATCAGGTAAATCATATGAATATCTGACTGAACTACGAAAATACCCCATTATCTGGCTGAGGCACAATTCTTACTCTTGTCAACAAAATATACTCCCTACAACAGGAACAGTCTCTGTATCAATGATGTCTTGATGCCAGATTGCTTTGAAAATTTCATAAAATCAAGTCATGGCTGCAACACAGCAGCCATGACTTGATTTTATGAAAAATTTCTTAAAATACTCGCCAGGGCAAGAGTTAAAGAACACAGGTTTTTACTTTAAATGATGAAAAGAACCATAAAATTGCTTTGTATACATTGAATGAATTGAAACTGGCAGTGACAATAAACCCACTCATCCACTTCCTTCACATCTACCTAGACTTTTTTTATGATTCCTGTACACAAAAATATCTGCTTAATCTTCATTCAATATTGCAACACAGAAATATGCTAATCATTCTTCAGAAATATCCCTCTAGACCATGTCACAAATATCAATTTCACAGCTTGACATTTATAGTGTTATCCTGTAAAATTTTCTTCACTCTCCATATCCCCAGAAGCATTTACCAACACAGCATAAAGTCAATTCAAACATGGCTTGTGCTGTAAAGGTCACTCTTAACACTCTAATGGAGGGGTATAACAAGGTGATACAATGGAAGAGATTCAATCATAAAAAAGAACTGTACTGTTTCAAATATGTCATTCCTTTGTTTTTTAAAATGCATGTAGTTTGGACTAGATAAAAAGGAGATATTTTAACAAAACAAGTTGTTGACAAAAGTAACAATATTATTTTCCTAAAGTACTAAATTATGCAATATAAAATATAATCCATTCAAACCATAGCCTACCATGAACCATCAATGGAGTAAAAGCAATGAGCCTGTTTCACTGAGGGGTCATAAGCTACATCTTGGGAAACAAACATCAGGAAAATTAACAAGAGCTATTGCTGAAGGCAATGCAGTGCTGGACCGATGCAGCATAAATGAATTAAAAACAGAGTAAGGACTGTAACTCTATTGAGAAAATGCAGGCAACATTTTTATAACATGTGCAGGAGCAGCTTTTAAGGATCCCTTATACCAAATTTCACTGAAATCCATAATAATATAATAATAATATACACATTTATATAGTGCCAAAATTATAGTTCAGAAGATACAGAACCATATTCTAGGGCGCTGTACATGTTACTGAGCTCGTGCAAATATACAATCGGAATATATACAGTATCTTACAGTCCACAACATCACTTATATGCTTTTTGAAACAAGTATGTTTTTAGATCTTTCTTGAAAAAGTTCACATTTGACGGTCTTTTTAGGTGTTCTGGTAAATTATTCCACAAGTGGGGGCCAGCAAATGAGAATGACCTATCTCCAAATGTCTTACACCTATGTTTTGGAACATGTAGCAGCATTTTACCATTGGACCTCAGGTTGTATTGACACACATTCTTGGTATTAAGGAGTTCTTCTAAGTGGGCTGGTGACATGTTGTTTTGTGTCTTAAAAACTAATAATAAAGTTTTGAAAATTATTCTGTACTTAACTGGCAGCCAGTGCATATCCCTCAGAACAGGAGTGATGTGTTGAGATCGTGGAACCCTACATACCACTCGGGCTGATGCATTTAGTACCATTGCAGGCTAGAGTACTGGTTTTGTGGAAGGTTGAACAGTAAGGCATTACCATAATCCAAATGTGAAGTTACAAAGGCATGAACTAGGGTTTTTGTGGAGTCTTTGGTAAGGAACTGTCTTATCTGTTTAACTTTGTATAGACCTCTGAAAGCCTTATTGCACATATTTGTAACATATCTGTCCATCGACATGGTAGAGTCGAAGAAGGCACCAAGATTACGTACACTGTTACTTGCACTGATGGCGGAATCTCCTACCTTCACTGAATTGATGTCAACTTCAGTGAGTTGTTGTCGTGAACCAATTATTAAGAATTCAGTCTTATCATCATCCATCCACTCACTGTTAAGATATCGCTGCAGACGGATGGACATGCCAATGGATGGATGGATGCACAGACAGGCGCATGTAATCCAGTACAACCTCCAATCTCTTCGAGAGTGGGGGGTATAATGAAAAATATAATGTTAATTTTTTAAAATGCCATAAAGATGGAGTGGACAACTGTTAACATACCACACAAAAATTATTTACATTTTTTAACACAAAATTTGGTATTGATTCAATAACTCAAATTCAGGGCTTGTCTTGAGTCGGGGCTGATCAGCCCAGGCCCCGAGATCAGCCCTGAGGAGCACTTGCTGGGAGCTTTTTTTCAAGCCCCGACATTTTCCACAAAAAAGCACTAACAGTAATGGACAAATGGAAAATCAGCCCCGAAAAGGCCCCGACCTCAATATGTGGGGCACTTTTTTTAGGCCCCGACCATTTTACTCAAGGCGAGCCCTGCAAATTGAAATTGAAGTTATCATCCTGACACCAAATTTCCAAAGTTGCGAAATTGGATGGAAAAGTGTGAAAAAGGGGCATAACTCCATCAAAAATTATTGGTTCCAGCCGATATTCGGAATTCACCTAATCATTGGGGTAAGGGACATAGACACCAAATTTGGTTTTGACTGGATGACCAAAGTTTTAGTGTTATCACTCCAGACGGATGCACGCACGGTCACAGCTGATTACACTAGTCCTCTGGCAAAATGTCTTTGTCAAAAGACAAAAACACTATAACTGATGTTATACTGGGAGGCCAGTCACTGACTCAATCATTCAATGTCATTGGTTTTTCATATCATAACCCCTCTAGAAACAATTGCACATGCGCAGTTGTTGCATTTAGATTGGATTTTCTTGAATGTCATTAGCACGTTCAGGAAAATCCAATATAAATAAAACAACTGCGCAAGTGTACGGTGCAAACTGTGTTCTGAAACTTTGAAGTTTTGATCACAAACAAGTGACACAGATTGAGTTGAGGGCATAAGTAAACTGAGGTAAGCAAACTTACTGTCTTATTAGTGTGTCAGTGATGCAAAATGGTAACAAGAGGCTCTAAAGAGCCTGTAATCGCTCAGCTGACAGAACTACATATCCCTCAGTTATTCTAATCAAAATCAAAGAATGCAGCTGGCTGCCATGCTCCTTCATCTGAGTGAAACAGAATGATAGTTTTCAGAGGACTTTTCAAACATTATTTGTCCCAAGTTTGGTTCACACTGGCCAAGTAGTTTCTGATAAGATGATGAAAATGTGATTTCCCATAGGATTTCCATGGTAACTATGAGCCACAATTGCAGCCAAGTTTGCAACGCGATCAACATTAAATGAGGATCGTTGGTAGAGGATGTCCCAGTCATCAAGCATGTGAAGATTTTGGAAAATCCACCAATCAAAGAATGCCTCTGGCGGCCATGTTTTTCATCAGACAGGAACATGAGGATTGTTTACAGAGGACCTCCCACAGATCATTCCTGCCAAGTTTGGTCCACATCGGCTCAGTAGTTCCAGAGAAGAAGATGAAAATGTGATTTCCCATTGGGTTTGCAAAGTAATTATGGGCCGCAATTGGGGCCATGTTTGCAATACCGATCAACATTAAATGAGGATCATTGGTAGAGGGTGTCCCAGTCCTCAATCATGTGAAGTTTCAAAACATTTGGCCTTGTTGATTCAAAGGAGAAGATATTTGAAAATCCACCAATCATCTGACAGGAACAATATGAGGATCATTTATAGAGGAACACCCATAGGACATTCCTGCAGAGTTTGGTTCACATCGGCTCAGCAGTTCCGAAGAAGATAAAAATGTGAAAAGTTTACGGATGATGGACACCATATGACGACAGACGTTAGTTCCAGAGGAGATGAAAATGTGATTTCCTACAGGGTTTCCATGGTAACTATTGGTTGCAACCCGATCAACATTAGATGAGGATTGTTGGAAAAGAGTGTCCCAGACATCAAGTATGTGAAGTTTCAAAACATTTGGGTTTGTAGATTCAGAGGAGAAGATTTTTGAAAATCTATGAATCAGAATCAAAGAATGCCTCTCTCTGGCGGCCATATTTTTCATCTGTCGGTAAAAAAATGAGGATCGATTGTAGATGACCTCCCATAGACCATTCCTGCCAAGTTTGGTTCACATCAGCTCAGCAGTTCCAGAGAAAATAAAGATGTGAAAAGTTTACAGACGATGGACACCAGACGACAAGACGTCAAGTGACAGCAACAGCACACATGGCCAGGTGAGCTAAAAAAAAGAATGCATGTTAAACTGCATTATAATGCTGTAGTCAATCTTAAACCCATGAAATTTGCTACAGCAAACAGTTACGGAAAAGGAAATTTCTGAACTGTGAGGGCAGCATCAGCCCTGAATTTAGGAGCCAGTGATGAAGAAATGTGCACAGCAGGGTATTTCGGACAAAAATAAAACAAAATGGGCTGGACAACAATAAACTGACAATTAATTAACCTTGGTCTAAAACTGTGAATCAATTTATACCAATTACTAATCAAATTACTAAATTATGCTAATCAATGTTCTTGGAGAGTGAGAAGACCGCGAATCAGAATTTCGAAAACAAAAAATACCCTGGGACTAGGTAATGCTACAGAAATGGGAAGAAATGATAATATTACTACCTAGTAGGTTACTAACAGTACCGGGTAATGAATATTATTATTTCTTACCTTAAGGAGGCAGTGCCCACCAAGACATTTCAAGGAGGGCAATTAATTGCCCTCCTGCATTTTTTAAATGACCAAACCTGGAAACAGCTCACTCAACTGACCAATCAATGACCCTTCCCCATTCAATAATCATTGACTCAGTGGGAGAATAACCCAATGAATCAGTGATGATAGGTTTAAAATTGTCATTCCTGTTATTGCCTGTTAATAGTACATTACTCTGAACTTGGTTTAACATCATTTAGCAACATTTGCTTGAGTTATCCCCTGATCAGAAGTAAATAAGGTCTTTAGGTAGTTGATAGCATTGGCAAGTTATCATCAACAAGTAGTGTTGGGAGGTTATGAAATGTTTCCACGGTTTCAGTTTCTACTCAGTTTTTTTTAAAGAGTCGACTCCGGTTTTGGTTTGGGTTTTTTTAGAGAAAAATATTCCGGTATTAAACACTATAAACACTTGGGTTTTTTCCCAAATATCAGTTTTAATAAAAGTTGAAAGTGCAAGTATCTCTAAATAATGAGATTATATACAGCGCAGCACATGTACTGTGAACCATTAACTGGTAGAGTGCTGAATTATTTTTGGTCATCAAAATTTGTTCACATATGTTTGCCTTGTTACAATTTATGGGAGAGTGCCAATAGGCACTCCCCCATAAATTGTAACAAGGCAAATACTAACAGACTAAAAAATTTCACTTCAAAGGTGGTATGAACAACATCCACAAAATATGAAGCCTTTAAGTGCTGGTACTGACACTTCAGAGGAAAGCCCAAATATGGGCTTCCAGTACTCTACCAGTTAACACCCCCTCCCCCCCCCCCCCCCCCCCCCAACACAAGAGGAAAATGCTGTGGTAGCAATGCACAACTTGGGGAAAAAAAATGCTGAAGGTGTAATGTTGTGAAATGTCAGGCCAAAGAAAAACAATCCCTTTGTTTGGGGTATCCCCACTGACCCTAAACAATTATGCCGACCATATAGATTTGACAAAGTAAAAGTCACTCATTTAGGTCATTGTAACCTTAATTTTTATCGGACTCCAACTGGGAATTTGAAATCTATTTTGAGGTTCAAGCTTTCAAAAATACATGTAGAAATAAAAATATCAGACAGTATAAATGCGGAGCAAGTGGTAAGTTCCAGTTCAGCAAAGGAAACTGCATTTGATAAAGTGATCATTTTACAGATACTGTGTTTTACCGTTGGTGTTGAAGGTCATGAAAATTAATGAATATCATGTTGAGTTTCGTGTATTGATACTGAAAGCCCCAAATCTTGGCTTGCAGTCTTGAAAATGTTATTAGTGCAAGTATAGTGTACAACTGTTTTTTTTTTAAATTCCATTCAAACATATACACAGAAATTACTGACAGTGGCCAGCAGATGCATGGATATTGCATTCAAGTAAAGTATGTGGTCATTTTGGTAATTCAATGTTTGTTTTTTTTTTGTCCAAAACCAGGTGGTGCTTTCAATCTCATACTGAATGGGGTGATTTTTATCATTTCATTCATTTGTCATTCGAAAGAAAGTTTATTTAATACGTAAATACAATTATATTATGTGACCAGAAAAGTTATTAATTAGGCCTAAAAGACTCGGATTTATTTCTGTGATTTCCACCCTTTTTATTTAACACATTACACGAAGCGACAGCATTCAAGATGGTGCAGTTAAATAACCATGCGTGTCCCTACTGAAGGTTATCTCACGTTCAGGTCGGTCGGTGTTTTTAAACAAGAGGCCCCAGGGGGCCTGAGGGCACTCACCTGACATGGTAGACTAAATATCAACCCAGGGAATTGATTTGAACAAGTTGCATCTACCCCTCCTAAGAAAAGCTTATACCAAATATCCAAAGATTCTGACCAGTGGATCTAAAAAAAAAAAAGAAGGATTTTTAAAGAATATTCCTCATATTGAACTAAGTAATAATTCGGGCTCCCACTCGGAAAATATACTCTCTATTTTGATCTTTCCCAAGCGATTTGGGAAATATGAACCCAGGGATTTGGCTTGAACAAACTTGAATCTCACCTCCTTAAGGATGCTGTATACCAAATATCAAAAGATTCTGACTGCTGGATCTGAAGAAGATTTTTAAAGAAAATTCCTCATTTTGAATTAAGTTATAATTCAGGCTCCCACAGAGAGCCCAAATATGAACGCAGGGACTTTGCTTGAAGAAACTTGAATCTCACCCCCTAAGGATGCTGCATACCAAATATCAAAACATTCCGCCTGTTGTATCTGAAGAATTAGATTTTTAAAGAATTTTCCTCATACTGCACTAATTTAAACATTTGGGCCCCCATAGATCCCAAATATGGACCCAGGTATTTGATTTCAATAAACATGTGAAACAATCTTCCAAAGATGTTATATGTGAAATTTAAATTTTATTTCCTTTCTTATTATACCTACCACAATTGTTTACTACAGGCTTGCACTACAGTGGAAGAACCTAACTCGGAAAATATACTCTCTATTTTGATCTTTCCCAAGCGATTTGGGAAAGAAATGTGGTGCAAAAGCACCAAGAAAAAATAAGCCAAAACTGGGTCGAGTGCTACCGGCGCACACCCAGTAGGGGACGCTCTTCTAGTACAAATCCACGGCTTCCGTTGCCAGTTCGCAGACACGTAGCTAATGACTCATTCTTTTGAATCTGCCAACATTGGAGTTACGTGATCAGCGGGAGGAAGGATTCTTACCCGAATAAGAAGACAGGAGGGCCTCCATGTAAACAATTGTGGTAGGTATAATAAGAAAGGAAATGTACTATAAAATTTAAATTTCTTATCAACCTACCTTACAATTGTTTACTACAGGCTGAAGAGACAATAGGATGGAGGGAATCACATAACCAACCCACACATAACCCAATTGCACTGGAACCGTGGATAGAGGAAGAGGTCCCCAGGCCTATCAAACCATAGCCTCACAAACATTAGTAAAAGACAATGAGAGATGAGGCATACAGTTCTGTGCGATGAACAGACAGAAAAGGACATTAACAGCACAGAGCTGGAACTGACCTTGTGACTAGCCTAATGGCTAGGGCAAACAACAGCCTGAGCAGAAGAAAGAGGACCCAAAGCAAAGAGGTTCTCAGACTGCTCCTGCAACTGACACAGATAGAAGGTGGAGAAAGTAGAAGCATTTCTCCAGTAGGCTGTCTGCATAACAACCGACAACTTGACAATGCATGCACCTCGTGGGCAGAAATACGATTGGTAAGACAATCGCCAGTCGCTAGACGAGCATAAGCCACACTAATAGCAAGACAAATCCATGGAGAAATGGATTGAGGCGAGATCTTCTGTCGACCAGGAATAAGAGACAGAAAAAATTGTTTCCTGCCTTTCCTATGAACTGCGTCCGAATGAGATAAATGTGAATTGCACGAACTGGACAGAGCAAAGGGTGGTTACCCTCAACAGAAGGAAGAGCCCTGATACAGATAGGAGGCGAAGTAGTTTCTGGTATCTGATTCTTGGGCAGAAAGGAGCAATCAGTGGTAAACGTAACACTGTTGGGAGAACTCCTGAAAAAGGCCTGGTCAACCGAGAGTGTGTGAAGCTCACTAACCCGTCTGGCTGAGGCAAAAGCCATCAGAAAAGCCATATTGTATGTGAGAAAACACATATCCACCTGGGATAAAGGTTCAAACGGTGCCCCCCCCCCCCCCCCCCCCCCCCCAGCACCCAAGATTCCATCTTGGGGTAAGCTGCAAAGTCCTAGGCCTTTTCAAGGAAAAGTGCCGAACAAGCTTGGAGAAATATGGATTAGTGCCGATACGACGCTGTCCCACATACGAAAAGGTCTCCAAAAGCATGGACCTGTACCCTTTGATGGTAACAGGCTGGAGACCTCAAGAATCAAACAGATATACCAGAAACTCTGCAATCTGTGTGATCGAAGGATTGGCATAATCAACAGAGTGATCCGCACACCATCGACAGAAGACCTTCCACTTTGCCGCATAGGCTAAACCAGTGGAGTGCCTCCTTGAAGAAGAAATGCACGCCACTGCTCATCTCGAAAAACCTCTACAGAGGAGACAGGACCTGACAAAAGATATGTGCGAAGGCACAATGAAGTCGGGTCGACGTGAAACCTCCTTGGGTGACCTTGGCAAAGATGGTCGCGTCATAGAGGGAGACATGCCGGAACCGCCGCCAACAGAGAGCAGAGCAGATTGATCCACACCCACTGAGGCAACGGTAGCAGTCAAAATGATTTGAGAACTGCAGGTTCATATCTTGGTTAGAACCGGAGGCAGAATCGGAACCGGCGGGAAGGCCTAGACTGACGGATTGGTGGAATCGTAGGAACGACTAACACGTAGGATGGCAAAAAAGTGTCAACCCTGGTGAAGAACGACATCTTCATAGCCTTGGAACTCAGCTTAGAGTCCAAAGCTGTAAATGCTTCAACCACCTATTCCGACTGGCACAGTCGAAGGCACCAAGAAGCAGGTTGCTCCACAGGCTGTAGGCGCACAACCGATGATCGTGGCTGGGCTGACACTGTCGGTGGGTTTGACGGTTTGAGATCTGGAAGGAACCCAAACACAAAGTCAAGAGCTGCCCCCAAGTCAGAAGACTGTTGGCTCTTGATGTCAGGTCTGTCAGACTCATCCCCTGAGTCAGAAGACACATAGCCCATCATGGCCAAACCAGCCGACGCCTACCATGGTGTATGCACACCAGGGGGATTAGAAAGCGGGCCTGTTTCCAATCACAGGAAGCGGCACCACAGGGGGTGCCTGGAAACCATTTGTAGCCTCGCTGGAAGCAACGGGAAGGCTCTTGGACAGAACTTGAGTGAGCAAGGAGAAGGTCTCCCTAAGCTTACTGCCTGTGTTGGCCAGTTCGACGTGGGAACGAACCGGCAAAGAGGCTTCACTCCTGACCCTTTTAACCAGCAAAGGGTCACGATCCTCAAATACACCCGATGCGGTGCGACGGGCTGCAGCTGAAACATCTGAAGGCAGATGGGTATAGGGGTATGACATACCCCGAGGATCTACAGAGTAGAAACTCAGGAGAGTCGCCGCGAACCTCTGAGGGACAGAAGGTCCAGGGTGCACAAAAGGCGTTGGTCCCACAAAACTGGCCATAGGGCCAGAATGCGTGGACGGAAATACCACGGAGCTCATGGTGGCCCCACCATGAACATCCGAATCCAATGAGAAAACTGCGGTGCTCGGCGGCTGAGAGACCACAGCAGAGGGTTCGGCCGGCAGCCCCTTCCGACTTCCTAGAGTTGAAGTCAGGGAAAGCTGAGGCCGATACCCCACGTCTACACTACCAGACATCTCTACAGACCCCTGCAGGGATAAAAACTGCTGTGCTCAACGGCTGAGAGGCCACAGCAGAGGGTTCGGTCGGCAGCCCCTTCTGATTTCGCCGAGTTGAAGTCAGGGAAGGCTGTGGCCGATACCCCACATCTACACTACCAGACATCTCTGCAGACCCATGCAGGGATAAAACTGTTGTGCTCAAAGGTGGAGAGGCCACAGCAGGGGGTTCGGTCGGCAGCCACTTTCGACTTCGCTGAGTTGAAGTCAGGGAAGGCTGTGGACGATACCCCACATCCACACTACCTCTGCAGGGATAAGCCGAGGCCGGCTGAAATGGTGACCAATGACGTTGCAGACGGAACAGCAGTAGCAGCCGATACGACGTGAGCTGTTGAAACTGGTGGAAAAGGGGAGAGAACAACTGAGCTCGGCCTCCAAAAGAGGAGTCACAACCCTAGTGACAGTCTCAGATGTCGATTGGAGAGGGAACATAGTCCCGGAACCAGGCATATCTTCACCAGACAACTCAATAGCTCCCGCAGTATCCACCACAGTTAAAACTGCACATCCCCCACGGAGGGGGTATAACTCTCACCAGGCGTGGTTGTGTTGGGAGGCCCTGAAACGACAGCGTCCCCCCTCCCGGCCACCGTGGGTGTGGGAGGAATGGCCAAGAGAATGCACCATAAGCGAGGGCAAAAGGCATTGCCCTAAAGGAACAGTACTGGACATAACAGAGGTGAGAGTAGTAGAAGAAAAATGTGAACTCAACAGATGTAGAAAGTAGAAGAACACCCCCAACTACGAGAGAAAGGTGGCAGAAAAAGGACTGGTGGGAACACAACTGAACCCAGACGGCCGACAGGGACCCAAAAAACAGAAATTCTACCCTCAACAGAGAGGAGAAATCTTGTCCATACAGTCCCCCATTGACACCTAACTCGAATAATAATAATAAAATTTATCAACCGAAAAATTTTATGTCCGAACCGCACGGTATGCGAAAGTCGCGCGCGACATAGAAAATATATAAAATACAATGAAAATGTGGTTGAAAATAATAACGAGAATATATAAAACACAGTCCTGTTATTATACGATCCTCAGATCCATAATTCCAGTCACAGGTAACCATTATCAACAAGTTGAATTATCACTGTTTCTGAATGCAAAATGGACGTCCTGCCACATGGCGAAAGAAAAAAGAATGGGTCATTAGCTACGAGTCTGTGCACTGGCAGCGGAAATCGTGGATTTGTACTTGGAGAAGAGCATTCCCTACTGGGTATGTGCCGGTAGCACTCGACCCAGTTTTGGCTTATTTTTTAAGCCCTCATATCAAATTTGGTTCAAATAGGCCTCTCAGTTCCAAAAATAAAAATTTTGGTACAATTTGGGCTCCCACAGGAAGCTCAAATATGAACCCAGGGACTTGGCTTTAACAAACTTATATCTCACCTCCCTAAGGATACTGTATACCAAATATCAAAAGATTCTAACTGGTGGATGTGAAGAAGAAGATTTTTGAAGAATATTCCTCATATTGAACTAAGTTATAATTTGGGCTCCCACAATGAGCCCAAATATCAACTCATGGACTTGGCTTGAACAAACTTGAATCTCACCCCCAAAGGATGCTGCATACCAAATATCAAAACATTCCGACTGCTGGATCTGAAGAAGGTTTTTAAAGAAAATTCCTCATTTTGAACTAAGCTATAATTCAGGCTCCCACAGTGAGCCCAAAATATGAACCCGGGACTTGGCTTGAACAAACTTGAATCTCACCCCCCCCCCCCCCCCACCCCTAAGGATGCTGCATACCAAATATCAAAACATTCCGACTGCTGGATCTGAAGAAGATTTTTAAAGAAAAATTCCTCATATTGAACTAAGTTATAATTCAGGCTACCACAGTGAGCCCAAAAATCAACCCAGGGACTTGGCTTGAGCAAACTTGAATCTCACCCCCCCCCCCCCCCCCTAAGGATGTTGCATACCAAACATCAAAACATTCCGACTGCTGGATCTGAAGAAGATTTTTAAAGAAAATTCCGCATTTTGAATTAAGTTATAATTCAGGCTCCCACAGTGAGCCCAAATATGAACCCAGGGACTTGGCTTGAACAAACTTGAATCTCACCCACCTAAGAATGCTGCACACCAAATATCAAAAGATTCTGATTGGTGGATCTGAAGAAGAAGATTTTTAAAGAATATTACTCTTTCTGCACTAATTTAAACATATGAGCTCCCATAGAGAGCCCAAATATAGACCCAGGGATTTGATTTCAATAAACGTGTGAAACAATCTTCCAAATATGTTATATGTGAAATTTCAAAGCTTTTGGACCAGTGGTTTGGGAGAAGAAGATTCTTTAATGTTTTTCCCATTACCCAAAGTGTTAAAAAAATGCTGACTCAGCACTTTTTCAAAAGTCCCAAAAAAGTACCCTTTGATAAAACCGATAGCAAATTTTTTTGACCATTCCATTCTGTTGGTTCTAAGGAAGCTTCACACCAAATAAGAATTCCCAGTGCCATGTAGTTTTGGAGATAATGGCGTTTTAAATTTTTTTCTATTTTTGGCTCCTGCGGCTCCCATGGGGCGATGGGAAAATTTTTTTTGGCATAAATTAAGTACTTATGACCCAATAAACCCTCATATCAAATTTGGTTCAAATCAGCCTCTCGGCTTGGAAAATAGAAATTTTGGGCTGGCCAAAAATTCTTACCCCTCCCATAACGAAGGCAAATATAGCTCCCCAAACTTCTCTTGAACAAATCTGAGTCTACACCCCAAAAGGAAGCTGCATACCAAACATCAAATCTCTGCTACTGCTGGTTCATGAGAAGAAGATTTTTTAAGCTTTAAGCACACTATTTGGGCGTGGCCCTATCGAGGGCGAGGCAACTTGATTTGAACAAAATCAGAATGCGATGTCATAACAACTATTATCTCAAATTTCAATTAAACCGGTTCAGCGGTTTTGGAGGAGAAGACGCAAACACCATGTTCACAGAGGACGGACGGCGAGTGATCACTATAGTTCCCCTGACTGAAAGACAGACAAGCTAATAACCGACACCGAGTTGTATTTTCAGTTAACCTCCCAACACAATCAATAAGACCACAACACAATTAGATCATTTTCAAAGTTAAATTTAATCAAATTGATAAATAGTGAGTAGTATCAGATTTAATTCAGCAAAACATCATAGCGAACAGTATCGATTTAATAGAAAATGCTATTCATTTTTCAATTTATGCTATACAAAAACCAATTTAGTATAGCATTTTGCTATACACTTTTAAAAAAATATTTCGTGTCCTGGCCATTGCAGACATTACGAATGGACATTTGAACACAAATTGACAAATTAGGGCAAGCATTGCATGAGCATTTGACCACAAAGAGATGTTTGATTACGCTCAAATATTTGATCATGATTAGAGTTGATTATGAATGGATGTTTGATCACAAATGGGTATTTGATCATTAAATTTATTTATTTACTGGTGATTAAGGTCACATATATTGGCACAATGGCTAATCACAACCATGACAGTTTTACAGGTGGAGGAAGCCTGAGTACCCAGAGAGAACCATCGAGCAATGACGAACAACTGTCAGCTCCCCAACATAACAACTCCACACAAGCAGGGTTAGCATTGGTTGAAGAAAGGTGAACCATCGACATGCAGTACGCCTTAGTACACAACGCCACCATATCCCCACATGGGCAATGGGGGGGGGGGGGGGGGGGGGGGTGTCTTGCCCAAGGACACAACACGGTCGCTGCAGGTGGGATTCGAACCGAGGACCTCTCAGCTTGCAGCCTGCACCTCTACCTACTGAGCCACCGTGCCCCCATTTGATCATTAAAAGTTAGGTGGACTGATGGGCAAACCATGGGACATAGCCAGGCTAAATAAAGTGATTGTATGTGTGGGGCAGGGGGGTGGGGGAGGTGGACAATCTGTTTTTTCTGTTGCTAATGTTGCTAATGCAAGCAGAATTTTTTCCTCTCCACTTTAATTCACCTCTGTTAGGGTTAAGAATGTGTATCCACCACAGGTGAAAGTCCACGGTCCAGGGGAAACAACTTTTCATGCCAAATGGAACACCCAAGAATGCTTTGAAGGCTGAAGTACAAGAAAGTGCAGAGTAACTATAGCAAAATGTCCCAAGAAATATCAGTGTGAGAGTAGATAAACAAGGCAAGAATGTATGCATAAACATTTTTCAGGAAAAGTGGTGGGATGAGACCCCCAATTTAACCCCCACACCCACTCCACCACCCTCCACGTCTACATCACTAGGGCAAACTAAGTTTATTTAACAGTGGTACAACTTAAGCTGCTCACTTATTTGTTGTAGCTAAAAAGCATAACAAGTGCAAGTAAGGTTTCAATCAATGGACATCTGGATTCAATGCACCCACAATAGTCTTGAAACAGTTAGCTATTTTTGGAAGTCTATTCGTCGCCGGCAGTAATCGACTCAAAGTCAACTAGTCGGGACGTTCCTATCAGTAAATAAAATTATAATGGGAACAGTAATCGACTAAAAGTCAACTAGTCGGGACGTTCCTATCAGTAAATAAAATTATAATGGGAACCACGAATTGCTTCTCAATAATGATAGTTATAAACATTTGGTGCTCCAAGTTACTTGACTTAACGAATTTGGAGCCGTGTTTCCATTCGGGGAAAATAAACAAGGCCATAATGGGGGAACCAAGAGTCGTCACTACCACGGGCCAACCATGGTTCGGCCAGCGGTAGGAAAATTTTTAATTCCTATCTGTGTTATCACAGTTGATCAGGGTTTTGACCATTAAACTGAGTAATAATTAGATCTGCAGGCCTCAGTTGCTAACATGTTATCAATTTTCACACAGGACGAACTTGACAAAAAAACAGAGTCGTCGATTCTCCCACTATGCACTTTTCAACCTGTTTCTTTTCAGCCTCATGTGTTGATGTTTTCAAGTTTTCATAAGCATCAACACATAAGGCTGTAAAATGACAGACCAAAATGTGAAGGGCCTAAAAGACTTGTTGGTCTTGAGGTATTTAGAGTGTGTTCATTCAAGCTGTTTTCAAAACATTTAATGATTGGAAACAATCTGAATGAATGCAATCTGTGATTTGTCTGCTACCGATTGTTTTGATGCCATGCCACGTTTAATACAACTCAGTCAGACTGTCAATTATCAGTGACATCAAAGAGTGTGAACAACATGGTGGGCTTGATTGATGCATTTTTCGAAGTGCTTCTATGAGGTTTTCCCCGATGTAATCACAAGATATTCAATTATATCAAGGTTTTTATTATGTTAAACTAATTTTACAACATTATATGCTGACAACCACTGCCTTAATAAATGTCCTGACTAGTCAACTGGTGGATTTGAGAGCCGACTTTCCCCAAAATCTAGTCAAAGTTGATTAGTCGGGTAAACGTTTCAAGACTAACCCACAAATGCCATAATTGCACAGACACACACATAAACACATTATACTGATGTTTGTTGGCATTTATGGTCAATTTTAGCAGATACAGCAATATGCTGACCACAACACAAACATAAAAACAAGTCAAGTTAATAATTTAGACCTAAGATTCCCACTTTTGAGACATCAGTGTAGACTTTGGCCACCAGGTCCTTCTAGCATAGCAGTAAAACAGACACTATATATGAAAACCAACACACATGTAGGCCATCTATTCACTCCACTCCCACCCACCCGTCCTAATCACTGAAAACATGCAGTGAAGATGGATGGCATCAATATTGCAAAACAATCAAGCACATTAGTGCTTCATCAACTTTCATCTGTAATACATTCAATTGTAGATACAAGGGGCTTCTGTTAGGTAAATAAACTCACAGCCTTTCAAGTTTCCTCATGCCAGTGAACATACTACTGTTGAGGAATCCAATGTTATTGTTGGAAAGGTCCCTGAAAATACACAATATTGAAGAGATAAGCTAAGTAACAAGATCAAACTTTTATGTCTGGAAGCTTCATATTACTAATTACAAAACTAATCATCTCAGCAGAATGTGATTCTGAAAAAATGCTGATACTGACAACAGGCAAATTTTATTCATAATTCTCAACATAAAACGTTTATATAATAAATCAATGAAGTTATAATTAACCCTCTGCACACTGATGTCAAAATATAACTAGAGATGGTCTGTTGCATGGTATACCCCCACCGTGGCATACTGCCTAGTGTGGGTGACTGAAAAGGGTAATTCAATTTTTCTAATTAAAAAAAAAATCCAAATGCGGCCGCCAGTCGACCATCTTGAATCCGATCGGGAAAAAGATTATGTCACGCACTGCTCCTCATCATGTTGATCATTTTGGTGAAGTTTCATGAAAATGCAACTAAAACTGTGGAAGCAGTTCGCTCCACAAGTATTTTGCAAAATCCAATATGGCCTCCAGTCAGCCATCTTGAATCCGATCTGGAAAACATTTATGTCACGCACTGCTCCTCGTCATGTCGATCAATTTATATTGAGTTTCATGAAAATGCAGCAAAAACTGTAGAAGTAGTTCGCTCCACAAGTACTTTGCAAAATCCAATATGGCTGCCAGTCAGCCATCTTCAATCCGATCTGGGAAAAAATTATGTCACACACTTCCCCTCATCGTGTTGATCATTTTTGTGAAGTTTCATGAAAATGCGACTAAAACTGTGGAAGTAGTTCGCTCCACAAGTTTACATGTGCAATAGACCCACGACAACCGACCAACCAAGTTGACTCTTATATAACACTGTTATAGCCCCCATATTATATTGAGATTGATATATCCTTAAGTTGATAATTATGTGAGAAAGATTTTTTTTTTTATTTCTGCATTTTCTGACTGGTCTAACTCTTTTGCACTCAGTGACCTTGTTTACATCTTTGTTACACTGATATATTGTACATATAGCTGTTGATTGTTTAATTGTTTAAATAGGTCAATGACCTTGTTTACTTGAACTTAAACAGAATTCCCCAGAAACTAATAGAACATTGAAGAATTTTCATCTTCTGGAACATTCTATCTGGTTACTATATAAAGGTTTGTCAACAGAATTCAAAAACTCATTCTTAGAAAGCCTTTCAAAAAGACTCACTTCAGTTATTTCCATTGGAGAATATTATTGTTTCAGAACAGTGCATTTATTATAGAAGCAGAGCTTCTTTGTGAATTTGGAGATTGATTCCAAAAGAGAATTTTGAAGAGAATCTATTCGTCTTGGAAAAGAGAATTTATACTTTCTGTGAAACAGAATAATATTATTTTGTGAAAAGCCAGGATTCTACTGGATTATTTGGAAATTACCTGTGGCGCCAATACTTCTTGCATTTTTACTCCATTTGAATTTTACGGAGCATTTTGTTATATTTTATTGGAGGCTGCTGAAATTTCTAAGTGAAAATTTTATTACAAATCTGCGGGATACTGTTTCTGAAGAGACCTTCTTGGATTTAATACTACATCTACCAGCTGGTAACTTTCTTCAGAAGATACTTCACCACTGGATTACTGGATTCTGTCAAACTGTACTTTGGACTAATTCAATAATTGATAAGTACCACTGTTTTTATTTTCTGTAAACCAATTAGTGTAAAAGATCTTTGTATCATTTTTTTTTTATAAATTAATTCTTTTTAATTAAATTTCATAATAGTTAAATTCATACTTTTGTTGCTGATTCTCAGATTTCTTTCTGTTACCAATATCATTAATAATTCCACACCGTAACAAACCCCCCCCCCCCCCCCCCCACCCCATAACTTCATAACTTTGTTTTGTGGGGGTATAAAAAGTTCAAGCTGGAAATTTTTCCCTTAAGGCAACTAGGAATTTAAACAAATCAATCTTCAGGGATGTGAGCAGTCACATGCAAAAAAAGAGGAAATTGTAATTTTTTAAAGTGATCCAAAGGGTTGATGGACATTCAAATGTAATATACCTCTGTAGCAAATACTCTTAGGGGATAAATTTCATATGAAGGTACAGGTATGCTACATGTATGGTACCAAAAATATGCCTTCATAATGGCATGACTCTCGGAACTGAATAAATTTAAGAAATTTCCCAACAGAAAATATGAGTGTGCATTATTTTGAGATCACACAAAATCACTTATTCATTTAATTCTGGTACTTTTAAGGTTATACTCCTCCAATAGCATTATTCGGGGCAGAGATTAACAATTTAGATAATTGCATCTTGTTCAACAAAGCTCAATAAATTTTCAATTTTAACATGGAAAACTGTATGCTATTCATTAAAAAAAAATGCTTTCAAGCCACACAAAAAGAGGAAATCCTCTGAAAAGAGGAAAACTCACAGGCCTGAATCTTGTCTGACAGTGCTCATTGAGCTCTGTCAAACAAGATTGCTTTGGTTAAATTTCTAGTTGCATTTCAGGAAAAAATTAGGTCTTGAAATTTCAGTATTTTGACACCAGTGTGCAGAGGCTTGTCACATCACAACCCTAGCCTCAAACTAAAGCATGGGCTTAATTATATTTGAGAGACTGTAGTGGCTCAGTGGGAGTTTCATATTGGGGAGTCTAACGGTTGCTTGCCATTGCTTGTTGGTTCTCACTTGGTACTCTAGCTTCCTCTACCTGTAAAACTGTCTGACATGAGGTGAGCCTGGTTGTCAAAAGTGTCATTAAATCCCAATAAACAAGTGTTTGACCACCGAGGTGGTATTAGTCCCCTACGGCGCTTTTGTGACATAAGGTGTTTTTGTCACAGAAGACAAAGTATATAAGCATCAAGATTGGATTTTGAAAAAAAAATATTGAGAGTGCATAATCCCCTCACAACCCTTTATCCATGTACCATATATGAAAGTGTAGCTTGAACCATGTTGGAGGGAGGGGTGGTAACATAAAATAGAGAAAAAAGCTTAAAAAACACAACAATAATGGCCACCATTCTGCCATCTTGGATTTTGAAAAATAAATATTGACTGAGCATCATCCCCTCAGAACCATTTATCCATGTACCAAATATGAAAGGTGTAGCTTGAAGCATATTAGATGGAGAGGTGGTAACATAAAAACAGACAGACAGACGGACAGACAGACAGATGTTAGATTTTGAAAAAAAAAATATTGAGCGTGCATAATCCCCTCACAACCCCTTTATCCATGTACCATATATGAAAAGTGCAGCTTGAACCATGTTGGAGGGAGCAGTGGTAACAAAAAATAGAGAAAAAAGCTTAAAAAACACAACAGAAATAGTTGCCATGGCTCCATCTTGATTATGGAAAACAAATATTGAACGTGCAACATCCCATTACAACCCTCTATCCATGTGCCAGATATAAAAAGTGTAGCTTGAACCATGTTGGAGTGAGGGGTGGTAACATAAAATAGAGAAAAAAGCTTAAAAAACACAACAGAAATGGTTGCCATGGCGCCATCTTGAATTTTGGAAAACAAATATTGAACGTGCAACATCCCATTACAACCCTCTATCCATGTGCCAGATATAAAAAGTATAGCTTGAACCATGTTGGAGTAAGGGGTGGTAATATAAAATACAGAAAAAAGCTTAAAATACACAACAAAAATGGCCGCCATGCCACCATCTTGGATTTTGAAAAAAAAAATTTGAGCATGCATCATCCCCTCAGAACCATTTATTCATGTACCAAATATGAAAGGTGTAGCTTGAACCATGTTGGTGGGAGGGGTGGTAACATGAAAATAGAGAAAAAACACCTTAAAAACACAACAAAAATGACCGCCATTCCGCCATCTTGGATTTTTAAAAAAAAATTTTGAGCCTGCATCATCCCCTCAGAACCATTTATCCATGTACCAAATATGAAAGGTGTAGCTTGAACCATGTTGGTGGGAGGGGTGGTAACATGAAAATCGAGAAAAAAGCTTTAAAAACACAACAAAAATGGCCGCCATTCCGCCATCTTGGATTTTGAAAAAAAAATTTTGAGCGTGCATCATCCCCTCAGAACCATTTATCCATGTAACAAATATGAAAGGTGTAGCTTAAAGCATGTTGGAGGGAGAGGTGGTAACATAAAAAAACAGACAGACAGACAGACAGACAGACAGACAGACAGACAGACAGACAGACAGACAGACAGACAGACAGACAGACAGACAGAGACAGATAGACGGACAGATGGATGGATGGATGGACGGATGGACAGATGGATGGGCAGATGGATGGACGGACGGACATACGGACGGAGTGCAATCCTATAGTCCCCTTATGGTTCCCGTAGGGGACTAATAAACAAATAATTCTCTTTGGCAGACAATCTATTCGGCTGACATTCCAGCAATATTCAGGTTCGCATTGATGCAAGATGAATATTTCTGAAATGAACCTCCTCCGATTGCCTGATATCTCAATTTTAAAGGGTTTTCCAGGAATTTTCCAATATTCAAGAACTTTTCAGGTCCTTGGGAAAAGAGTCTGAAATTCCAGGACATTCAAGAAATTCAAGGAACTATGGGAACCCTGTCATGTTTTGACTGTCTTTATTGGGATTTAATCACTTTCAACAGCCAGGGTCACATCGTGTCAGAGAACCATATAGCAGTGGCAAGCATATAGCAAGACTCCCCAACTTCCTAACCCAACACAAGCAGAATTAGCAATGACTGAAGGCAAGTGCACCATCGACAAGCAGTATGCCTTATCACAAACAACCACCATGCCCACACGTGGGCAACTGGGATTAAGTGTCTTGCCCAAGGACACTATACAATTACCACTGGTCAGAATCGAACCATGGACCAAGTTCTGTTTTGGAAGCCAAAGGCAAAAAACTTCTTGATACCTTTAGTGATATTATCCCCTTGGGGGTATTTTTGTTAAGGGTTGAAACAATAAGAATGTCAGGATAGTTTTCATAGAATGAGTGCGATCCCGAGTAGTGTATCATGATGAAAATTAAATTTTTCTACTAAAACTGATTTTGTCACACACCAACCACAATTGTTTATGATAGGCTCGCCCTAAGTGTATAGATCCTAACTGATAGTTATTTTTAAGTTTCTAATTAGAAACCCCTTTTGGGAAATAGAAAATGGTGCAAAAGCTCCAGATTTGGACCTAAAATGCTTCTGCTGTATGAGCACAGTCAGTGCTCACCTAGCAGGTAGTGCCTTCCCTATCCCACATACGTGACTCACCTTGTATGTGCCAGAAGCTACCCAGAGTTATTTCCAACATAATTCTACGAAGCAAGAGATATTCGATCAGCAAGGAGGCATATTCTGAACTTATACATAGTCTCTTGAATTCGATAGGGCAACCGGTAAACAACTGTGGTAGGTATGTAAAGAAACCAGTTTTACAGAAAAATTTAATTTCTTTCCAAAGTACTCACAATTGTTCACTATATATAGGCTGAATAAATAAGAGAAGGGAGTGTAGCACATATCGAAAAAAAAAAAAGCCGCATTTGTGTGAAAGAGACCTACAGAAAACTACCAAACATGAAAAAACATTTGGCAGCAAGCAGGCTATTCAACGAAAGTGGGAATGATGGATAGACAAGACATGCGCAAATGTAAGTAACTCACAAGGCGAATATAGTCAGTAGAGAAACCGTATAAAGAGAGGTACCAAAAGACTGACTATATAAGAAAAGTAGGCCGATTAAATCGTCAGATGTGTACCCATACGTGCAACTAGTAGAAAGCTGTTATTATCGCAGGACCAATTTTGTGGACAGGTAAAATCCATGTGAGGGCATTTTGTCAGCACACCCTATGTTATCTGAAAGTATTTATGAAAATATTATAACCAAAAAGACATGTTTTTTAATTAACAATTATAAAAAAGGGTACAATTGCCAAACAGATGGAAAGACAGATAGATGAATGGATGGTCAAACAAGGGCCCATCAATGGAAAATAACCTCTAGATGCTGACGGACAAACGATGAACAAATGGCGGAGGGCCACCATGGATGCCGACATTATGTACACCATACATGGTATGGGTACATAAAGAAATGGATTGGAGGAGTGCCTAATTTGATGGATAAAGGGTTAATATCTCCAGATCAAATTATTAAAATTACATAAAAAACTATACAGCACAGCACATCAGTAACCTGAATATATATATAAAGTAACCTGATAACCGGATTAATAATTTTTGAGTTATCGCATGCCGAAGAAATGGATTGGAGTAGTTCTTAATTTGAAGGATAACGGGTTAATATCACAGGATCAAATTATCAGATTTACACCTGTTTACACCAAAAACTATACAGCTCGGCACATCAGTAACCTGAACACATATATAAAGTAACATGATAATCGGACTGATATTTTTTGAGTGATCTCATGCCAAAGGGACTGGAAGAATTCTCAATTTGAAGGATAAAGGGTTAATATCTCACGATCAAATTATCAGATTTATACCAAAAACTATACAGGTCGGCACATCAGTAACCTGAACATAAATATAAAGCAACATGACAATCCAAGCAATATTTTTCAAGTTATCGATTGCCAAAGAAATGGATACGGATGCCGGATGCCGGATGGACAGACGGACGGGCAGACAAAGGATGGATGAATGACAGAGGGCCACCCTGGATGCCGACATTATGTGTACTATACATGGAATGGGTACACATAAAAAGTGCTAATAACAAACAAAGTTAACGGAAAGAGACCCAAGTAAGCTAAGTCTGAAAACCACAGACCAGAAACATAACAAGGTATCATGACGAGCTGAAACCACAGTCTGGCAGCCTGACAGCCTGACAGAGCATGAACCTCATGAGAGTGTGCTTCCTTCACCACAAGACCAATCCATCTTGTGGAAGGAAATATTCTTTCTGATAGGAATGAGAGAAAGAATCTAGTTCAATCTTTCCAAAGAGGCCTCATACAATTACTGTAACAATGCATAGCTTGAACTGGACCAGGCGATGACCATCCACTAGAGGAAGAGCCTGGATACAGGACCTTCGGCCTTAGACCTCCCACACTCTCAACTAGTCTTTTCTTTTAGAGGTAGAAGATTGATTAGTGGGAGGAGCAGTCTTGGCATCCACGAAGGGAGCTGCACAGCAGGATATGTGGTAGGTCTGGAGCAAACACGAGGAAGCATCCAGCTGGCTGAGCAAAAGTTGGTCTTTAGAGTGATGTAAAACATGATCAAACATACACCCAATCAACCATGGGAATGTCTAGGACCATCCAGAGAGGCAGATTGCATAGCAGCCCCTTGTTTTAACCTTTGACAGAATCCCACCACATCAGTTCCAGGTTAGCCATGATGCAGGCATGCGGATGTGTAAAGATCATTAAGGTCTTGGACAATACACACAATCAAGCATGCATGTCTTCCAGTGGAAGTGAAGTGGCCATAGCTGAGACGATGTGGTCTGAGAGAGAGAGATTATGCCTAAATTCTCTCAGGATAGACTGAGGATGGACTCCAGGACGGAAGAGGGAATGAACAACCACCTTAGTAGGTCTAACATGCCTAAGGGAGGTAGAGTCAACTCCAGAGTGGTCAAAACATGAAACACTGTCTGAGAGAGAGCATGCCTGAACTCTCTAAGTACAGAACGAGGATGGACTCCAGGATGGAAGTGGGGATGACCACCTTAATAGGCTTAATATGCCCAAGAGAGGCAAAGGCAACATCCAAAGTGGTCACACCTTGAAACAAAGGGGGATCAGCAGAATCGTAAGCACCATAATGCACAGGAGGAAGGAAATTATCCACTCTAGTAAAGAAAGAATGCTTCTCCCACTCTGCTTGTAGCTTGGAATCTAAAGCAGCAAAGGCATACAGAACTTGCGTTGACATGGTCCATCAAGAAAGGCTCCAAAACCATAGTAGAAGCCACATCAAGCAACATCAAGCCCCATCCAACCGAGAGAAGACTATGTCTGGAAAGGCTCCAATTTTGAAACTGTGGCAGAGTCATGCTTCTTCAAAGAAAACGTGGAACCATGAAAACCATCAGCAAGGAACTCCGTCTGACTTGGGTTCAGTTGAGGCTGAGAAAGGAAGAACCAAGTGGCGCTCAACAGAGTGATTAGAAACAACCTCAGCCACCAACAGAGCAGAAGAGGAGGGAGCTGAGCTCACCCCTTCATGGCCGTCAAAACAGAAGTGACATTCCCAGATGATGAAACAGAACAAACGGCAGCTAAGGAGGATCCCACCCCAGAAGGAGTATAATCACTAGGTAAAACCACAACGTTCGATGGTGAAGAGGGCACCTCGGGTCCCCTATGGGAATGTTCAAATGACCAAACATGACTCACAGAGGTCCAAAAGGAGGAGTACCAAAACCCGCAAATGTCACAAGGTTGTGCTTGAGAACAGTCATTGCATGAACCACACTGTGAATGATCATCCTCAATGCATTTAGGCAGACAGCAATTCATACATGGAATAGTACGTAGGATGGTCAAAGGCAAACAAATGCTGGGTAGACAATTGCAACTTGACTCTGGGGAAAAAACAGGAGTCTAGAGAGGCAAGTACATGTAACAGGCTGCGTCGGACAATGATAAACAACAAAATAAGTGACAACAGGAGTGGGAAACCCCACCTACATAAATCTCTTGGAAACAGGAATCAACAAAATATAACAAACTACACTGGAGTGGCAACTTTATTACCTCTGCAGTAGACTGTGTGCTTTGCGAGCCATGAAGAACAGGACGGGAATGGCAATTCGGATCAACATCCAATATAATAAAGGTACAGTCATATGGTAATCAAACAACATTCAAGGAATATTTTATTGATCACAACACAGGAACACAAAAATATATGTCTACACATGTGAGCAGAAGAAAATGAATTAACTTGTGGAAGTTTCTAATGCATGTGCTGAGAGTCACAAATGCAGTTCTAATAGGGAAAACACCACCAGCTTGGCGAGCACTGAGTAGATGCATTTTGGGCAAAATCTGATGCATTTGCACCATTTTCTGTTTCCCAAAAGGGTTTTCTTCTGGGAAACTTTAAAATAACACAGAGTTAGGATCTCTACACTTTTGGCAAGCTTATAATAAACTGAGAATAGTTTGGAAAAAAGAGGTATCAAAGCCTATATAATAAGAGGTCTAGAGGACACTTATAATGTGTGTGTCAGACACAAATACATGTATACTGATGCCAAAATCGGAAGTGAAGCCATTAATCATCAAGCAGTGATGAATTCATGGTAAGAACATCAGTAAAGTAAACAGATATTACATCTAAGAGTCTCTCAAGTGGAAAAAAATAGTTCACAGTGAAAAAATCTACAACATTCAGGCCTAATTTCCGCCCTGTTGATATAACTTCTGAAAATATCTTCACTTTTACAAATAATGAGAGATTTTAGATTACATGTACTGTTATATTAATGCTTTGTTAATTGTTAGCATCGGCTACACTGCATTCTATCATTTACTCAATAATAATAAAAAGGGGCGGTGTAGCCCGAATCAATCAAACAAGGTGTATTTCTTTCTCCCCGTCCTTGGTTCACAAATAATGAGAGATCAATGCTGCTCTTTGACTTTGTGTTGTGTATGTCAGTAGATTCTTTGAGAGATATGACTACCTCATCAGCAAACTGATGCTGTAACTAGATGAAAAATAATAAGCTTGCTTATCATGACAAAATCAATTATAACAGCCATAATTCCTAAACTTTCTTTATCCAGCAGTTCAAAAGAACCTGACCTTTGGGCTTATTTTGTATTTGTATTAAGTGGGTATATATTTATTGACAAATGCATTATCTGTGATCATGATCCTAAGATATGTACTCCCAAGAGTGTCTACTGTGAGTGTTATGGAAGTCATTTATTAGTTACTGGTGTTCAAGATCACTTTTAGCATCAATGGCTATATCACAACACAAGTATAAAGTCATGTTTATCTAATTGTTTACACCTATTCTGCCCACTTTAGAGGACTTTTGCCTCTGGAACTGGATACTGGGTCTCATTACCAGTAAACCAGAACTTGTTTACCAAAGTAAACAAGCACTTCCTGAGAGGATGGAAGTGGGTAGGCACTTCCTGAGAGGATGGAAGTGGGTAGAGAAAATTTCCAAACATTTCTTTTATTTATTAACTCCAAATTGTCAAAACACAACCTTCAACTGGAGCCCAAATATTTTAATTAACCATCTGTAGGAATAAAAGGGATGCTTTGGCTCAGTGGTTAGAGCACAGAACCTTAAGCCAGAAGGTTGACAGTTCAATTCTGGCCAGCGGTAAATGCACTGTATCCTTGGCCAAGACTAGTGTTCAACCGATTACCAAAAATTGCTGCTGACTGATCACCGGTTATTTGAGCTCACAATCAGCTGATTCCGATTAAGATTGTAATACCGTGCATGCATTACTAGACAAGTCGAGGCTTGAAAGAACTATACTAAATTGTACATATTTTACAATGTTTACAGACTAACACTCACAATTGAGAATACTTGTCAGTCGTGCACACTTGGAAGTTGGACAGTACACATGGCTCTTAAATTTACTGCGACCTGATTCAATGAAGTGCAACCTTCACATTTATGGTATGAACTGGCGATTGCAGTAAGTATGCTCAATTGTAAGCGTTACATGTCACTTAACTTGTATATCCTGTAAAGGGGCATCTACAGAGATTAGGAATACACATTGTGGTTGTTTCTCAATTTTATATTGAATAGTATCATTAATATCATTTTACATTAACAACTGAAGAAATACAGAAGACTAGAGATGGTCTATTGCCTGCTATACCCCCACCGTGGCATAACGCCTAGTGTGGGTGACTGAAAAGGGCCATTCAAATTTTCTAGAGTAAAAAAATAATCCAATATGGCCACCAGTCGGCCATCTTGAAAGTGAGTGGGAAAAAAATTATGTCACGAACTTCCCCTCATCATGCTGATCATTTTTGTGAAATTTCATGAAAATGCAGCTAAAACTGTGGAAGAAGTTCACTTCACAAGTCTACATAAAAAAAAATCCCAATATGGCCACCAGTCGGCCCTCTTGAAACTGAGTGGGGAAAAAAATTATGTTGCGCACTTCCTCTCATCATGTTGATCCTTTTTGCGAAGTTTCATGAAAATGCGGCTAAAACTGTGGAAGTAGTTCGCTCCACAAGTTTACATAAAACAAGAGGCCCCACGGGGCCTGAAGCGCTCATCTTGTACAGAACACAATCTAAACAGAGTCCAAGAATGAGTCTACATTAAGCAAGCCATCTCCATAGGCTGCACTGTCAATCCTTGAGTCCCTCAGGAGTGACAAAAATAATCTGGGCATCATGCCTTTTCTTCAGTTGATCATAAGTAAAATGTAGAGCTCCCCTATGAAGCCCCTTGATACAACCTATGTGGATTAATCTTAGTACCTCTAGAAGGTACTGAATACAAAATTTTTAATTCTTCAGCAAAATGGCCAATTCCGGCTCCCATAGAGAGCCCAAATATTAACCCAGGCTCTTGATTTGAACACAGTTAAATCTGACTTCCCTAGAGATGTTGTGTACCGAATATGAAAGCATTCTGACTGTTGGATCTGAAGAAGAGAAATTGTAAAGAAATTTCTCCGAATTGCACTAAGTTCAAATTTGGGCTACCATAGCGAGCCCAAATATTGACCTATGGATCCGATTTGAACAAACTTGAATCTGACCCCCCTAGAGATGTTGTATACCAAATGTGAAAGCATTCTGACAAGTGAATCTGAAGAAGAAGATTTTTGAAGAAATTCCCTCATATTGTACTAAGTTAAATTTCATGTTCCCATATGGAGCCCAAATATCAACCTAGGCACTCGAATCGAACAACCTGGAATCTGACCCCCCTAGAGATGTTGTATACCAAATATAAAAGTATTCCGACTGGTGGATCTGAAGAAGATTTTTAAAGAAATTTTCTCATATTGCACTAAGTAAAAATTTGGGCTACCATAGTGAGCTCAAATATATACCTAGGGATCTGATTTGAACAAACTTGAATCTGACCCCCATAGAGATGTTACATACCAAATATCAAAGCATTCTGACTGATGGATCTGAAGAAGAAGATTTTTTTTAAATTACCCTCCATATTGAACAAAGATAAAATTTGGGCTTCCGTAGCAAGCCCAAATATTAACCTAGGGACTTGGTTTGAACAATCTAGAATCTGACCCTCATAACAATGATGTATACCAAATATTAAAAGATTCTGACTGGTGGTTCTGAAGAAGAAGATTTTTAAAGAATATTCCCCATATTACCCTATGTTAAAACTTTGGGCTCCTGTAGAGAGCCCAAATATGAACCAATGAGCTTTATTTCAACAAACTTTTATCTGACCCTCCTGTGAATGCTGTATACCAAATATCAAAAGATTCTGATGATTGGTTCTGGAGAAAAGATTTTTTTTAATTTTTGCAAATATGCTGACTCAGCATTTTTTCGATGCCCATTACAGAACACCCTAACATAACCGATGGCAATTTTTTTTTACCATTCAATTCTACTGGTCATAAGGATACTTCATACCAAATAAAAGCTCTCTGTTCCGTGGGGTTTGGGAAATATGGGCTTTTGAAAATATTTCTATTTTTAGCTCCCAGGGTTCCCATGGGGATGCGGGTTTTTTTTTTTTGCATGGGTCAAGTACTTATGATCCAATACTACCACAAACCAAATTTGGTTCATACCGGACCATCGGTTCAGAAAATAGAAATTTTGGGCGGGGCCAAAAATCTTACCCCTCCTATTACAAAGCCAAATATTACTTCACGAACTTCGTTTGAACAAACTTGATTCTACACCTCATATGGAAGCTCCATAGCAAATATCAAGTCATTGTACACACTGGTTCTTGAGAAGAAGATTTTTAAAATATTTGGGTGCATTTTCCCCCACTCCCTCCCTATGGGGCTGGGCATGCTGAGTTGAACAAAAATGAAATGCCCCTTTGGGACCATCATTCACACAAACTTTCACTTGAATTGGCCCAGTGGCTTTGGAGGAGAAGACCAAAACATGGTGTTGACGGACGATGGAGACGGAGACGGACGACGGACGACAGACGACGGACGGGAAGCGATGAGATTAGCTCAGCTTGACTTTGTCAAGATGAGCTAAAAAATTCAAATATGGCCACCAGTCGGCCATCCTGAATCCGATCGGTAAAAAAATTGTCACGCACTGCTCCTCATCATGTTGATCATTTTTGTGAAGTTTTATGAAAATGCGGCTAAAACTGTGGAAGTAGTTCGCTCCACAAATTCACATGTGCAGCAGACGACGATGATGACTGACAGACCAACGGACAAGTTGACTCCCATTTACCCCCCTAAAACATAGTTTTGTGGGGGTAAAATAATAAAATGCTGTTTATGAATCATCAGAAAATGCTTGGCAACAATCAGTTGAACCGATGGTCCAGGAGTCGTTGCCGTTGTCATCAGATTACCCACAATCAGCCAATCATAAGTTGAACACTTGACAAGACACTTAAATGACTTTATCCTGACTGTCCAGTGTACTGAGGCATCGATGGTGCACTTGCTTTCAATAGCTGCTAACTCTTGACTGTTGCTCATGTATGGGCAGTTTAAACTGCTTGTAATTAGGAGTAACTATCAACATTAAAGTGAACATAATTAAGCACTGATACATTCAAACTGAAACATGCATATAGGATATAACTTAACACCAAAAATCGACGAGTGTTATTCATCAAAATCACCAGTAAAAATTACAATTTTTTTTCATTTTTTATCTCGAAAACATAGCTTTTGACCCATCACTAGATCAGGGAATTTTTCACATGTAAGAGATTCAAATTGCAGTTTTTTGTATGCTATGCTTTATGGGTTTTTTGTTGTATGCTCTTTTGTTTTGGTGGTTCATTTTAAATAAATAAAACACTGTTTAGAATTTAATGAAAGACAATCAAAACATTTTTTAAAGTTTAAATGTTAACTTCTTCCTGACTGATAAAACATTCATTAATTTTATCAATAACAATTTCCAGTAAATAATTGCAAATACCATATTATTTTATCATATTATTTATTGCACTGATGAAGTATCTCGAATGCTTAAGAAATAAACGGACTGAAGCACATCATGTATATAATTTAGTAGAGGTTGAAATTATGCAAATCAAGAAAATGTTGAATAAAAAAAAAGAAAAAAATGAGAAACTAGATCATTATGTGTTGAGATTGCATAATAAATCTATAGAATTCATTCAGCGTAAGATGGCAGACATGGTTTTCGTTTACAAGATCAAAGGTGCATGTTGAGTCTTTTGCAGTTACTGGGGTAGGCCTATGCTTTTCAAAAAGTTGGAAAGATCAGCACCTAATGGTAATGACGTCACAGATCTAATATTTGAGGTTTGATTTCGAAAATTGTTTCAACCCAAAATAAGGGACCTTAAATGGTGCCATGTTACAAAGTTTCAACAATAATCTGCTGTCAATTTTGGCCTTTAAAATACTTTTATTAATCCGGACACAGACCCATTTTGGACAGTATTGTGAAGTGTAGGGTATTATTAGATAGAGCGGTCACAATTAGCCATAAAGCAGAACAAGTGCACTGCCAGGCATGGGCTATGTCCCCCGACAACAAGTTTTAGCATTGGACATATTGAAGAGACGAAAACAACAAATTTTCAAAGCCCAAAACATGGGAAAAGGGCCATAACTCAGCCCAGATTGGCCGGACTGAACCCAAGTTCGAACCTGACATGCATATTCATGAGACAAACCTGGCCATAACTCAGCCAAAATTGGTCGGACCGAACCCAAGTCCGCACATGACCTGTGTATTCTTGAGACAAACCTATGTACAAAATTTGGTGTTGATTCAATCACTCAAACTGAAGTTATCAACAGGACACCAAATTTCCAAGTTTGCAAAATTGGGCAGAAAAGCATCAAACAGAGGCATAACTCCCAACAAAAATTATTGGATCCAGCCGATGTTCGGAATGGGGATCGGTCGATTTGCACCACGGTCGATTTGCACCATCGGGCGGTCAATTTGCACCATCGAAAAAGTTGATATGCACCATCGGAAAAGTTGATTTGCTCCATCGGAAAAGTCGATTTGCACCATTGGTTCGGTCAATTTGCACCACTGGATTGGTCGAATTGCACCATAGTAGAGTCGATTTGCACCATTCATAAACACGGGTACTCTATATCTACAAACATCATTACCAAATTTAATTTTTCAGGAATCAGCTGTAATAAACTGTTACGCCTGTGTGTCCCTAGCCATTGGACACATTGGACACACCCCTTAGTCTTATCTTCAATAAGGAATTTTGCCCAAGTAGTCCAAACTTAGACCCAAAGTCTGTAAAATAACTTTTGGTGCGGTACGTCCTGTGGGATGTACCACACCAAAAAATTATATTACAGACTTTGGGTCCAAGTTTGGACTACTTGGGCAAAATTCCTTATTGAAGATAAGACTAAGGGGTGTGTGTGTGTGTGTGTGTGTGTGTGGGGGGGGGGAGGGGGGGGGGAGGGGAGAATAAAGATAAGAAACACCATTCTTTTTCATTCAACTCTTATATTTTATTAAAGCACTTGGTAGCACAGTTACAGGTACAAAAGTAGAAAATGGACAGAATAAAAACTTCAACAAACGTTACAAACTAACCAGCAAAAAGATTTTTTAAAAAGACACACTGAGTCACATCACAAGTCAAAATCGCCTAATTCAGCGAAAGTGGAACCAAAACAATGCTTACATTTTAGTGTGCAGTTACAGAGGTTTCTCAATTAACCTAGTCAAGACTTTTTGTACCGTTTCCCCTCAATTAATACTGCAAGCACTTGCCGCAATTTCTAAGAAACTCATGTCGGGTGAATTTCTGAGAAATAGTGGCGAGTGTTGGCATTATTAATTGAGCGAAAGTGGAACAGAAGAAAAATACTATAACTACTGAAAACATATTTTTTTAGCTGCCTAAAAACAAGATATTTTTCTCACAATTTACCTTATTAGCACACAGTTACGTGGAGGTTTCTCAATTAACCTAGTCAAGACTTTTTTGTTCCATTTCCCCTCAATTAATAATGCAAGCACTTGCCGCAATTTCTAAGAGGCTCATGTCGGGTGAATTTCTGAGAAATAGTGGCGAGTGTTGTTTTGACAGTGTATAACTATACAGAACGGTGTTGGTGAAAGAATCAAGTCCTTAGACTGATAACTGATTGCTGTAAAAACAGTCCTGATCCAATTAATCAGTGAGTAGAGTCACATTTAATAATAATAATACTTTTTACAGAGACAGATGTTAAATTGGAGATTAAATAAATGTTTAGAGAGAGACATTTGGCGAGATGAATTTATCATGGATACTTCTGAAGAAATATTTGTTCATTTTAAATGACATATATTATCCGTTTTTTAATGGTGCATATTGACTTATACGTGGTACAAATCAACTTTTTTTGTGGTGCATATCGACTTTTTCGATGGTGCAAATCGACTTTTGAGATGGTGCAAATCGACTTTTGAGATGGTGCAAATCGACTTTTTGAGATGGTGCAAATTGACTTTTGAGATGGTGCAAATCGACTGGTGCAAATAGGCAATGGTGCAAATCGACCAATATTCTTCGGAATTCACCTAATCATTGGGGTAAGGGACATATACACCAAATTTTGTTTTAATTGGATGACCCAAACTTTAGTTATCACTCTGGACAGATGCACACACGGTCACAGATGCTTGCAATAGTCCTCCTGCAAAATGTCTTTGTCAAAGGACAAAAACATTCTAACTGATGTTATAAGGGGAGGCCAGTCACTGACTCAATCATTCAATGTCATTGCTTTTTCATATCATAACCCCTCTGGAAACAATTTGCGTCGTACACATGCGCAGTTGTATTTATATTGGATTTTCTTGAATGTGATCAGCACGTTTAGGAAAAACCAATATAAATACAACAACTGCGCATGTGTATGGTGTAAACTGCGTTCTGAAACTTTGAAGTTTCAGTCACAAACGAGTGATACAGATTGATTCAGGAAATAACTAAACTGAGGTAAGCAAACTTACTGTCTTATTAGTGTGTCAGTGATGCAAACCCATAACAAGAGGCTCTAAAGAGCCTGTAATCGCTCAGCTGGCAGAACTACAAAATTTGGTGTTGAGGCAATAACTCAAACTGAAGTAAACATCCGGATACCAAATTTTCAAAAGTCAAAAAAATGGAAAAAGGGCCATAACTCAGCCAAAACTGGTAGGACCACACCAAATTCGAACATGACCTGCGTATTCTTGAGACAAACCAATGTACAACATTTGGTGTTGATTCAATCACTCAAACTGAAATTATCAACCAGACCATAAATTTCCAAAGTTGTGAAATTGGGCAGAAGAGGATCAAAAAAAGGCATAACTCCCAACAAAAATTATTGGATCCAGCCGATATTCGGAATTCACCTAATCATTGGGGTAAAGGACATATACACCAAATTTGGTTTTGATTCGATGATTAAAACTTTAGTTATTACACCTGACGGATGGATGCACAAATGCACGCATGCAGCTGATTATAATAGTCCTCCGACAAAATCTTTTGTCGGGGGACAAATAGGTGACCTTAAAATACCAATAAAATATAAGGTAGTATTGGGCAGTATGAGGAAGGAGTGGGCAGTATTGGGTAAACAGACATGCTGTGCTCATGCACTGCTTTCATGGACGCCAAAACTTTAAGCCCTCTTCACTGCTTGCAACCATGCTTATGTTTCCAAAATTACAATGGTGAAGCTATACATGAATTCAGGTTAATAAAGATCGTATGCAATAAAAACAATGAACAAAACATTGGGTTTCAATCATTCCTGAAATCAGCTGACTTATAAAAAAAAAAAAAGAGCCATAAATACCATATCCGTAGAATGCAAAAGGTCCTGCTCAAAAATGAAAATTTAACTGAACTACCTCTTCAACAACAAAGGTTTTTGTGAGTTCAACTCCTTATTATTTATCGTACAATCAATATGGAGTGGGTCTGTAATTGCCTGAATACAGAGTGTATCAGGGGCCCCTGAAACAAAATTCTTTGTCTTGCAACTAAAACTGTATAAAATACCCAAACGCTTGATTATGATTAATTTACATTACAATTTATACAACATTACAGGTTTTTTAAATGCATTTGCGAGAGGCCTTGTACATTTCAGCACACAAAAAATGTGTAAAAAAAACACTCAATAGTATAATTATTAGATTAAGGAACTACACTGCTTTTATGCTTTTGTATTTGAATCACTGGAAGCATTCAAGCTGGAACAACACACAGTTATACTGTTACAACACAAAGTCTTTTCGAAATGTTGAACGTATACGTGCTCAGTAAGTGTATCCTACGATTGCAAAAATTCATGGCAGCTGTATACAGTTTCAACCTTAACGACAAACATGTTTAGGAGTCTGAAAATGAAATCTGAAATTAAAATGCTAGTCAACCCTTTACTAAATGTACACGATGTCACAATTTAGTATTTTTAATTAATTTTTTGTAAAAATATTTCAAAAAATTTCAAGAAAACCATATCATGTGACCCCTTCACTGAAACGAGCTCGCTCAGCTCATTCCACTGAGGGGGGTCACAAGATACGGTTATGTTGACATTTTTGGATGAATAATGTTTTTTCAACTGCTCAGTTTGTAAATTGAGTGGCAAGGATGCTGCTGATTCATTAGGTAAAGTGTTAATCAAGGTATTACAATTGAAAATTGTGATATAAATTTACATGTGTCCTCACCATCATATTTATGTACAAAATTTTGTATTAAGAGTCTCACTCTTGTCTCTAAGGTTAAATCTCAACTCATCTTCGACTCTCCTTTGATTCGGTGAGATATGGCCTTAGAAACAATAAAGGTAATGATGATAATATCCATTTATTGAACAATATTGGCGAGATATTCCAATCAAGATAGAGTACACACCGAGTGATTTGGCACTCCGCCATCAAATAGGTAGACAACAGCTCATACAGTACAGGGATCAAAAAAGACATCTGTTCCTTGGCAAGATCATGATCATGGTCAAGATTTCATAAGTGTTAATCAGGCTATTACAATTTTTCAATTGTAATAGCTTAACACTTAACCCTCTGTACTACGTCAAAATGGCAAATTTTCAGCAGCAAATATTTCCTATAATTCTGTTTGTTATTTATGATGATTATCCAAATATACCTTGTGTGACACAGCTCAGTGAGCTCTGTCAAACAAGATATAATTGGTTAAATTCATATCATTTAACAACTCAGAGAGTTCAAGGGGACCTGTTGGAGGGTTATCCCCACATAATAGTCAAGCTTAACTGGTTTCGTGTACTTGTGCACTTTGACAGAGGCATCGTGAAATAGACTGGATATTCACCTTAAAAACGCTACAACTACTCGGCCTGAACAGAGGACTTTTAATAAGTGTTTCATAATTGATTAAATTCATAGTTAAACAAGAGAAAAATAGTGATTGGAGAAAATTCTATTGTACTACCAGAGAGTTACGGGTTAAGTACAACCAATGAAAATAAACAAGCAAACATCCAACCCGATTGTCTATGAGTGGCAAAATTCGCCTGACGGTCTGGTTGCTTATGCTTATTGTATGCCATCTGAAAACTGTAAGTAAATTCAGACTGGAATCGAATAATATAACAGCCAGCTGTCTGAGGGTTGAATACAAGGACCATTTGGCATGATAAGAACAACATGTAGATGTGTTCTATCTCCACAATAAAATGCTCTAATAGTGTGTCTGGGTCCATATAGCAAGGGAAGTGCAATAAACTTCTCTCCTCTAACAAAGATTCACCATACAAATTGGAGTTATTAGATATGCAATGTTTATAGGCGGCTGTGAGCGAACGACTGATAAACAAGGGAAAACTTGAAGAGAGAATTCGATAACTGCTGAAAATTTTGCTAATTGCATAAACTCTTGCTCATGGGTTTCATATCAGCTTTGCACAGCTGTTAAAGAATTAAGATGTCAGAGCGAAAGTACAGTTTGTACCTAGTAACCCAGCATAAATCTGTCAAGAGGAGCTTTGAGCTTTGATGAAATAATGATATATTAAAACACAATATCAGATGTGCAGAGCAGACTGGGTACTGTTATCTCAAAAGAGGGATAAATAGCTGATGAAAAACCTTGTGTATTGAAGAGCTGACAGCTGTGCAACCTTCAACTTAAATGAGCTTCAAGATGTGAACTTGCATCCACAAATGCACTGCCCTTATTTCTGGAATTTATGAATGTCTCATATGGGAATCATCGAGAATGAGTATCAAATTTTTATACTCCACCTTCCAGTCCTTGACTGGTAAGACTATAATATTCTCTGGATACATGGACAGCACATAGACAGAGCGGATTATCATTAAAACACCTAGGGCGTGAAGTTTTCACATTATGTTAAGAAGTATTTGCAGTTAAAACAAATTTGGCTTTTGCAAACCTAGAAAGACAGAGCAAATTTATTGAACACAAGATTTGAAAACCACTGACATGGCATTTGTCTCTGGTAGGTCTTTAAAAAATTCCCACAATTTATTTATTTATTTAGCTATTATTTACATGATTTATTTATTTATTATTTATTTATTTATTTATTGGTGTTTATATTTTTATATGATTTATTTATTTATTGGTGTTTAAGGTCACACATGGCTAACTGTAATCGCAACATGGATATCAAGTCAAGTACAACCAATCCTTTATACCCCTGTTCCCCATTTTAGAGGACTTCTCTCCCAGGCATTGGTAACTGCATCCTATTTTACCAGGAAAACAGAGCTTGTTTACCACAATAAACAAGCACTGGTTCACTTCCTGTGGCTCCCACTGGGAATTCCCACAAATAGTGATTCTAAACGCTGTGCCCAAATAATGTAATTGAGCCCAAATTTTGCAGTGTTTAAAAATATTTTTCATAGCTTTGCCTCAAAATAATTTGTCTGTGTTTCCCTAACGCACAATTTCATTTAAGGTCTCCTGAGAAATCAAGAACTGCAACCTATAAAATAAACTAAAGAAAAACCACCAAGTTCGCCAGTGAAAGCAATTTGTGCCGACAGTTCATATATGACACTGATGATGCAGATTGCTTTTCTCTGGTAGTATATGTATGTGCATCTACTCAAGGCTTGATATCTAATATATTCATATTTGTGGCATTTCAATTCAGTGCCATGCTTAATTCACATTTCAGTAAGATATCAGCATGACACAGGAATACTAAGAAACCTTGTCGAGTAAACTTGAGTTCAAGAAGGAGAACCGATAATAACAATGAAGACAAATAACAAGAGGCTCTAAACTATGATCCAAAGGGGGTAAATTCCTCATAAGTTGAAGCTATATGCCAAGTTTGAAAACTCTAGAAAAGGGCTGTAACTCCAGTGGAAATGGGCAGATGGCGCTGAAATTCAATACCAATGTGTATGCTCTTTATGCTAAAAACTAAATTTGAAAACTCTAGCTCAAATCATACTAAAGTTATTGCACAGAAACCCCAAAATGGCCCAATTTCGTACAAAGGCCTAACTCTGGTGAAATGGGTGGGTAGAGCTGAAATTCGATTTCAACCTCTATTATCAGGTGCTGATGCTACAAACTCAAGTTTGAAAACTCTAGGATAAATCATACTCAACTGGAGGTCAAATTACAGAAGACTTATTGTACGGAAACCAACAAATGGGCCAATTTTGTCCAAAAAAGAGCTGTAACTCTGGCAAAAATGGGAGCACAGAGCTGAAATTCATTACCAACCTGTATTTCCATATGTTAGTGCTACAAACCACATTTGAAAACTATAGGTCAAATCATACTAAACTTATTGCACGAAAACCAACAAAAAGCCAAATTTTGTTCTGACAAAGGACTGTAACTCCGATCAAAATGGGTGGACAGAGATGAAATTCAATACCAACCTGTATTCCCAGATGTTTATGCTATGATCCAAATTAGAAAACTCCAGATCAAATCATACTCAAATTATTGCACAGAAACAAACAAATGGCACAATTTTGTACAAACAGAGCCTTAACTCTGGTGAAAATGGGTGGACAGAGCTGAAAATCAATACCAACCTGTATTCTCATAAGTTAATGTCATAAAACAAATTTGAAAACTCTAGGGCAAATCCTACTTAAGTTACTGCATGGAAACCAAAATGTTTATGGATGGGTGGATGGACAGATGAATGGACAGCCGGACGGACGAAAAAATACTACCTCCTGTTTTCAATGGGCGTAAAAAAAACAAATGCTTTTTTCTCCCACCAGGCTGCAAGATGTTGGATCTATATTGGCCATTGTGCTAAACTAATTAGACAAATCTTAGGGGCTGTTTCTGGTCAAGTGCCAGCCAGACAATACTTAACAAGGAACAACTGTTATTTAGGCTTTCCAGATCACTATCAGAATGAAACTCTTATTCTCCCAAAGTGAGGAGGCTTTAATCATCCTTCAAAACCTCACCAAGAAATGGTGTTTATTAAATTGAAGAGATTCAAGTGGAAGTAGAACTTTCTTTAACTTGCTAAGGAAAGGGTCTGTCCTCAACAAAGTAACTGTGGATGCAAAAATGTACAGACACCGAAAGTGTTTCATAACAGTTTCTGTATCTAAGGACATACCATGTAAAAAGTGTTGTTAGCCTGTCATGGTTGGCCAGTATTTTCAATTCATGCTGTTTCAGAGAACTTGATTACCTATTGTTGGCAACAATCCAACCTAATTTGAAAAACATAAAATTGGAAATGAAATGAGTCAAAAAGTTAGCTGCTCAGCTTGGCTGCCGAGTCAAAACAGTTAAGGGAACTTCAACCTGCAGCTACAGTAATTTTAATAAGTACTCAACTTATTGTGTGCACAAAGATTACTTCAAAGAATGGTTTATAAACAAACAATTATCTAATGCTGCTTGGTGTATTTTTTGCTCCAAACTGGAATGACCTTGACAGAAACTGTAACAATACTGGTAACACCTGTGGTAGGCAGAAACTGACACAATAACATGGACTTAATATCTTTTGCAAGTAAAGATTCAAAACACATGATCAAATCCATATTCTCAGCACTTTCCTGTCAGCAGACATGTGCACATAAATTGGACCAGATAAAGTAAGGAAGCACCTGTTTTTTATTTAGCCAGAAGATCAAAAAACTAATACCTAATGAAAATGCATGTCTAAACGCCAGCCTTCCTTTGCACATCTCAAGTCTTTCACCTGGTATATATCTTAATGTTAACCTTGACCTAGCAAAGACTGCATATGATAGGCTAGTGCCCTTCACTTGATATGTGGTGACCAAATATCCCTGTTAACCCTCAATTCAAATAGTGACAATATTCTCTACCAATGCTTTTCAAATTTTTATATTTTGATTGAGATTTGGAATGACTTGCTCACCTCAAAAGCCTTCAGGTGGCTAAAACTAGGGTAGGGATACACATTCTCATTCGGGATTTTATTTCAACTTTGGAGAACTGAGCGGGCAGGCCTAGAAAAAACCCACAAATGATTGTTTAGGTTATGTGGAGGTTACGCAGTTGTGAAATACATGAACAAACACGAACGAACTACAGGTTACAACCCAAAATAATGCACTACAAAATAACACAACATAAATTAAATTCCAAATCTGGCATGTTTTGCATGTCAGACATGACAATCTCTCTCGGGACTTGCTCAACTCAATGGCTGAATCATCATGAGTAGAAGGGCATGCCATTTATGTCTTAACAGAATTCTTCCACGTGCAAAATAAAAAGCCAAAGCCAAAGTTTTTGCCGTGCGTTGAAATTCTGTAAAGACGTAAACAGCATGGGTGAGTCAGGCTGACATAGTGGAAAAACATTACAACACATTATTTCTAAAGGTTACTATCACATTATTTAGCGAAACCTGCTAAAGGGTTACGATATAAGCACTTTATTTCCACATCTGAACAGGACAGAAAAATTTTATAAAAAATAAGCTTATTTATGCTACTCTCCATCACAGGTAAACAGGTGAATAAAACTTTAATAAAATAAACTGCCCAGGATATGAAGAAATGGACACTACTTCAGAATTTCACAATCACCTTTGACGCCTAGACCATGAGTCATCATAGTGATGTTACTGAGATTGTTGAAGTATCTCTTTCCTCAGGTAATTGTTATTGAGTTTTCAGCAAAAACTCATCTGAGTTGAATGTGATGTTTGGCACAGGCGTGTACATACAGTCCTGTATATACATATATGTAATTTCAATATTTCAGTTCAAGACAAGACCTCAGAATTATATATACTCATTAAAACAGCAGAATTTAGAGGATTAACCAATTTCTGTTAAATTGAATAGTCCTGGAATTAATCAATTTCTATTAAACTGAATAGTCAAAGAATTAACTAATTGCTTTTAAACTGAACAGTCAAAGAATTAACCAATTTCTATTAAACTGAATAGTCCAAGAATTAACCAATTTCTAATAAACTGAATAGTCAAAGAACTGACCATTTCTATTAAATTGAATAGTCCAAGAATTAAAAGTTTCTATTGAAATGAATAGTCCAAGAATGAACCAATTTCTATCAAATTGAATAGTCCAAGAATTAACCATTTTTATTGAATTGAACAGTCCAAGAATTAACCAATTTTCTATTAAACTGAATATTCCTATTATGCTATAGAGATTACAAAAAGCAGTCACTTTTTTATCCAATCGTAATCTAGACAAAACACATTTACACCAGTGGATCAAGGGTTTCATAAATATAAAAGAGGACTCTCAGTCTGACAAGCTTTGTGTGAGGCCATAGTTTACAAGGCAGCTGCCACATTGATGAAAGTGGCTGTGATTTGACAATGTGATTTGGTTCTGGAAATATACTGTAATTTTCTACATGGCTGAGTCATCATTCAATTATGGTTTGGACAAATAAAATACTGACAATGGAGAATTGAAAAAACAAAAGTAATGAATTGTCATATTGACCATGAGGGATACAAACCTCACGATGTTTGATCTCCCAATCCCTGCCCCCTGGATTCCGTGTAGTGGAATATCCGAAATATCTCAAGATATATTTGGACTTCAAGTGAACAAATATACATTTTGTTGAAAAATATGCGGTGTTGTATTGTACTTGGTCTATAATGTTCTGAAACGGTTCTGTTCAACTAGATATTATATAAATGCATTGAACAGGATATTACAAGACATGCTGAACTTTCCGATGATGTCAGAGAAATGCCTCAAAGATTATTAAAGGTGTTTCTTTCATCAGAGAATGGCAGAGATAGCTTCAATCCCTTCATCCTGTCTAAATTGGCAAGACCACCTGCATCACTTACTTAATCTATTGTCTAATTTACAGATCTCTAGGTCAGGTGTGTTATACATGCGAATTATGTGTGCTGAAATCTAAAACATATGCAACAACAGGTTTGAAAGTAAAAGAACTTATAGATGTTGCAGTTAACCGTTTACCCAACATGAATGTCAGACAAGCTCGTTCTATAACCAGCTTGTGCTTTTCATAAAAATGCCATTCAAATTTTAGTGTTTTTAACTTTTAGCCTCGAAAACAGTTTCTGACCCCTTGGTGGAATGAACTTAGCAAAATCATTCCAATAAGGGGTCATAATCTTGTGTTTGCTATCAAAAATGAAATGCTTAGTTATTTCTAAAAAAAACCATAATTATATTCTTTTACTCATGTTTGAAAAGAGGGTTAAATCTTTAAGGACTTGGGGAGAATTTAAAACATTTTTTCTACACTTTGACAATCTACAGACTGTTGTTGTTGTTTATAGTCAAGTCTTGGCTGCCTAAATGGGCAGCCAAGACTTGTCTAGAATAGGGCAGTCACGATTATTCAATTAGTCGACTAAGCGTGGACTGTTACAGTAGTCAGCATATTTAATTATAGTAAATCGTCGTTCATTTTTGAAGTGGTAAAGTCGGGTTTAAATGCACTGTATAATGAGGTGAATGAACAGTTAGATTATTAACCTTGGAAATGTCTAACCACAGTTAGTTGTAATATCCCGTGGCCTTTGTTTTCCACATGAATGTGCAATAACATAATTTTAACAACACAGCCTTGCCATTTGATGAATCATGGTACTCTGTAGTATTAACCAGCACTCCGTTTATCAATGCAAAAGTATCTTTAAAATGGTGTACCTTTGAATAATTCGTGAATTGTGAAGTTATTGCAGACTGCAGAGTAAATAGAATCTTCGGTCTTGTACACTCGAATAAACCCATTGGAATAATCTGAACTGTGAAACTGAGTAAATTGTGACAAGACTCATAACGATCAATCAGTTCACCAGTAGTACTAAGATGTAACTTGTGTAGGAATGGAGGGAGTTTTTTATGTTCGAAATTTCTGGAAATTAGTTTTAGAAAAGAAACATTTACACAAATGTTTTTTTTTTGTTTAAATTCTTCAGATCAATCGGAGATATTTTGGTGTTTACATTTTATCTAAACATAGAAGTGCACACATTCAAACATCATTGCCAGTTTTAAATTTGTTCTGTAAGTTTCTTAGAGATTGTTTGTTGAATTTATGGGAAATGACTATTAATCAACCAATTAATGCTGGTGATTAGTTGACTATGAAATTTGATAGTTGCAACAGGCCAAGCCTATAAACAACTGCCTAGGGACTTAGAATATGGAGTGCAAACTTCCCCTGACAATACATGAGTTCACATGATCACAATCATAGCAACAAAGCCCTGTGTGCTCCTCAACCACCTGGTGGTCAAAACTAATTCCCTACATTGTCCTCTGGATGCAGTTAGCAAACACTCAAGAGGTTTTACAGTACTCAATATTTTCCCAAACGCAACCATTATAACGTGGGGAAAAAAAAATATCGCCTCACTTTAATTTTGGCATTCAAATCTTTGCCGTGAATAGCCCTCAAGACATTTTCCGTCCTGAAAAGGTGGTTGTCATACAACAAATAACAGACAAACTGACAGGAAGTAAGTCAGAACCAAAACACAGCGATAGTGATATGTATCTTTTAGACCTCCAAACATCAAATCACTGTCTTTATTACTCTGGTAATATTCGGCAATGAAAGTGTCAATGACACTGTAGCTTAACTTGTGTGTTGTGTTTGATGAAAAGAATAATGTTCAATGTTTATGAAAGGATTATGAAATAAGACAAGAATTGTGATAATTGGGAATATGATATGTTCATTTCTGTTCCCTGTATGCTATGTTTTTGATAAAAATAATATGCGGTGTAAACTGTACTAAAGAGCTGAGGGGTGGGTTAATATGACCTCACAGCTAATGTATGTGGCCCTCACAGTTAATGTATATCAACGAAAGTTACCAAGTTACAGTGAAATTATTCAAAAACGAGTCATCCTATCAAGTTACATTGAAATCCCTTCATAAATATGACCTGTAGACTGAGCTAAAGGTTTTCGGGCTTCGGGCCCCTGTAGCCGTCAGTTTCCCAATTGCGTCCAAAGGGGACGATCTGATCTAGACATTATATGAAGTCAACCTACCAAGTTACAATGAAATCCCTTCATAAATATGACCTGCAGACTGTGCTAAAGGTTTTTGGGCTTTGGGCTCGGGCAGCCATCATGGTTGAATGATCGCAACCAAAAGGGGACATTCTCATCTGGGCATCATCTGGAGTGATCCTACGAATTTACAATGAAATCCCTTCATAAATATGACCTGTAGACTGTGCTCAAGGTTTTCTGGCTTCGGGCCCCTGAAGTTGTCACAGTTGACCAATCACGACCAAAAGGGGGGCGCGGTGGCTCAGTAGGTAGAGGTGCAGGCTGCAAGCCGAGAGGTCCTCGGTTCGAATCCCACCTGCGGCAACCGCGTTGTGTCCTTGGGCAAGACACTTCACCCCCATTGCCCATGTGGGGGCACGATGACGCCATGTACTAAGGCATACTGCATGTCGATGGTACGCAGGTCTTCAATCAATCTAACCCTGCCTGTGCTGCAGTGCGGAGTTACGATGTTGGGGAGCTGGCAGCTGCTCGTCGTTGCTCGGTGGTTCTCTCCGGGTACTCCGGCTTCCTCCACCTGTAAAACTGTCACGGTCATGATTAGCCATTGTGCATAAATATGTGACCTTAAACATCAATAAATAAATAAATAAATATCACGACCAAAAGGAGGTGTCATCATCTAGGCATTATATGGAGTCAAACTTGCAGGTTACAATGAAATCCGTCCATAAATATGACCTATAGACTATGCTAAAGGTTTTGGGGTTTTCGGCTTGGACAGCCATCAAGTCTGAATGATCGCGACCCCAAGGAGACGTTCTCATCTAGACATTATTTGGAGTCATCCTACCAAGGTACAATGAAATCCCTTCATAAATATCACCTGTAGACTGTGCTAAAGGTTTTTGGGCTTCAGGCCCCTGAAGCCATCACAGTTGCCTAATGGTGTCCAAAAGGGGCTGTTCTCACTCATCCAGACATTATATGAAGTCAACCTACCAAGTTACAATGAAATCCCTTCACAAATATGACCTGTAGACTGTGCTCAAGATTTTCGGGCTTTGGGCACCCGTAGCCATCACAGTTGACCAACCACAACCAAAAGGGGATGTCATCATCTAGGCATTATATGGAGTCGACCTAACAAGTTACAATGAAATCCTTCCATAAATACAACCTATAGACTGTGCTAAAGGTTTTTGGGCTTGGGCAGCCATCAAGGCTGAATGATCGCGACCAAAAGGGGACGTTCTCATCTACACATTATTTGGAGTCATCCTACCAAGCTACAATGAAATCCCTTCATAATAATGACCTGTAGACTGTTCTAAAGGTTTTTGGGCTTCGGGCCCCTGTAGCTGTCACAGTTGCCCAATCGTGTCCAAAAGGGGACATTCTCATCTAGACATTATATGAAGTCAAACCTACCAAGTTACAATGAAATCCCTTCATAAATATGACCTGTAGACTGTGCTAAAGGTATTCAGGCTTCGGGCTCGGGCAGCCATAATGGTTGAATGAACCAAAAGGGGGCATTCTCATCTCGGTATCATCTGGAGTGATCCTACGAAGATACAATGAAATCCCTTCATAAATATGACCTGTAGACTGTGCTCAAGATTTTCGGGCTTTGGGCACCTGTAGCCATCACATTTGACCAATCATGACCAAAAGGGGATGTCATCATCTAGGCATTATATGGAGTCAACCTAACAAGTTGCACTGAAATCCTTCCATAATTACGACCTATAGACTATGCTAAAGGTCTTTGGGCTTGGGCAGCAATAAAGGCTGAATGATCGCGACCAAAAGGGGATGTTCTCATCTCGACATTATTTGGAGTCATCCTACCAAGCTACAATGAAATCCCTTCATAATTATGACCTGTAGACTGTTCTAAAGGTTTTCGGGCTTCGGGCCCCTGTAGCCGTCACAGTTGCCCAATCATGTCCAAAAGGGGACATTCTCATCTAGACATATGAAGTCAACCTCCTAAGTTATAATGAAATCCCTTCATAAATATGACCTTTAGACTGTGCTAAAGGTTTTCGGGCTCGGGCAGCCATCATGGTTGAATGATCGCAACCAAAGGGGACAATCTCATCTGGGCATCATCTGGAGTGATCCTGCGAAGTTACAATGAAATCCCTTCATAAATATGACCTGTAGACTGCTCAAGGTTTTTGGCTTTGGGCCCCTGTAGCCATCACAGTTGCCCAATCACGTCCAAAAGGGGACTTTCTCATCCAGACATTATATGAAGTCAACTCACCAAGTTACAATGAAATTCCTCAATAAATATGACCTGTAGACTGTGCTAAAGGTTTTCGGGTTTTGGGCTCCCGCAGTCGTCATGGTTGGCAGAAAACGCCTAAATGGGGAAATCGTCATCTAGACATCATAAGAAGTCATCCTACCAAGTTACAATGAAATCCCTCCACATTAAACATGACCTGCAGACTGTGCAAAAAGTTTTTGGGTTTCGGGCTTGGGCAGCCATTACAGTTGACAGATCATGCCCAAAAGGGGACATTCTCATCTAGGCATTATACAGAGGCACCCTACCAAGTTACAATGAAATCCCTTCATAAATACAACCTGTAGACTGTGCTAATGGTTTTCGAGTTTTGGGCTCAGGCAGCCATACCGGTTGACCGATCGCGACCAAAAGGGGACGTTCTCATCTAGACATGACCCCAAACCTGCATATGAAATTTCGTGACAATCAGACAAGCACTGCGGGCAGTAGCCCATGCTAAAGGAAAATGTGAACAGACTCACAGACTTCCGCACGCGTGATGGCAATAGCTTATCTTGACTTTGTCAAGTTAAGCTAAAAATGCAAGATGCAGGTAGAAAGCTACCGTTTATTAAAACAATTTTTTCAAGGTTGCTTAGTTTCGGAGAATGCGTCATTTCTGACTTCGTGTTTTCAAGGTAGGTAACTCTAATTCAAATATTTAGTATTGTTATACCCAGATCACAGGCAGCTAGGTTCAGCTGCATTTGTAGAATGAAATTTTGACATCAGTGTGCAGAGAGTTAACATACATGTAACTCACAAGAAAAATAGAAGTAGTTGATTTTCTAAGCATAATTTTAAAATTTCTTTTTCTTTTCAAGCCATATGAATCTTGTCCCCACTACACATCTCATTCCCCCCTCCCAAATCTTGCATCACACCTCCATGTACTGTTCTGGCAATGATAATTCAACATTCACAGACAGTTTTATATCACAGTTTTATGTCGTTATTTGATTCAAAAGGTGTTTTAGTATTCAGAAAACAGCAGGACACAGCTATAAGAAGATAATTTGTTTTCTTAAGATACACCTACTACAGAAGTGAAAGTAAACAACGATCATGCAGAAAATTCATAAGCTGGCAGGTTGAGAATAAAACAAATCACTCCTACACACCTGTAGAGAATGTGGTACTAAATATGCTAACACAGCATAAACTTGGGTATTTAATAGCTCGTCTAACAACATTCAATCAATATTTCACCCAGAAGTTGCTATCCCATGAAAACAAATTCTGCTTTCCTTCACCCAACTGGACTTAATCCTTTACCCAACAAACAGGATATCAAAAATTTATTATTTTAAATGGAAGAGTGCTTGAAGCCACTATCAGGGCTCTACTGAAAAGAGCTGAAAGCCACTTTAGTGGCTTTACAATGGGTGAATTAGTTTGCTGTTTCTGCAGTAGTAGATAAAGAAATGTGCATATAAAATTGCTTTGTTACAATTTATTGGAAATTGCCAACAGGCGCTCTCCAATATATAGGAACAAAACAGTTACTGATGAACAAAATCTTGCTAAATTAAGGCTTGCCTTGCTGGCAGCACTGTATCTTTGAAAAAATACTCTTGTTACAAATGATTTTTGAAAAATAGTTTATCACTCTACCAGTTAATTGTTTTTCAATATTTTGTCAAATTTCAACAAAACCATATCATGTGACATTTATTGGAATGAGCTCAACAAGCTCATTCCAATGAAGGGTCACATGATATAGTTTTGTGGAAATTTGTGGAAATTTAACCCTTTCGCTGCTGTGCAAGTTTTTAATTTCCTGTGCTGAGCCATATATGGGGGAAAATGGAAAAAATATGATAAATGAAAGTGTCAAGGACACTGTAGCTTAACTTGTCAAGACATGTACATGTATAGTATGTAACACAGCAATGACAAAGATCTAGGTAATGACCTGATAACAAAGGTACATATAAAGTATTGTAACGGTCTGTACATAAATACTGACCGTAGCCTGTAACAAATGTATAGGTAAAGTATTGTAAAGGTGGGTGACAGTCAGATGCTAAACTAGAAAAAGAAATCTTTGAGTCCCAGAGTGGGTCTGACTGAACTCCAAAATATTTGTTCTCATAGCACAGTGATAACAAAGGCACCCCAAAACACACTCATTCCTGTCCCAAGGTGAAAACAAAGGTACCCAAGAAGTTTCATGAAGATTAGTTCATAAATACGAGCTGTATAGAAGTTGTGACAAAAAACTGATTGGACCTAACTTCGGTACAAAATGGCCACTGGCAGCCATCTTGAATTTTGGACCACACTCAGAAACACTCGTTCTCGTCCCAAGGTGATAACAAAGGTACCGAAGAAGTTTCGTGAAGATCGGTTGATAAATACAGCCTCTAGCCCGAGCCGTATTGACATGTGCACTTACAGTGTATAAGTAGCACTAAATAAATCAAAATTCATCTAATTTGCATAATTTCTGCACGAGAAAAAAACCCGTACTGTATGTGATGTATTCCATTTTACTAAACATTCATACAAAAATTTATTCAAATCAGAACTTTCATACAGAAGTTCTGTACAAAAGACTGACTGCACTAATTTTGGTACAAAATGGCTGTGGTGGCCATCTTGAATTTCAGACCACACCCAAAAACACTCGTTCTCATCCCACGGTGATAACAAAGGTACCCAAGAAGTTTCGTAAAGATCGGTTCATAAATACGGCCTCTAGCCTGAGCCGTATAGAAGTTGTGTACAAAAAACTGATTAGACCGAATTTCGGTACAAAATGGCTACTGGCAGCCATCTTGAATTTTGGACCGCACTCCGAAACACTCGTTCTCGTCCCAAGGTGATAACAGAGGTACCCAAGAAGTTTCATGAAGATCAGTTGATAAATACAGTCTCTAGCCCGAGCCGTATTGACATGTGTACTTACTGTGTGTAAGTAGCACTGAAAAAATCAAAGTTCATCTAATTTGCATAATTTCTGCACGAGAAAAAAACCTGTATTATTTCTGATGTATCCAAGGGTACTAAACATTTACAGAAAAATTTTTTAAAATCAGCGCTTTCATATGGAAGTTCTGTGCAAAAATCTGATTACACCTAATTTTGAACAAACTGGCTGCCATCAGCCATCTTGAATTTCAGACTGCACCCCAAAATACCCACGTCCCACGGTGATACCAAGGTACCCAAGAAGTTTCGTAAAGATCGGTTTATAAATACGGCCTCTAGCCCGAGCCGTATTGGCATTTGCACTTACAGTGCTGAAAGTAACACTAAATACATCAGTTAGTCTAATTTGCATAATTTACGTACAAGAAAAAAAAATGTATTATATGTGATGTATCCCATGGTACTAAACATTCATACAAATAGTTATTCAAATCAGCGCTTTTATATGGAAGTTCTGCGCAAAAATCTGATTTCACCTAAGTCTGTACAAAATGGCCGCCAGCGGCCAACTTGAATTTCGGATCAGACCCCAAAACACTCGTTCTCGTCCCACGGTCATAACAAAGGTACCCAAGAAGTTTCGTAAAGATCAGTTCATAAATACGGCCTCTAGCCTGAGCCGTATTGAATTGCTGACAGACAGACGGACAGACTGGCCATGGCATAAGCTCAAATTTGGCTTCGCCAAAGTTGAGCTAAAAATGAAAAAAAAACAGAAACGTAAAATAATTTGTAATTTTCATCTGCTAGAACATATTTGAACATGTTTGGAGTCTAATGTTTATTTAGTTCCAATACTTAATTGTGGTGTGGTATAACCCAAAACATGGGTAATAGCATAATCCAGGCCCGCAACAATTGCATCGGAACTCCCCTCAGATTCATCAGAGTCGCTAAAGTCACTTGAACTATCTAAATCACCAGCATCACTATCATTGTCTGCATACAATTCTGGAACAACTTTTTCGGTTGTGTACAATCTTTTCGACATGTTTGCACCTCAAGAACATCAGGAAAAGTAACTCTGATTGGAAATTTCATATGCAGTTCACTCGGGTATTTCTGTAAAAATGAAGTAAATTACTTGACATGTGTCACCAAGTGCGTTATATTGAGAATACCACTGTGCGGCGTATTGATGTTATCTGTGTGGTAACTCTGTACTCAGTACGGACGTGTAGCACAGGGAATCAAATTTTATATCCGTATTCAGTACGGACATAAAGCAGCGAAAGGGTTAAAAAAAAAATAGGCCGATGAAATCGTCAGATGTGTACCCATACGCGCAACTAGTAGAAAGCTGTATGAAGGAGGGCCACCACGGATGCCGACATTATGTACACCATACATGGTATGGGTACATATAGAAATGGATTGGAGGAGTGTCTAATTTGATGGATAAAGGGTTAATATCTCCAGATCAAATTATCAGATTTACATAAAAAACTATACAGCACAGGGATGCCGGCATTATGTACACCATACATGGTATGGGTACATATAGAAATGGATTGGAGGAGTGTCGAATTTGATGGATAAAGGGTTAATATCTCCGGATCAAATTATTAGATTTACATAAAAACCTATACAGCACATCAGTAACCTGAATAAATATAAAAAGTAACATGACAATCGGATTGATATCTCATGCCAAAGGGATTGGAGGAATTTTCAATTTGAAGGATAAAGGGTTAATATCTCAGGATCAAATTATCAGATTTACACCAAAAACTATACAGCTCGGCACATCAGTAACCTGAACACAAATATAAAGTAACTTGACAATCCAAGCAATATTTTTCAAGTTATCGAATGCCAAAGGGTTTGGAGCTATTTTCAATTTGAAGGATAAAGGGTTCATATCTCGGGATCAAATCATCAGATTTACACCAAAAACTATACAGCTCGGCAAATCAGTAACCTGAACACAAATATAAAGTAACTAGACAATCCAAGCAATATTTTTCAAGTTATCGAATGCCGAAGAGATTGGAGGAATTTTCAATTTGAAGGATAAAGGGTTAATATCTCAGGATCAAATTATCAGATGTACACCAAAAACTATACAGCTCAGCACATCAGTAACCTGAACACAAATCTAATGTAATTTGACAATCCAAGCAATATTTTTCAAGTTATCGAATGCCAAAGAAATGGATACGGATGCCAGACGGACAGACAGACAGATGGACGGAAAAGGATGGACGAACGACGGATGGCCACCCCGGATGCCGGCATTATGTGTACCAAACATGGTATGGGTACACATAAAAATAATTTTCAACTGCTCAATTTGTAAACTTTGTTGGTGGATATGGCCGATTCGTAAGGTAAAGGGTTAAGATAACACACTGAATATGTTTTCATATTTTACTTCCAAATGATGAACATAAGCTATTTTTTGATGCTAAAATTGTAAATTTAAGATCTACATAGCAATTTTGTTATATAGTACTAATTTGTAGAAGAATTTTACAAAGAATTTTGTTAGTTTTGTGTACTTGGTAAAATTGTAAATTTAGGATTTGAATAGCAATTTTTGTCTTATACTGATAGAATTTGACCATTTTGTTAATTTTGTGTACTTGTTGGGGGCTCAACAATACTGTCAACAGCTGGAGCCAGCATATGCATTATGTCAAGACAGTTTCATGGATTGAGGAAGCTGGAGAGAACCACAGAGCAGTAGCAAGTAACTGTCAGACTCTCCATCTTACCAAACTTTCTCCAGCTCCTCTAAAATCATCCTGTTCAAATTAGAATTTCAAACACATTTATCATAAATCCTTTCCGACTGTCAATTGTTCTCTTTCAATTTTTAGGTTTTTTGGGGGGGTTTTTGTTCAATACTTGTCAGTAGTTGGTGATCACTCAGAAGTTAAGGGATTATACATTCATTTGCCTTAAAGGTGGTGTATTTTGAAGACACAAATTATAAATCTGACCAGTTATATACTTTGCCAATGAAGGTCACATGGGTTGTCAGTGGAGACATTGCAATGTACTCATTTGTGTTCATTTACCTCTAGCACTCTGGTAGTACAACAGAATTTTCTCTAATCTCCCTGTTTTTCTCTTGTTTAACTATGAATTTAACCAATTATATCTTGTTTGACAGAGCTCACTGAGCTCTGTCAAACAAGGTATATTTGGTTAAATATCAAACTGCATCATGGGATATATGTGTTGTTGAAAACTTTGTCATTTTGACATCAGAGTGTAGAGGGTTAACTGGTAGAGTGCTGGAAGACCATATCTGGTCTTTATTCTGAAGTGGGGTGTCACAACTTTAAAGCTTCATATTATGTGGACATCCTTCGTATTATCTTTCATGTGAAATTATAAAGCCTCTGTGGATTTTCCTGGTCTCAATTTGGCACTATGGGCAGTCTCCCATATGTTGTAACAAGTCAAGACATGTGAGCAAATTTGATGACCAAAAAATAATTCAGCACTCTATCAGTTAACCCTTTACCCAATGCAGACAATATCAAAATTTATTATTTTAAATATAATTTTTTCAAATTTTGCAAAAAATTTCAACAAAACCATATCATGTGACCCCTCTTTGGAACGAGCTCGACGAGCTTGTTCCAAACAGGGGTCACATGATATGGTTTTGTTAAAAATTTTTTTGAAAAATAGTATTTTTTTTGCAGCTGAATTTGCATATTATGTGGGGCGATGTGGCGATTCGTTGGGTAAAGGGTTTAAAAAAAAAAAAAAAACCACTGACAAAAAAGAGTGCAATGAGATTGGGGTTATCTTGGCTTAAGTTGTCTTAAATTTTCAATTTCTGTACCTCTGCATATCGTATCACAGCACAATATCTTTACACCCCTATTATTATCCCTTTAACCTTTTCAACCCTGGCACCCTGCATGGTATAGTCTTATACAATAGAGTCTATGTTCACATTCAAATCAGTGAATCCATTCTGCATTTGTTCAAAGCTCTGTAAATCTGTAGGATTACATTACATGTATTACACAACCTCGCCACTGATTTGTTGTTCAGTGTGTCACCTGCCTGTCTGCTGTTGAAATTTTTATTCACACATAAAAAATTTTGCATACCAGGTTGAAAGAGTTGGGTCACTTTCAGAATCGTATTATTTTATTATTTATTGGTGTTTAAGGTCACATATTTCTGCACAATGGCTAATCATGACCACAAAAAGAAGATAAATCCAAGTTTAGTCAATCGTTTATACCCATATTGCCCATTTTAGAGAACTTCGACCTCAAACATTGGTGACTGGGTCCTATTTTACCTGTAAAACAGAGCTTGTTTACCACAGTAAACAAGCATCTATGGCTACAGTGGAAACTAGAATTCCTGTCACAATTAGTGCAGAAAATGCTCATTGGTTAATGCGCCCCTCACTGCAGAAGAATAAAGTAGTCTGAAATACACAAAAGCGTTTGTGCTGTGCAAAGCAAAATATAATGTTCTATTAGCGAGGTCATTAGTGAAATCACGAACTGAATTGATCAAACAGAAAGAAAATATGGAGACTACAGCATGTGGAGGGAGGATTACTAGTACACCGATGTGGGATAGATTTTTCACTTAGTAATTATTTATAAATTTCTGAGGACAAAACACGAGAAGCACTTGCAAACCTTCATCACATCTTCCATCGGGTACACCCTCTGGACCATTTGATTTAAAGTTTGAACGTGTTTCTTGTGCTGTTATGAACTATTATAAATACTTTTCGAGTGGAAAATATATGGCCCTGCGATTAAGTAGTAATCCACTCTCTTCATTCTGTATATGTAATCTAATTTTAATATCTATTTACATCATTACATATATATGTTTATGCAAGCCAATCCTTAATATAGATAAAGACTACTAACAGTTAGAAAAGGTAATTCCGATACGACAACACCATGCGGTGTTGCCATTCAATATGGATAAAACTGCTTTATGCAGCCAAATTATCTGATAATGGTCACATGATTTCGCAAGTTATTTACATTTTTTACCCATCCCACTTGAAAATTTTACACATGACAGTGGGTGTAACCGCCACAATGCCAGCCTGAGTCAGCCAGCTGGCATACACCCCCAATGTATATCCCAGTAGAGGTTAGGAATGATGTTACTGATCTCTATTTACTAGTACAGAATTGCTGGGCAAGCTGTTTTTCTACAGGAATTGAGTTACGCTAATGGGGCAGTTTGAGTTTGATAGGGACAAAAAGTGCAATCACTCTGTACGCTATTACTTCAAAATAAGTGCATAATACAGTGACAGGACTTCTAGTTTCAACTGGAAATCTTGACTGCAAGACAATTATACAGTCAAGTTTAACCAATTGTTTTTCATCTGCTTCCCATATTGGAAGACTTCCACTCCACACGGTGGTTACTGGGTCCTATTTTACCAGCAAAACAGAAGTTGCTTAATTAACTGGTAGAATGTTACATTTGTTCTGATCACAGATTTTATTTAATCATATATTGCTCAGTTACATTTGATTGGATAGTGCCAATAGGCACTGTCTAATCAAATGTGTCTGAGCAATGTGTCATTAACAATATCTGCCTCTTTCCTGGGACTGTATGAAACCTTCTTTAACAGAGGGAAGGTATTATAGTCACAGCCTGTTGTATTTCATACAGCCCATATTTGGGCTTCCTGCACTTTACCAGTTAACAGAGAAAAAAGGTTCTACTTCACATCTTAAGGATCCCTCAGGAGAAAACACAAAATGAGTATGTTTAAATATTCAATAAAAGTTACAAAAGTATTGTCTGAAAATCTGCAAATCAAGTTTGATTAAAAGTCAGCAAATTTATCACTTACAGTTTCACCAGATTCTCAAGTCCCTGAAATGCACCGGGCTCCAAAATACTGATCTGATTTCCTCTCAAGTTTCTGAAAAAATAAGAAAGAATAGATTTAGATTGCTGCAGTTTACAATGGAAAGATTTATACATTTTTCAGCTTTTTCAGTGTCCAAAACAATTCATTACTTACACTGGCCTACAAAAATATTATTGTAAATCTCTTCCTCAACCCCATTACAATATGTTCACTATCTGCCTTAACACAATCACAACAGTGGATCAAGATTTCATACATAATAATGATAAAATAAATAGAGATTAACCCTTTGAGACTTCAATTATCCTGGCGTTAAAACGTCACTGGGAATTCAGTTTCTTCAACGTTTTTTCAAAATGCGAAGTCAAACATCGGAAAGTACAAATAACAAGACATTTCGTCACATTTGTGATTATCTGGTTGAGGGCTAGATTATTTTTGGTGGTCTGAATTTGTTATTCAAAACTTGTTTTATTATAATAATAACAATAATTTGTAATAAAACAAATTTATATAAACAAAATATTGTTTGACTGAATATGAAATATAAGCAAGGAAAGTGTAGGCTGTTGCTCTGGTATCCTTATTTTTTGAAAGCCCTGATAGTGGCTTCTAGCACTCAAACAGTTAAGAAGTCTTGACACCAGGTTTATATTAGTATTTTAAGCTGTGATAACATTTGGCTGAAAGATTGTCACTGAGCACTATTCGTGGAAAAAATGGGAATTGATGTTAAAATTTTAAATGAACATGTCAATGACACTATAGCTGAACCTGACTGTGTGTGCGTTTGATGAAAAGGATTATGTTGAATGTTTATGAAAAAGATTATGAAATAAGACAAGAATTGTGATAATTGGGAATATGTTAATTTCTGTTCCCTGTATGCCATGTTTTCAATAACAAGACCAATACCGGGTCTGAACCGGCGTCGCTGCATGCAATTCATTACAGAGATGAACAGACTTCAAAGTATAGGCAAACAGGAAATGGCTGCACGGCGGATCTGAAAATTAGATACACGATACAACTCATCATTATGAAGCAGCAGACCAAATATAAAATCATTCCCTTCCATAGAAGCCAAGAAAATCTGACGGAAGCAGAGTTTCTGACGGACTGAGGGACGGACGGAGTCGAGCGGTTACTAGACCTGCTCTGCCGCTGGCGACGCAGGTAAAAATAATTTGAGGTGTACACTGTACTAAAGAACTGAGGGGTGGGTTAATGTGGCCCTCACAGTTTAGTTTAAACATATTTTATTTGCCACTATATACAGCAAAAAGGATCGGAGAACAAGTTATCACAACTTACAAAAACTCCTCTCCTTAAACAAGAATAATTAAACATTTGCGGCACAATTATATACAATATAGAAATACTAAGAATTAGTGTAGTCATCAGCTAAAGGGTTGAAGATTGGAGATTTAGAGAGATAATGATTTAAACGTTTTGAGTTAATGTATGCCAATCAAAGTAACCAAGTTACAGTGAAATTATTCCAAAAGGAGTCATTCTATCAAGTTACAATGAAATCCCTTCATAAATATGGCCTGTAGACTGTGCTAAAGGTTTTCGGGCTTCGGATCTGTGTAGCGATCACGGTTGACCAATCGCAACCAAAAGGGGACGTCCTCATCTATACATCATAGAGTCATCCTACCAAGTTACAATGAAATCCCTCCATATTAAATATGACCTGTAGATTGTGCTAAAAGTTTTTGGGTTTCGGGTTTGAGCAGCCATCACGGTTGACAGATCATGACCAAAAAGGGGACATTCTCATCTAGATATTATACAGAGTCATCCTACCAAGTTACCATGAAATCCCATAAATAGGACCCATAGACTGTGCTAAAGGGGGTTTTCGGGTTTTGCTCTCGGGCAGCCATCATGGTTGACCAATCACGACCAAAAAGGGATGTCCTCATCTAGACATTATACCGAGTCATCCTACCAAGTCACAATGAAATCCCTGCATAAATGCGACCTATAGTCTGTGCTAAAGGTTTTGGGGTTTTGGACTCGGGCAGCCATCATGGCTGAATGATCGGGACCAAAAGGGGACGTTCTCATCTAGACATTAAATGGGGTCATCCTACCAAGTTACGATGAAATCCCTTCATAAATATGACCTGTAGACTGTGCTAAAGGTTTTTGGGCTTCAGGCCCCTGTAGCCATCACTGTTGACCAATCGCAACCAAAAGTCATCGTACCAAGTTACAATGAAATCCCTCCCTAAAAACGACCTGTAGATTGTGCTAAAGGTTTACAGGTTTTGGCCTCAGGCAGTCATCATGGTTGACAGATCATGACCAAATGGGACAGTTCTCATCTAGACATCAAACGGAGTCATCCTACCAAGTTACAATGAAATCCCTCCATGATAAATATGATCTGTAGACTGTGCTAAAAGTTTTTTGGTTTCGGGCTTGGGCACCCATTACAGTTGACAGATCATGATCAAAAGGGGATGTTCTCATGTAGATATTATACAGAGTCATTCTACCAAGTTACCATGAAATCCCTTCATAAATACGACCTGTAGACTGTGCTAAAGGTTTTCGGGTTTTGGGCATGGGCAGCCATTGGATACACTGTCAATCCTCGAGTCCCTCTGGAGTGACAAAAATATAATCCGGGCATCATGCCTTTTCTTCAGTTGATCATAATGTAAAATGTAGAGCTCCCCTATGAAGCCCCTTGATACAACCTATGTGGTTACTTAATCTTAGTTACATACCTCCAGAGAGTACAGAATACAAAATGTTTAATTCTTCAGCAACATGGCCAATTCCGGCTCCCATAGGGAGCCCAAATATTAACCCAGGCTCTCGATTTGAACAAAGTTGAATCTGACTTCCCTAGATATGTTGTGTACCAAATATGAAAGCATTCTGACTGTTGGATCTGAAGAAGAGAAATTTTAAAGAAATTTCTTCATATTGCATTAAGTTAAAATTTGGGCTACCATAGCGAGCCCAAATATTAACCTACGGATCCGATTTGAACAAACTTGAATCTAACCCTCCTAGAGATGTTGTATACCAAATATGAAAGCATTCTGACTAATGGATCTGAAGAAGAAGATTTTGGGAAGAAATTCCCTCATACTGTACTAAGTTAAATTTCAGGTTTCCATACGGAGCCCAAATATTAACCTAGGCACTCGATTTGAACAAACATGAATCTGACCCCTAGAGATGTTGTATACCAAATATGAAAGCATTCCGACTGGTGGATCTGAAGAAGATGTTTAAAGAAATTTCCTCATATCGCACTAAGTAAACATTTGGGCTACCATAGCGAGCCCAAATATATACCTAGGAATCCAATTCGAACAAACTTGAATCTGACACCCCTAGAGATGTTGCATACCAAATATGAAAGCATTCTGACTGGTGGATCTGAAGAAGAAGATTTTTAAAAATAGGCCGATGAAATCGTCAGATGTGTACGCATATGCGCAACTAGTAGAAAGCTGTATGATGGAGGGCCACCACGAATGCTGACATTATGTACACCATACAAGGTATGGGTACATATAGAAATGGATTGGAGGAGTGTCTAATTTGATGGATAAAGGGTTAATATCTCTGGATCAAATTATCGGATTTACATAAAAAAACTATACAGCACAGCACATCAGTAACCTGAATAAATATATAAAGTAACATGACAATCGGATTGACATTTTTTGAGTTATCTCATGCCAAAGGGATTGGAGGAATTTTCAATTTGAAGAATAAAGGGTTAATATCTCAGGATCAAATTATCAGATTTACACCAAAAACTATACACCTCGGCACATCAGTAACCTGAACACAAATATAAAGTAACTTGACAATCCAAGCAATATTTTTCAAGTTATCGAATGCCAAAGGGATTGGAGGAATTTTCAATTTGAAGGCTAAAGGGTTAATATCTCGGGATCAAATCATCAGATTTACACCAAAAACTATACAGCTCGGCAAAACAGTAACCTGAACACAAATATAAAGTAACTAGACAATCCAAGCAATATTTTTCAAGTTATCGAATGCCAAAGGGATTGGAGGAATTTTCAATTTGAAGGATAAAGGGTTAATATCTCAGGATCAAATTATCTGATTTACACCAAAAACTATACAGCTCGGCACATCAGTAACCTGAACACAATTATAAAGTAACATGACAATCCAAGCAATATTTTTCAAATTATCGAATGCCAAAGAAATGGATACGGACGCCTGATGGACAGACGGATGGATGGACAGACGGATGGACAAAGGATGGACAAACGACGGATGGTCACCCCGGATGCCGGCATTATGTGTACCATACATAGTACGGCTACACATAAAAATTATCCCCCATACTGAACAAAGTTACGGAAGCCCAAATATTAACCTGGGGACTTGGTTTGAACAATCTTGAATCTGATCCTCATAACAATGATGTATACCAAACATTAAAAGATTCTGACTGGTGGGTCTGAAGAAGAAGATTTTTAAAGAATATTCCCCATATTACCCTAAGTTAAAAATTTAGGCTCCTGTATTGAGCCCAAATATGAACCAATGGGCTTTATTGTAACACACTTGTATCTGACCCCCCTATGAATGCTGTATACCGAGTATCAAAAGATTCTGATGATTGGTTCTGAAGAAAAGATTTTTAAAATTTTTTGCACATATGCTGACTCAGCACTTTTTCGATGTCCATTACAGAACACCCTAACATAACCGATGGCCATTTTTCTTTACCATTCAATTCAACTGGTCCAAAGGATGCTTCATACCAAATAACAGCTCTCAATTCCATGTGGTTTGGGAAATATGGGCGTTTGAAAATATTTCAATCTTTAGCTCCCAGGGTTCCCATGGGGATGCAGGAATTTTTTTTTTTTTTTTGCATGAGTCAAGTACTTATGACCCAAATTTGGTTCAAACCAAACCATCGGTTCAGAAAATGGAAATTTTGGACAGGGCCAAAAATCTTACCCCTACCATTACAACGCCAAATATTGATTGCTTCACGAACTTCATTTGAACAAACTTGATTCAACACCTCAAAAGGAAGTTCCATAACAAATATCAAGTCATTGTACACAATGGTTCATGAGAAGATATTAAAAATATTTGGAGTATTTTGCCCCACTCCCTCCCTATGGGGCTGGGCATGTTGAGTTGAACAAAAATGCAATGCCCCTTCGGGACCATCACTCACACAAACTTTCACCCCAGTGGTTTTGGAGGAGAAGACCAAAACATGGTGTTGACGGACTATGGACAGAGAGGGATGAGATTAGCTCAGCTTGACTTTGTCAAGATGAGCTAACAAATGACCACAAAGTATCAGGGCTGTTTGATTTCGTACGCCACAGGACGTACAAAGGTATCAAAGGGTTAATTATGCCATCTTCTGTCGGAACATTTTTATTTCATCAACCACTCACCCTTTGCTTTAACACATGGTGTCTCCGCACAGAAGTTGGGAATTTTTTTAAATTGATGTCTCAAAAATTCTGATTCCAGTTATGCAAGATTATTTTTTGAAAGTATCATGAGGTATTTGCGAGAGATTAAGGGTTAACGGCAACCTTTTCTTGATTGGCAATGCACATGTTATCAAAATCTATTTATTTATTTATTTATTTATTTATTGGTGTTTAAGGTCACATATTTCAACACAATGGCTAATCGTGATCACTAGATGGGATAAAGTACAGGTTTAGTCAATCGTCTATACCGATGTTGCTCATTTTAGAGTACTTTAACCCCAAGCATTGTTGACTGGGTCCTATTTTATCAGTGAAACAGAGCTTGTTTACGACAGTACACAAGCACTGCTTTACTTCCCTGGATCCCACAGGGGTAATCCAAAATCTGAATACAGGAAAAGATACTTGCTTAACAGGTAGAGTGCTTAATTATTTTTTATCATTAAAATTTGTTCCTGTGTCTTTGTCTTGTTGCATCTTATGGAAGAGTGCTCATTGGGACTATTCCACAAACTCTTTCAAGGCAAATACACAGGACTGAATAATTTTACTTAAAAATTAATATGCACATACATGTACACAGAATATGAAGCCATTAAGTTGTGGCCACTGCACTTCAGGCTAAAACCCAAATGTGGGCTTCCAGCACTTTGCCAGTTCAGGAACATCTTTTGTTTTATTTTTGTTTTGTTTTATGGTGGCATATACAGTGCAGGGTTAAAAATCACTACAAAAAATGCTGATTACCACTGATTACCACAGACTTTTAACAAAAGCCAGTAATTACAGAATGAAAGTCACATATCAGTGGTCACTGAGCGTATAACAACAAAAGCCTTTCTTCACACCCAATAAACTCCTACAAGAGGCTAAATTAGCCTTATTATTTGCCTGCAGCAGTAATTTGTTCAACCATTCATCAAGACATTCAAGTTTTCTTTTTTGTATTCAAGGCATGAAAGAAAATCTTCCTGCTCAATGATCTCACACTGATCAACACTGATTTCAATCATGCCACATAAGATGTGCAAATAAGTAACCCTTCCAGACGAAAATATTTCAGAACATAAAAATATTCAGTTGGGTCCACACAGAGTAAATCATACATTTTTCAGGATGTTTTTTCAAGCCTGGCATTCTTTAGGAGTGCAGGAGTGCTGCACGCCTACTGCACACCTAGAAAAAATTGAGGAGGGCAAATGTTTGCACCCCTTGATTTTCTGGAATCCCAGACCTGTTTGGGACTGCCCTTTAAAATTTATTATCATCAGGTGACGAAATTTTGTCAATGTCACTGATTCGAAATAATTCATGGTCCATTCTGTGATGCATTTCGATACATTTTGAGTGTAGAAGACAGACACTTAAGAATTGAATGCAACATTTTGAATAATGAGATGTGTGTGCCAATTTTTTCTACTATGCAGCTGAATGAAGTAAAATTTTTCAGTCACAATATTAATACCTTGAAGTGAATATAACCAAAATAGCATACAAGGTTTTGCATTGAAAATTTCAGGTGCAACTGCACTCCCAAGCAATCTGAGGAGGGCAATTGTTTTGTACTCCTTGATTTTCTAGATTGCCACGCCTGTTTTTTGTCAAAAGTGCCGGGGGAGGGGATTATTAGGCTTTCTCAAACCCAGTTTGGGAAAGACTCTTGTTATTCTTCTTTTTCCAAATTTTTCTTCTCTTTTTTTTTTTTTTATTATTTTTTTTTTTCCTCCCTGAATTTTGTCTGTTGAAGTGCTCGAAAACAAGCTGTACAATTTTGACCAAATTTGGCACACTATGTATTGTCATAAAATCTAATGAAATGCGGTATTGTCATATCTGTGAAAACGTGTATTTTCAAAATATTCTGCCAAAACCTTCAAAATTTCACCATTTTTCGAATGTCTCAAAATTGTTTACAGTTATTCTGCTCAAATTTTCCACACATTTAGAGCATAATATGATACACCACAATCACCACTCAAATCTTTCAACATTAACCCCCACTTGCCAAAAATGACATGAATATACATTTTTTCTTCAAAATTGACCAACTTCAAGGGCAAATTTCTCTAATAACAAGGTTGTTGTAACAATTATTTTGGTTTGGATAGATGCAACAATGATTGCGGAAGAAAGTTACTGTTTACTTTTTAATCTCAGATTTAACCCTCAAGCACAATGAGGGTGAGAATAAGAGTACCGTTTGAAAATGCCAAAATTAGCCAACTTTGGTTGCTTTTTCTATCATTTGGAAACGGTTAATTTCAAACGCTTTTCATGTACGTATTCACAATTGACTACCGAGCATATTTGCTGTTGTAAGTTTGGTTGTAAAGTTTAACCCTATCCCATTCGGGATGCATAAAAGTAGGTACCATCCAAAAAAACTCAATTTTTTTTCAGAATTTGATAAGTTCAGGTGACGATTTACTCCATTTTTAATTGATTGAGCTCTGAAAGTTTTCAATAGCTGCATGTTGCAGTCCATGTATGACAATTTTTGTTCTATATGTTATTATTAAAAGTTTAACCCTTGGCAAATTTGAGACTTCCCATAAGGTTACTGTCGGAATAACTGTCATTTTCGCCAACTTTTACATGCAATTTCTCAGCACTGGAGCCATATTTTCTCAAAATCTTTTTCATGAGAAGATAGGGCATTCATCCAAGAACAATTTTGCTGCTATATGTTTTATTCCAAGTTTTAATCCTCACCCAGCTGTCAGGCCTTGAACTGGGAGTACCCTCAACTTGTACATGTTAATTCAAATACCAAGATTCAAGATCAGTCCATGTCTCTTTTCAGACACTCAGTCTGTGATTGATGTTCACACATTTTGAGCATAATATGATACACTAAAATCACCACACAAATATTTCAAAACTAACCCCTATTGGCCACAAATGATATGAATATAGCATTTTATCTTCGAGATTGACTAACTTCACGTGCTAATTTCTCTAATTGCAATGTTGTTGTAACAATTATTTTTGTATGCACAGATGCAACAATGCTTGCAGACGAAAGCTACTGTTTAGTTTTTAATCTCATCTTTAACCCTCAAGCACAATGAGGGTAAGAGTTCCATTCGAAAATGCTAAAAGTAGCTGACTTCGGTTACATTTTCCTGTCATTTTGGAAATGGATAATTTCAAACACTCTGCATTTTCACATTGGAAAGTTGGGAAAGCCCGTAATTTGTCCAACAAATTACAATTTTCTAGTTTATTGTTTATTATTTACTCTCCATTAGAAGATTATATACTAGATTTGTTTTATATTTCAGGCCTTGTTATCTGCAGAACAGGACATGGAAAACTGACTACAGAGAGGAGTTTCTGATAATAAATGACATGTCACTGTCAGGGACGGGAAGAGGAAATTTGGGCCCCAGGCTTAATTCTGTGATAAGCCCCCTTTCGATAGTGTCGGGATACTGATGCTGAAGGCATCTGCTGTGAGTACCGAAGGCATCTATCTGCCACAAGCGCCAAAGGCACAAGCTATTATAGTTTAAATTTTAAAATCAGTTATTAAATGGAGCCTTCTGGCCCGTTTTGAGGTTGAGAAATCACATTATTTTTTGGCCGTGAAAGTGACGTTTTTTAGCGCGTTTCAAATTTGCAAGTTCATCAGTGAGTATCCACTGACCTTGAGTTATAGCTTTTCACTGAACCATTCTTGAAGTGATAACTTTATTACACCAAGACTCACATTGATTTAATAAAGTAATCACTTCAAGAATAATGCAGTCCAAAATTACAACAATTGGTCAAGTTCAGAACTCCATTCGCGATACAGCCCCCTTCTTAACATTTAATTCTACGCAACTATAGAACTAGTGGTTCCAAGTCGAAGTGCATTAATAGTAAGACCCACTAGTTCTGTTGTTTAGAACTAAACACTAGTTCTGTTGTGTATAACTAAAATGTTGATACGGTTACAATAGTACTAACTTTGGAAAGGGCACATGAGTGGCAACTAGTATTCCAACATGACGGGAAACTTATCTTACTGGTTCTCATTTGGGGATCGGGGGCCCAGAAGTTAGAACTGACACAAGAATCCTGGGTCCCCCAAAATTCTGGGTCCCGGGGTTACTACCCAGGCCCCCCCCCCCCCACCCTTTCACCAGTCTGGTTACATGTACATAATGGCACATAACCAGCTTGGAGAATATACATCTGCAACACAAATAAGTTTAGACACTTGTTAATACCTGTACTGACCACTTTAGAAGACTTCCACACCGGGTATCACCACCTTGGTCCTATTTAACCAGTAAAGCAGAGCATGTTTACCACATTAAACTAGCACTGCTCCACTTCCCTGGTTTCCCCAGATGTTATTGGATAGGAAAATGTGATCCTTGACCAAACATGTCAAAAAAATATACAACGTACGACCAGTGCTCTTGACACAAACCAATAGGCATTCAGTTTTTCTCTAATTTTTTTTCTTCCAAAACACAGCTAATGATCTCAAGTGGAACAAAAACTTCAAGCTCATTCCAGTGAGGGCTCATGAGCAAGCCTGAAGATAAGCAGACTGTCATCTGCAAAATGAGGTCCCCAGAGGGTGAATTTGGTGATGTTACCCTGCACAGCAGGGTAGCATCACAAAATTTACCCTCTGTGAACCTCAGTCTGAATCATGGTCTCAAGCCAAAACAGAAAGATGTACCTAGAGGATAAATTGGCCCACTGTATGGGATAGCATCAACAAATTCACCCTCTGGCGACCCCATTTTGCAAATGACAGGTTGCTTATATTCAGGCTTGCTCCTGAGCTATGTGTTTGAGGTTAAAAAATGAAAAGTTTTAGTTGTTCAAGCAGGGTTTTTAAGCAAGTGTCATCTGCCATTCATTTTAGGTAAGGGGTTATATGTTACAATATAGGCAACTGTTGAGAGGTGTCTATGCGTGAATGATTCCATTAAAATGATACCCTTGAAGATTTCAAGTTGCACTTAAAGTACATGTAGCTCTCAAACTTCTAGACAGTCTGCACTTGTAATTTGAAGTGTTGTAATAAAATGTATTCAGTTTAGACCCCCATAACCATAACTCAACCAATGAACACTACAGTACTTTGATACCTGAGCATGCTACTGTGTAAATAATTTATAGAAAACAAAATGAGAAATAATCTCAGATTTACAGTCTCAAATTAGAAGTACATTTTTTTTTTCAACTGTGGAAGCAAATTAACCCTCAAGTCCCCATACAGCCAAAAACTGCCCCTTTTATGTTGCTCTGAAGAAGTTGTCCCAAGTGTATTCTTCCTTGAGAACACTACTGGTAGGATGCTTTTTATCTGAACAATGCAGACTGCCAACAACCATGAAGAAACACCCTTAAGTCACCCACAGATGTGTACATGTATAAGATAGATTGAGTGCTAGAAGCCACTATCAGGGTTTTCAGAAAAATGAAGGTACTAGAGCAAAAGCCATTTGCCCTGTTCATGTTTCATATTCATTCAAACGCAAATAAAATTTTGTTCATATAAATTTGTTCTATTACAAATCATTGGAGAGTGCCTGTGGGGACTCTCCAATAATTTGTAATAAAACAAATTTTGAATAACAAATTCAGCACACCAAACATAATCTAGCCCTCTTTAATAACATAAAATTAATCTGAGGACGCTGCCGGATATTCCTGCCCAGGAAACAAATTCCTGTACCACTGAAATAAGTAATATTTAGGCACATTTAACCAAATTTTTCACCAATAAATTGAAAGAACTTTTCGACCAATAATTTTTTCAGATAAATTTTGATGAATTTTGCATCAAATCGAGTCAGCTGTTTCACAGCAGCCATGACTATATATGATATCAGCGGGTTAAGAGTTAAGGGATAACTCTTTACCTAATGAAATGACTTTTTCTGGGTAATGATATTCACAAAAACGTCACTCAAATTTATTATTTTGTCAAGTTTTTTATCCAAAACATATCATACAAGTCTTCATTAGAACGAGCTTGAGCTCATTCCAATGAGGGGTCATAAGCTATTTTTTGTAGGCAAATAATGAAAATTTTTAATTATTCAGGAAATGTCTGTGAAAGTGCCATCTGTCAAAAATGTTATTTATTTATAGTTTGGTGGTTAAGATCACTTTCTGCACTAATAACATTTTCATAACCGCAACGCAAGTATAAAGTCCAGTTTAGCCAATTCTTTATATTTATGCTGACTTCCACTGCAAGCACCGATTCAGTGACACGCCTAGGAGTGAATTTTAGGGGAAAATAGGGAGAAGTGAGAGCTCTCAAAGTGGAAGTGAAATTTATAAAGAAAGAAATGCTGAGGAGGAATTTAATTTAATATTTCAAAATTTGTCAAAAGAACTGTCAAACACTAAAAACCAAGTTAGTGGGATCCAGTTGTGGAGCCCTGGGGTGCCAAGGGAGCCAGCCCTACCAACCCACCCCCAATCCCACTTGCTCCTCCTGCCCCTAAATTTGAAAAGAATTTTTATGCTTTCTTGCCCTCAGTACAAGCATTTCTCCAGAGATTACAACCCTCTCCCACTCACTAGCATGGTTCCCCTCACCCCACTGATTTCTTCTCACCATCACTCCACCACTGGTGGGATCTGACTTGTTCTGTCAGTGAGATATGGGGCTTTGTCAAGACAGAAAAATTGACAAGAAAAGTTAACTTTAGCAAAAATGTACATTGCATTATTTGTTGAGGTGTCATTAAGCTCTTACCATGGTTTTGAAGGATAAAATGCAATTGGTGTGCTTATTTCAGTAATTAGACATCACTTCAAGATATACCAAAAACTGCTTCAGTGTTTTTATGGTTCCCGCTTCAAAGGCCAGTGAAATAAAAGAAACACAACACAAATCATATTTCTTGTGATTCTGATAACTTTTATTAATGTAGGTCGTGAGATACGAATCACTTTTGTTGGTTACTCACTCCAAAGTTTTCACCAATATCTCTCCTAATTTCGACAGTTGAGCTTCGACTTGAGAGAACTATTTTTTCAGTTTTATTTCTTTATGTTTATAATCTGTTCGTTTAGAAACAAACATAAGTTGGAGTATACAAACATAAGTTGGAGTATAAGGTACTTTTATGTCCAGTGTTTCATCACCTAACAGTAAATATAAGGGTTGCATTGATATGACTCAAGATAAACCATTTTTCTTATGGCATTTATATTTATTTATTTATTGGTGTTTAAGGTCACATACTTATGCACAATGGCTAATCGTGACCGTGACAGTTTTACAGGTGGAGGAAGCCGGAGTACCCAGAGAGAACCACCGAGCAACGACGAGCAGCTGTCAGCTCTCCAACATCGTAACTCTGAACTCTGCACCACAGCACAGGCAGGGTTAGATTGGTTAAATACATGCGCACCATCGACGTGCAGTACACCTCAGTACACAGCGTCATCGTACCCCCATGTAGGCAATCGGGGTGAAGTGTCTTGCCCAAGGACACAACGCGGTTGCCGCAGGTGGGATTCAAACCGAGGACCTCTCGGCTTGCAGCCTGCACCTCTTTCTTATGGCAGCTTCTCAAAATCTCAAAACTTTGAGGTGAATGGTGCCAAGGCAAAGATATCACCCACTTTACCATCTCGGCTGGTCATTGCACTGGTTACCAGGTTCTATTTTACGAGTGAAATGTTTCCTTATTTTATTGCAGACAAGTGGAATGCCATGAGATGTCTGATACCCAATAACCCGAGTCCAACAATAACTTATATTTCATCTAAATTTGGGAGAATCAAAAATGGTTGTGAGAATCCATACCTGCTGTGAATGCATCAGGATCCCATGAGGCCACCATGGTTGAAGCCCTGTTGTATACTGATAACACATGTTAACCCTTCAGCCAACACAGCTTTTTAATGTTTAAAACGTAAGCTGAGTTTGTTAATTTTTAAAAAATTAAACAATATTTACCAATAAAACTTAACAAATATGGATGTCCTTGACAGCCATATTTGCACAAATTTATTGACAAAGTGTCAGGATATTTCAGGTTAAGTTAGCCTTGCATTGGTTAATTTGCTACAGTTATGTTAGGTAATTCTTTTCATGCAAATTTTACCAGAGGTGCAACAAGAATCTACATCAATTCTCGCTGGTTTTGTGGCGCGAATCTTTATGTGAATCGATTCTTGGATTCTGATCAAAATATAACCCCTGGAAATCTCAATCTACTGGTGTATCATGATCAAATCGCAATCTGAGCACTAAAAAAACTGCTTTTATGATCACAGTTCTGTAACTTGTATACCAAAACATTTTATGATGTAACAGAGAGCAATCGATTGACTGGACTGGTTATGTGAAATAATTCATGAGAGGTGAGGGATGTTGTACAAACACGAGTGCGCGAATGTGCACAAGTGTTTTACAATATAGTCCCCCACCTCGATTGAATTATTTCACGTAACCAGTCCAGTCAAGCGATTACTCTGTTTATTACTTTTCACTATTAACTATAATTATATTATTTAACCCTTTACCTAATGTAACGGCCAGCGCTATTCTCAAGAATCACCAATTAATTTTCATTATTTTTTTCATTTTTTGTCTCTAAAACATAGGTTATGACCCCTCACTGGAACGAGCTTGTTGAGCTCGTTCCAATGAGGGGTCATAACCTATGTTTTTGAGACAAAAAAATGAAAATAATAACTATTCAAGAATTATTTTGCAAGTGTTGTCTGCTTTTCATATTAGGTAAAGGGTTAAAAAAAACAATGAATTCCCCATTACATCCATGGCAAAGCATATTCGTTTGCGCACACGGATACATGACACAACTGTTGATTGCATAATTCACTTGTGAAGTTATCATTTATAATCAAACCCTGAAATCCCAGTAAATCACACTTTGGAAAGTAATAAAAACTATTTATGTCAGACAATCAAAAGTTCATCAGTATAAGCAGCACGGATGTAAGAATCCAGTGTTTTAAGCTTCACTTCTTTAACCTTAATACACCCGATGTTATGTGTCGGACAGTCAAGCTAATCTCAAATCACCTGTTGTTTTTTCAATTGTCCAATTACAATGCACAAGCTGGAAAGGGGGGGGGGGGGGGGGGGATTGACAGCAAGGAGTCTTGTGCAACGTACCACAGAGCTAGTCACATCATTCATTGTTTTACTGCAATTGAGAGAACTTCCAAGATCAAATGCAGTTTTTCCCACCCACCATCCCATACTGCCACTAACTACCTCCCCAAGTTTGTTGTAGTGGCACTTTTCAATCTGTATTTGATGGACATTTCTGTCAACATATCGATTGGTGATCACAACTCATGTACCCAATGATCTCATGTTTTTCTAACTGGTGAAATAATTTTTCTTTGGTTTTTAATGCCAGGATCCAAGTGGTCTCATTTGGCTCTGATGGATGCTGTCTTCATTATTCATTTGTACTCATTGTTTGAATAGGCCGAGACACCTACATTGTACCTGTGCTCATTTTTGTCACTTTATTTCATGATTTCTAAATATTTATCTGTGTTGTAAAAATAATTTATTTTTCTGCCAACTGAAAGATGTCTTTTGAACATGAGAACTATAAATAATAATAATTAGGCAACATGAATAATTAGCTCATTGTTTTGTCCAAGAGGAATCATCTCTTGTTATTTTTAACTGGTTGAGTACTAAATTATATTTCAAAGGTGATTTAAATCATATTTTTTTCAAAGATATCAGGCTACTATCAAACGGAAGTCTTAGATGAGTAAGATTTTGTTCATAAATAATTATATTCTTACAATTTATTTGAGAGTTCCTGATGACACTCTCCAATAAATTGCAACAAATCAATATTTTATATATATTTTTTTCTTACAGCTGAGAATCAACAAACAAATGCAAACAGTGTAAAGCCACTAAAGTGGCTTTCAGCACATTTCAATAGAGCCATGATAGTGGCTTCTAGTACTCAACCAGTTAATACGTTGGTCTGGAAAGTAAGGGCAAAAATGGTTTTAACATAGAATTTTGAAAAAATTATTGTTTGATTAGAGTCAACATCTACAGGTGTTTTAACTGTAATCCACTCCCAGTGTACTATACTTTGTCACATCAGCATGCAAAAAAAACAACTGAAAGGCTCTGACAAAAAACAACTATACATTTACAGAGTTAACTATACAGAGGATAATGTTTTCCAGAACTGATAGTTAAACCAGCTAATTATTTCAACACATCCAAATAAACTTTGTGTATATGTACAAAAATGCTTAAAACTTGCTGTGTGGTTCTGGCATTGTGCCCAGAACTAACCTTCCTCAGATAACCAATAAAAAAAATATATTCCACAGAGGTTTGACCTCAGCAAGGAATCTGAACAGAATTATTATGATATATGATGCTATTAGCTGGTCATTTTATCACCTTTTGTTAGCATAACTCAGTTTCTGTAATTATTTCCACCTGAACAAACCAACATTTTTCTGCACAAGCAAGTGAACACGCACATGCATTTTACAATGAACTCCAACCAATGGGAAGTAATATGCTATTTCCATCTAAAGCCAAAACTGCAGTCATAACAGTCAGAACTTTTTAGGAAACAAACCAAATTAATACTAGAGGTACTGTGAGCAAACTCACAAAGTGATCCCCCCTCCCCCCTCTCCCCGCGCCTGAAATGTATAAGTTAGATTATCTCCCCTTGGAAATGTCAGAACAGAATTATATTGCTTCATGGACATCTTCATATGGAGTTCTTCCATTGTGTAAAGTTTCATGAAAATTCTTCAAACGGTTTAGGAGGAGTTGCACTTACAAGGATGGACAGACGGTATAAGTTAGATTATCTCCCCTTGGAAATGTCAGAATGGAATTATATTGCGCTTACGAGGATGGACAGACGGACGGACAGGGTGATTCCTATATACCCCCCCCCCAAACTTTGTTTGCGGAGGGTATAAAAATAGCACTGATAAGATAAAACTGCATATCGCTGTTAACCCTTTACCTTACAAATTGGCCGCATATGCCCAGGTAATACACAAATTCAGCAGCTGAAAACAAATTATTTTCACGAAACCATATCATGTGATCTCTCATTGAAACAAGCTGAATGAGCTCGTTCCACCGAGGGGTCACAATGTTTGGTGTTGTTGAAATGTTTAGAAGAATTTGAAAAAAATATTTAAAATGAAGAATCTGATACTGTCAGATTTGGGAAAAGGGTTAATTGTTAGCTTGTTTTTTAAATTGTTTTTTTCAATTATTCTAAAACAGATGGTTCTTGTGAACAGGGTAAAAATTCGACTGAAAATCATCCTAAAATTGGCATCACAGTCATGTCGAAATAGGATATGTTCCAATAAGACTAAAATCACCCTCCTCTAATTGGACGAGAGCTCGCTTAGTATATTCTATGTTTACAGCTCAAGTGGCAAATGTTATCATCTAACGTCACCACGCAAATATTTGAAATGACATTGTCCGTTTCGTAATTGCTTCACCAACAGCATGACTAGCAAGCCGCTTCATTTTTCTGGATTTTTCACTCGTGCAGCAGACGGTGAACCATATAAGTGTTGTTTAAATTACAAACTGATTTACGATTTGAACTGAGACGGAATGAGTTTATCTAGTTTATTGATTATTTATCCAGTGCCATTGGCAACTTTTAACGATTACATGTTTAGTAAATAAACCTCTCGTGTTTCACGATGTAGGTTTTGAGCTGTGGGTAATGTCTTATTGGAACATATATGTTATTGTGATGAATTGATGGTAACATGGTCTGAGGTTTGCAGCTCGGAGCGCATGTCCAACCGAGATGCGAAGCAACACAACAACTTATAATGTTAAAAAAACAGCACCCTGGTTATGCTTGGAGAAGCAAAATTATTGATAAAGATTTTCTTATATATACTACTCAAAGTTTGTTAAGCAGTAATAAGCACTACATATTTGACACATCATTGTGAAATTTTCTTGTGATCCATTTGTGATATTTTTAGTGGATATGATTGAGGAATATATTGAGATTGTTCCCAGTTTTTACATTAGCTCTCTTGACAGGCAGACTTTTCGTGACAGTCATGGAAAGCATGTACCCCTTGATTTCCATGATGTTTTCGTGTACTGTCTACATGTACATGAGATGTGTAGGGTAGTCAGTCTTCATTTCAACACAAATCCTTGTGATTTAATGATTGAATATGGCGAATGCAAATGCAAGAAGACATTTGTCTGAAGCAGAAATGTGGTGGGCTGTAGGGATGGTGGAACAAGGGGTTACCCATCGTCAGGTTGGTGAAGCCCTTGGTGTGCACCATACGGTGATCACCATTCACCAGAGCCTGGGCAAGATTTCAGCAGTATGGCACACCAGTCAGACGACATGGTGGTGGCAGAGGCAGGGCAACATCTGCAGGCGAAGACCGGTTTTTGATCATTCAGGCCCGTAGGAACCACTTTGACACAGCAACCCAGCTTCGCAGTGACCTTCAGAATGCATCTGGGGTAAATGTTTCAATGCAGGCTATCCAGGCAAGGTTGCACAAAGGTGGTCTCCGATCGAGAAGACCATGTATTCGCATTCAGCTGTCCCAGAACCACCACCAGGCATGATATGAATGGGCCGTGGATCACGTTGGATGGACCAGAGAAGACTGACGGCCTGTTCTTTTTACAGATGAGTCAAGGTACTGCCTAGACAACACAGATAGGCGTTCTAGGGTATGGAGAAGACCAGGAGAGCGATTCCATGCAGCCAACATTGCTGAGCATGACCGCTATGGTGGAGGGTCAATAATGTACTGTGGCGGCATCAGCTGGAATGGACGTAGGGCTCGGTGTCCTTGACCGTGGTACATTGACTGCACAGCGGTATATTGATGAGATCCTGGATGCCCACATCAGATTGTATGCGGTGCAGTGGGTGATAGATTCATTCTGATGGACGATAATGCCCGTCTTCATGTTGCCCATGCTGTCCGGGAGTACCGACAGAGGGAGGGGATTGAGCGTATGGAATGGCCAGCAAAATCCCCTGACCTCAATCCAATTGAACATGTCTGGAATGAGTTGCAGCTTGCAATTTCAGCCCGTCCAGTCCAGCCAAGAAGTGTCCAAGAGAGTGGTGCCATGCTGGTCTAAGAATGGAACAACATCCCACAAAGGACCATCTGGAACCTGAGTGGGAGCATGAGAAGGCCTTGCCAAGCTGTAATTAACAATAATGGGTCTCATACTCGATACTGAACCCATATCAGTTCGCTCCATCAACTTTTTGGTAAATTTGAAAAATGTCCTCTTTTACCAATAATTTCCATTTTCCATGGTTATTGTATTCAAAAGCTAAAAAATAATGTCAAACACAAACAAAATCTTAATTTCTGTGCTTAAATCATTAAAGATATAATTAAATATAAAATATATACACTTTTCATAACAATATTTTAACTAAAACGTAAAACAGGTAGTTGGATATACTTGTTGCTTAGCAAACTTTTAGTATATTAAATATTGTCACAGGCCTGGTCCAAATCCAGGCCAATTTAAAATTGGTCTAGGCCAGATCTGAATTAGGATTTGGACTAGTCTAATTTAAAACTGGACAAGACTGGATCCTAATTGGGATTTGGTCTAGACCAGAACTAAATCATATACCCATTTGAGGTTTGGACTCTCTACATCTGCAATGTGTAAGTGACCAAATGGTTGTGTTTGACTTTCTTGTTAATAAATTAACTAGATCGAGTAATTTGTGTGCAAAGCACACAATGGTGTATCCCCGCATTTCCTTAGCAACACCTTAGCATAGTTTTAACATTTCGAATTAAATACCCAAGGAGCCTTTCGATGAAAACCGATTTTCTAATGATAAAAGTGGTTCCACTGGAACCACCTGGAGCCAAATCAAAATTCCGAAACCTTCATGCATATCTAGTGATGCTACTTGAACACCGTAGCATAGTTTAAAAGTTTCGAATTAAATACCCTAGGAGCCTTTCAATGAAAACTGATTTTCCAATGATAAAAGTGGTTCCACTGGAACCACCTGGGGCCAAATCAAAATTCCGAAACCTTCATGCACATCTAGAGATGCAAACTGAACATCTTAGCATAGTTTAATGTTTCAAATTAAATACCCCAGGAGCCTTTCGATGAAAACTGATTTTCTAACGATATAATGGTTCCACTGGAACCACCCAGGAGCCGAACCAAAATTCTGAAACCTTCATGCACATCTGGAGATGCTACCTGAACACCTTAGCATAGTTTAAAAGTTTTGAATTAAATACCCTAGGAGCCTTTCAAGGAAAACTGATTTTCTAATGATAAAAGTGGTTCCACTGGAACCACCTGGAGCCAAATAAAAATTCCAAAACCTTCATGCACATCTAGAGATGTTACCTGAACACATTATCATAGTTTATACATTTCGAATTAAATACCCTAGGAGCCTTTCGATGAAAACTGATTTTCTAACGATAAAAGTGGTTCTACTGGAACCACCTGGGGCCAAATAAAAATTCTGAAACTTCCATGCACATCTAGTGATACTACCTGAACAGATTAGCATAGTTTAAAAGTTTCGAATTAAATACCCTAGGAGCCTTTCGATGAAAACAGATTTTCTAACAATAAAAGTGGTTTCACTGGAACCACCAGGTGCAAAATCAAAATTCCGAAACCTTCCTGCACATCTAGAGATGTTACCTGAACACATTAGCATAGTTTAAACATTTCAAATTAAATACCCTAGAAGCCTTTCGATGAAAATTGATTTTTCCAATGGGGCCCAAATCAAAATTCCGAAACCTTTATGGACATTTAGAGATGTTACCTGAACACCTTAGCATAGTTTTAACGTTTTGAATTAAATACCCTAGGAGACTTTCGATGAAAACTGATTTTCCAACGATAAATGTGGTTCCACTGGAACCACCTGGGGCCAAATCAAAATTTGGAAACCTTCATGCACATCTAGAGATGTTACCTGAACACATTAGAATAGTTTAAATGTTTTGAATTAAATACCCAAGGAGCCTTTCAATGAAAAGTGATTTCCTAACGATAAAAGTGGTTCCACTGGAACCACCTGGGGCCAAATCAAAATTCCGAAACCTTCATGCACATCTAGAGATGTTACCTGAACAAATTAGCATAGTTTAAACATTTCAAATTAAATACCCTAGAAGCCTTTCGATGAAAATTGATTTTCCAATGATAAAAGTGGTTCCACCAGAACAACTTGGGGCCAAATCAAAATTCCGAAACCTTTATGCACATCTAGAGATGTTACCTGAACACCTTAGCATAGATTTAACGTTTCGAATTAAATACCCTAGGTGTCTTTCGATGAAAACTGATTTTCCAACGATAAAAGTGGTTCCACGGGAACCACATGGGGCAAAATCAAAATTCCGAAACCATTATGCACATCTAGAGTTGCTACCTGAACACTTCAGCATAGTTTAAAGGTTTCAAATTAAATACCCTAGGAGCCTTTCGATGAAAACTGATTTTCCAACGATAAATGTAGTTCCACTGGAACCACCTGGGGCCAAATCAAAATTCCGAAACCTTCATCCACATCTAGAGATGTTACCTGAACACCTTAGCATAGCTTTAACGTTTTGAATTAAATACCCTAGGAGCCTTTCAATGAAAACTGATTTCCTAACGATAAAAGTGGTTCCACTGGAACCACCTGGGGCCAAATCAAAATTCCGAAACCTTCATGCACATCTAGAGTTGCTACCTGAACACATTAGCATAGTTTAAACATTTCGAATTAAATACCCTAGGAGCCTTTCAATGAAAACTGATTTCCTAACGATAAAAGTGGATCAACTGGAACCACCTGGGGCCAAATCAAAATTCCAAAACCTTCATGTACATCTAGAGTTGCTACCTGAACACATTAGTTTATGCACATCTAGAGATGTTATCTGAACACATTAGCATAGTTTAAACATTTCAAATTAAATACCCTACTGATTTTCGAATGATAAAAGTGGTTCCACTGGAACCACCTGGGGCCAAATCAAAATTCTGAAACCTTCATGCACATTAGTGATGCTACTTGAACATCTTAGCATAGTTTAAACGTTTCGAATTATTTCTTTATTTATTGGTGTTTAAGGTCACGTATTTCTTCACAATGGCTAACCATGACAGTGACAGTTTTACGGGTGGAGGAAGCCGGAGTACCCGGAGAGAACCACCGAGCAATTGTCAGCTCCCCATCATACCAACTCCACACAAGCAGGGTTAGCATTGGTTGAAGACAGGTGCACCATCGACGTGCAGTACGCCTTAGTACACAGCGTCACCGTGCCCCCACGTGGGCAATGGGGGTGAAGTGTCTTGCCCAAGGACACAACGCGGTTGCCGCAGGTGGGATTCGAACCGAGGACCTCTCGGCTTGCAGCCTGCACCTCTACCAACTGAGCCACCACGCCCCAAACATTTCGAATTAAATACCCTAGGAGCCTTTTGATGAAATCTGATTTTCTAACGATAAAAGTGGTTCCACTGGAACCACCTGGGGCCAAATCAAAATTCTGAAACCTTCATGCACATCTAGAGTTGCTACCTGAACACATTAGCATAGTTTAAACGTTTTGAATTAAATACCCTAAGAGCCTTTCGATGAAAACTGATTTCCTAACGATAAAAGTGGTTCCACTGGAACCCCCATTGGGCCAAATGAAAATTCCGAAACCTTTATGCACATCTAGAGATGCTACCTGAACACCTTAGCATAGCTTTAATGTTTCGAATTAAATACCCTAGGAGCCTTTCGATGAAAACTGATCTTCTAATGATAAAAGTGGTTCAACTGGAACCACCTGGGGCCAAATTAAAATTCCGAAACCTTCATGCACATCTAGAGATGCAAACTGAGCATAGTTTAATGTTTCAAATTAAATACCCTAGAAGCTTGTCGATGAAAACTGATTTTCTAACAATATAATGGTTCCACTGGAACCACCTGAGGCCAAATCAGAATTCCGAATCCTTCATGCACATCTAGAGTTGCTACCTGAACACATTAGCATAGTTTAAACGTTTCGAATTAAATACCCTAGGAGCCTTTCGATGAAAATTGATTTTCTAACGATAAAAGTGGTTCCACTGGAACCACCTGGGGCCAAATCAAAATTCTGAAACCTTCATGCACATCTAGAGTTGCTACCTGAACACATTAGCATAGTTTAAATGTTTCAAATTAAATACCTTAGGAGCCTTTCAGGGTGTGATGAACGGACGTACGGACAGATGGATGGATGGATGGACGGATGGACAGACATACGGATGGACGGACGTACAGATGGAGATCACGTCTATATCCCTGCATTTTTGAAAATGCGGGGATAATAAATTACCTGTCATAGAAAAGCATGAGAATGTCAATTGTGTAAGTGACCAAATGGTTGTGTTGGATTTTTTATTTTGTTATTTATTTATTTATTGGTGTTTAAGGACACATACTTATGCACAATGGCTAATCATGACCATGACAGTTTTACGGGTGGAGGAAGCCAGAGTACCCGGAGAGAACCACCAAGCAACAATGAGCAGCTTCCAGCTCCCCAACATCATAACTCCACACTGCAGCACAGACAGGGTTAGATTGGTTGAAGATGTGCACCATGGACGTGCAGTACGCCTTAGCACACGGCGTCATCATCCCCCATGTGGACAATGGGGGTTAAGTGTCTTGCCCAAGGACACAGCGAGGGAGTCCGAATCGATCGCTCCGACGGCCACCCATCCGAGGACTAACTTGGCTTGATGTTGCATAACTTCGGTTATCTGACAAGATTTTATTTTGTTTAATTTATTAATAAATGACCTGTCATAGAAATGTATTCTACTTATTTGATTATTTTACAGTATTGTGCATTTTATTCCAAAGTAATTAATTTTTGATTGGTCCATGTATTAAAGTAGCCATATTGTGATTTAGATCTGGTCTAGACCAAATCCCAATTGGGATCTGGTCTAGTCCTATTCTAAATTGGATTAGTCCAAACCTCAAATGGGTATATCATTTAGATCTGCCCAAGACCAAATCCCATGTTTTTCAATGCACAGTAACAAAATGAGGTGCGTTTGTCAAGGACCTGCCATAGACTATCCCTGCCAGGTTTGGTTCACATCAGCTCAGTAGTTCCAGAGAGGAAGATGAAAATGTGATTTCCCATAGGGTTTCTATAATAACTATAAGCCACAAATGAAGCCATGTTTGCAACCCAATCATCGTTGGTAGAGGGGGGTCCCAGTCATCAACCATGCAAAGTTTCAAAACATTTAGCCCTGTGGTTTCAGAGGAGATTTTTCAAAATTCACCATTCAGAATCAAAGAATGTCTCTGGCAGCCATGTTTTCAAACCCATGGGAACAAAATGAGGATCGTTTGTGGAGGACCTCCCATAGACTATCCCAGCTAGGTTTGGTTCACGTCGGCTCAGTAGTTCCAGAGAAGACGAAAATGCGATTTCTCAAAGGGTTTCTATAGTAACTGTATAAGCCGCAATTGTGGCGATGTTTGTAACCCGATCAACATTAAATGAAGGGGGTAGAGGGGGTCCCAGTCATCAACCAAGCAAAGTTTCAAGACATTTGGCCTGGTGGTTTCAGAAAATTTTTTTTGAAAATCCACCAACCAGAACCAAATAATGCCTCTGGAAGACATGTTTTTCATCCGATGGGAACAAAATTAAAAATGTTTGTAGAGGACCTCCCATAGACAATTCCTGCCAAGTTTGGTTCACACTGGCTCAGCAGTTATAGAGAAGATCAAAATGTGAAAAGTATACGGATGCCGAACGCCAAGTGATGTGAAAAGCTCACATGGCCTTTTTGGCCAGGTGAGCTAATAAAATGAGTATAAGTGAACTGAAACTGTATTTTTGTGTATTTATTTTATTTTTGTAAATTTACTTAATTTCTATATGTGATGGAATAGGAGACATACAATACAACTGTTTTCATTTGACAAGTTTTTTACTAAAATATTAATAACAACGTTAGTTCTGCAATAAACAATATCGCAAGAAAAATGAAAATCGGTGAAAGAGCAAAAAAATTACCTCAAGGTGTCAAACTTCAGCTCAATACCTGTGAAAATGTTGGGGTGAATCCTGGCACTATTCTGGATGAAGATTTAATGATTGAAGGACTAGCGATATGTTACATGTAAATTCACCCTGTCTGTGTTACTATTTATAAAACAAGAGGATCTAAAGAGCCTGTAATCATTCACCTGGCAGAACTACATATCTCTCAGTTATTCTAATCAAAGATTGCAGCTGGCTGCCATGCTCCCTCATCTGAGCTAAACAGAATGATGATTGTTTTCAGAGGACTTTCCATACATTATTTGTGCCAAGTTTGGTTCACACTGGCCAAGTAGTTTCAGATAAGATGATGAAAATGTGATTTCCCATAGGATTTCCATGGTAACTATGAGCCACAATTGTGGTCATGTTTGCAACCAATCAACATTAAATGAGGATCACTGGTAAGGGTGTCCCAGTCATCAATCATGTGAAGTTTCAATCATTTGGCGTTGCAGTTTCAGAGGAGATTTTTCAAAATCAACCAATCAGAATCAAAGAATGCCTCTGGTGGCCATGTTTTTCATCCAACATGAATGATTGAAGCGTTAAAGATATGTCACATGTAAATTCATTTCTGCCAAGTTTGGTTCCCATCAGCTCTGTAGTTCCAGAGAAGATGAAAATGTGATTTCCCATAGGGTTTACAGGGTAACTATGAGCCACAATTGTGGCCATGTTTGCAACCCAATCAATATTAAATGAGGATCGTTGGAAGAGGGTTTCCCAGTTATCAATCATGTGAAGTTTCAAAATATTTGGCCTTATAGTTTCAGAAGAGAAGATTCTTTAAAATCCAAAAATCAGAATCAAAGAATGCCTCTGGTGGCCATGTTTTTCATCCAATGGGAACAAAATGAGGATCGTTTGATGAGCACTTCCCAAAGACCATTCCTGCCAAGTTTGGTTCATATCGGCTTAGCAGTTCCAGAGAAGAAGATAAAAATGTGAAAAGTTTACAGGCGACAGTGGGTGCCAAGTGATGCCAATAGCTCGCCTGGCCCAAAGATTACCCAAAGTGTCATAAAATGTATAAGTGTAGCTTCAGGATGAGGGAGGGGGAGTGTTGCTTTAGTTCAAGGATTAACACAACACAAAATTTACCCTGATACTGTGTCACCCCTAGATGCCAAATTTCAGCTCAATAGCTATATTTTGGGCCAAAGTTTTTGTCATATTCTGGATGAACATTTCCTTGCACGTACAGGCAACCATTAACAGCTTTTATTTTTGTTTATATTTTTTGCCTCTCATCTTCCAATTTTTTTGTCTTGTTTTGAGCTGGGAGGTTAACCGCAACCATGGGACAAGATCGGTAGTGACAGACTACAAAAAATCGCAACCGCCCTCCAATGAACGCAATCGCAAGTTCGGTTCTGAAATTCCAACGCGTTTTAAGATACTGCGCATAATATTGTATTACCAGAATGATCACATAATTCACTTTATAATAAATGCAATCTCTACGAATCTGCTGGCCACAATCAAATAATTTCTGTATATGTTTGAATGGAATTTAAAAACATATACATACACTTGCATCAATGACATTATCAAGACAGCAAGCCAAGATTTGACGCTTTCAGTATCAACACATGAAACTGAACACGATATTCATTAATATTCATGACCTGTCAACTTCAAGGCTGCAGTTTCCTTTGATGAACTGTAACTTGCCACTTGCTCTTCATTCATACCATCTGATATATTTATTTCTACACGTAATTTTGAAACCTTGAACTCCAAAGTCTGTTTCAAATTCACAACTGAAGTCAGATGGAAATTTAGGGTTACAATGACCTAAATGAGCGACTTTACTCGATAAAATTTTGGGGGGGGGGGGGGGGGGGGGGGTCATTTTCTAGGGTCGGTCGGGTTATCCTAAACACAGTTTTGGGGTTTTTTGAACTGACATTTTACAACATTATAGGCATGGATTTGTTATAATTATTTATTCAGCTGATACAAGCAACAAACGATGTCTTGTTAGCAGGCCAGAAATAAGCAGACTGTCATCTGCAAAATGAGGTTCTCAGAGGGTGAATTTAGTGATGCTACCCTGCATAGCAGGGTAGCATCACTAAATTTACCGTCTGTGAACCTCAATCTGAATCAGGGTCTCAAAACTAAACAGAAAGAGGTACCCAGAGGATAAATTGGCCCACTGTATGGATATCATCATCAAATTCACCCTCTGGGGACCTCATTCTGCAAATGGCAGACTGCTTATTTTCAGGCCTGCTTATTAGCGGAAGTTGTTGTAATTATAGGGCCAATCTGATAGGCATATACAGAAACTTTCTATATGCTCGTGGACAAACGAAACCACAGCCACAACCAAGGTTTTTTTATTTGAAAAACTGAAACCGCAACCGCAGTGTAAATCCCACAACCTCCTAGCTCCAGTCTTGTTGGGCAGAGTTATGGCCCAATAGTCGATATGTTCAAAGACCTCCACACACAGGCATGGAACCGTCTCAGGTGGTTGCAAGTTGGGGTGATATACGAGTCAGAACAGCACCAGAAATAGACATGAAAATCGATATCGTGGTAAAGGTCATGGCAGTCTGTCTTTTAGCATGTCAATGCAAACTGCTGTGGCTAATTTCAACTGGCGGTGTGACTGTCCCAGATGGGCCTTTCCATCCCGCGCCTCCATGATTTTTCTAAGATGAAAAGGGGCATAACTCTGGCAAAAAGTCTGTTTACAACTATAATTGCAGGTGCAAAGGTACCCATGGTAGTAAACATCCATACCAAGTTTCAAAAGAATCAACCCATATTACGGTCACATATTTCTGCACAATGGCTAATCTTGTCTGCAACAGAGGTAAAAAGTCAATTCCAACCAATTGTTTATACCCATGTTGCCCATTTTAGAGGACTTCCACCCCAGCCAGGCAATGGTGACTAGGGTCCTATTTTACCAGTAAAACTGAACTTGCTTACCATAGTAAACAAGCACTGCTTCACATCCCGAGGTTGCCACGAGGAATGCAAAACACTCATCTCTTTTTTATCTGGGAACCTGATAAAAATTATCAATAACAGTAAAAGAATTTATTTATTTATTGGTGTTTAAGGTCAATCTCAGCATCTATGACGAAATTAAGACCGCAACATGGGTAAGAAATCAGTAAGTTTAACCTATTGTTTATACCTATGCCACACACCAGGACTTCCAGTCTTACCTAGGCATTGGTTATCAGGTGCCATTTTATAAATCTGTGAAGCAGAACTTGTTTATCACAGTAAACAAGCACTGCTTCACTTCCTGGGGTTAGCATGGGATGGGGGAGGAGAGAATATGAGAAGTTTGTTTTGCTCATACAAAGGTGAATTCACCTTTCTCTGTGTGTTTACATTGTAACACATTACAGAAACGAAATTACCATTCACACAACTTTTCAAACCACTTCAGATTGGAAGCATTGAAATTGTATTTCAATAAATGAAAGTTAAAGCAAAGACCTTGATTTCAAACCAGAGTTCAAACACCTATTTTTGTTGCAATAATTAAAAAAAACTAAAGCACATTTTTTGTATACCGGATATTGAATGTTTGATGCCAAATATAAGGCTTTCAACTTATTCTAAAGCAATGAGGCACTCACAGAGTGCATGTAAATATTGTGGTACAATATAAATATAAGCTCGCTTTATTGTGCTGTCTCTCCTTTCAGAAAGAAAATATGTGCCATATGGGATAATGTTATTTGTGTTCTAATTTCTACCCTAACACAGCCAGTACTATGTAGTAAGTCATAATAGTGTTGGGAGATATAACTTAAAATAATTAAAACTACAGTGGATCCCTGTTAATTGTCGTGTTCACGCTGGCCCGAAACAATTTGTAGGGTCCTGCGAATATTCGATTCGATATTGATACCATATGTCTGCTTTGAGATCGATCCCGAATCAGTCACAAGATTCCCTTTTTTCGAATCTCTCATACTAACTTCAATTTGTTACATTTCCAACAAAAATTGTTAAAACTGACATTAGACAATTCATTCATGTCAGCTCAATTCATATTTAATTGAGTAATTGACAAAGGTTAATTGTTAGGTAAGTAGTGAATTTTGTCGGAACATTTTCCATAGTTTTAGTTTTTGAAGGCTTAACTTGTTACTATTCACATTCTTAAGAACGTGAATAGTAACAAGTTAAGCTTTCAAAAACTAAAATTATGGATACTGAGCCAAGCTGTTTCAGCGATGGTGCTGTAGAGAATATTTATTTATTGGTGTTTAAGGTGTCCATCAGTTTTGTAAACGTCATCACAGTGTACCGTAACTTCCGTTTAGTGCAATAGGAAAGAACTTATCTATTAAGATTTGATTTGAGATTCGATATTGATATCAGAGCCACGATTTGATTTGAGATTCGATTCGAGAAAAAAAATGTGTGATTCGCAGATCCCCAACTGTTTGGTGCCAAATTTTTATCCATTCTGGATATTTTAGTGCCAAACAAAGTGTTTTGGTGCCAAAGGGATGTTTCTTCAAAGTCTAATCCAAATAAATTGATCTAATTTTAAACAAGAAGGATGCCAATGCCTTATAGGTCACCTACATTCCTCTTTGATAGTAACTTTGGCAAACACAAGATCTGTATCAAACAGGTTCATAACATGCAACAAAGCTGACCAAAACACACCCTCCAACAGTAAAACTGAAAAAATAATAATTTTAACAGCAGAAGGGTTAATGGCCACATTATTAAGTGAGAAGTATTACTTTGAACCACCCAGTCTTCATTGGCAGATGCTTCAGTGTACTATGTTTGATTTAAACTTTCAAAAAGCTGTGACTTATCAGATACCTGATAGTACACTACATAGAAAAATGGAAGAACCCTCTGTTTTAAAAAAAAAATATGTGGTGATGGAAACTGTCTTTTCCGTGCACTATCATTTGTAATTACTGGTGAAAAAAATCAACATGGCACAATTAGATTATTAATTGTTGATCATATGAGGAACCTCGGAAATGATGTTTTACAAATGGTGTTGCCAGACCTTAACAGAAACTTTAGCACACTGAAAATGTCTAGGTGTGAGCTAAACAAAAGACTTAACGTTAAAAATGTGGAAATAAATTTGAAAAATATTGACTGGATGAGGGTTAAATCATGGTAGAATGATAATGAGGAACATGTATGATTTATATAAAGGCCATGGGAAGAGAAGGAACACAGAAACTGACATAAACACTCAGTTAAACTTTAAATTCTGAGCTAAACAGAAAACTAAACGTAAGTAAATAAATAAAAAGTTAAGAGAATGGTTTAAAACACATAGGGTGAGGGTTAAATAGTGGTAGAATGATAATAAGCACCATATAGAAGCAATATAAAGGCCATGGAATGAAAAGGGTGTCGTCAGCTGCCCTGAATAGAAACGTTAACACACTGAAAATGTCCAAGTGTGAGCTAAACAGAAAACTCGACGTTCAAAAGTTGAAGAGAAATTTGAATTGAAACTCATTGGACAAGGGTGAAACCATGGTACAATGATAATGAAGAACATATATGAGGAATATAAGCATCATGGGAAGAGAAGGAACACAGCAGGTGAGCTAAACACTAAGTTAAACATGAAATTCTGAGCTAAACAGAAAAGTAATCTAACTAAAAAATGTTAAGAAAAAGGTTTAAAATGCACTGGGTGAGAATGAAATAACGGTAGAATGATAATAAGCACCATATGGAAGCAATATAAAGGCCATGGGATGAAAAGGGTGTCGGCAGCTGACCTAAACAAAAATTTTAACACACTGAAAATGTCTAAGTGTGAGGTAAACAGGAAATTAAACATTAAAAATGGGATGAAAAATTTGAAGAAATTCACTGGACAAGGGTTAAATGATGCTAGAATGATAATGAGGAACATGTATGATGGAATATAAGCACCAAGCGAGGAGAAGGAAAACAGCCGCTGACCTAAACACAAACTTAAACATGAAATTCTGAGGTAATTTATTAGCTCATCTTGACAAAGTTGAGCTGAGCTAATCTCATCGCTTCCCGTCCGTCGTCCGTTAACACCATGTTTTGGTCTTCTCCTCCAAAGCCACTGGGCCAATTCAAGTGAAAGTTTGTGTAAGTGATGGTCCCAAAGGGGCATTTCATTTTTGTTCAACTCAGCATGCCCAGCCCCATAGGGAGGGAGTGGGTTAAAATGCTCCAAAATATTTTAAAAATCTTCTTCTCAAGAACCAGTGTGTACAATGACTTATTTGCTATGGAGCTTCCATATGAGGTGTAGAATCAAGTTTGTTCAAACGAAGTTCGTAAAGTAATATTTGGCTTTGTAATAGGAGGGGTAAGATTTTTGGACCTGCCCAAAATTTCTATTTTCTGAACCGATGGTCCGGTATGAACCAAATTTGGTTTGTGGTAGTATTGGGTCATAAGTACTTGACCCATGCAAAAAAAAAAATTCCCGCATCCCCATGGGAGCTAAAAATAGAAATATTTTCAAACGCCCATATTTCCCAAACCCCACGGAACAGAGAGCTTCTATTTGGTATGAAGTATCCTTATGACCAGTAGAATTGAATGGTATAAAAAAATTGCCATCGGTTATGTTAGGGTGTTCTGTAATGGGCATCGAAAAAATGCTGAGTCAGCATATTTGCAAAAATTTTAAAAAATCTTTTCTCCAGAACTAATCATCAGAATCTTTTGATATTTGGTATACAGCATTCATAGGGGGGTCAGATAAAAGTTTGTTGAAATAAAGCTCATTGGTTTATATTTGGGCTCTCTACAGGAGCCCGAAGTTTTAACATAGGGTAAAATGGGGAATATTCTTTAAAAATCTTCTTCTTCAGAACCACCATTCAGAATCTTTTAATATTTGGTATACATCATTGTTATGAGGGTCAGATTCTAGATTGTTCAAACCAAGTCCCTAGGTTAATATTTGGGCTTCCTACGGAAGCCCAAATTTTATCTTTGTTCAATATGGAGGGTAATTTAAAAAAATCTTCTTCTTCAGATCCATCAGTCAGAATGCTTTGATATTTGGTATGCTACATCTCTGTGGGGGTCAGATTCAAGTTTGTTCAAATCAAATCCCTAGGTATATATTTGGGCTCAGTATGGTAGCCCAAATTTTTACTTAGTGCAATATGAGAAAATTTCTTTAAAAATCTTCTGCAGATCCACCAGTCGGAATGCTTTTATATTTGGTATACAACATCTCTAGGGGGGTCAGATTCCAGGTTTTCAATTCAAGTGCCGAGGTTAATATTTGGGCTCCATATGGGAACATGAAATTTAACTTAGTACAATATGAGGGAATTTCTTCAAAAATCTTCTTCAGATTCACTTGTCAGAATGCTTTATCATTTGGTATACAACATCTCTAGGGGGGTCAGATTCAAGTTTGTTCAAATCGGATCCATAGGTCAATATTTGGGCTCGCTATGGTAGCCCAAATTTGGACTTAGTGCAATTCGAAGAAATTTCTTTACAATTACAATTTCTCTTCTTCAGATCCAACAGTCAGAATGCTTTCATATTCGGTGCACAACATCTCTAGGGAAGTCAGATTTAACTTGTTCAAATCAAGAGCCTGGGTTATTACCGTTAATATTTGGGCTCTCTATGGGAGCAGGAATTGGCCATTTTGCTGAAGAATTAAAAATTTGGTATTCAGTACCCTCTAGAGGTACTAAGATTAATCCACATAGGTTGTATCAAGGGGCTTCATAGGGGAGCTCTACATTTTACTTATGATCAACTGAAGAAAAGGCATGATGCCCAGATTATTTTTGTCGCTCCTGAGGGACTCAAGGATTGACAGTGTAGCCTATGGAGATGGCTTGCTTAATGTAGACTTATTCTTGGACTCTGTTTAAATTTTGTTCTGTACAAGATGAGCGTTTCAGGCCCCAGGGGGCCTCTTGTTTATTTATTAATTGATGTTTAAGGTCACATATTTATGCACAATGGCTAATCATGACCGTGACAGTTTTACGGGTGGAGGAAGCCGGAGTACCCGGAGAGAACCACCGAGCAACGACGAGCAGCTGCCAGCTCCCCAACAGCATAACTCGCATCAGATTGGTTGGAGACATGCGCACCATCGACGTGCAGTACGCCTTAGTACACGGCGTCATCGTGCCCCCACACGGGCAATGCAGATAAAGTGTCTTGCCCAAGGACTGAACGCGGTTGCCGCAGGTGGGATTCGAACCGAGGACCTCTCGATTTGCAGCCTGCACCTCTACCTCCTGAGCCACTGTGCTCCCCAAATTCTGAGGTAAACAGAAAAGTAAACATAACTGAAAATGGTAAGAAAAAGGTTTAAAACACACTGGACGAGGGTTAAATAACGGAAGAATGATAATAAGCACAATATAGAAGACCTATAAAGGCCATGGGATGAAAAGGGTGTCGACAGCTGACCTAAACAGAAACTGTAACACACTGAAAATGTTTAAGTGTGAGGTAAAAAGAAGAGTTAACGTTCGAAATTTGATGAAAAATTTTAAAAAATTCACCGGAGAAGGGTTAAATCATGGAACAATGATACTGAGGCACATGTATGATGAATATAAGTGCCATGGGAAGAGAAGGAGCACAGCAGCTGACCAAAACACTAAGTTAAACATGAAATTCTGAGCTAAACCAGGCTTGGCAATTTCAGGAGAGCGATTTTTTAGCTCTCCTTACTGCCCTCCTGAAAGAATTAAGGAGAGCGAAAAATTGCTCTCCTAAATATTTTGGTCTGGGATGATTGAGATTACATGTATGATGCTCACATTAAATTTTTGTTGTAAAGCAAAAATGTAATTTAACTTCGAAGTCACGTAACATCACGTATTTTCATTTTTAAAGTGGTTTAGTGGTAAAAGGTAATGGCTGCAACCATACCCAAACACAGTTGCAATCATTTGAAGCAAAATGGGTCACAGCAATATTTTTTTTTCTGTCAGTTTCAAGTTCAACAACTGACATCACAGTTTGAGGGGTAATTATTCAAGGAATATTGACACTATAATACACTACCATTACTACTATCCTGTCACTTGAAGCACTTGCACCAGGATGTGACTGTAGATTCAAGCAGACCTGTTGTCCAAGAAAGTCATACGCCTACCACTACCACCTTCAACCCCCTTGGGGGGTTGAAAGTGGTAGTGCTAGGCGTATGACTTTCTTGGACAACAGGTCTGGGTACACACACAGGTCTTGTAAAGTGTGTGTTCGGTTGTTGAGTGAGACATCTAGATGTCTAAGAGATTTCGCTTTACCTTAGGAAAGTTAATAAAATCACTGATGTAGTCTGTTGGTTTCAGTTTCAATGAGTTTGTTCAATTGGATACTTAAAATGCTGTGTAAAGCTAATTGCTCTCCTAAGCTGATTGAGGAGAGCGATTTTTTGCCCTCCTGCATTTTTTAGAATGCCAGGCCTGCTAAACAGAAAAGAAAACGTAACTAAATAATGTTAAGAGAAACGTTTAAAACACACTGGGTGAGGGTTAAATAGTCGTAAAATGATAATAAGCACCATACGGAAGCATTATAAAGGCCATGTGATGAAAAGGGTGTCAGCAGTCGATGTAAACAAAAAATTTAACTCACTGAAAATGTCGAAGTGTGAGCTAAACTGAAAACTTAACAATCAAAATTGGAAGAAAAATTTTAAGAAATTCACTGGTTAAGGGTTAAACCATGGTAGAACGATAATGAAGAAGATGTATGATGAATATAAGCACCATGGAAAGAGAAGGAACACAGCAGGTGAGCTAAACACTAAGTTAAACATGAAATTCTGAGCTAAACAGAAAAGTAAACACAACTAGAAAATGTTAAGAAAAAGGTTTAAAACACACTGGGTGAGGCTGAAATAATGGTAGAATGATAAGCACCACATAGAAGCAATATAAAGCCCATGGTATGAAAATGGTGTTGGCAACTGACCTAAACAGAAACTTCAGTGTGAGCGGTAAAAATTTGATGAACAATTTGAAGAACATCAGTGGACCAGTGTTAAATGATGCTAAAATGATAATGAGGAACATGTATGAGGAATATGAGCACCATGAGAAGAGAAAGAACACAGCAGCTGACCTGAGCAGAAAGCTAAACCTAAAATCTGAGCTAAACAGAAAAGTAAACGTAGCTAAAAATGGTAAGAAAAAGGTTTAGAATGCACTGGGCGAGGGTTAAATAATGATAGAATGATAATAAACACCATATAGAAGCAATACAATGGCCATGGGATGAAAAGGGTGTCGACAGCTGAACTAAAAAAAAACTTTAACACACTGAAAATATGTAAGTGTGAGCTGAACAGAAAACTTAACGTTCAAAATTTGATGAAAAATTTGAAGAAATTCACTGAAGAAGGGTTAAATCATGGAACAATGATAATGAGGAATATGTGTGAGGAATATAAATGCCATAGAAAGAGAAAGAACACAGCAAATGACCTAAACACTAAGTTGAACATGAAATTCTGAGCTGAACCGAAAACTTAACGCAACTAAAAATGTAAAGATAAATGTTTAAAATGCAGAGTATGAGGGGTTAAATCATTGTAGAATGATAATAATCATCATATAGCAGCATTATAAAGGCCATGATATGGAAATAGGGTGAGTAAGTGACCTAAACAGAAACTTTAACATTATTGGACACGTACGCAGATGCCGATGCAGACGCCGACGCCTACACCGACACCGACCAATCGAGCCATGCCATAAACTCACACAACTAAAGTTGGTGAGCTAAAAATGAATTGGCAATTATTTCAAGAATTAACGAACAATTGGCCACAGAAAACATCTGACAGAACTTGAAAGTTTTGACAAAAGCCTAGGCAGAAGAAAAGGGTGATCACCTAAGTTATGTCTCTATGCCACTGATTCAATTAATGATCAGACTGAATGATGCTGGCACATACACCTGTTGTTGTACGACAGATTAGTCGACTAATTACTGTTAATCCTCTGGGCTTAACTGGTTGAGTGCCGGAAGCCCATTTTTGGGCTTTACACTAAAGTGCAGGTACTGCAACTCAGAGGCTTCAAAATCTGAGTATCCTTCATATTTATTTATTTATTTATTAGGGTTTAATGACACATTAACAGCCAAGGTCATATCACGTCGGTGAGGAAGCCGGAGTACCCATAGAGAATCACCGAGCAAAAATAGCTACCTGCTCCCCAACATCGTAACTCAGCACTGCAGCACAGGCAGGGTTAGATTGGTTGAAGACCTGGCACAGGCAGGGTTAGATTTGTTGAAGACATGTGCACCATCGACGTTGTTATATAGCCCCCATATTATATCGAGATTGATATATCCTTAGTTGATAATTTTACAAGATTGATATTTTTTTTTTTTTCTGCATTTTCTGACTGAGTGACCTTTGTTTACATCTTTGTTACACTGATATATTGTACATATAGCTGTTGATTGTTTAAGTAGGTCAAGGAACTTGTTTACTTGAACTATGACAGAATCACCTAGAAACTGTTAGAACTTTGTAGAATTTTCATCTTCTGAAACATTCTATCTGGTTACTATATACAGGTTTGTCAACAGAATTCAAAAACTCATTTTTAGAAAGCCATTTCAGAAAGACTCACTTCAGTTGTTTCCATTGGAGATTATTATTGTTTCAGAACAGTGCATTTATTATAGAAGCAGTGCTTCTTTGTGAATTTGGAAGATTGATTCCAAAAGAGAATTTTGAAGTGAATTTGTTCATCTTGGAAAAGAGAATTTATACTTTCTGAAAGAGAATTTATACTTTCTGTGAAACAGAATATTATTTTGTGAAAAGCCAGGATTCTACTGGATTATTTGGAAATTACATGTGGTGCCAATACTTCTTGGATTTTTACTCCATTTGAATTTTGTGGAGCATTTTATTATATTTTATTGGAGACTGCTGAAATTTCTAAGTGAAAATTTTATTCCAAATATATGGGATACTGTTTCTGAAGACACATTCTTGGATTTAATACTACCAGCTGGAAAATATCTTCACAAATTTCTTCACCACTGGATTACTGGATTCTGTCAAACTGTATTTTGGACAAATTCAATAATTGATAAGTACCACTGTTTTTATTTTCTGTAAACCAATTAGAGTAAAAGATCTTTGTATCGTTTTTTTTTTATATTAATTTTTTTTAAATTATATTTCAGAATAGTTAAATTCATAGTTATTGTTGCTGATTCTCAGATTTCTTTCTGTTACCAATATCAATAATATTTCCATACCATAACAGACGTGCAGTGTGCCTTAGTACATGGCGTCATCGTGCCCCCATGTGGACACAACATGGGAGTCTGAAAATTGATCGCTCAGACTGTCACCCATCCAAAGACTAACTGTGTTCGACGTTGCTTAACTTCAGTGAGCTTACGAGAAACGGTTACCGCAAGTCCGTAATGTCACCACGCACACATCCTTCATATTATTTATTATTATCTTTGAATCTAAATTATTTAGTCTGTATGGAGTTTCCTTGTTACAATTTATGGGCGACTACCTATAGGCACTCTCCCATTAATTGTAACAAGGCAAAGATTTGTGAACAAATTTTGATGACTAAAAATAATTTAGCACTCTACCAGTTAACTAGCTGTGAGTCTTTACAAAAGATAGCATTTACTTAGATAAATACTTCATACCATCGCGAGTCTCTTGGGGCAGTACAAAGTATTTATCTAACTAAATTCTGCCTTTTGTAAAGTTGAGAAATGTTTTATTTTTGGGACCCGAAAGTTTAGCCAATGAAGATGTTTTGGTGCCAAATCAAATTTTTTAGTTAAATTGGCACCCAACAGCATGAACTCTGGTTAACTGAACAGCCACTTCAGTTAATAAACATTACAGCACACAAGGACGAAATGGAATGGACAGGACTGGACAAGAAGGGATGCATGGACTAGATAGATGAAATGGAAGGGGTTGACAATTGGAAATTTCTTATCTAGTATCCACTTTTTTCAGGTTTAAAAAGGAGGAAATTACAATTTGGAAACTGCAATTCATGGTTTTGGGGGTGTGGGTAAAAAGGGGATAAATCTGTAAATCTTGAGTTTAGGCCTATAAAAGGAATTTCTTGTTTCTCAGGCACCTCCCTCAGCACGGAAAATCTGATCGCCACTTTTTCTTTACCTGGAAATCTCCTCAATGAAAATTATTTTGCTCTTGTAAACCTAAAATTGTCACCAATGATATCTTGTTTGACCGGGTTCCACTGTACAGATGGTTAAGTTTTCACCGCTGAAAACATTTGTTTTTCCACATAATATTGTAAGGAGTAAAATTATTTCTAATTCATTTTCAAGACTGTTTTGTGGATTAACAAAATAAAAGAAAAGAAAAAAGCTTCTATCCCTCATCATAAAATTAAGAAAAAATTGATGCAGAAACAAGAAATTTTTTCATAGATCTTATAAAAATTTTCGAGAATTATCAATAATTTGTTTAATTTTCAATTAATTTTTGTTTTGTTCCGCAATTTTCTATATCCATAACTGAATGACTTTCACATCATTAGGCCTTGAAATTTGTCTTGATTAGTGAGAATTGATTTTGATTCTTGTGAACTTCTACTATGCAAATCAGTTTACAGTTCTGAAATCATTTAATATTTGAGAGTACAAAGGAGTCCACTTAATTGGATGTCTCTTAAATGAATAACCCTGTTAACTGAATATAATTTCCCAACACAAAACCATTTACCATACCTCCAGTACAAATTTGACCTGTTAATTGAATATAGGTTACAGAGTAAACTTCTGTTAATTGCATAAAAAATCTCGTAACATCTCGAGAAATTACCCGACTCCCCCAGTTTTTCTTTGTTTATAGACCTATTTGGCCTCAGTACATCCAATACAGGCATTTAATCTATTATATCTTGTTTGACAGAGCTCATGGAGCTCTGTCAAACAAGATATAATAGAATAAATGCTGAGTTTATCTCTAGAATACAGGAAAGTGATTCATTCCCTGTTAATTGAATACTCCTGTTAATTGAATAATTTTCATGGGTAAAGTGGCTATTCAATTAACAGGGTTCCACTGTACTGATAAACCTTTTGAGTGCAACCAGTACATATTCTATAGTAAAAAAAAAAAAAAAAAAAAAACCCTCATGTTTATATACTTACTAGAGTTTAACTGGTTGAGTACTAGAAGCCACTATCAGGGTTTTCAAAAACAACAGGCCCCAGGGGACCTGAGCGCGCTCACCTGGCATGGTAGTCTAAATATCAAACCAGGGACTTGACTTGAATAAGCTGCATACGCCCATCCTAAGAATAGCATATACCAACTAGATGAAGCGATTGTGCCCACACAATACACAGGATTTTCCTTCTATTTTCAGTTCCTGCACTTTTACGTCCCAAAATTGAGATAAACGCATAAAAACAGATTTTTTTCCCAAACAAAATATTTTCAGCCTAAATTTTTGTTTTCTTCTTAAAACGCATAAAAAACCAAAAAACTAATTTCTGGATTTTGGTCCAAAAGTCCCACCCGGACCCCAAATTTTCAGTGTTAAAAAAAAAGAAAAAGTTTTTGTCTTAAAACTGACCGAAACGCATAAAAAACAAAAACAAATTTCCGGATTTGGGTCCAAAATTTTCTAAGTCCCACCCGGACCCCAAATTTTCAGTGTAAAAAAAAAAAAATTTTGTCTTAAAATTGACCGAAACGCATAAAAAACAAACAAAAAATTCTGGATTTTGGTCCAAAATTTTCTAAGTCGTACTAGGACTCCAAATTTCCAGTGTAAAAAAAAAAAATTTTTTTGGTCTTAAAATTCACCAAAACACAAAAAAAAACAAACAAAAAAATTTCCGGATTTTGGTCCAAAATTTCTAAGTCCGAACGGGTCCCTAAATTTTCAGCCTAAATATGAACCCAGGGACTTGGCTTGAACAAACTTGAATCTCACCCCCCTAAGGATGCTGCATACCAAATATCAAAAGATTCTTATTGGTAGATCTGAAGAAGAACATTTTTAAAGAATATTCCTCATACTGCACTAATTTAAACATTTGGGCTCCCATAAGAGAAATATGGACCCAGGCAATTGATTTCAATAAACAGGTGAAACAATCTTCCAAAGCTGTTATATGTGAAATTTGAAAGCTTTTGGAGCAGTGGTTTACCACATATCAAGTCTCTGCTACTGGTGGTTCATTAGAAGATTTTCAAAAAATTTGGTCATTTTTTCCCCACACCTCTGCTCAATATGAGCCGAAACCTAATTTGCATAAAAATCAAAATGCCCCTATATAACCACTACTTACATGAAATTTAATTAAAATGTGGCCAGTGGTTTAGGAGAAAGAGGCTCAAACACCACCGTCACGCAAAACGACGGACGGACGACGGACAAAGAGTGATAAGAAAAGCTCACCCTGACTTTCAGTCAGGTGAGCTTTTTAAAAAAAGAGGGTACCAGAGTAAAAGCCAACATTTTCCTAGCTGTTTCATTTTCAGCCAAATGCAAGTAATCTTTTGTTTATATAAATTTGTTTTATCACAAATTATTAAGAGTGCCTATGGGCACTCTTCAATAATTTGTAATAAAACAAATTTTGATTAACAAATTTGGACCACTAAAAAATAATGTAGCCCTCAATCAGTTACTCTTTGGGGGGGCCTCATTCCAAACCTGGTGAGTTTCTTGTCTTACATGCACATGGAGAGCACATTTTTGGTTTGGTGGTCTTGCAGATGGAAGTAACAGTAGATTAGCAGTCTTTCTAGTGAAGTCTTGGATGCCAGTATAGGCAGCCAAGACATCACTAGAAACCACTGTTAAGTCAGTGTTATCTTGTGAGGGATGTGAGGGAGCAATAAATAAGTCAAATTCTCTAGGCCTTTAAGGACATGTTCAGAATCGGTGACGAGAATCACATTAAGATTTTGCGAGAATCGAAGTTGATTCTCATAGTTTTCCTTGCAAGAATCATTTGCGAGAATGGATTCTGATTCTCGCATGAATTTTAAGCCCTGATACTGGTTTTTGACTATTGTCACTAGTTTTTGGTTAGGTCAGCACGTTATTTTGTTTAGTCATTCATCCTTTACACATCATGATATTCTTTTTCAATAAATAGAATAATTGGGTTAACAAATCCAGACTGAACCTGTAATTATTGGTAAAATAATCTCTGGGAAAATCTGGATAACACAGTATGAGACATTACATCTGATCTGATAAGAAGTGGACCTCCACTGAAATGATAGCTTAATGAAAATTACAAAAAGATAGCTGTTCACTCTTTGTGAAGTACATATCCATTAAACAGACTGATTTTATCTGGATATCGGTTTCGTGCTCCCTGAAAACTGTACTGATGAAGATGGCAGTTATGAAAATGACAATGACAAAATGGCAGAGAAAGTGTTAATGACACTGCAGATCAACTTTACCAAGAAGGGTCTGAACTAAATAGAAAGGTCCAGTCCTTCACTCAAGTTTCTACGGAAAAGACACACCAAAGCTACATATGAAATCTTAGAAAGATCGGATGAGGGATACAGCCTGTGGGGTGTGCTAATGGAATTGTTGACAATTTACATGCCAAATCCAAGATGGCCACTGCTGGCCATGTTTTTCAATGAAATTCAGAAAAATTCGACAGCTCCCATGTAGACACCACACCAAAGCTACGTATGAAATTTGAGACGGTCAGGTGGATGGACGGACAGATGGACGGATGGACAGACAGACAGCAATCCATAAGTACCCTCACAGTAACCCAGGGGTGACTAAAAATAACAGGTAAGAGATGCAGTCTGAAGGATGTCCACCTGCGGCCGTGTTTTTCAACAAAATTTGGAAAAATTCAATTGCTATCATCTGGACATTACCCCAAAGCCAAGTATGAAATTTGAAACTTATCAGTTGAGAGATACAGCCTGTAGGGTATGAAGGAATTGTGGATGGACAATGGAACATAGGCACGGACATACAGATGAATGTACAGGCGACAGATCACAACCCATCCCAACAGCACATAAAAACAAGAGGCCCCAATGGCCATGGGGCCTTAATCGCTCACCTGACAAAAAGGTTCAAAGAAGAATTTTGGGTCCATTCAGCTAGTCATGGTTCATCAACATTACAAAGGAATGAAGTCATGAAATTATTCATAACTCTAGTGTCCATGTCAGATGACTATTATCACAGGTCTTCCTGACTGTTTCCAATTCTATCAGTTGAAGACAAGCGCTGCCAAACTTCTATGGGTTGTTATGTCACTGCAGTTTGAAAGGCAAATTTTATGGTAAACACTAAGGAATGGATTTGAACCTTGAACAAACTTGAATTGAAATCTGAAAAAGATCGGGTGAGAAATGTGGCTTGTATGGTGTGCTAATGGAATTGTTGACAATTTATGTACCACATCGAAGATGACTGTTTTTCAAAGAAATTCAGAAAAATTTGACAGCTCCCATCTAGACATCACACCAAAGCTACATATGAAATTTGAAAAAGATCGGGTGAGAGATGCAACCTGTAGGGTGTGCCAATGGAATTGTTGACAATTTATATGTCAAATATAGGATGGCTGCTGGCAGACATGTTTTTCAATGAAATTCAAAACAATTCAATAGCTCCCATCTAGACATTGCCCCAAAGCCACGTACAAAATTTGGAACTGATCAGATGAGAGATGCGGCCTGTGTGGTGTGCCAATGGAATTGCTGACAATCCAAAATGGCTGCTGGTGGCCATGTTTTTCAATGAAATTCAGAAAATTGGATAGATGTCATCTAGACATCACACCAAAGCCACATATGAAATTTGAAAAAGATCGGGTGAGATGTGGCCTGTAGGGTGTGCCAATGGAATTGTTGACAATTTATACGCCAAATCTAAGAGGACTGCTGGCAGACATGTTTTTCAACGAAATTCAGAAATATTCAATCGCTCCCATCTAGACATTGCCCCAAAGCCACATATAAAATTTGGAACTGATCGGGATGTGGCCTGTAGGGTGTGCCATTGGAATTGTTGACAATTTATGTGCCAAATCAAAGATAGCTGCTGGCGGCCATGTTTTTCAACAAAATTCAGACAAATTTGATAGCTCCCGTCTAGACATCACATCAAACCTACATATGAAATTTGTAACTGATTGGGTAAGAGATGTGATCTGTAGGGTGTGCCAATGGATTTGGTGACAATTTATATGCCAAATCTAAGATGGCCGCTCAATTATTCAATTATCCACACCCAAGCTACAAGGCAAAATTTTCGTACATACAGATAGATGAAGGTCTCCGTTAAATCCCACGAGACATCCTCCAGAGGTTCAGGGCATAACAAGACCAAGACATGTCAAATTCTGATGATCATAAATAATTAGCACTCTACCAGTTAATGATAGTACTGCAGACCAAGTTATTCACACACCATTACCAGTTGGAAGACACAGCGGTCTTGTGACAAAACTAAATTTGCCCCAAAGACCAGTTTAAAAGGTACTGCAATTATCATGTGTGGAATTGTGAAGTATCAAAGTATCAAATAACATATGCTGGCTCCAAAAAATAATATAATTTGAGGCATGGTGTTCCACCAGCCAGGTTTCCCCCGATATATCATTGTTATCCTGTGGATGTTTCAATAAAAATGCACTCTCCACACACTGTAATACACAGAATGACATTCGCGTGTGTCATTCTGTGTTTATTACATGCCTTCACATCTATAAAAAAAACAATTATTATAAGGACACTCAGCAATTCATTTGACAACTATTAACAAAAAGAACACATTTTATCGCCAATCAAATTCGAAAGAGGAACCTGTGTCACTGTTTTGTCCCCTGACTTCCAGTGTGTTCTATGTGCCTACTGGCACATAGAACACATTGGAACTCAGGGGACAATTTTCAGCTAACACTGACGATTCAAATTGTAATTGCATTGTTCGATTTGTAGAAAAATTCCAGTGGAATTTCGCTTCTATTTAAAAATAGTCTGTCAACGATTTCTGTTCCGCACATGTGTGCAGAACAGATTTTTTTTTTCCGCATGGTTTAGTGTTGCTTTAGATGGGGAGTTCATAGAATAGGTGTGTAATAAAAAGATACAGTATATGGAGAGTGTATATCTCTAAATCACCTGTAGAGTGGTGATTCCACCCAAGCAATAATTGCAAATTTGTTGCAAAGGAAAACAAGCACAAGCAAAGTATCAGTCAATGGACCTACAGGTTAAACCCAGAGGTCCATTGGCTGAAACCTTGCTTGTGTTTTTTGTCCATTTGTACATTTGAAAGTGACACTTTGGGTGATTTAGTTACAATCCACTCTCTACTAGTGCTGGGAGGGTATGACATTTTTCCACGGTTTCGGTTTCTACTCAGTTTTTTTAAAGAAGAGTTGGGTCTGATTTCGGTTTTTTTGGGAGAAAAATTTATAACGCTATAAACACCTGTTTTTTTTTTTAATAAAAGTTCAAAGTGCAAGTATTGTCCACTCTCTCTAAAATTATGAGATTATATATAGTGCAGCACATGTACAGTGAACCATTAACCCACAAGACAATGAAGATTGTTTACAGAGCCCTGGATATACAGTTGAATAGCATTGGCAGCCCCCCCCCCCCCCCCACCAACCTCCCCCCCCCCACCAACCTCCCCCCCCCCCCCCCCCACCACCACACCAAGACAAGAGGAAAATGATGTAATGTTTTGAAATGTCAGGCCAAAGAAAAGAAATCCCTTTGTTTGGGGTACCACCATCAACCTAAACAATTATGCCCACCCTAAACATTTTACAAAGTAAAAGTCGCTCATTTAGGTTATTGTAACCCTAATTTTTATCAGACTTCAACTGTGAATTTGAAACCTATTTTGATGATAAAGCTTTAAAAAATACATGTAGAAATAAATATATCAGACAGTATAAATGCAGAGCAAGTGGTAAGTTCCAGTTCAGCAAAGGAAACCGCATTTGATAAATTGATCATTTTATAGATACAGTGTTTTACCGTTGGTGTTGAAGGTCATGAAAATTAATGAATATGAGTTTCGTGTACTGATAATGAAAGCCCTGAATCTTCGTCTGCAGTCTTGAAAATAAAGGGACGACATTTGATGTCATACAGATTTGTGTGTCATAGCAAGAGCTTCGTTATTAATATCTTCGCGGTGTAGAAACTCAGTGGACTGAACTGTATTGTGTGTAATTTCACACACAACTGTACGTTTAACATTCGCAGGTGTTCTCAGGGCGTAATAATATGTCCCAGTTGTTTAGCTATCAATTAAGTTCCTTTGTCTTTGGCGGCTTACACTTGACCATTGGTCAATACAGTGCAGGATTAAGTGGTAATCCAGCTGTTCTTATTATGCGTCATCAACACCTGCACTGCCTGTTTTTGTTTAAGCTCAAAGTTACCACATCGTCATTGTTTTCTTCATTAATTTTCACTGTTTTCTCTTTACAACAAATCTGTTTTATTCATTTCACTGGACGCCAGAATTTCTGAACTACTGATACCAAGTGAGTATAACTGGATACTTTCGTTATGTTGCGCATTTTAGTGGTGGGCCATTCCTTTATTCAGAGGGCTGGTGCTTATTTATACGGTGGAAGTATTGCGCGTCAGTTTCCTCGCCATTTTGAATTTTCTCACCTGCTCCGTTTACCCCAGCATCGTGGTCGCATGGTGCAAGTTGAGTTTTATGGTTTACCAGGTTCTTCTGTTGACAGGCTGTCGGATGCACTTCCTCGGGTTCTTCGGGAGTTTCGCCCCCACATCGTATTGCTATAAATTGGATTAAATGACTTATGTTTTTCAGGGCCCGAAGTTGTAGCGAGTAAAATTCACGACCTGGCCATTACGCTGCAACAAACTTATGGTGTCTGTTATGTTTATGTTAATCGGCTGTTCCGCCGTTCCATCCTGCTGCCACGGTTCGTCCGGCTCCCGGATCTGACCTTAGACACTTTTAATCGAGCGATTGAGTTGCTCAATTCCATGTTGTCCCATTATTTCGAGGTTGCCCCTGGCTGCGTGTTATACCAGCACCTTCGTCTGGAGAGGGCAGTTTCCCATTTTTTGGTCGATGGCGTTCACTTTACACGTGCTGGTCTCGAAAAATATATTCGAGGGATTCGTGGTGTATTACTCCATTGTTTGAATCGTTTCACCTCCTAGTGGCCATATAGGGCAAGCCCACCCCCCCCCCCCCCCCCCCCTCTCGTTGCAGTGTATACCTTAAGCGACTTTACCTGCTCGTCCTGGTTGGTCCCCTGGACCATTTGTTGCCCTTCTCACCTCGATGGCCCAGCCCCCCCCCCCCTCCCCCCGTTGTAGTGTCTACCATGCGTGATTTTGCCTGTTAGGCCGGGTTGGTCCCATTTGTTGCCCCACCCTTAAGATGTTGCTTAGCCTCTGTTTTTCGCACGCCTGTGGTTGTCGACGTTTCGCATGGGGGGGGGGGGGGGGTGGAAGGGGGGCTTCCTTTTGCATTCTCGTTTCTACAGTATCTGTATATAGTTTCATTTGTTTGCATTTTCAGTTTTGTAATTTTACTTACATGTACATTGTGTATTTTTCTGCTTACATGCACGTTATTAGGCCTACATTTTTCTGCTGCTCCACTGAGTCGCGCGTATAAAAAATTTTCAAGTTTGGGGACTACTTCAGCCCACGTCTGGTGCGCAAGCAACTTGTTGTGACATTCTTTTGTGCCCTTGCTTGAAGGCCTCTATGTTGCCTTCCAGTAGGGTTACAACCGCAATTTCATATGTTTTTCTAGGCATTGCACATTGGCCTTTTGTAATGTTTACTGGGTCACTTTGGTCCCTGACAGGTTCTGCTGTGACTATTATTAATTTGCCGTCCTTTTTGGTAATGGCCTGCATGCTTATTTTTTCGGGAGGTTTTTCCACCTGTATTTGGCGGTCAGCAGCCGTGAACGATTTTTTCCTGCCAACATTTCTGATTTGATGCAGGTTATTGTCCTGCATACATTGTGTATGTGTTCGCTTGTTCTGGGTCGTGTGCGGGTTTTCCACAGTTATGTGGTCAGAGTGCATGCTAAATAACTCTGTGTAGTTTGCCCCTTCAGATGCATGTGTGTTGGGGTCCCGCTCGGCCCAGGGTATGTTTTTTCCAGGCAATTGACTTCTTTTCGAGTATCTAAATTACACGCTTTGACTTTACATTCGGTTGGGCAGCAGTCGCTATGTTCCCAATCAATTTTATTACCTATCGCATGTTGTTCGCAATCCTTCGCTTGTTCTTTCTTTTTCAGGTATGCCTCGCAAACGGAAGACCAGCAGGATGTTTGTGTTTGTGTCCCCTGTCACAAACATCTGTGGCATGTTATGGCCGCCCAAGGAACACATGTCAATGGATGAGTGTTTTGTATAAAGTTGGTAAATAAGGTGTAAATTTGTTCAGACATTATTATGTAATCAATGATATTTGGCTACACTGTTTTGTGGAGTTTAATAGAATAAATAAAGAATATAATTGGGCAGTGTAGCCCATAGAAACAATCAAGGTTTGTTTTTGCTGCCTTCAAGTCCTTGAAATGACTCACAAATAAAGGGATGACATTTGATGTCATACAGATTTGTGCGTCATAGCAAGTGCTTCGTTATTAATATCTTAGCGGTGTAGAAACTCAGTGGACTGAACTGTATTGTGTGTAATTTCACACACAACTGTACCTTTAACATTCGCAGGTTTTCTCAGGGTGTAATAATATGTCCCAGTCGTTTAGCTATCAATTAAGTTCCTTTGTCTTTGGCGGCTTACACTTGACCATTGGTCAATACAGCGCAGGATTAAGAGGTAATCCAGCTGTTCTTATTATGCGTCATCAACACCTGCACTGCCTGTTTTTGTTTGAGCTCAAAGTTACCACATCGTCATTGTTTTCCCACGACTTCCCCTCCAGCCATCCGGCATGTTATGGCCGCCAAAGGACCACATGTCAAGGGATGAATGTTTTGTATATAGTTGGTAAATAAGGTGTAAATTTGTTCAGACATTATTATGTAATCAATGATATTTGGCTACACTGCTTTGTGGAGTTTAATAGAATAAATAAAGAATATAATTGGGCACTGTAGCCCATAGCAACAATCAAGGTTTGTTTTTGCTGCCTTCAAGTCCTTGAAATGACTCACAAATGTTATTAGTGCAAGTATAGTGTACAACTGTTTTTTTTTTTAATTCCCTTCAAACATATACATAGAAATTACTGTCAGTGGCAGCAGATGCATGGTTATTGCATTCAAGTGAAGTGTGTGGTCATTTTGGTAATTCGATGTTTGTTTTATTTTTGTCCAAAGCCAGGTGGCGCTTTCAATCTCACACTGAATGGGGTGATTTTTATCATTTCATTCATTTGTCATTCGAAAGAAAGTTTATTTAATATGTAAATACAATTATATTATGGGACCAACTAGAGGGGGTGTCAGTACCCCGTGGCTCACCAACAGGTGGCCAATGTAAAAGGGTGGCTGGAGTAAAAAAAAAAGTTCAAAACCTGAGCACAAAAGTCAAAAATTAAAGAAAATAAGCAGCTAAAGGGTTAAATAATATAATAATAACCCCTAAGAAGCATGCTAACATAAAATAGGAACCATGGCAATATGCTACAAGGTAAGTCTCCACTTTAAAGAAAAGACAGACAATCCTCAAAACCTGCACATAAAAGTAAAAAAAAAAAGTATCACATTTTTTTCAATGGGTTAAAATTGAGAAAAATACCCTGATAATGTCACAGTAACCACCATGGCAATATGCCAGTAAGGTGAAACCCTACCTGAAAAATATCCACTTGGAAGAAAGGAAAGAAAAACCTCAAAACCTGCACATAAAAGTCAAAAAGTATCACATTTGTTTCAAAGGGTTGACATTTAGAAAAATACCCTGAAAATGTTACAATAACCACCATGGCAATATGCCAGTGAGGTAAAACTCCACTTAAAAAAAATATCAAAACCTGCACACAAAAGTCCAAAATTAAAGTAAATAAGCAGCTGAAGGGTTAAATAATATAAAAATACCCCAAGAAGCATCCTAACATAAAATAGGAACCACGGCAATATGCTACAAGGTAAGTCGCCACTTGGAAGAAAAGAAAGACAAACTTCAAAACCTGCACATAAAAGTAAAAAAAAGTATCACATTTGTTTCAAGGGGTTAAAATTGAGAAAATACCCTGTCACAGTAACCACAATGGCAATATGCTAGTACGGTGAAACTTTACTTGCAAAATATCCACTTGGAAGAAAAGAAAGACAACAAACCTCAAAACCTGCACATAAAAGTAAAAAAAGCATCACATTTGTTTCAAAGGGTTAAAATTTAGAAAAATACCCTGAAATGTTAAGGAAACCACCATGGCAATATGCCAGTAAGGTAAAACTCCACTTGAAGACAAAATTTCAAAACCTGTACACAAAAGTCAAAAACCTGCACAGAAAAGTCAAAAACCCGCACAGAAAAGTCAAAAACCTGAACACAAAAGTCCAAAATTCAAGTAACTAAGCATGGAAAGGGTTGAATAAAATATTACTATCCCTGAAAAGCTTGCAGACATAAAAAAAAAGCAAAAAAAAAAAAAAAAAAAATCAAAACCTGCACACAGAAGTTCAAAATGAATGAATCCAGATGCCGACGCAGACAACGCCACCGACATGAGGGCTATGCCATAGGCTCACACAACTATCATTGGTGAGCCAAAAATCTATTCAAAGGGATAAAAAAAATTTTAAAAATGCACTGGAAAGATATCAATGTTTTTATTACCACCACTGCAATATGCAGTGAGGTCAACCTCACTTGAAATTGTTTTTTTTTATCACAACCTGTACATAAAAGTAAGAAGCTGGAAGCCTAAGTCCAAAAGCTGTACATAAAAGTCCAAAATTGAAGTAATTCAGCAGGAAAAGGGTTAAATAATACAAACATAGCCCTAAGATGCATGTTTACATACAATAGAAAGCATGGACATATGCTACAAGGTAAATCTCCACTTGGAAGAAAGGAAAAAAAACCCATCAAAACCTGCACGCAAACATCAAAATAAGTCTAAAATTTGATTCAAAGGGTTAAAATTAAGACAAAATACCCTGGAAAAGAGTTAAATGTTATAGTGAACCACCATAGCAATATGCAGACCCTAAACAAAATTTTAAAAAGCCCAAAAATCAAAACCTGTGCACAAAAGTTCAAAATATTTGAGGGCGGACGCCGACATGAGGGCTATGCCATAGGCTCACACAACTAACGTTGATGAGCCAAAAATGTTATTAACTGGTAGAGTGCTGGAAGCCCATATTTGAGATTTACCCTGAAGTGCAGATACCGTCACCTAAAGGCTGCATATTCAGTGGATATGCTTCATATTATCTTTCAAGTGAAATTATTTAGTCTGTATAGATTTGCCTTGTTACAATTTATGTGAGAGTGCCTGCAGGCACTCTCTCCCAAATTGTAACAAAGCTAAGACATGTGAACAAATTGGAGTGTTCAAAAAGAGTTTAGCACTCTATCAGTTAATTAGGCCAACCAGGCTCTGATATTTTTCTGTGATTTCTGCCCTTTTTATTTAACACATTACACGAAGTGACAGCATTCAAGATTGTGCAGTTAAATAACCGTGCGTGTCCCGACTGACGCTTATCACACATTCAGGTTGGTCGGTGTTTTTAAATAACCGAAACCGATTTGTATTTTCGGTTAACCTCCCAGCACTACTCTCTACATACTGTATAGCAGATATCCTCCCATCTTGTACTTCTACATGTATTAAAAATAAAATCTGGAACTTGTTGCACAGCCAGCAAAGAATCAAATACTGGACACCAAATGGATTTTTTAGTGCTAGTTGACTCAGCTGAATTTATTCTCTTACACAGTAACTGGTGTGGGCAAAGTGATTTATTTATAGGTATTCTCCACCTGCTAGAAGAAATCCATGAATCAGACTCTTATCTTGATATGACTGGATGTGGCAACAGTTCTCCCACTTTAATCTGACAACAAAATTAGTCTGTTTTTTGTTTATCTCCTTCAGAGGGACAGTAGCTGAGAAAAGTACAAGTAAAATAAAATAGACATGTTAGTAAGCATTTCTTATTAAATACCCTCAAAACATCAAAGATGACATTGGATATATGACCATTCAACTTGATCTCTGAGTCTCTGACAAACCTTTTTAACACCCATGCTCACTTCCACATTTGAAATAAACTAGAGATTGTTCAGTTACAAAAGTCAACCCCATAAAGATTTTGACATGACCAGTCGTGCAACAGTACATTTTTAATTGAAACCATAATTTCCCAAAGTTCAATTTTACCAAAATACCTGAAAAATTGTTGAAAATTGCTCAAAACTGAACTTGACCTATATATTTAGTTATGAATGCATGCCCAAAATCGACTAATTCCAAATAACTATTCAAAAGTTATTGAACAGAAAAATATAAATTTTTTCCTGTTTTTAACTCCTGGAGTTCTCACAGGGGGGTGCAGAATTTTTTGGAGCATAAATCAAAGCATATCCCCAATACTACTCTCACCAAATCTGGCAGACACATTCGGAAAAAAATTTAGGGCATGGCCAGCATAAGCCCAAATATTGCTCGATAACTTTCTTTGAACAAACTTGAATCTTGACCACATATGGAAGGTGCACACCAAATTTCAAACAATTTCGATTGATGGTCTATGAGAAGATTTTTGAAGAATTTCAGGTTTTCAGGCAGTGCCCCCAGACCAATGGCCTTGAAAAATTTGGAAGGGTATCCCCCAAAAATAATTTATGCCAAGTTTGGTTGGGTTTGGACCAGAGGTTCCAAAGAAGATTGATATGTAAAGTTAATGGACAATGAACATCAGTCAATGTCAATGCAGGACAGATGCCAATTGATGGCACTGACTCACCCTGGCTTCTAGTCAGGTGAACAAAAAAAAAATTGTTCCTTGGACTGTCTAAACCATGGTTGCCTTGTTGAATATTTGGTAGGCCATCCAGCACTCATTTGGAAATTGCCACATCTTTGGAGTTTGCATAAAACCCTTAACCTTGACGTAATGAAGTGTAACTTGTGCATAAAATACTCGGGCCTAATGAACAGCCTTAGTGTTTCATGCAAGGTTTCCATAAGCTACTACATTTTGAGTATTTCTCATTGTCTGAATCCAGTACAGTGGAACTCTGTTAACTGAATAACCACTTTTCCAATTTATTCATTTAATGGTGTTTGTCACATATTTTTACACAATGGCTAATCATGACAACAACATGAGTATCAACTCAAGACCAGGGGTGAGCTTTAATAAGCCATGTTGCCCATTTTAGAGAGGGTTTGCACCTCCCAAGCATTGGTGACTGGGTCCTATTTTACCAGTAAAACAGAGCCTGTTTATCGCAGTGAACAGGCACTGCTTCACTTCCCGGGGTTCCAGCAGGGAACCACTTTGCCAATGAAAATTATTCAATTAAGAAGAGTATTCAATTAACAGGGATGTGTCTTTTTCCTGTGTTCTAGAGATAAACTTACTATTTATTCTATTATATCTTGTTTGACAGAGCTCCATGAGCTCTGTCAAACAAGATATAAGAGATTAAATGCCTGTATTGGATGTACTGAGGCCAAATAGGTCTAAAAACAAAGGAAAACTGTGGAGAGTGAGGGTAATTTCTCAACAGATTACACAATTTTTTTATTCAATTAACAGGAGTTTACTCTGTAACCTATATTCAATATATATTGTACTGGAGGTATGGCAAATGGTTTTGTGTTGGGAAATTATATTCAATTAACAGGGTTATTCAGTTAAAAGAGATATCAAATTAAGTGGGCTACACTGTAATCCAACTGATTTCCACAATTCTGTCATGAGACAGCAGTGAACCAGTAGAAAAAAAACCAAACTGGAAAACGCTTGTGACTGAGTATTTTCAAATAATTTTTCATCAAATCTAGTCAAGGCTGCTCTGAAGCAGCCATGACTAGATTTGATACGAAATTCATCAATATTATCTCAAGAAACCATTGGTGAAAAGGTTTACAAGGGGGAAATTTGGTTCATTGTGTCCAAATTACACCTATTTCAGTGGCACAAGAGTAGGTGTCCTGGGATAGGAATATCTGCCAGCAGCATGCAAGCATGCAAGAAGTTTATCTATTTATTTATTTAGTCATTTATTTATTTATTTAATGGTGTTTAAGGTCACATATTTTTGCACAATGGCTAATCATGACCTGGGATAGGAATATCTGCCAGCAGCATGCAAGCATGCAAGAAGTTTATCTATTTATTTATTTAATCATTTATTTATTTATTTAATGGTGTTTAAGGTCACATATTTTTGCACAATGGCTAATCATGACCACAACATGAGTATCAACTCAAGATCAGGGGTGAGCCTTAATAAGCCATGTTGCCCATTTTAGAGAAGGTTTGCACCTCCCAAGCATTGGTGACTGGGTCCTATTTTATCAGTAAAACAGAGCCGCAGTGAACAGGCTCTGCTTCACTTCCATGCAAGAAGTTAATCAATAAATCATTTCAACAGTAACCATTATGATGCAAGGACTGACCAAATTATTATATTTTTACATTGGGCAAAGACAAGCAGCATTAGTTTTATTTATTTATTTATTGGTGTTTAAGGTCACATATTTCTGCACAATGGCTAATCATGACCTCGACAGTTTTACGGGTGGAGGAAGCCGGAGTACCCGGAGAGAACCACTGAGCAACAGCGAGCAACTTTCCGCTCCCCAACATACTAACTCCACACAAGCAGGGTTAGCATTGGTTGAAGACAGTGCACTATCGACGTGCACTACGCCTTAGGATACAACGTCACCGTGCCCCCACATGGGCAATGGGGGGGGGGGGGGGAGGGGGTGAAGTGTCTTGCCCAAGGACACAACGCGGTTGCCGCAGGTGGGATTCGAACTGAGGACCTCTCAGCTTGCAGCCTGCACCTCTACCTACTGAGCCACCGCGCCCCCATTAGTTTTATTTAGAGACTGATAATTAGTAAGATTAACCCTTTACCCAATGTTACCGCCCAAACCGGACACCGCCATTTACAAAAATCGCCAATTAATTTTCATTATTTTTTTTGTTCCAATGAGGGGTCATAACCTATGTTTTCGAGACAAAAAATGAAATGAAAGTGTCAATGACACTGTAGCTCAACTTGTTAAGACATGTACATGTATAGTATGTGACACAGCAATGACAAATATCTAGTTAATGACCTGATAACAAAGGTACATATAAAGTATTGTAACGGTCTGTACATGAATACTGACCGTAGCCTGTAACAAATGTATAGATAAAGTATTATAAAGGTGGGTGACAGTCAGATGCTAAACTAGAAAAGAAATCTTTGAGTCCCAGAGTGGGTCTGACTGAACCTCAAAATATTTGTTCTCATAGCACAGTGATAACAAAGGCACCCCAAAACACACTCGTTCCTGTCCCAAGGTGAAAACAAAGGTACCCAAGAAGTTTCGTGAAGATCAGTTCATAAATACGAGCTGTATAGAAGTTGTGACAAAAAACTGATTGGACATAATTTTAGTACAAAATGGCCACTGGCAGCCATCTTGAATTTTGGACCGCACCCAGAAACACTCGTTCTCGTCCCAAGGTGATAACAAAGGTACCCAAGCCGCATTGACATGTGTACTTACCATGTGAAAGTAGCACTGAAAAAATCAAAGTTCATCTAATTTGCATAATTTCTGCACGAGAAAAAAAAAACATATTATATGTGATGTATCTCATGGTACTAAACATTCACACAAAAAATTATTCAAATCAGCGCTTTCATATGGAAGTTCTGTGCAAAAATCTGATTGCACCTAATTTTGTACAAAATGGCTGCTGATAGCCATCTTGAATTTCGGACCACACCCAAAAACACTCGTTCTCATCCCACAGTGATAACAAAGGTACCCAAGAAGTTTCATAAAGATCGGTTCATAAGTACGGCCTCTAGCCTGAGCCGTATAGAAGTTGTGTACAAAAAACTGATTAGACCTAATTTCGGTACAAAATGGCCACTGGCACATATCTTGAATTTTGGACCACACCCAGAAACACTCATTCTCGTCCCAAGGTGATAACAAAGGTACCCAAGACGTTTCGTGAAGATCAGTTCATAAATACAGACTCTAGCCCGAGCCGTATTGACATGTGTACTTGCTGTGTGTTAGTAGCACTGAAAAAATCAAAGTTCATCTAATTTGCATAATTTCTGCACGAGAAAAAAAACTGTATTATATGTGATGTATCCCACGGTACTAAACATTCACACAAAAAATATGATTGCACCTAATTTTGTACAAAATGGCTGCCATCGGCCATCTTGAATTTCTGACCGGACCCAAAACACTCGTTCTTGTCCCACGGTGATACCAAAGGTACCCAAGAAGTTTCGTAAAGATCGGTTCATAAATATGGCCTCGAGCCCGAGCCGTATTGGCATTTGCACTTACAGTGCTGAAAGTAACACTAAATACATCAAAGTTAGTCTAATTTGCATAATTAATGCAGGAGAAAAAAACCTGTATTATATGTGATGTATCCCATGGTACTAAACATTCATACAAAAAATTATTCAAATCAGCACTTTCATATGGAAGTTCTGCGCAAAAATCTGATTGCACCTATTTTTGTACAAAATGGCTGCCAGCGGCCAACTTGAATTTCGGATCAGACCCAAAAACATTCATTCTCATCCCACAGTCATAACAAAGGTACCCAAGAAGTTTCGTAAAGATCGGTTCATAAATGCGGCCTCTAGCCCGAGCCGTATTGAATTGTTGATGGATAGACGGCCAGACTGTCGACAGATGTCTGGCCATGGCATAAGCTCAAATTTGGCTTCGCCAAAGTTGAGCTAAAAAATTAGGTATTCAAGAAATTTGTTTGCAAGTGTCGTCTGCTTTTCATGTTAGAGGGTTAAAAGGTACTCACTCCCCCCCCCCCCCCAACCCCCTCCCCCCATTCAGTGACTGTCTCCGGTATGACCCTGTCTGTTTGATGGAAGTGGCATTAAACCCAAACAGATAAAATTTACAATGTAATAGAGGCTTTGCATACAAACTTATTCTGCTGATAATGTAACAATACCAAACTGACAGCTCAGTCATTCATTCTACCAATATTTTGCCTGCATCTGTATCTCAGGTCTGTATAAATGCTCTGATCAAATGTTCTCAAATTTTAAAGTGTGACCAATCACTCCAATTCCAAAAATTATCATAATTTTGACAGAATTATATTATTTGTAGGATAAGTGGTTGATGGAAACAAGATTGTAAAACCATTTCAAAGGTTTTATGTCAAATATCATTAAAACTACAAGGGGGATTTGTCAGTTATTTGTTAAATGTTTTTAGGGTATCAGTCATAAACTTAAAGTTATGCTACCATGGAAAAGCCATTTACCAGTTACATGTATCACAAGTGTGGTAAGAGGATGGTTTAATAGTTCTGAAAAACTGCAGGGGAAATTTCAACTCGACAGATCCCTACAATTTCATTGAATAAATTCAAGAAACACCAGTAAACTTCCAGTTAATTAATGCCAGTATTATTTTTATTCATTAGGATTTAGTGTTATTTTCAACAGCATGGGTCATCATATCATGCTGAGACAGTTTTATGGGTGGAGTAACCAGAAAGACCCACTGAGCAGCAGTGAGAAACTGTCAGACCCTGCAGCTTACTAACCCAGCACAAGAAGTGGTTGAAGGCAAATGCATCAATGTGCAGTATATGTTAGTACACAGTGCCACTGGTGGGCAATTGGGATTAACTCCTTGCATGCTGCTGGTGGATATTCTTGCCCAGAACCCCAAATCTCATGTCTCCAGAATAAGTGTAATTTTGGCATTTTAAACCAAATGTTCACACTGTAAATTTCATCAAATTTTGACAAATGATTTCTCGGGTTAAATTTCTCAAACATTTTCATCAAATCTAGGCATTGAAACAGCAACCATGACTAGATTTGAGAAAAATATTTTTAAAAATATTCAGCGGGTTAAGAATTAAGTGCCTTTCCGAAGAAAACAGCACAGACAGGGCCATGAGGATCAAATGTCAACCTTTTGGTTTAAACCTTTCGACAACCAGGGTCACCTCGTTTTGGACAATTTTATGGGTGGAAGCCAGAAAATCTGGGGAGAACCACTGAGTGATGGCAAGCAACTGTCAGACTCCCAAACGAACTCCACACAAGCTTGATTAACATTGGCTGTAGACAGGTGCACCATCGACATGCAGTACACACCCATACACAGTGCCACCGTGCCCCCATGTGGACAGTCAGTATTAAGTGCCTTGCCCAAGGGCACAATGCAGTTACCCCTGCCGAGGATCAAATCGTGAACCTTTCAGTTTGAAGTTCAATGCTGTAACCACTGCTCCCTTATGAAAATTATTTAATGAACTGTAGTATTCAGTTACTAGAGACTTCGTCAGTCTGCTTTACAAACGAGATAAACTTAGTATTTAATCTATTATATCTTGTTTGACAGAGCTCTGTCAAACAAGATATAATAGATTAAATATCTGTATTGGATGTACTGAGGATAAATAGGTCTGTAAAACTAGAGGCTCTACAGAGCCTGTAATCGCTCACCTGGAACTACATATAAAAATGTGATTTCCCATAGGCTTTCCATGGTAACTATGAGCTGAAATTGTGGCCATGTTTGCAACATTACATCAACATTACATGAGGATCATTGGTAGAAGGTGTCCCAGTCTCCAATCATGTGAAGTTTCAAAACATCTGAATCCATCAAACAGAATCATAGAACGTCTCTGGTGGCCATATTTTCCAACCAACAGGAACAGAAAGAGGATCTTTTGTAGGGGGCCTCCTACAGACCATTCTTGCCAAGTTCTGGTTCACGTCGGCTCAGTAGTTCCAGAGAGAAGATGAAAATGTGATTTCCCATAGGGTTTTTCTATTGTAACTATAAACTGCAATTGTGGCCATGTTTGCAAAACGATCAACATTAAATGAGGAACGTTGGTAGAGGGTGTGTCCAGTCATCAACCATGCAAAATTTCAAAACATTTAGCCCGGTGGTTTCAGAGAAGAGTTTTCAAAATTGACCAATCAGAATCAAAGAATGCTTCTGGCGGCCACGTTTTCCACCCAACAGGAATAAAATGAGTAACAGTTGTAGAGAACCTCTCACAGACAATACCTGCCAAGTCTGGTTCACATTGGCTCAGCTCTTTCAGTGAAGTTGATGAAAATGTGATTTCCTATAGGGTTTCTATAGTAACTATAAGCCACAATTGCGGCCATAATTGCAACCCGATGAAGATTAAATGAGGATCATTGGTAGAGGGGGTTACAGTCATCAGTCACATTAAGTTTTCAAACCATTTGGCCTTGTAGTTTCAAAGAAGATTTTCTTGAAAATGCACACATTTATGTTTCAACAAAAAAAATCAGTAAAAAAAAGGTTAAATATTTTGAAAATAACAATTTTTTCAGACAGTATTCTCTTTTAAAATAGCATTGGATAGGTAAAGGGTTACAGGAAACACATTTTACACTAATTTTGTCAGATCTTAAAAGATATATATAATTATTGTCATCTGAGCTAACATGATGGGAACAGAATATAAACAAACTTCCATGCTTTCCAAATACCTGTCATCAATCAGTATTTTCTGATAAGTAACTTGAGAAGAATAATACATATATCAACATACAGTTGCACTTGTTTACAGTACAAGTCAAAATAAGTTGTAGGATAATCCTATAAACTATGCATCTTTCTCTTCCTACACTGATAAGACCAGAAGCTGACAGCATTTTCTGAAAAGATCTCACTGATAGCTTTCCAGAAAATGTCAGATTCTGATCTTGTCAGTGCAAGAGCAGCAGTTTACTTAGTTTATTGCAGTTATGCTACAGCTTATTTTGACTTGTACTGTATACACAATATATGGGTTTTTTTTCCCCAGTTCTCAGCGGAGAAAACTGGAACCAACCCTTACCAGATTTTAAAAAAAAGTATTTTGCTGACAGCACAATCTTCCTGCAGAGAGGCATTGGGTTAAGCATTAGAATATAGCCTCTGGCGGCCACCTATTTCCATCCTCTCATAGACCATTCCTGCGAAGCTTGGTTCACGTCAGCTCAGTAGTTCTAGAGAAGATCAAAATGTGATTTCCCATAGGGTTTCTATAGTAACTATAAGCCGCAATTACGGCCATGTTAACAACCCAATCAACATTGAATGAGGATCGTTGGTAGAGGGGCTCCCAGGCATAACTTATGTGAAGTATCAAAAATTTGGCCTGGCAGTTTCAGAGAAGATTTTTGAAAATCCACCAACCAGAATCAAAGAATGCCTCTGGCGACCATATTTTTCAACCCATGGGAACAAAATGAGGATTGTTTGTAGAGAGCCTCCCATAGACCATTCCTGCCAGGTTTGGTTCACGTCAGCTCAGTCTTTCCAGAGAAGAAGAGGAAAATATGATTTCCCATAGGGTTTCAATAGTAACTATAAGCTGCAAATGTGGCCATGTTTACAACCCGATCAACATTAAATGAGGATCGTTGGTAGGGGCGTCCCAATCATCATTTATGTGAAGTTTCAAAACATTTGGCCAGGCAGTTTCAGAGGAGAAGATTTTTGAAAATCCACCAACCAGAATCAACGAATGCCTCTGGAAGCCATGTTTCTCATCCGATGGGAACAAAATTCCCTGTATGCTATGTTTTGATAAAAATAATATGAGTTGTACACTGTACTGAAGAGCTGAGGGGTGGGTTAATATGACCTCACAGTTAATGTATGTGGCCCTCACAGTTAACATATATCAATGAAAGTTACCAAGTTACAGTGAAATTATTCCAAAACGAGTCATCGTATCAAGTTACATTGAAATCCTTTCATAAATATGGCCTGTAGACTGTGCTAAAGGTTTTTGGGCTTCGGGCCCCTGTAGCCACCAGGTTCCCAATTGCGTCCAAAGGGAACATTCTCATCTAGACATTATATGAAGTCAACCTACCAAGTTACAATGAAATCCCTTCATAAATATGACCTGTAGACTGTGCTGAAGGTTTTCAGGCTTCGGGCTCGGGCAGCCATCATGGTTGAATGATCGCAACCAAAGGGGACAATCTCATCTGGGCATCATCTGGAGTGATTCTACAAAGTTACAATGAAATCCCTTCATAAATATGACCTGTAGCCTGCGCTAAAGGTTTTCGGGCTTCGGGCCCATGAAGCCATCACAGTTGACCAATCACGACCAAAAGGGGATGTCATCATCTAGGCATTATATGGAGTCAACCTAACAGATTACAATGAAATCCTCCTATAAATATGACCTTTTGCCCATGCTAAAGGTTTTTGGGCTCGGGCACCCATCAAGGCTGAATGATCGTGATCAAAGTGGGACCTTCTCATCTAGACATTATTTGAAGTCATCCTACGAAGTTACAATGAAATCCCTTCATAAATATGACCTGTAGACTGTGCTAAAGGTTTTCGGGCTTCGGGCCCTTGTAGCCGTCACAGTTGCCCAATTACGTCCAAAAGGGGACTTTCTCATCTAGACATTATATGAAGTCAACCCACCAAGTTACAATGAAATTCCTCAAAAAATATTACCTTTAGACTAGGCTAAAGGTTTTCTGGGGTTTGGGCTTCGGCAGTCGTTATGGTTGGTAGATAACGCCTAAATGGGGAAATTCTCATCTAGACATCATAAGGAGTCATCCTACCAAGTTACAATGAAATCCCTCCATATTAAACATGACCTGCAGACTGTGCTAAAAGTTTTTGGGTTTCGGGCTTGGGCAGCCATCATGGTTGACAGATCATGCCCAAAAGGGGACGTTCTCATCTAGGAATTATACAGAGGCATCCTACCAAGTTACAATGAAATCCCTTCATAAATACGACCTGTAGACTGTGCTAATGGTTTTTGGGTTTGGGGCTCTGGCAGCCATACCGGTTGACCGATTGCGACCAAAAGGGGACGTTCTCATCTAGACATGACCCTGCATATGAAAACCTGCATATGAAATTTCATGACGATCAGACAAGAACTGCGGGTGTATCCCGTGCTAAAGGAAAATGTGAACAGACTCACAGACTTCCGTACGCGTGATGGCATAGCTTATCTTGACTTTGTCAAGTTAAGCTAAAAACAATAGCCATAACAGGTGTGTTTGGTCAACAGGAAGTTGGTGGTGGGAACATTCCAATTACTTTTAAGATTTGAATATTGTCTTTCATGATTGGATATTCAATTTCAAATATTCGCTTCAGCATTACCAGCATACCAAAATGAAAATTCACTCCCACAATGTTCAAATAGTAATCAATTCTCCTTGGACTGTAAATATCCATAACAGTTTTCCTGCACTGGTTTTCAGTAGTAATATCCGCTGGTCCAATACAGCACATGCACTTTCAAACTACTGTGTTGTAGTGAAAATTCAGCAACATGTACCAATTCCTTAGGTGTTTGACAAAAAAAAGTGCCACAACAAAACCAGGGTTCCTGCACAGGAATGAGGACTCAATTCATAGAGTTTCCAGGACGGCCGCAGTATAGTTTCAAGAACTTTCAAGGAGGTGGAAATGAAATCTTCCCCTTCCCTGTCTGGGGTGAAGGGTTTCAAATTGTATGCACACATTTCATATTGTTTTTGTGGAATTTTAGTATGCAGAATGGAAATGCAAACAATTTTTAGGTGTAGAAGATTGTCCTCGCCGATTACAATGGTAGCATCCATTCATTGACAGGTTAACTTCATTGATAACGATTGACGATAGGTGGCGCCAAGGAAAAGGACATTTTGAGGATCATAACAGCTATAAACGGCGAGGATTCTCATCAATTAAAAATAAAAAGGAGTTATCTGCTCCTGTCACATGTACAACAACAATTGAGGATCAACATGGATGCAAAGTTTAAACAATAAAGCAAGTAAAATGTTGAAGGAGTAGGCGACACAAAAGTGTAATGTTTCAAGTACTAAAAGGGGGCATAACTCTCGAAATACAAAACTGAGTTATCTGCTCCTGTCGCATGCACAACGACAACTGATGATCAACATGGGTGCAAAGTTTGAACAATAAAGCAAGTAAAATGTTGGCGTAGGCGACACAATAGTGTAATGTTTCAAGTACTAAAAGGGGGACATAACTCCGGAAATACAAAACAGAGTTACCTGTTCTTGTCACATGCACAACAACAATTGGTGATCAACATGTGTGCAAAATTTGAACAATATAGCATGTAAAATGTTGAAGGAGTAGGTGACACAATACTGTACTGTTTTGAGTATTAAAAGGGGGAACATAACTCTGGAAGTACAAAACAGAGTTACCTGCTCTTGTCACATGCACAACGGCAATTGGTGATCAACATGTGTGCAAAGTTTGAACAATATAGCACGTAAATTGTTGAAGGAGTAGGCGGCACAATACTGTAATGTTTTCAGTACTAAAAGGGGCATAACTCTGGAAATACTAAATGGAGTTACCTGCTCTTGTCACATGCACAACAGCATTTACGGATCAACATGTTTGTAAAGTTTGAACAATGTACCATGTAAACCTTTGAAGTAGGCAACACAAAAATTGTTTACGGACGGACAGACAGACAGATGGACAACGTCATAACATAATACGACCGTCAAAAAATGACGGGCATATAAAAGCAATGGTGCTCCCCTCTTAGAACAACACAGTTACAGTACAGCTGCCGTGGACTGGTAGTAATCTACGAGTGGGCATTTATATCCATGCATGCATTTACCAGGTAATAAAAATCAGCAACGGCAAAATTGTAATAAATGAAGCACCAGGTTGTACCCGGTGCTTCATTAATTTTTTATAATTATTCCTATAATTAGTGTTTGGAATTCAATATTATTGCGTCTGTGGAAATATTGTCCACTTGTGGAAAGTGACCAGTCCACGGCAGTTGATGAAGCACCGGGTAATACCTGGTGCTTCATTAATTAAATTTTTGATGATTATTCCTATCAATTGTGTTTGGAATCTAATATTATTTCGTCCGTGGAAATATTGCCCACTCGTAAAAAGTGGCCAGCCCACCGCAGCCGTACTGTACATGTAAGCTAAGGTAGTTTAATTTTAATGTCAAATCACAATCATAATGGCAAAATGATGCAGGATTCTCATTCTACTGGTAGACATTCTGTTAGACACAGATGCATTTCATCATCAAAATTTGGTTCACTTTAAGGCGAGCTGAGTATTGCTGAAATGAATCTCCTCTGATCGCCTAATATCTCAAGGGTTTTTAAATAAAGCTCCAATATTCAAGAACTTTTAAGGTCCTTGGCAAGGGATTTTTAAATTTCAGAACTTGCAAGGAATTCAGGGAGCTATGGCAAACCCTGCAAATGCTGTTCTAATTAATGAAAATCCTTCAAAAAATGACACAAGATGAACAAAAGCCTAACAATGTTTTTCATACCAAATTAATTCTCCAGGACTGCTCTGGTATATTCTCAAAGGCTTTCAAGCGACTTGAGATGATAAATTCAAGGAAGCTCCCCTCAATGAACTGCACAGTTATATTATTATTTATTTATTGCTGTTTAAGGTCACATACTTATGATTAATACAATAAAAGCTCTTGGACGAGCCCGAGAGAGTGGATAGTTAAGCTATACCCTTTTGGAAGCTAACTTGCCTGACTGGTTTCATTCTAATTTGAACTCATCAGAAGCGAAGTGTTGGGTCGGCCTTTCCCTTTATATACTATCTGGTTTGGCGGTACCATTTTTCAGTGTGGTGGTACCAATCCGTGTGTCTGGCGGTACCATTTCAGATGTTATAAGTGGCGGTACTGGTACAGATATGGGTGGCGGTACCTATACCGTGTCGTTTGTTCTGTGACGTATAGTGGACTGTATATTAGAGTTACATCTGGCGGTACAGTTTCGGGTATGGCGGTACCGATGTTCTATAACAGTGTTGATGATGTCAATTAGGTCTCAATATTTGAGTCCAAAGGTTTGAATACAAAAATAAATTATTCCATAATTTTTTTATTTGAAGATAGTAGCAGTTTTGCCGTGATGGAGGAAGGAAAAATAAGGTGTAGTTGTAAAGCTAAGAGATGACAAGTGATAGCCTAACTATCCACTCTCTTGCGCTCCTCCAAGTGCTTTTATTGTATTAACTTTAAGTGGATAGCGTAACTATGGCAGACATCACGGCCGATAGTTCGTTAAGCATGCTGAGCTTAACATCCAGCAACAACACAACCGTCTTCTTAGCAGAGGATGACGATGAACGTGGGAGAAAACGGCAAAGATTCAACAGTGGCCGAAATCCCGCTATGGGCACCACAACACCCAAAACGGAAATCACTCCGGCTAACCGCTCAACATACAAGAACCTGAGGAATCTCAGTTTTAAAGCAGTAAAACTTGCATTACAACAACAATCTTTAGATAAGTGCGCAACAAATAACCTATCCCCGATAGGATTGAAAGCTGCAATACCTCAATGTCGGAGCCCAAGAACGGACATAACGAAAAACAGAAAATTGCATTTACCCAATTAGCTGTTCCAAATGCAGAAAACAATATGTGGGCAAATCCAAATGCCAATTCCACATTCGCATTAAAGAACACTTAGCCGATAATAAATTTAAGAGAGACAAACCTGTCTCCTACCATTATAATCAAGCAGACCACACCGTGAATAATGTTAAATTCAGGATGATACAAATCCTAAACTCTGATCCCGACAACCCGAAAAATACGGATAGAAGACGCACTGCTTAAATAAAATGGATTTTCCAACTCAAAATGCTCATACCATTCGGCTGGAACAGAAAGGACTTCTAGTCTATTCTTTAGTCACATACTTATGCACAATGGCTAATCATGACCGAGACAGTTTTACGGGTGGAGGAAGCCGGAGTACCCGGAGAGAACCACCAAGCAACAACGAGCAGCTGCCAGCTCCCCAACATCATAACTCCGCACTGCAGCACAGACAGGGTTAGATTGGTTAAAGACATGCACGCCATCGACATGCAGTACCCCTTAGTACATGGCATCATCGTATCCCAATGTGGACAATCGGGGTTAAGTGCCCTGCCCAAGGACACAACGTGGGAGTTCGAATCAATCGCTCAGATAATCACCCATCCGAGGACTAACCGGGCTCGATGTTGCTTAACTCTGGTGATCTGACAAGAACCGCCCCCAACTACACAGTTAAAAAGAAAGTTGAGGTAGTTAGTATTCAATTTGCAAAATTCTATCTCATATCACAATCATATCCACAATCCAATGCAGGATTCTCATTCTACTATGCAGGTATTATAAGTTAGGGGAAGTTCACACATACAGTGTAACATGCAGCGAATTGAGAACAATATAAGGTGAGGCTTGGGAATATGCCAGCTTGATTGCAAGACAGATCCACCTGGAAATAGAATGGGAAGAGATAAACTGCCTCTTAGGAATGAGAGACAGAAAGAAGCTCTTCCGACCCCTCCTAATGAACTGAGTGTGATTAATGTGAGTCTTGATCGCACGAACAGGACAAAGAAGAGGTCTCCGGCCATCAACAGCAGGGAGAGCCCGAATGCAGATGGGAGGAGGTACCGAATCAGGAAGTTGATTCTTAGCCAGAAAAGAGCAATCAGTAGTGAAGGTGACACTGTTAGCCTCATTTCTGAAGAAAGCAGAATCACCAGATAGCGCATGAAGCTCACTGACACGTCGAGCAGAAGTAAACGCTAGAAGGAAAGCCGTCTTATAGGTGAGAAAACACATATCGGTCTCAGATAAAGGCTCGAATGGCACCCCCTCCAAACAGTGCAACACCCATGCCAAGTTCCACTTGGGTGTAAGATGAAAAACTCGAGGCCTCTTCAAAGAAAAGTGCCGAATGAGTTTGGATAGAAAAAGATTGCACCGCTTTCCCACATAAGAGAAAGTATCAGACATCATAGACCGATAGCCCTTAATCGTAATAGGCTGGAGACCCTTGGAGTCAAAATTAAAAGGTATACCAGAAAATCCGCTATTTGAGCAATTGATGGATCATGGTAATCCACATTCTGATCTGTACACCAGCGGCAGAAAACCTTCCACTTCGCAGCATAAGTCATGCCAGTGGAATGTTGCCGCGATGCAGAAATGCACTCCACAGTTCGTCTCGAGAAACCTCAACGTTGGAGACAGGACCTGATAAAAGACAGGTGTAAAGGGACATGCTCGCCAGGTTGTTGTGATACTTCCTGGGATGACCCTGGGAAAGAAGATCGCGACGTAGAGGTAGATGAATCGGCCGATCTGTCAACAGAGGACGCAGCAGATTGATCCACACCCTCTGTGGAGACAGAGGTGCAATCAGAATGATCCTGCAACTGCAAGCACGAATCTTCGCCAATACTTGAGGAAGAATCGGTGCAGGAGGGAAGGCATAGCCGATCCAACCTGTCCAGTCCAGAGACAGAGCGTCTACCACAAATGCCAGAGGATCTAGACAAGGAGAGACAAAGGTCTCTACCTGATGATTCCAGCGAGCGGCGAAAAGGTCAACCAGAGGACGTCCCCACCACTCGCAAATCGCCTGAAACACCGACCGAGGTAGCATCCATTCGGTTGGAAGGACACTGTCGCGTTGGGACAGGGAGTCTGCTAGGACGCTGAGATGCCCGGGAATGTGTCGAATGGACACCCGAGCATTTACATCCCGCGCCAACACAAGAAGATCCCGAGATAGCCGATACATGGGAATCGAATGTGTGCCTCCTTGATTCCGTATGTAGGCCACTACTGTCGAATTGTCTAAAAGAAGTAGGACAATATGGCCCGACAGGTGAGGGATCCAAAGCCGGAAACTCAACAGAAGATCAAGAAGCTCCTTCTGGTTGATATGAAGGCCCACCTGCTCGCTGTCCCACTCACCGTGAATGGACAGACCGAGAGGATCCAACGTAGCACCCCAGCTCCGATCGCTGGCATCCGCAGTAAGGATGCGATCGGCCAAAGGAAGATCCAACAGAACACCCTGTGTCAGTCAGGGAACATCGGCCCAAGGGTGGAGGTGACAAAGTAGGGACCGAGGAATAGGAAGTTCCAGGTCTAGCGGATCTACATTCGGACGCCAATGATCCAACAGGAAGTGTTGGAGAGGACGGACAAACAAGCGACCGAGCGGAATGAGATCTGTCACTGAACCGCAAAGGCCCAGCATCCGAAGGAAAGTCCTGGCCAAGACCGAGGAAGATTGAAGCAGGTTCCGAGTCAAGACGGAAAGAATCGTCGCCCGAGCATTGGGGACTGACACCACTTGTGAAGAGTGTCAAAATCCATCCCCAAATGACGAAATTGCTGAGAAGGAAGGAGATCCGACTTCTTGCGATTGACTCTGAAACCCAGCAACACTAGCAGGCAAAGAAACTGCCGGACATCTGACTCCAGAAAAGCAGCATCGTGGTGCCGTTGGAGGATCTTGACCAGGTAGGCTGACGAAGTCACAGCCGACTGAGTACGGTGAAAAGCAATGACAAGTGACATCGATCGGGTGAAGGCCCAAGGAGCCAGGTTCAAACCGAACAGGAGAGCTCTGAATTGATAGACTCGATCCTGAAACGAGAACCGAAGGAATTTCCGTGACGCCAGATGAATGGGTACATGGAAGTAGGCATCCTTCAGGTCGATACTGGCAGCAAAGTTGCCCTGATGAACTGAACGTCGAACTGACCGGAAAGTCTCTATACTGAAACGAGGTGCTATAATGTACTCATTCAGGATACTCAGAGCGATATCAGGATGAAGCTGGCCGTTTTTCTTTGGCACCAAGAAAAGTCTCGAGTAAAACCCCGGTGAAAGGGTGTTCCTGACCACCTCGATCGCCCCTTTTGGAGAGTAGATTGTTGATCTCCTGCGCCAGAAGGTCCCGATGTAGAGAATCGGAAGGGACCCAAGTCGGGAGGGGCACCAGAGATAAACTGGGGTGCCGATGGAAGGACAGTCGCAGACCGGATTGTATGATGTCGAGGACCCAAGTGTCCAACGTTATCTCTGTCCAACGGTCGTAAAACAGCGACAGCCTTCCCCCGACTGGAGGCGAATCGAGGTGAGGACCTTCACTTGCAGCCTCGACAAGGCCCCCGAGAGGAGAAACCACCACCTCGGGAAGCGACAGAGTCCTGAGACTTTCCTGCCTGAGGCTGCCAGAGAGTCTGGCCGTGTCGGCGCTTCTTCTGAGCAGAAGGAGCAGACAGAGCCGAAGGCGTCGCCGATGAGGCAGATGCAGCAGGACACTTGGCGGGCCTGGAACGACCATCACCGCAGCAGCAGGTTGGTCCAGCTGTCGTAGCAAAAGCTGGTCCTTCCAATGACGAGGAACCTCACCACGGACAGCTTCCACGGAACCATAGAACAACTGAGGTCCAACCAAAGAGGCAGACCTCAAAACAGCATGCTGCTCAGAAGGAAGGGATGGAGAAGAATCCAGCTCCAAATTAGCCGTGTTACTGGCGTGAGCGTGTGTCAAGTTCATAAGAGCCTGTGACAAAACGCGAAAAGGTGTCATCAAACTCCCCTGGTAGAAAATATTCAGCCAGGGCAGCGATGACATGGTCCGCGAGAGATAACATACCCAGCATCTCTCGGGACAGGCCCACCTTAGACTTAACTACCGACATCGGGAGAACTGCCGGCTTAGGCTTAGTTAACCCGAGGGAAGAAGAATCCTCATCCACAGCAGTCATCCCTTGAAAGACTGGTGGACAGATGACATCGTAAACACGAAACCGCGATGGAGGCAGAAAGGCATCAGCTCTAGAAAAGAAAGAACCCTTGAGGGCCTTAGAACGCATTTTGGCGTCCAAGCCCTAGAAGGACTCAACAACCTGAGCCGATTGCAGAGGACGCGAAGCCCCAGAGCTAGAAGGCTCAACAGGGTTACGGCACGCCATAGAGGACCGCAGCCGGACGGTCACAAATGGCTGGTCTGAAGGTTGAATGTCCGGCAATAAGCTAAAGACAAAATCCAATGCCTGCCCCAAGACTGACGAGGGGAGCCCATCACCTTCAAGAAAATTATCATCCTCTGTTGCAGAAGAGACGTAGCCCAACTCGGGCTGACCAGCAGAAACCTCCTGTGAATACTGTGCAGTATCCAAAGGGCCAGGCAAGACATCTCAGCGAGCGACCAAAGGAGGTTGTGCCTCAGGAGGCACAGGGAAGCCAACTTGAGGGTTGCTAGAAAGCAACCGGGTGAGCGCCAAAACAGCCTGACGCAGGTCACCCTGAGAATCCGTCGCAGCAGCATCACCTGACGGAGTGTCCTCCCAATGGACCCTTCTGGTAGAAGAAACCAAATCCTCAGGAGGGATCGACGACGAACGTCGATCAGCAAACAGAATAGGGAGACGGTGAGAACACAATGGAGGATAGTCCCGATTGTGACGCTCAGGGGCAATCACTGACCTCTACGGAACAGAATGCCCTGCCTGCAAATCCTCTAAAGAGACCGACGACATACGTCGATCAGTAGCTGGACCTGGGACACGGTGAGAAGACACCGGAGGATTGTCCCAAGAATGGCAGAAACCTGCCTTTGGCCTCTGCGCAGCAGAAGGCAACCAACTGCCCATCCTCTGAGACCAACGGCAAGCATCGATCGACAGCCAGACTCGGAACACAGTGATGAATCACCGGAGGAAGGTTCCGAGAGTGACAGCTAACCGGGGCTGTCACTGACCTCTGCCGAACAGCAGGCCCTGGATGCCAATGTCCCATCCCCATCCTGCTAGTCAGCACACTAGCAGGGGAAGGAGGAACAATAAACGATTCGCTTGAGGGGGCGAGGAATCGCAGCCGAAGCGACCGAACGGCTCAACCGACTAGGAGCAAACCTAGCCAGATGAGACGGAGCAGACAGCAAACCCGCACAGCTTTGCCGCGAAGCCAGGGGAGGCTGAGAGCTCATTGACACACCAGCAGATACAGTCTCGGACCCCCGAGACTGTATACCATCCCAAGAAGAGATGGAAGAACCACCATCATACAGAATAGAATCTGTAGTAACAACTTCCTCAGCAACTGTCGACGGCGTAGGAGTCAAATCGGAGAGTGTCACCGAGCTGACCTCAGAGAAGCTCTCAACGAAAACAGACGCCTCAAGAGTGACATCAGGAGACAAAGAGACCACGTCTCCATGTCAGGTATCACCGCACTAGCACCGTCAACAGTTGCAGAGGAACTCGCCACAGAAAAAGACAGATCAGAATCCTGTGTGACAGAGTCACCACGTGCACTCACAGAAATATCTGATAAGGCACGGCTACCCTTACCCGAGAACGAGGGGTTCTAGCTCTAGACAGAACCACCTTGTTTACAGAAGCCCAGAATTTTGAGGACCAAACCTCACAAATACCACATGATTGGGCCTGAGTACAATTGTTGCAAGTGACACATGTGGAATGAGAGTCGTCCACATGTTTCACCTGCAAGCAAGAGGTACAAGGAATAGTCTTAGGCATAATATGATATATGAAATTAAGCTTCCCGCCGACAGAAAACAGAACAATGGTTATGTTCACATGTGGGGGCAAAACAAGACTGTGTGAAAAAGCAAGCAAAAATTATCAAAAAAATCATCAAATAGTGAATAATTTAGAAGCTTGAAAAGGATACAATTCACTTGCACATAATCAGATTAAGATAGCACATACAAATAAGTTGTTCACGAAGATAACAGGTAAAAAAATAGCATGAGTCACAAAATTTCCGACCAGTACAATGGCAGAAATAAAAGGAATTGACGTCACGGTTGTTGCGCATGCGCTCGGTAAATGCAAGAAGTGTGCAGAGAGAGTACCTGTAATTTCGAGCGACGGTCTCACTCGACCCTTTTTCGATCATTTTCCAGCTTTTGCACTCTATTACTTTTCCAACTTGTTTGGAAAAGTTTCTTAAAAGCTTGAGTTAGTTCCGAAGTAGGGCTTGCACTTATGTTACAGCCAATTGTAAACAATTGTGAGTAGTTTGAAAAGAAATATTGAGGACTGATTAAACCAAGTTCAAATGTCGTTCCAGCTGCAACATTTTTTTGACAGAAATGGAAAAAAATTGATAGCTCCCATCTAAACATCACCCCAAACATGCACACCAAGTTTCAAAGCAATCCGATCATAAATACGCACAATATGGTGTGCCCAAGGGAAATAATGATGCATAATTGCACTAGGTTCATCAAAGGCCATTGCCAGTGGCAACATTTTTTTGATGGAAATCAAAAGTCAATAGCTCGAATCTAGAAGTCACCCCAAACAAGCACACCAAGTTTCAAAGCAATGAGATCAAAAATGTGCACTGCAGGGTGTGCCAAAGGGAAATATTGATGCATAACTACACTAAGTTCATTGAAGGTCATTGCCAGCGGCAACATTTTTGGACGGAAATCTAAGAAAATTGATAGCTCCCATCTAGAGGTAATTCCAAACAAGCATACCAAGTTTTAAACCAAGATCATAAATGTACCCTGTAGGGCGTGCCAAAGGAATATATTGATGTCTGACTAAACTAAGTTCAATGGTCAGTGCCAGCACCAACATTTTTTGACAGAAATGGAAGAAAATTGATAGCTCCCATTTAGAGGTCACCCTAAACAAGCATACCAGGTTTCAAAGCAATCTGATCATAAATGTGCCCTGTATGGTATGCCAAAGAGAAATATTGAGGTCTGACTAAACTCAAAGAATGTTGACACCGGTAAAACTTTTTGATGGAAATCGAAGAAAATCGATGGCTCCCGTCTAGAGGTCACCCCAAACAAGCATACCAGGTTTCATACCGATCTGATCATAAATGCGACCTGTGCAGTGCACCAAAGGAAATTGTGGACGTATGTACTTACTCTGACGGATGAGAAGTGATGGCAAAAGCTCAGTCTGACTTGGTCAAGTTGAGCTAAAAATGAAAGAAATTCAAAGTCCACCAAAGGCAATAACTCCACCAAAATTCCCCAAATAGCACCTGCATTGAACATGAGGATAGACATCAATAAGACTTGCATACCAAATATGAAGTCATTCCACCCAGTGTTGATCACAGATCGACCGACAATCAGACCAACATTGCCACAAACAGATTTGCTTGTTGCAGCTAAAAATATGAAAATAACCATTTAACCCTTTACCCAAAGCAGATGATATCAAAAATTGTAATTCACCAGTAAAATTTAAATTTGTTGTTCTTTCTAAACCCATAATTTGATTGGCTGAGAGTCGGTCAGCTCCATGCTCTAATCTCGGATAAATTCACTCGTACCGTACTCTAACTGCCAGAAGATGGTCAATCAGAACGTATCTGCATCCAGGCTACACACAAGCAATGGCACTAAATCGCTCCTATCACAGATCGAACACACCCCAGAGTTGTTTTCTATGGCAACTGTTGTTGTAGAGAAAATTTTCAAAAGATAAATATTGATCACCAACCTTCTTGATTCTGTTCTGTTTCACGTATTCTGAATATTCCTTCCAAATATTTGTTACTTTCCAGAGTGATATTTAGGCTTTTCCCTCTGGAAAAGACTATTGTTTTTCTACGGATTATTATTTTTTGTTTTTTTTTTTTTGTTTTTTTTCCACACATTTTGTCCGTACGATTCAGAAGCCATTTTCGAACCGATTTTCACAAAATTTTGCACACAGATAGAGGGGCACAAAATCTAAAAATGTACCGAAGCGGATTTTTCGATTTAACCCTTATTTTGTCAGAATTGGCAAAAAACTGTCAAAATTGGGGTTTATCGGCACTTTCTCGAAACACGTCTTGTAGATTTTTTTTAAACATTCATCATTGCTAGACCTGCCTGTGATACGACCTTTGATACACACGACATATCAGGTGATGCATGTGGTAACCCTCTACAGGCTGCCAAACATCGAAATTTTGATGAAATGGGCTGTTTTCGGGCCCCCACAGCACCCAAACGAGACACGGTAGATACACATAACTGCTTTTATTGGAAGTGGAATTCACCGAGGATCATTTTTGTAAGTAATAAGGGTGTTCAGAAAACCAAGCGTTAACCCGTTTTGGGCTGGTTAAACAGCAATACCCCCAAAAAGCTCAAAACTTCATGTTTTCCGTGGATTTCTCTAGACGAGTCTTGTAGATTTTCAGGAAATATTTGTCACTCCCAGGTCTTGGTGTGACATTACAAATTGCATGGACAAAATATTCCGGTCAGCATTAGTTAACCCTCCCCGAGCTGCTAAACATAAAAATTGTGATAAAATGGGCTGTTTTTGGACACCAACAGCACCCAAACGGTATACCACAGAGAAAGTGGCCTTCATTTATCGGACGCAAAATTGATCGGAAAATATTTTTGAAAGTGGTAAGGGTATTCAAAATTCGACGTCTTAACCCATTTTCGGCCGGTTAAAGAGAGATACCCATTAAAACCTTAAAATACCCTCTTTCTGTGGATTTCTCTAAAAACATCTCGTAGGTTTTCAAGAAAAAAATCGGCTATTTGTAGGTCTTGGTGTGACATTACAAGTTGCATGGACAAAATATTCCGGTCAGCATTAGTTAACCCTCCCAGGGCTCCTCAACATCAAAATTGTGATAAAATTGGCAGTTTGTGGACACCAACAGCACCCAATGGGTACACCACAAAGAAAAGCGCCTCCTTTTATCGAGTGTACAATTTATACAGAAACATTTTTTTAAGTAGTAAGGGTATTCAAAAGTCGAAGTCTTAACCCATTTTGGGTAGGCTAAGAGAGATATCCCTCAAAAGCTTTAAATTCCCATTTTCTGTGAATTTTCGTAACAGTAACTTGTAGGGTTTCAAGAAAAATTAACTATTCGTAGGTCTTTATGTGACATTACAAGTTGTAGGGACAAAATACTCCGGTGAGCGTTTATTAACCATCTACAAGCTGCCAAGTATCGTAATTTTGTTGACATGGGCTGTTTTCAGACACGTACAGCACCCAATGTATACACGAGAGATAAACGTAATCACCTTTGTTGTAAGTGGAATTCACAGAGGACCATTTTTGTAAGTAATAAGGGTGTTCAAAAAACCAAGCGTTAACCCCTGTTGGGGAGGTTAACAGGGATACCCATCGAAAGCTTAAAAATCGTTTTCCCTGGATTTCTTTACAAACATCTTGTAGGGTTTTCAAGAGAAAATGGCTGTTGATAGGTCTTGGTATCACATTACCAGTTGCATAGATAACTTATTCTGGTAGGTATTTGTTACCCCTCCATGGGCTGCAAAATGTCAAAAAATTTGAAGAAATAGTCTGTTTTTGGACACTAACAACATCAAATGGAAATGCCACAGAGAAACGTAACTTCTTTTACTGGACGCAAAACTGATAGAGAAACATTTTTGTAAGTAGTAAGGATATTCAAAAATCGAGGTCTTAACCCATTGTCGACTGGTTAAGGAGATATACCCCTCAAAAGCTTAAAATTCCCGTTTTCTGTGGATTTCTCAAAAAAATCTAGCACGTTTTCAAGAAAAATTGACCATTTGCAGGTCTTTGAGTGCCATTACAAGTTGCATGGACAAAATATTCCAGTAAGCAATTATTAACCCTCCAGAGCCTGGAAAGTATAGACATTTTGAGAAAATGGGCTGTTTTGGGGCACCCATAACATCCAATGTGTTCCTGCGTTATAAACATAACCTTCCTCATTGGAAGTGAAATTCACTGAGGATCATTTTTGTAAGTAATGAAGGTATTCACAAAACCAGGCATTAATCCGTTTTGGGCTGGTTACAGAGCGATACCCCTCAGAAGGTTAAAAATTCATATTTTCCGACGATTTCTCTAAAAGCCTCTCGTAGGTTTTCAAGACAAATATTGGCCATTCTCATTTGAGACTACTATACTCACCTTGTATGAACTCAAAAGTAAGTGTATATTTATTTATTATCAAGAATAACCGCCCATAAGTTCCACTCTCACCGTGTCCCGCTTCATCGGTCGCCAGCGGTCGATTTATCCAAACAAAATTACCAAGGTTACCACCTCCCCCCTGCCTCTTTCTCCAACCAAACACACATTGAAAGGTACGCCTCACCTCGTATTCCACACTGCCCTGCATGATATCATTTATTATTTATTTATTGGTGTTTAAGGGCATATACTTATGCACAATGGCTAATCTACAGGTGGAGGAAGCCGCAGTACCTGGAGAGAACCACCGAGCAACGACGAGCAGCTGCCAGCTTCCCAACATCGTAACTCCGAACTGCAGCACAGGCAGGGTTAGATTGGCTGAAGACATGCGTACCGTCGACGTGCAGTACGCCTTAGTACATGGCGGCATCGTGCCCCCATATGGAGAATCAGAGTTAAGTGCCTTGCCCAAGGACACAGCATGGGAGTCCGAATTGATCGCTCAGACGGCCACCCATCCAATGATTAACCAGGCTCAACGTTGCTTAACTTCGGTGATCTGAGGAGAACCGGCTACCACAATGCCACCGCTCTGCCACTGCATGATAAGAAAGCAGTAAATAACGTTAGCTACAATGGGATCAGTTACTTATAATATCAAATAGTGTTGACACTATAGCGTTTCCCCGACAGTGGGTCCAGGTATATAATAGTCTGTAAAACGGCTATACACTGCCCCTCCTCTGTCCCAGAGTGGCGACGTGGCAGTATATATCTATCTTACTGACGCTATGTTGTGCCTAAGGAACCTTACAATAAAAGGTGGGGATCCCCAACATGGGAAGGGGGGTGGGGGGGGGGGGGGGCAGGTATATCTACTACTCTGTAAATGCAGTGGTGCATGGCGCCAACATTCCCCCGGCAGTGGGGCTAGATATATACCAGTTTGTAAGACGGTTATACTCCCCTTCTCCGTCCCTGGGTATATTTTATCTGCACATATGTACAAACAACACTTCCTGTTTTCGTATGTAATTATTGTAGGTTATAACTTCATGTTTGTCGTTGTATGTATGGATATCTTCATTGTAATAAATAAAACTAATCCTACGGGGAAAAACCAATTGGAGAGAAATTTACTTCTGCTATTAACAGACAGGTGATAGGTGAGCTCTACAAGGTGTGAAAAAATGACATAATCATGCATAACAACTGTGGTCTAATAGGAGATAATTGATACAGGGACTATACATGACATGCTCAAGAATTTAAAGTTCACATTTTCTGTGGATATCTTCAACTGGTTCTTACAGATTTTTAAGAACAAATAAACCCTGGAGACGAAGTATTCTCGCAAGCCTTCATTAACCCTCCACAAACCGTCAACTATCGAATTTTTAGGTAATTTGAGATACAATGGGCTATTTACATTAGACGCTGATTCTCAGACGCTGATATTAATATTAACCCTCTCCACAAACAATGATGATTTAACCAAAACGTTCTTTTATCACACTGGGTCATTTGAGACTATTACACCCACTTTTCTCAAGACATCAATAAAAATACTTTAATGATACAATTAAAAACAATTCTTCAGACACTCCAGGGTCATAAAAAATCATGGATGTTTATCAATCCTCTACAGACTGCCAAGCATCGTAATTTTGTTGAAATGGGCTGTTTTCAGACACGCGCAACACCCAACGTGTACTTGGGAATTACCCATAATCTCCTTTGTTGGAAGTGGAATTCACCGAGGACCATTTTTGTAAGTAATAAGGGTATTCAAAAAACCAAGCGTTAACCCCTTTTGTGGTTGTTAATAGTGATACCCATCAAAGGCTTCAAAATTTATGTTTTCCCTGGATTTCTTTACAAACATCTGGTAGCGTTTTCAAGAGAAAATGGCCATTGATAGGTCATGGTGTCACATTACCAGGTGATTGGATAAATTATTCCGGTAAGCATTTGTTAACCCTCCATGGGCTGCTAAATGTCAAAATTTTGAAAAAATAGCCTGTTTTGGAACAACAACAACATCAAAAGGGAATGCAACAGAGAAACGTAACTTCTTTTACCGGACGCAAAACTGACAGGGAAACATTTTTGTAAGTAGTAAATGGATTCAAAAATCGAGGTCTGAAGCCATTTTTGACTGGTTAAGGAGATATAACCCTTAAAAGTTTAAAATTCCAGTTTTCTATGGATTTCTCAACAACAAAAAATTCAAGAACAATTGACCATTCGCAGGTCTTCGAGTGACATTACAAGCATGAACAAAATGTTTCGGTAAACATTTGTTAACCCTCCAGAGGCTGCCAGGCATAGACATTTGGAGAAAATGGGCTCTTCTTGGGCAACCATAATACCAAATGTGTACCTACGAGATAAACATAACCTCCTTCATTGGAAGTGGAATTCACCGTCGATCATTTTTGTAAGTAATGAAGGTATTCACGAAACCAAGCATTAACCCTTTAGAGCTGGTTACAGGGACATACCCCTCAAAAGGTTAAACATTTGTGTTATCTGATGATTTCTTTAAAAACATGCCGTAGATTTTCAAGAAAAAATGGCCATTCTCTGATCTTAGTGTGACATTACAAGTTGCATGTACAAAATATTCCTGTAAGCATTTGTTAACCTTATGCAGGTTCTCAAACATCAAAATGTTGATAAAATGGGCTGTGTTTGCGTACCCACAGCACCCAAAGTTGGGAGGAGAGATCAAAATAAGTGGAAGTAGAATTCACTGAGAATTATTTTTGGAAGTAATAAGAGTATTCAAAAAACAACACTTAACCCGTTTTGGGCTGGATAAACAATGATACCCATCAAAAGCTTAAAATTCATGTTCTCCCTGGATTTCTCTGCATACATCTTGTAGATTTTAAAGAAAAAAATGGCCAGTCACAGTTCTTGATGTGACATTACAAGAATAAATATTCCTGTTACCACTTGTTAACCCTCTACAAGCTGCCAGACATCAATATTTGGGATACATTTGAGATAAAATGAACCATTTTTAAATTGACACAGCACTCAGTGGGTATGTGTCAAACAAACATAACTCCTTTTGTCGGTCATTGACTTGTTGGAAGACGATATTGACATTAAACCAGTCCACCGTTAATGATGGTTTTTACCTAAACAATTTTTTATCAAACTCTCTCATTTGAGATTACTATCTTCACCTTTTTCATAACATCAATGAAGGGACTTCAGTGAGACAGTTAAAAACAACAAGACACTGTGGGGTCATGAAAAATCATGGAATCTCATCGGGAAAAAGCCATGATTCTCCAGAATCATAAAGTCTAGTTTGTCTCATGTTTTTTAGAACATCACAAACACAACAGTAAACACTCTGAGCCGACTTTTGAAGTAAAACTTCACACTGTAGCCATAGGTCGATTCCCGTAACTTAAAAATGCAGAGTTTTAGATTGCGGTATAGGCCTTGTTTATGATTGTATATCGCATACAGAAACAATATTGGTGAAAGATTTCACAGCAAAAACTATGGATTTCTGGTCAACAAATAGAACAGACTTTCAATTTGAAAACTACTACTTGTTTCTTCTGACACTTAATTTCATCACACCTCAAAATTAAACTGAATGGTCTCCCTTCTCTCTTATGAACTCTTACGTCACCCAAGTCACCAATCGAACACACCCTGTAAATTCAATCATGGAAAATAGACCGAGATTGAAAATGACATTTTTTTTTATTGTTTTTCTTCAAATAAAATGGGTTTGGAGAATTTTTTCACTTCTAACAATGACAGGAATTACAATGGAGATAAACGTCTCTTGTTTTGTTAGACATTTGGGAATTTGACTATGGAAAGCCATTTATTAACTCGCCCCCTTTAGGGCTCATTAACAAATGGTTTTCCATAGTCAAATTCTAAAATGTCTAACTCAACAACAGACATTTATCTCCTAAATATTATTTTAAATATTACTTTTTTTAATTTTTCAAAACATTCCAACCAAACCATATTATGTGAAGCTCTCATTAGAACAACCTCCACAGGCTTGTTCCAATGAGGGGGTCACATGATATCGTTCTGTTGAAATGTTTGGGAAAAAAAGAAAATTTTCAACTGTTTAACTTGTATGTTACATGTATGGATGTGGCAAACTTGTTAGTTAAAGGGTTAACATGTTGGATTCAACATCTCTGTATGCAAATCCATTTTTGTTCTACCTATGATACTTTGATCACTTGATTATCTTCTGAATCTGTCCCGCTAATCTGCAAACAAATCACCGGGAATGGCAGGAAGACAGCCAATCTGGCTATGTCATTTCCCGCAGCACATGTAATTCACTATATATTGGTAGATATATTGCATTGTATTATTCTCTGTGAAATTATTATGCATTCAATTTATTTGTATAAAAAATATATGCTTGTGCTGCAAATAAAGTTATGTAAAAAGGGCAGGGGCGGATCCAGGGGGGGGTGCCCTGGGTGCTCGAGCACCCCCCCCCCCCCCCCCCCACACACACACACACGCCTACTCACTACTCACAGTCATCCAAGAAAACTTGAATTTGCAGACATTCTGAAAGAGTGAGAACTTCATCCCAATCACAAGTGTTACTGTAATAAGCATACGCGATTACTGTATTTCCGATCCAGCCTCCAATAATCTATCTTGAAGATTTAATTTCAATAAAATGTAATTGTTATAAGAATGTGCCTGGAATTTAACCAGTTACCAATCACAGCTTTTCCCAAAATTGTGAATTTCTTAAAAAAAAAATTTAAAATATACCAATATCCATACAAATATGGATGGCATTTGAATCAGTTGACGAGCTGATTCCAATGTCATCCATATATTTACGGTCTTATGGACAAAGTTTCCACGTATATCAGCTCTGTTCGTAAATATATCTTTGTTCAGCTGAATCAGTGATGCTATAGTGACGTTCACCTTCAGCAATAGTTTTACACTATGACAGATGATTAAATGGGACAATTTAATATTTAACAAAGAGCATTTAACATTGGTGAATGATTCACCAATGTTAAATGCTCTTTGTTAAATATTAAATTGTCGCACAGTTGAACTTTCTGGATAATATCTACAGGCATTCTCTAGTAAACTGAAACAATTTAATGTTACAGAGCAACAGGACATCTTATTTCTTCAATAACATGAATAAAATAATTAAGCTACTTATCAGTTAAGATCAGTTGAACTTGATGGAACAATGTATTTACACAGTGTACAAGTTTGTGCGTTCACATAGCACGGTAGAAGCGCACAAACTGAGACAGGACTTGGGTGTTTCAGAAGCGGATCCAGGATTTTGAAATAGAGGGACGTCGCCCTCTATACTTATATGGTCACAAACTGTTGTGATGCAAGTGTGCGCATACTATTGATTTATAGTACGCACTGGCTTCAATTATTTTATTAGAATTGACTGGGGTGCGTCTTTGCCTTTGGCACGCTCCAGTCAATTCTAACAAAATAATTTTCAACGACGTATACTTTTTATATCTGATTAATAGACAGGGACGCAAGCGGCGTGCGCCCCTCTATTTTCTCAGAAATGATTTCTGAGAAAATAGAGGGGTGCACGCCACGTGCTCCCCCGTCTAAATCTGCCTTTGGGGTGTTTAACATTTAAATAGTATATGCATCTCAAAGTTGACCAGAAGAAATGTGACCCCCCCCCCTCCCCTCGGCCACTCACCCAGTGGCACCCACCCATCCACACTTTCACCCACCTACACACACTCATACCTCTTGGAACTTCTGTCGCCCCTGCGTACAACAGGTATGTCATGGTGAAAATTATTATGTTTCTTCCAGGCAATCCCTGCATTTCAGTTAATTTGATGCAAAATCCAGGGGTGATTATATTTGCTTCTTGGTAGGTAACAATTTCGAATGATTATTTTGTTTTTCATTGGGCAGTGTCAGTACCATAATTGTTTTTAACAAATTTTAGGCCAAATCGGCAGAAAATAGGTTTAAGAGAAAAGACAAATATATGACCAGGATACGTCTCAGATAGCATCTGATGGGTTCCTAATTCAAAATTTTTTCTGGGGAAGGACCCCCAGACCCCCTGCTAATTGCTTCGCGCCTCCGGCGCTCGCAAGAACGGTGCAGAGCGCCGTCACGCTGCGCGCCTTCGGTGCTTGTCGACCAAGAATAGCACCCCCCCCCCCCTTATAAAATTCTGGATCCGCCCCTGAAGGGTTTTTCAAAAATGAAAAAAAATATACAGCAATCATTTTCCACCTTCTCAGTTCTTGTATAGTTTTCATCTGCAGGGTTCTGGACTGTTTTGTCCTCTAGAGCTTTTGTCCTACACCCCATTACTTATTGTCATTTATAATCTGAAGAACAAGATACCCTGTGAAAAATAGACAGAATCTAAACACGATTTCCATGAAGCAGTGATCGCACAGTCAGTGCTAAAACATGCATCAGTCAAGAAATATTTATGCTTGAATCTGATGTATTTCATCCTGTAATTCATTTTGACAAAACTGTATTATTGAGAACATATCAATAAAATGTAAACTATCACCTAATGAATGCCAAGACAAGAGGGTTTTACTTAATGCTGACTTTTAATGAGTGTGCAGGATATATAAGAATCCATATGTTACTCATCAAGTAAAAGTTTTTTTTACATATCCAGTACATAATACAGATTTTTAAAGCAGGTAATAAATGCATATAGATGTGTGGTATAACTGAAGGTCATGTTCTGGTTGTTACGAGTCAAGAAAATAGTCCTAAACCATAACCATTGATCTCAATACAACTGGACTGCTGGAACGTCAATGAAAAACATTGTTGAACAATTTTTATTTATAGTAACTTCAACATCCCCTGACATGGCGGTGTTAAGACATTTTTCTAAATGTGACCAATGAGCAATCCAGTTAGAAAGAGATCTGTGACCATATAACACACAGGTGCCATACTCAGTTATTTTGTTACATTTTCATATTTTCTTTTCCCATAATCTTATATCCACGCACCTCTCCAGGAGTGAGCTATTCATTCACTCCTTGCAGGATAATGTTCAGCTCATCATTTTAGTGACATGACGGTCATGACCAGTTAATATGGCAAAGATGTTGTAGTCCATTCATGATTGTAGTTTTGAAAAGCACAGGAATGTGACTAACAACCTTTTGGAGTAAGTTTCAGTGTAGTGCAGTAGCCATTTCACTATGATAGGAAACTCTGTAATACTGGCCAGGGTGTCTGATGACTAGATTCACATCGCAAAATGCTCTTCAAAAATGCCAATTTCTAACCACTTTCTGTCATTTAAGTAGAGCCTGTCGAATCATAATGTTTCTCTCGAATTGAATCTTGCATCGAATCAAGCAAAATGTTCGAAACCAAATTGAATCACGAATCAGCTCCACTTTTCAATTGTTATGATACCATGGCTTACTGGCACTGTCTATCTCCATTAGTAATCAACCGATTATCAAAACTTGCTATGAGCCGATTACCGATTATTTCTCCACCGATTATGCAGATTCCGGCGGTTGAAATAGGACACAGAAGAAAATCTGTTGGTGCCTGTTATACTACAGAATTTCGTTGATAAATCACCAATTACAAAAGCTTAATACCACATAATTTCTCAGAGAATGCATGTTTAGTGCAGGGCAATATTAACCAAAATAATGTTTACATTTTGGGGGTGGGATGGGGGGAGAAGATAGTTATTAGCAATACAATCACATGATATTGTTCTCTTGTCAAGATTGTGTTTTGCTCAAGGACACATCACAGATGAAGACAGGCATAAAATCCATTTAAATTTTCGAGAATCTAAATGAGAATCCTACTATACTATAATACATTACAACATGATGTCAAAAAGTTTGGGAGAATCTTTACGAGAATCAGATTCTGGATTCTCGCCAAATTTTAAGCCCTGTCAGAAGCAGGTCAGAATCAAACCCTCCACCTTTTGATCTCAAGTCCAATGCCTTGAAGGGAGAAAAATAAATTAAGATACATTTTTCTATTCCATCTGTACATATAATACATAACAAGACAATTCAATTGATTAATACTGTATCCTTTCACAAAATGATTGAAAAATCCATTGTTTTATGAATGAGTGTCAATTTATATTAGACTGTGTGTACAGTGATCAAATCTGTGGGCACTGTTGGAAATCTAATTGTGTTCTTCCTCCATCTGTCAGCTTTGATGGATCATAGGACCTGGTACTAGAAGGAAAATAATTAACCCTTTATCATTCTTTTCAAATATATGTTGACAGATTAACTTTTCGCCTCTTGAAGATATTTCAACCATTACAAAAATACCCTGTTGCCTGTTCAGGGTTTCTGCAGAAAAAGACTGATAAAATTCAAGGCTCTTAAAGGCTGTTTCTTGATATATTCCAGCATTTTTCAATTCAAGGCCCTACAATAGCCCTTTTTACAGATTTTCAAGGCCCTGGCTTCACCAGACCCAACTAGACCCTCAGGTCATTACACTACAAGGGAAGTGGGAGGAGGGGATGATTACCGATTGTAGGACAAAACACCCTCGGACAAAACCCCCCTTGGGCAAAGCACCCTCGGATAAAACACCCTTAGGACAAAACACCCTTAGGATAAAACACCCTTAGGACAAAACACCCTTTTGATAAAGCACTTTTGGACAAAACATCCTCAATGGGATGTAGTTAGGACTATGCCCTCCCAAACTCTGGCATATTAAACTATATACAGTACAGTTGCAATCCACGTGTGGGCAGTGATGCCCATGCATGCATTTACCAGGTAATAAAAACAATCATCAGCAAAATATATTGGGTTGAAAACAATGGAGCTCCCCTCTTAGAGCAACACAGTTACAGTACAGCCATCGTGGACTGGTACTAATCCACGAGTGGGAGGTGATGTCCACGCATGTCTTTACCAGGTAATAAAAATCAGCAGCAGCATAATTTTAATAAATGAAGCACCGGGTTGTCAGCATTTTTATTTTGTGAATATTCAAGGCTTTTCAAGGTCCACTGTCACATTTTCTATGATGTTTATGCCTTTAATGAGCGTCAAATTCAAGGCTGTTCCTTGAATCCAAGCCCATGTGGGAACTCTGCTGGTAGTAGTAGAATTCTGGGTCTTGTCAGTAGTCAAGGTCTTTTCAATATCAGAGGCAGTTCATCTGCACACAGATGCAAATGTTTCAAGTGATGCACCCAGGAATTTAACCGACTCAATCTTGTTTGACAAAGCTCACTGCACTCTGTCAAACAATGCTGAATTGATTAAATTCCTACATGTACAGTACATGGAGAGTGGATTGTAACTAAATCACCCACAGAGTGCAGTTATCACCCAAACTATAGCTTTCAAATTCTGTCCATACGGACAAAAAACACAAGAAATGTTTCAGTCAATGGACCTCTGGGTTCAACCCGGAGGTCCATTGGCTAGAACTTTTCTTGTACTCATTATGCATTGCAACAAATTTGCAATTATTGATTGAGTGGAATCTCCACTCTGCAGGTGATTTGGTGATAATACACTCTACACGTACTGTACTTCAGTCTTTTGATTTTGAGGCAAGCTGTCACTCTTTCGTGCCATGCACCTGCAATTTTTACTTTTTGTGAGTTGACATCAGTGCACCTCGGTTCCACCTAGCGAGCAATTAACCCTTACCGGATTAAAAACGGCTGCATCTACCACGAAATATACAAATTGTGCCCTAGAAAAAAATTCACAAAAAAATTCAACAAAAACATATCATATGACCCCCTCAATGGAACCAGCTCATCAAGCTCTTTTCAATGAGGGATCACATGATACGGTTTTGTTGAATTTTTTCAAGAATTGGGTGAAAAGAACTAAAATAACAAAAATCTTGTTATCATGTGTTTTCTGGAAAGGGTTAAAATCTTTTGGTGGGAAATAGGCCAAATAATACAATGCGTGCCTGAAAATATGAACAATACTCCATGAATTATAAGCTGTAGCATTCTTAGACTTCCAACCAATCAAAACTAACTTTCCGAGAATTGATACATAAACAACATAATTCAACACAGCTCAAAGGCCAGTAATGCTACTCATGGTCTTTTTGCACATCCTTTCCAAGGAGAATCATCTGATTGACTTATGATTGGTCCATTGAAGTTGTACTGTACCAAACTCAAAATAAATTATTCGAAAAATCAGATAATACTTACTATGTACCAGTGGAGTGAACGGAGTACAGATGTTCGTTGAAGTTTTTCTTGAAAACATTTTCTGGATGCATGGACTCAACGATAGCGTGCTTCAAATGGTAGAGAGCAGTACACAGCGTGCCTCAAATTTTCAAAATCAAAAGACTGCAGTTGCATTATGGGAAAAAATTGCTTACAATTTTGATATTCTGACAGCAATGTGCAAAGGGTTATTTCTCTTCTGATGTGCCATCCTGCCTGCATAAATGGGATTTTGCAACAGATTTTTTTCCGAGGCAAAAAATTTGTTGCAGTAGAGAGTTTGGGGAGCATAGTGGATAAAGAGGCCTGAGAGTGGTAGGGGTTGAGATATCTTTCGAATTTATACACCCTGGGATATCTGCAGCAGACATTAAAAGTTTTGTACCAGCCATTGCTCTATTCTAATACAGGATACTCCATGAAGAAAGTGAATATAATGTCCAGTAAATATTGTTCAGTTTGCAAGTTCACAAAACAAACTCATTAAAGGACATAACAGAATTGTCTTTGCATAGAATAATTGATGTAAGTTTGAAAATAAAAGGTACAAGCAATATGTGATAGGTCAGAAACCAAATTTATTTTCCTCTTCAAAACAACTCACTCTAAATTCAGATTCCATAATGAAGTGCAGCTAGCAACAGAAATAAGTGGATATCACTGGTTCCTACACTTGAATAAGTACTCAAATAAAGAAGTTCCAGGACCTTCCTGGGACATTTTATATTAAAGGGCTTTCAAAGGGATAGAAATGAGAAAGGATGTTCTGGGGAAAAAATGCAGGCGCTCCTCTCCAATGACTTACAGGTTAATGTAAGCTGAAAGGGAGTTTGTACTCAATATTGCCAATTCTGACCCTCAGAATGTGAAAGGTCCCTTTTCTGGTCAAGGATCGTGATTTGGTGTGAATTCATAAAATAGATAGTTACTCAGTGAATTTGTGTGGTATACCAATCAAGATTTTCAACCTGCAGACCCAAGGCTACACATTGAAAATATTGACTGGTCTTCCACCAAGTAACGAATATAGACTACCAGTTGATGGATCTGAACTGGCATGGAATATACCGTCAGGATCCAAAGAATTAATGACATATCAGTCATATCCTCGATTTGATGCAGGATTCTCATTTTATGGGTCAGACATTCTTTAGACACAGGTGAGGTGAGATGAGTATTGGGGAAATGCATTTCCTCTATCACTGATTAAAGGTTTTCAAGGAAAGTCTCAATATTCAAGGACTTTCAAAATTACAGGACTTCCAAGCAATTCATGGAGATGCAGGATCTCTGATATCATGGCTCTGAGTGAAACACTAGGCTTTATTCTTTATTGATGCTTATGGTCACTTTCAGCATCTTTGGCTATATCATGACTGCAACACAGGTATGAAGAAGTCAAGTTTTCATTTATACCTATGCTGTCCACTTTACAGGATTTTCACCCCAGGTATTGGTTGTGGGTCCTATTTTACCAGTAAAGCAGAACTTGTTTATCACAGTAAACAAGCATGGCTCCACTTCCCAGGGTTCCCATGGGGAGACATACTCAGTTAGCTCTCACGCAAAAGAAAAATTTAAAAAGTACATATATATATTTTTATAACGGGAGTCACATACAAAAGTGGTAAGGGTTTTTTCAACACATTAATGTTTGGTAAAAAAAAACGTTGTTTGATTCTATGTATTATTTTGATGTCACACAGTTTGTAAATAGAACCAATCAAATGCTTCAACTGACAAAAGAAGATAGAATTCTCTGTTAATTTTCTACGAAAAGCAATGCAGCAGTTCTATTGGCCAGGAACAACCATCGAGCATACTTCCTTTCAAGTTCTTATTCCTTTGCAATTCAAAACAATACAGGAAAATGTAGACTTTTGCTCTGGCACCCTCATTTTTCTGAAAGCTCTGTATTTATATTAATTATTTATTGGTGTTTAAGGTCACATACTTATGCACAATGGCTAATCGTGACCGTGACAGTTTTACAGGTGGAGGAAGCTGGAGTACACGGAGAGAACCACCGAGCAACGACGAGCAGCTGTCAGCTCTCAGACATCGTAACTCTGAACTCAGCACCGCGTCACAGGCAGGGTTAGATTGGTTGAAGACATGCGCACCATCGACGCGCAGTACGCCTTAGTTCACAGCGTCATCGTGCCCCCATGTAGGCAATCGGGGTTAAGTGCCTTGCCCAAGGACACAATCTGAAACCTCTGATAGTGGCTTCTAGCACTTTAACCAGTTAATTTAGACTCACATCTGCTTTGTCATGAAGCAAGATTTGTTTGTGTGTCTGCAAGTTGAAGAAGCATGCTAATCAAAGATCAGTAATGTTTGCTCATATCCTGTGGGTCCAGATTTCCAGAAAAAATATTGCAAAATCAAGACCATATCACAAAAAAACAAACAAAAATTGCATCTTATATATTCTATATTTTTGCTCTTCATTTCTGAAAAGTGAGAACTGAGGCTGAAACATTTTCACAACCGACTGAGAGCTATAACTGGATAATATACGGTTATCTATTGCCATAATTTCAGCGAAGATGGGATCAAAACTATATGGATTGGAAAGCAGTATTCACAGAAACTATTCTGTAGTGTGTATACAGACAAATGCTGTAGAGTACTCAACAACATTCATTTGCACACATACTATGGAATAGTTTCTGCTGTCACTCAAAACTCACGGTCAATTCTGATCATTTACAAAGTCTTGACCGCCAGTCAATTATTTCTCAATATATACAACATGGCTTTGAGGTGTAATCTATCCCAAAGGAGAAGTGACAGATTTACTACATTTTAACTGTGGAATGACGATCACTATCAATATTCCAGGTAACCAGTTGCCATTCTTTCCTAATCGGTTAGGCAGGTAACTGATTTCAAACTTGTTATCCAGTTAACCATCTCAGTACCAATGAGATCCTACAGTGCTGTGGGGAGAATAGCAAAAAAATAATTTAATTTTGATACCCAGTCATGATCTGATCTGTGATCATAGTCCTCTACACCCACCCGTGTTTCAATTGATAAATAAAATATTGTGAAATCAAGAAAACTGTACCAAAACATCACATCAGATTCAATGTTTACAAATTTATTATTTGCAGGTGAAATTCTACAGTAATGTGTGGAGGGAAGCTGGAAGAGAATTTTGACCGAATCGTGACTTATTTGTGATTCGATCAAAATTCCTTGTCAACTATTGTGATCAGTGTACGTTCCAGGTCAGAAAAGATTACCAGAAATACACAAATAAGTGCAAGTCTTCTTGATATTTATGACGATAACTGTAACTAAAGATTGGAAAAGACAATGTCACCAACAGCCTATCTATACCATATTTCACCCAACACTGTATAATCAGTAACCTAAAAATGCTTAGTTAATAAGAAGACAATGAATTGATGGAAAAGAAATCCAACATCAGAAGGAACAGATTGCCTTTGACATGAAAAGGAGAAATTAATTACTGCTGTTTGAAGAAAGACTGCAGTCGACTTTCTCTCTTGAAACTTAAGGAATTCTGTCCTTGAATGAAAAAAACACCTGCAACCATGATATTTCTAGCTTTTATTATTTTCTTGTGAAGATAGTTGTTGATTCAAAAATTATTGATCAGAAAAGAAAAAATTTCTTTTTTTGTAAAAGTGTACTGCTCAACTGTCTTTGGTGTTAAATTCCAATTGCCTTGAATGAGCTGAATATTTTTGAAGATGATTTCCATTCAGTTCTTTTTAAGCACCTCATTAGTCAGAATAACCCTGGATGATTTCTGTTCAATATATTTACTGGTGCATGATGCCACATCAGCAACTAAGGCTATATAGTGACAATAAAAAGGTTTGTTGTGTAAATAGATAATCTTTTATGAAGAAAAATATTTAGAGTAAAATCACGAAACATATGCACTACAATGAAAGTGGAAATTGGAAGTGAGGACAGTAGTGAATAAAGATGCAAATAGTGAGCAAATCAACTTGTTGACAGGGAAACTTTTGAAGCTGATTTAAAAAACTAAAAACAATTAAAAATAAAAAAAAAATTTATTAATAAAAGAGAGGATTTCCTTAAGCAATCAGAATCTGATGAGAAATTATCCTTTTGAAATGTTTTCCCAGACGTAACATTTTAATGCTATTTTTTGCTATCATTAAAATCACTACAAACTAAAAAAATTATGCTCCCCTGTCACAGGACATTGACTGGGTACATATTCTGGCCGCATATCTCCTTCCAAAAAAAAATGGAAACATATTAGTCCAGTAGGACCAATATGACATCATGTCAGAATTACATTAGCTTTTCTTCAAAGATTATAAGACAAGTAGTTATCAGCAATATTTAGCAGAGGCAATTAAATTTATCCTCTTTGTGTTCAGGGTTTATGAACATTAATGGACTCTCCTAAGCCTTCAGATTTCAAAAATGTTGGTGCATGGTCAACCACAATTCTAGAATTAATTTGGCATGCAGAATTATTACTGCCATCGTTAATTTTTAAATATGCTTTAGTTCAGAAGTAAAAAAAAATGTGAGAAAGAAAACAGTAACTAAGAATCAATGTTCTTGCATTCTTTTCTTTTCTTGAATTCTTTCCCGACAAGTGAGATTCTCTAGTGCTGTTGGTGGAAAAGTGGAAAGATAATTTTGACCGGATCGCAACACAGTTGTGATCCGGTCGAAATGTTTTGTCCAGTTTTGTAGTCACAGTACTGTGGGTAAGAGGTTAATACAATAAGGCCTGAAAAAAACATAAAAATCTGTTTCTCTGGCACTCTATCTATCATGGTCATTTCGGTTGCTGCATGCTCTCTTTTATCGACAATGCAAACTTTAAAATATAAAGCTGAATTGGTTATGTCGGATACATTATTTATTATTTTATTTATTGGGGGTTTAACAACACTTTTGACAGCCAGGGTCACCTCGTGTCACACAGTTTTACAGGTGGAGGAAATCTGAGTGCCCTGAGAGAACCATCGAGCAATGGCGAGCAACTGCCCGACTCCCAAAAGTACTAACCCTACACAAGCAGGGTTAGCATTGGTAGAAGACAAGTGCATCATCAACGTGCAGTACGCTTTAGTACAAGGTGCCACCAAGCCCCAACATGGGCAACCAGGATTAAGTACCTTGCCCAAGGACAGAATGCAGTTACCTCTGATGGGGATCAACTGTCGACCTTTCAGTTTGAAGTCCAATTCTTTAACCACTCAGCCACTGGGCTCCATCAGATACATTATCCAAGTTAACAAAATGGATGAAGTTAACCGCTGCCCAAGCTATTCTATAGATTATGAGGCCTAAAACATGAAAACACACAAAGTATAATAACCTCTGGGGATAACAAACTAATAAAAGACACTTAATCCCGACTGTCCATGTGGGGGCACGGTGTCACTGTGTACTATGGCTTACTGCACATCGATGGTGCAATTGTCTTTAACCAATGCTAACTCTGCTTGCATGGAGTTAGTACATTGGGGAGTCTGACAGTTGCCTGGCATTGCTTAGTGGTTCTCTCCAGGTACTGCAGCTTCCTTTACCTTTAAAACTGTTCAACACAAGGTGACCCTGGCTGTTGAAAGTGTCGATAAACACCAATAAATAAACAAGAGGCCCCACGGGGCCTGAAGCGCTGATCTGGAACAGAACACAATATAAACAGAGTCCAAGAATGAGTCTACATTAAGCAATTCATTTCAATAGGATACACTGTCAATCCTTGAGCCCCGCAGGAGTGACAAAAATAATCTGTGCATCATTCATGCCTTTTCTTCAGCTGATTATAATGTAAAATGTAGAGCTCGCCTATGAAGCCCCTTGATACAACCTATGTGGATTAATCTTAGTTACACACCTCTAGAGGGTACTGAATACAAAATTTTTAATTCTTCAGCAACTTGGCCAATTCCAGCTCCCAAAGGGAGCCCAAATATTAACCCAGGCTCTCGATTTGAACACAGTTGAATCTGACTTCCCTAGAGATGTTCTGTACCAAATATGAAGGCATTCTGACTGTTGGATCTGAAGAAGAGAAACTTTAAAGAAATTTCTGCATATTGCACTTAATTAAAATTTGGGCTACCATAGCGAGCACAAATATTAACCTATGGATCCGATTTGAACAAACTTGAATCTGACCCCCTAGAGATGTTGTATACCAAATATGAAAGCATTCTGACTAATGGATCTGAAGAAGAAGATTTTTGAAGAAATTTCCTCATATTGTATTAAATTTCAGGTTCCCATATGGAGGCCAAATATTAACCCAGGCACTCGAATTGAACAAACTTGAATGTGACCCCCCCCTCCCCCCCCCCCCCCCCCCCCCAATGCTGTATATCAAATATGAAAGCACTCCGACTGGATCTGAAGAAGATTTTTAAAGAAATTTCATCATATCCCAATAAGTAAACATTTGGGCTACCATAGTGAACCCAAATATATACCTAGTGATCTGATTTGAACAAACTTGAATCTGCACCCCCTCCCCCCCTAGAGAGGTTGCAAACCAAATATGAAAGTATTCTGACTGGTGGATCTGAAGAAGAAGATTTTTTTAAATTATCCCCCATATTAAACAAAGTTAAAATTTGGGCTTCCGTAGGAAGCCCAAATATTAATCTAGGGACTTGGTTTGACCAATATTGAATATGACCCTCATAATAACAATGATGTACGCCAAACATTAAAAGATTCTGACTGGTGGTTCTGAAGAAGAAGATTTTTAAAGAATATTTCCCCTAATATCCTATGTTAAAAATTTAGGCTCGTGTATTGAGCCCTAATATGAATGAATGGGCTTTATTTTAACAAACCTGTATCTGACCCCCCCTACCGCCCCCCATGAATGCTGTATACTGAATATCAAATACTCAGCATTTTTTCGATGCCCATTACAGAACACCCTAACATAACCGATGGCAATTTTTTTTTACCATTCAATTCTACTGGTCCAAAGGATACTTCATACCAAATAACAACTCTCTGTTCCGTGTGGTTTGGAAAATATGGGCGTTCGAAAATATTTCTATTTTTAGCTCCCAGGGGATGCGGGAATTTTGTTTTTTGCATGAGTCAAGTACTTATGACCCAATAATACCGCATACCAAATTTGGTTCAAACCCGACCATGGGTTCAGAAAATAGAAATTTTGGGCGGGGCCAAAAATCTTACCCATCCCATTATAAAACCAAATATTGCTTCACGAACTTCGTTTGAACAAACTTGATTCTACGCCTCAAAAGGAAGCTCCATAGCAAATATCAAATCATTGTACACACTGATTCATGAGAAAATTTTAAAAATATTTTGGAGCATTTTTCCCCACACCCTCCCTATGGGGCTGGGCATGCTGAGTTGAACAAAAGTGCAATGCCCCTTCGGGACCATCACTCACACAAACTTTCACTTGAATTGGCCTAGTGGCTTTGGAGGAGAAGACCAAAACATGGTATTGACGGATGACAGACGGACAACAGACAGACGACAGACGACAGATGGAGAGCGATGGGATTAGCTCTGCTTGACTTGTCATTTTGTCAATATCCGTCATTACATTTTGAAAAACTAGACCAAATGGTTTTTCAAAAAATTAGAATCAGGTGCTGGTGTTATGATGAGATGAAAAAATAATTATGTCGTTTTACTGTAAATTTTAGCTAGTTCTGTACAAAGTTCAGAATGAAGGATAAAATTATTGTCCCCTGGTTGACACTTGCTTGTTATCATGTCACATGGTACAAAAATACATTATGTGAACAATTTATAGGACAGTGTGAAACAACATTTTAGGAAAGTCATATGGGGATATAAAAATTAATTGCTACATGAAGATGACAGGCTTTCAGTCAGCTCAGTTTGACTGAGGTTATGAAATTTCTCATAAATACGAATATTTTACACATGTCATGTAACAAGAAAATTTGCAGCTACAAAAATGGTACAGATGAAAATGGCGACTAAAATAGCAAGAGTGAATGGGGAGGATAAAATAGCACTGATTAAGAGAATGATAAAATAAATGTGAGGAACCTAAGCATCAAATCATCTTCACAGTGGTTCTAGTCAAGAATTGGCTGCCAAGAATTGAATAGGAATCACAGCTGAGCCATTTATATCTTCAGATTCGATGTTAAGAACAAAAATTGAAAAATATGTCTAGTTCTGTAGCTCCTGGTAGTGCTAAATTATTTTTGTTTGTCAACATTTTTACACAAGTCTTTCTTTTGCCTTGTTCAGTGTTTCTGCTCGGGAAAAATAAATGAGGCCATATAATGGGGTAACAAATCATCGGCGCTACCATGGGCCAATGATGGTTCGGTCCGAGGTAGAAAAATTTTAAATTTGGGGGTCCCAAAACCCCCATTTCGTTGCATCTGAATTATTTATTTAGGTTTTTCCCAGCGATATTTGCATAGGTTTTCACATTTCGAGAGCCAGTAATTGCGTAAGAATAAGGACCAATGAGGAGAATTCAGGTGAAAATTCATTCATTTACACAATAAATTAATCAGTGCGGTCGATTTGAGGAGTGCTATCGCATTCATGCTTTAACGCGCTTCAAAATTGGAAACAAGAAGCTCTCTTTTTCAAGCTTCTGTAATTCTCAAGAAAATAGATTCAAGATTCCAGTATACCTGGAAACTGTTGTGCCATTTTAATTAACACTCATAATGGGAGTACATCTACAGAAGTTTATCCGTTTTCAACACATGCTTGTTTTGGGTAAATGTTGGGAGTAATAACATTGGTCAGAAAACAAAAACGTCACATAATGATATTTACTACTGAATGAAGTTTTACAACTCGCATTACGTAGTACACATACTGACCAAACAAATCGCACCGTTGTTTACAGTTTGTCTAGCTTTTCATTTGGAATCACCTATCTATGAAATTTGTGTACAGAAATCATCAAAAGAAGTCTAGAAATGGGACTTCTACAATCTGTGAATCAATTATTTCTCAGGGAACGGACAGGTCAGGGTGATTTTTAACATGCTGATTAATGTCTGGAAGGTTCCCTGTTGGGGAAATACGGCCGGTATAGCGGAAACCCTGTTGTTACAGTTTCCATAAATTGTAACAAGGCAAATCCATTCAGACTAAGAAATTTCACTTCAAACGTAATATTTTCTCCAATCCTAATATGAATCATATCCACAGAATTTGAACCCAACAAATTGTGGTAGAGTAGAACTCTGTTAATTGAATAGCCACTTTGTCAGTGGAAATTATTCAATTAACAGGAGTATTCAATTGAGAGGGATTTGTCACTTTGCTGTATTCTAGTGATAAACTGAGCATTTATTCTACTATATCATGTTTGACAGAGTTCAAGAGCTCTGTCAAATAAGATATAATCAATTAAATGCCTGTAATGGATGTACTGAGGCCAAATATGTCTGTAAAGAAGGAGAATTTTGTCATCTTCAGATAACTCCATGACATATTGCAAGATTTTTCATTCAATTAACTGTACCTGCACTTCAGAATGAAGCTCAAATATAGATATCCAGATCTCTACCAGTTAAGTAACTTAAGTTAGGGTTAAACTCAATGCAAAGGTGTTAACAAAGTTTTACTTTGGCGGGTGGGTAACTGTCCATCAAGTGGTACAGCACTGTATTATTTCAGATGTCAAAATTTGTTCAAATCTGTGCTTTGTCAGAATTTATGGAAGAATGCCTGCAGTGTAAACAGCAAGGTAAATCCAAACAGATGCAATAATTTCACTTCAAAGATAACATGAGACACATCCACAGAATATGAAGCCAAGAAGCACATTTTTCCTGTAATACATCTTGAAAATGAACTAATCAAGTACTGTTTGACAGATCACAATGAGCTCTGTCAAACCAGATTGGACTGTAAAAATTCATAATTGCATTATGGGAAAAATTTGCTGCCTGAAATTTCAGTATTTTTACAAGGGTCTGCACAGGGTTAACAGAATTACTCTGCAACAGCATTTTTTAAATAAGAATCGAGCACTAAGATGTTTAGGGGTTAAGTGAAGCATGAGAATGGTAGTCCAACATGTTGCATACAGGTCAGCTTTAACCCTTTACCCAACGTAACGGCCAAAACCGGCCAGGGCTATTCTAAAAAATCGCCAATTAATTTTCAAAATATATTCATTTTTTGTCTCAAAAACATAGGTTATGACCCCTCATTGGAACGAGCTCGTCAAGCTCGTTCCAACGAGGGGTCATAACCTATGTTTTTGAGACAAAAAATGAAAAAAATTAGTTATTCAAGAATTTTTTTTGCAAGTGCCATCTGCTTTTCATGTTAGGTAAAGGGTTAAGATGTGTAAACATCATTTGAAATGATCAGGTCAGTGTAATTAAAATTGCCAGGTGAAATGTGTACTTCAACTGCTGGGTTTTGATGAAGAAGATATCATATGCTGGTGTCAGTCAATGGTGGAAAATTAGCCAACACCAGTAACAGTTTACCTAGTTTGAATGTTTTCACAGAATCCTGCTCAATATACATGTACATGAATGTACACCACATCTGTGTTTTGAATACCACACCAAAGTATTGAAAGTACAATGTAATTGCACTAAACATGCCATTCATATTCTTAAAGAGACACACAGTAACAGTCAAAATAAGTTGCAAGATAACTACAGGAAAATTGCTCTCCCTTTCAGCAGGATCAGTGAGCTATTTTAAAAAAGATGATGTACCGGTACATACATATTGAAAATATGAATACTTTCACACTGGTATCAACAGTGATTACACCTGGATTTCCATGACAACATGCCCCAAAAAGCAATAAAGGAGACTGGAGCTAGACCTCCCCAACAGGAAGGCTGTAAACCCTGCTGCTCCCCCTTCCCCTGCCTTCTCGGTGCCATTCCTGGTTATCAAGAACTCAAAATACACACAGGGGAATTTAGTAAGCCTCCCATACTTTGGGCATCTCGTTAACAAATGCCTTTATTTCCTGGTCCAGTTAAAATTGGTGAGCTCAACAAGTAAATCTTATTGGTACCTCACAAAATATTAACTTACATTTACAGTACTGCTATCCAAATCTGGACAAATGTAGAACAAGCTTTCTTTCTGTTGCATACTCATTTTATTAAAAATGTCTTGGTATTTTCAAAATTACTTGTGTCCAACCACCCAACTCCAGGCCACAAATGTAACAAGAGGCCCCAAGTGGCCTTAATCGCTTACCTGCCAAAGTGGTTCAAAGAAGTATTTGGAGTCAAATTCAGTTAGATGTGGTTCATCAATACTACAAAGGAATGAAGTCATGAAAGGCAAATTTATGGAAAAACACTAAGGAATGGATTTGAACAAACCTGAACCTAACATGCACCCCCCCCCCCCCCCCCCGCCACCTCCCCACCCTACACCCTACCCATAGAAAGCCCCAATATTAAGCCGGGGACTCAAATTGAACAAACTTGAATCTCACCTCCTTATGGATTTGATTTCAACAAACATGTGAATGAATCTTCCAAAGATGTTATATGTGAAATATAAAAGCCTTTGGAGCAGTGGTATGGGGAAAGAAGATTCTTTAATGTTTTTCCCATTAATTTCACTGGTAAAAAATGATGACTCAGCATTTTTTCAAAGTCCTGGAAAACTACCCTATGAAAAAAAAACGATGGCAATTTTTTTCTTGACCATTCCTTTCTGCTGTTGCAAAGGAACCTTCACACAAAATAAAAATTCTCAGTGCCGTGCAGTTTTGGAGATATGGGCATTTTAATTTTTTTCTATTTTTAGCTCCTGCGGTTCCCATGGGGATATGGGGGGAAAAAAATCAGCATAAATTAGGTACTTATGATCCAATAAACTCTCATATAAAATTTGGTTCAAATCAGACTCTCGGTTCGGAAAATAGAAATTTTGGGCGGGGCAAAAAATTTTGCTCCACCCATAACGATGCCAAATATAGCCCATCAAACTTCTCTTGAACAAATCTGAGTCTACACCTCAAAAGGAAGTTGCATACCACATATCAAGTCTCTGCTACTGCTGGTTAATTAGAAGACTTTCAAAAAATTTGGCCATTTTTTCCCCACCCCTCTGCTCAATGTGAGCCGAAACCTAACTTGGATAAAAATCAAAATGCCCCTATATAACTACTACTTACATGAAATTTAATTAAAATGTGGCCAGTGGTTTAGGAGAAAGAGGCTCAAACACCACCTTCATGTCGGACGATGGACGGACGGACGACAGACGAAGAGTTGATCAGAAAAGCTCACCCTGACTTTCAGTCAGGTGAGCTAAAAATGTCAAACAATACCACAAAATCCAAACAGGAATCACTCACTAAAATAAAACTTTCAAAAGTTGGTCAATATCGCACTATTTAAGTTATTAAGTCGACGATGAAGGGTGTGTTTGAACTGAATGCGTGAGCGTCCAAACACTCAAAAAGATGCCCCCAGTCACGAACTCCAAGAACAGTACATTCAATGTGGTGAAACAAAAAAGAGATGGCATAAAACCGCATAAAAGTATGGCTTGCAGTGCCCTTCAGTATTTGATTGATGATTTAAAACATGCTCATCGATCAAATATTGAAGGGTATGACAAACCATCTTCGTTGCACCAGTTCGTTCTGAATTCAAGCAAATCTAACCAGCAATAAATTGTTGCAAACGGTATGTTCTTCACAAACTCAAACACTAAAATCCCGATCATCTGGTACAAATAAATTATAAAGCAAATCGACCAATGGCATAAGGCTCTGGCGAAAATAAAACAGTGATGACGTCAAGTGAATGAGGTTCATTATGTAGAGCGAATCACAAGTGCTCTTTGTAACACGTGCTCGTCACCTACACATGGTAATGTTGTGAAGGTTTTTACAACTCGAATTCGTGGCAAAAGTTCCGGGGAATGTTTTAAAATGTCAGAACAAAGATCACTTTTTAAAAAGTCGGACCCAGAATCCATAACGGAGAAAGCCTTTAGAAAGTGGCCAATGTCACACCACCCTTACCTTTGAGGTCGACGGGGAGATGAAAGTCTTCAATGTGAAATGCCTAACATGTTCAACAAAGTAGGACACCATAGTAAAAGAGGCATCCAAATGTGGGCTGCGTGGGGCGATCATCAATGGCGTAAAACAGTACACTGATGGTGTGAAACACACCCACCAGTCCAATATTGAAAGACACTGTAAACCAGGCTCCCTTAATGAATTTGCCCAGAATTTGTGTTAATAAGCCTTTTTTGAAACTGCCATCTTGGACTTTAATCTATGCAAGGTCACAGGTCGCGGGGTGTAAACAATGCAATTTCCATGTTCATCGCGTTGAGTTCTGTGTCAGCCAAATCAACTAGTTTTGTGAAATATCAAGTTTAAATTTGTAAAACCGATGTCGTCATTCGAATTATCTGAAGGGGCAGCCCAAGACGATGTGAAACGATGGGATATCGCAGGTTTACAGTTTTTTTTACGAAGGTGAGAACTTGTTTTGAATGGCAACAAGGACACATGGAGTTTCTCGGCTTGGGAAAACCCCGGAAGTTGTTGAAAACAGTGCCCATGGCCACAGAGTCATGATTTATCAACGAAATTCTGTTGTACATGTATAACAGGCACCAACAGATTTTCTTCTGTGTCCTACTTCAACCATCGGAATCGGCATTGGAATCGGCATAATCGACAGAGAAATAATTGGTAATCGGTTGATGGCAAGTTTTCATAATCGGTTCATCACTAGAGCAAGTTATAGCAAGGGGTTCATCACCTAGGACTTGGAAGAAAAAATGGATAATTTCAGGGTTTTTTTCAACTCAATTAACTCTCGAGCCATAACTCATAAGCTATGGCTTGAAAGAAAAAATAGACAAAATTAGGGAGGGTGTGATTTCAGAATGCATACGGGTACGTGTAGGTAACTTTCAGTGATCTATGTCACAGTTTTCTAGCAGTTTTCAACTTTTGTTCAAAAACTGCTTGAAAAAATGTGACAGGCATCACAGAAATTCGCCTTCACGTACCCATGCACGTTTTGAAATCGCAACCTTCCCATTACCAGATTTGAAGAGTGGTATTATTTGTATATTGTACACATGGATTTATTGATTCATTTGGTAAAGGTGTTAGTACATAAGGGTGGAGTTTATCAAGATGTAATGGATAATCTGAATCGTGTACAGTAGCAATACTATTATTCCCTGTGATCAAACAATACTTCATAGACATTCCTCCCCCCTCCCTCCCCCCACCACCAATTTGTTTCGAGAAAAGTTTTAAAGATAGTCGATTAGGTGGGTATTAATTGTTTGGAGACACAGAACACAATAGTAAAAAAAAACTTAAGGAATACAACAATGTAAATTGTTTATTTGTAAAACATCAGAATGAGCTTAGTACCGATCAAGGTACAATTGAGCCAACAATAAGCCAGGAGCATTATATTCAATAAAAATCCGTTTCCTGCTCAATATGATGCTCCTGGCTTCTTTTCGGATCATAATTTTCATTACTGAACAAACGGGTTACGCGAAGCAAAACAGGTTACGCAAAAAAAATTTGCGGGACCCATTTTTGGGGTTACGCAAAATTTAAATTTTGGCAGGCCTGATGTATACAGTGGTAATAGTAGTGCTCACAAAAGTAGCCCTTTTCATGAAAGGAATGCAACAGTGGGAAAAGGTTTTGAAAATGAGCCACTGCGATATCAAGACTGCATCAAAACAAACTGAACCGCAACAGCATCTGCATCAAAACAAACTGAACCGCAACAGCATCTCCATTTCAATATCCTATTATTATTATTGTTATTAAATCCTCATATTTCTTTTTTGATATTTGAGATTTTGTTGCAGAGTGGGAACATGCTAAGCTGACGGAGCATTTGGAATGGATCGGGACCAAGTCTCTATCTGCTTTTGTGATCACAGTACTGTACACATTTGGACTCCATTCCGTCCATTCCGCCCTTGAGCACTCCTGTGTGGAAATTCTAATCACCCCCCCCCCCCCCCCACCTCCCACCCCCATTGACACTCTTTCAACTGTTGTGTACACATGAGTCTGGTGGTGATTTGATGGATGACATTGGAGAAGTTAAGGAAACAATTAACACACACACAAACTTTTGCAGATTAACATCTTACCTACATTAAAAAAAAATTGAATCGCTCAACATTTTTAGTTGTTGCCTCAACTAGATATCTTTTGACCCATAGCTGGAGTGATGAGCATCCCATTGGGTAAAGGGTTAAACAAGGTTCTAACTTAAGTTTTTTCCAGTTTTATAAGTACCTTTTATCATGCACTGCTGGCTGAGAGGTTTGTAACTTTGTAATGCATTTTTTTCCTGAATCCTGAATATCATAGTGGAGGGTGATTATCAGAACATGTACAGGGATCGTTTTTGGGTGTCTTTAGTGACCGAACATGGGACCCATTCCTCACACAATGCCACCGAGTCCCCCACATGGGCAATGGGGGGGGTGTCTAGCCCAAGGACTCAATGCAGTTGCCACAAGTGGGATTCGAACCAAGGACCTCTCAGCTTGCAGCCTGCACCTCTACCTACTGAGCCACCACACCCCACAATCTCAGTCCTTATTCAAATAAAATTGTAATCCTTCTTTAACCCTTGAAGGCCTAATTTGGGCTTTCATCACTTTTTTACTGCAACAAAATAGGTGACTTAACAGGCTGTTTTTAGATACATTTGCAAGTTACATCCCAAGAATCTTGTAAGTTGTTTCCAGGCAAGTCTTCGCTGCCTATATTGGCAGACAAGACTTGCCTAGACACAACTGCAAAGCCACAGAATGTCGACTGTTAAAAGGTAGCAGTATGCATAAATATCTTCATTATTTAATAGTACATGTACAGGGTTCGTGATTTAGAAAATGGTCGAGGCCAAAAAATTGGCCCTGGGATCAGAGGGTCGGGGCCTATTCAGGGCCAGTTTTCCAAAGTCAAAGAAAATGACTCTATGGGTTATGTGTCCTGAACTGGAACACGTCACGATAACGCCACATTGTCAACTTCAACAACTATTCAGAATTCCCAGAAATGCTGAATAATCATTCTGAAATATTCCAGGAAACAATAAAATTCACCCCAATCCAGATACATTTAGTTGATTTCAAGCCTTAAAATAATTTTGTTTTGAGTGCCGGCCAAAATGTTAGGCACCAGATAAATCATGTCAGACACTTCAGAACTTAAGACTGACATTCAGAATAACACCTGAAAAATCTTTATAAGTATAAGTTACAATTTAAACTAGAAATACCCCCGCTACCCCCCCCCCCCCCCCCCCCCCCCCCAGAAATACCATATAAGTTACAGTTAAAACTCGAAATAGCCCCCCCCCCCCCACTTTCTTTACATATATGCTGTCGCCTTTGTAGAGTCGCACCCCCCCCCCCCCCCCCCCATTTGGGTTGAAAGACTTCCGACCCATACATCTGGGTACATGACCAGAGCTGAATCCACCAGGCTTTGTGTTTACAAATACAGCGTCGCAGGTTTGTAGGGTAAAAAAAATGTTTGAAATGCCACAATCACGTCGGTTCTGGGTCATTTTGGCCTCGTTTTTTTTTGGGGGGGGGGGCGGGGGGGGGGACATTTCGGCCTCAACTGGGGCCGAAACGTACCGCCTGTCGAGGCCAAAAACACCCCCCATTTTTTTCTTCTTCTTCTTTTGTTTCGTCTTCAATTTCAAAACATATCGGGGCAGAAATATCCCGGGGCGAAACGTCCCAAGGCTAAACTGTAAAAGGCCGAAACATCCCAAACCTGCACTTCAGATGGCTTGTTACTTTTGTTTATTTTTGGAATGACTGGTGCCATTATGTTGTTCGAAACGTATGTCAAGTGCCCAAGTTGGGCGATATAAATAAATTTATGAGGCGGGACAATTGTTGGAACTTATGATACATCTAACACTCACCCTTGATTGATATAAAAAAAATACAATGGTATGTCAAAATGAAACGCATATTATTAATTATGGGCATTCGAGTTGGGCGATAAAAACCGCAAAGATTTGATTTTGTGTGTTTCGGATTTTCCAAAAATATTTTTGGCTTTTTGCAATTGATTCGCTCCTTCAAATGAGTTGCGGTAATTTTTAATCTATCAGGAAAAATTTCCGATTAACGATTTTCTAAGACAGGTTGTGAAAGAAATTTTCTTCTTGGCAAAATAAATGTATGAAATCCGGTTATTTACAGCAGTTGGAGACGTTTTGTCCCTGATATTGGAAATTGGTAGGTGTGTGAGCAGACTGCAAAATTATTGACAGGTGAAACTGGTGAGTGCCGAGATGTTTGGTGATTGAGTGGGCGTATTTTCCGTGCAAGTGTTGGAGACTGACAATTGTCGTGGGCGTTAACGATGCTCGATGTTCAATATTTGACAGATGTTTTCCTGAAGTAACCTTACTGCGCAGGTGTAAGGGATACTTCCTTTGAAAGTGTTGTTTACATTTGAAAAAAGCCAGTGTTTAATACTGATCAAACCATGAGGTAGGGCTGGGCGATATTTCGATATACCGGTAAATACCGGTATTGAAATCAGTACCGGTTAAATATCGTCTATTTTTTTGCAATACCGGTATATCGTCTGTAACGATATTGGTGTGGGTCACATGATAATAAAATTTCAACATGTGTTTTTTCGTAAAATCGCACAGAAAGTTGCTTTGAAAATACAGGAAGTTTATCTTTCCTTATTTCGTGAACAAATGATAAACAGCGAGAGATGATGAGAGTAACGGAAAACACACCCGACTGTCATGCTGTAAAAACACGGTCACCTGCTGTTGGTCGCATTTGTTTGAACTGTAATCAGCAAGCCATACTTATCGCTTAATTCGTTGTCAGCAAACTGACACAAAAATGTTTCAAATCACACAATTCACAATTGCGAAATGTGCAACAATTTTTGTCAAATATGACAGAGGTGTGATGCCATCACTGGGAGAAAACATTGTCGGCTGGTGATTGACACCTGCAGACTATCATGAAAGTGAAGGGTGAACACGTCTTGGAGGCGTGCTTAATATCAACAGACTGACTGGCCTGGCATGTGACAGATGACATTTGACATTGTCATCTTAGGAAGTTCACTTCTGTTGGAAGATAGGAGAAGGGGAGGAGCTACTACTGGTTCTTTGTGAAACCAGGCCCTCGGAATTCCATCAACTGGATACCCGTTGTTTTGATAAAAAGTTTTGTTTGCCACAGTTTTCATGAAGCCACACATACGCAATTAACACAATGTGACAATTGACTGGCTGAGTAATTGAACGCTTATCAGTCAAGAGAGGCTGGCCATGCTTTTACAGGAATTAAATTGACAAAGACTAATTTACTTGTATCCCAGATTCAGATGAAAGCCAGTAAACCCATGATAATTTTATGGCTTATTTTTGTATTAAACAATAGATTCAATAACTTTGTAGACATAGATTATTATGGTCTTCCTTTCAAATCACTCATTTTTCCAGAGCAGTAAGTGATACTTCTATCTTTTGCTCCAAAAATATCTTTTTTATTCATGATATCCTTTGCACTTAATATGTGTTTCACACACTGGTGCACGATATACCGGTATATCGCGATATTTTTTCTGATATCGTCACCGGTATTCAGATTCCCATATCGCCCAGCCCTACCATGAGGGCCTGTGATTTGGGGTAGATAATGTTGGCCTCAGACATTTTGACTGTCTATTTTTATTTGCAAGCGCTACTTTTTGAACGGCTACGTGCGCCCAACATAACGCGCTACCATCGGCATTTACCTGCGCACTGCGTGCGCCAGCGCACGCTAAAATCGAAGGACTGCATATTCGCGGCAGATGGGCTAGTTTAGATTGTAGTTCACGGATCGATCGCGGCCGGAAAAATGGCCTCCACGACAACCTTCTCGCGGCCGATCTCGGGGCCGGTGCCGATCGGCCACGACAAAACACAAACCCTGCATGTACAAGAATTTATTTGATAGAGATTACAGAGACTGATCATTATTTCATGCAACTGTTTGTTTTATAACTTACTACATGTACTATACATGTAGTAGCTTCTGTATTAATATTCTCAGTTTCATATGAAGGTAACATTTCTTTTCCTTTGTGTGTTGTGTTTCTTCTTCCAAACAAATTCCCAATTGGAGCCTTCAAGATGCAGATTTTCCCTGCAGACCCTTTTCCAAAGAGGGCAGAAGAATTCTGATGAAACACAAGAGATTTTGAAAATGAGCCACTGCGATATCAAGACTACATCAAAACAAACTTAACGACAACAGCATCACCATTTCAATATCTTAATATTATTACTTTCTGGTGTGCTGTATCACATCGAGTTGAGGACCTTCACCAAGCTGTATCACAGAAATTAGTTACACTGACTCATGCAATACTGCTTCCTAAGGTCCATTCCTCAATGAGATATCCTCCGGCACACCAGCACAAGAAAACTTCACTGCACTGATGATTTTGTTTATTATACGTATACCTTCCCCCCAGGTAATAATTAAAACTTGATTTTGGAATTTGTCAAATTCATTTTTAACAAAATTAGGGGACAAACTTTTTTGTTGCAGCAGTTGCAATGGTGTGTTATTTATTTCCATTATGTACTCGGTGGACTGAAGTCTACATGTACCTCATCATCTTGGGGCATCTGGCATAAATCTATAAATATACATGTAGGTCCGGCAACATTTGTTGAAAAATGAATTGATGCATTTATACAATGTACAAATGCATCAATTCATTCTTCAACAAATGTTTACAGCCACGAAAATGTAAAAAATCTTAATTGATGGTTTGTGGATTTAGAGCACATTTTATAGCAACGGCAGAAGAGGACACAAATTCTCACCCAGCCTCATTTGGGATTTTATGGTACAGAGGAGCCCACATAATTGGATATATCTGAACTGAATAACCCTATTAATGGAATATAATTTCCCAACACAAAACCATTTACCATACCTCCAGTACAAATTTGACCTGTTAAATGAATACAGGTTATAGAGTAAACTCCTGTTAATTGAATAAAAAATCTTCTAACTTGTCGAGAAATTACCAACTCTCCCCAGTTTTCCTTTGTTTATAGACCTATTTGGCCTAAGTACATCCAATACAGGCATTTAATCTATTATATCTTGTTTGACAGAGCTCATGGAGCTCAGTCAAACAAGATATAATAGAATAAATGGTAAGTTTATCTCTAGAATACACAAAAGAGACACAATCCCTGTTAATTGAATACCCTTGTTAACAGAATAATTTTTCATTGGCAAAGTGGCTATTCAATTAACATGATTCCACTGTATTACACTGTGTGTGTGCTGCCAGCATCGGTAATATCACACTTTTTCTGATACTGGAGTGAGTTGATGACCAAAATTGTGTCCATATCAATGATAGGTATATAATGTGAAAGAGGTTATTTATTTATTGTTGTTTAAGGTCACTTTCAACATCTTTGGTTAATTACTGACCACAATAAAGGGATGAAGTCAAGTTTAGCCAATTGTTTATACCTATGCTGCCCTCTTTAGAGGATTTTCAGTCCTAGACATTGGTTCAGGGTCCTCCCTTTACCAGTAATAAGTCTGTCACAGTAAACAAGCACTGCTCCACTTTCTGGGAATGCCAAAAAGGTTATCACAACAGTTGAATGTGTAGCAACACAGTAGACTACACTTCCGTCCAACCTTCCACAGCCAAAACGGAAGATGATAGCGAACTAGTACATATACATATGCAAAGCAGAAAACCATGCTAACTTGCTAAGCTGTTGAAATGTAAAATAGTTTTCTGAGCAAAAAAAAATGACATTTCAATTTTTATACATCTCAAAGAGAATCCTCTTTAACAGTTTCACTGTTATAAGACTGTACATGTGTGTACACAAGTATAGAAACAATTTTTGATGTCCTCTTCGCGGAGTATGGAGATACCACAGCACAATTATATTCTGAACGTAACATTCATTGTAACAAATGTAAATGGCAGATGATGTGAGATTACCCATTTGTTCCACTATTTCATGCTTTTTACAGAAATACCAAGACAACATGCTCATCTATAATAATAACACTTTGGCCAGCCGCTGATTTGTTGCGCTTCTCGGACGAGAAGGCCTTGGTTACCCCTGTACTCCCAACTGCCTCCATATTCCCACGCTTCTCCTCTCCTCCCAACATTTGGAGACGAACTGCTTGATGACTTCCCTTGCCCCATTCTTCCCAATCTCTCTGATTAGCATATTAACCCTCTCCTTTGAGTCTCCCCCTAACCACATGTCCTTCATTCTCCCATTCCTCTTTCCCATTATACTCCCAGTGAATCTTATTCTGTTAGACTGGCACTTTGGGCATTCTAGAAGAAAGTGTTCCAGGGTCTCCACCATGCCCAAATTACACATCTGGCACTCTTTTTCATTGTTTTTCCCAATTTTTTCCCTCAACTCCAGGGATTGCGACCTAAGCTTGAACAACAGTGACCCCCCCCCCCCCCCCCCCCCCAAGGTGCCATCAAGGTACTCTTCAAAACCAGGCTTCTCTTTATCACGCTGGCCACCCAAAGACCTCTTTGATTTGACCCCCTCTTGCCAATTACGGTTACAATCCTCCATGACCCTTTCTCTGACGATTTTTTTACCCTGGTTTGCATCAACGTCCAGGTCCGAGATCTCCAATGAGTAGTTCTCTACTAGCTCCCTCACTTGGACCATCCACCCCGTCTTGATATTTGAGTTGAAAATTCTCAGGAACATTACTTTACACCATCGGCTGTCAGGGAGATTTACCAATTAATTAAGATAACCGAGTTTCAACAGGTCTATCCTGTCCTTGATCATCATCCACCCAAGCTGACCCCTGATTGCTTCTAGCGCTGCGGCATTACTCGACATTGTTATCCATTGCAGGATTTCCAAGCTCTTTACGGCCGTCTGGTTTAGGGGTACCACTTCCGTACTGTAAGTTATACTTGGCAGACCCACCATTTCCCAAATGGTTTTCCCCATGAAAACCTTATTGAAACTGTTTCTCCCTATAAGTTTCATTTGGTTAAGGATCCGCTTCCCCTTGAACAGCTATCAATCAGAGATATCTTCTGGATGTTCTTGAACCATAAATATAACTCTGAATAGGTAAATTCTACTCAAAAGCCAATTCGTCATTTTGGAGGTAAATTCAAGTGTTAAGTCACTTGGAAGAGATGTCTTTTCTGAAGAAGTTTTGATGCGGGTGTGGAAAGAGAGTGAGTGGGATGGAAGTCATCATGTAAACAAGTAACAACCTTGTTTAACCCTTTCAATGCTGAGTTTCAGTGTGAGACTGCCGTATAATCAATCCATGGTCAAATGTGTCCTAAAAATTTTCCAGTTACAAATAAATGTATATTCATTGTTTATCTTCTCTTCAGCCCCATTTCCCACAATATATGGTCTTGCACTAGATATCAAATTGCACAATAGTAATTGAGTTAATAGCAATGGTCTGTAAAATGTCAAAATTTCCAGGTTTCTTGAACACTGATTGAGTGCTAAATCTGCTGAAGCATTTTTTTTTTTTGGGGGGGGGGGGGGGGGGGGGCGGGGGGAGGAGGAGGACAGGGACTTCTCAAATATACCATGCTATCAGTTTGGGGAGTCTTAGTTTAATAAGACTTTGTTTGAAAATAAATGTAGTGCCTTTTGGCGGTCTCCAATAAATTTTAGCATAAGTTTAATTGAATATTTTTTTTTCTACTGCTGAGCAAAGAACAAGCTAATGCAAAATTGTAAAGCCTCTCTAGTGGCTTTCAACCCTTTTCAGTAAAGCCATGACAGTGGCTTCTAGCACAGTTAAGAAAACAAGATTCCCCATAGGGTCTGAAGCGCTCACCTTGAAAAGAACTCAATATAAGAAAGGACAAGAAGATGGAAGTTAGTGGAAGATGTTGTAATTCTTGGGCCAATCTGAAGGGTATATACAGATAGTTTCTATATGCTAATGGACAACCGAAACCGCAACCGAGGCTTTTTGATTTAAAAAACCAAATCCGCAACGGGAGTGTAAATCTCACAACCTCCCAGCTCTAATGATATATAATTAAATCATTAGACATAAACTTTATTTCTAGAAATTCATGTGAAAATGGTCTGTCAATTTAAAGAAAATCAAATTACAGCTTTTGGGTAATAAATTAATGGAAAGCAGAGGATTTGCTCGTCTTTGAATTAAAAACTAAAAACTTGATGCATGTAGGTAGAGTTATACATTTGTAAAGGGTTACAGTATTCAAACAGCTTCCCGAGCGCATTAAAATGATATGTGATGCAGAATCAAATGAAAAGCAGTTGTATAGGCATCAATTTATTTCTTGACAGCTAATATGCATGCGATATCAATACCACACAGCTCACTAGCTTAAGCTGTGGAAAGATGATGCATGTTTTTTCACCTAGTAGTTAATTCATAATTCCTATACATGTATCTTATCAGTATGAAGCCCATACAGCTGTGTTCAAATTAGAAATTTAGGTGATCTGTAACAGGGATTCATTTAGGTGTCTACAGTACAGGGGCCAAATATGGGGCCCTTTCCCAATGGCAGTTAGGCATGCTTTTCCCCAATTCCCAACCCCCAAATTTCTCAATCTCTGACACCACTCAAACAAACATTTAAAGCCCAACTTGTGCCCTGAATTGGGTAGTCATAAGTTTAGTACATCAATTGTGCATTAAATTTAAATTGCTTACCTAACAAAGCTTAGAAACAGTCTGAATTCAAAGGCAAATGACAAGTTTTTTCTTTAACAGTATAAGAACAGTTTAATGGATACATCAGATTGAATAAACATGATTCCATGTGACTGTTTGTTATAAAACTTACTTTTAGTATACATGCTGTTAATCAATTGGTGCCCTGAATTGGGTAGTCATAAGGCCTCAGAAAACCAGTTTTCTGAGGCCTTATGACCATCCAATTCATGACATCAATTGTGCATTAAATTTAAATTGCTTACCTAATGAAGCTTAGAAAGCATCTGATTCAAAGGCAAATAACAAGTTCTTCTATGAGAGTACAAGAACAGTTTAATATAATTTTCAAACACCAAAACATTTACCATACATTTACCACCATGTACTTATTCAATTATTTATTTATTGGTGTTTAAGGTCACATATTAATGCACAATGGCTAATTGTGACCACAACAGTTTTACGGGTGGAGGAAGCCGGAGAGAAGAAACGAGCAACGGTGAGCAACTGTCAGCTCCCCAACATACTAACTCCACACAAGCAGAGTTACCACTGGTTGAAGACAGGTACACTATCTATGTGCAGTACGCCTTAGTACACAACGTCACCGTGCCCCCAAGTGGGCAATGGGGGTGAAGTGTCTTGTCCGAGGACACAACACAGTTGCCGCAGGTGGGATTCGAACCGAGGACCTCTTGGCTTGCAGCCTGCACCTCTACCAACTTAGCCACCACGCCCTCATACTGTCATACATGTACATTCAGTACAAATTTGTGTCAATTGCATATTGTATAGATTATTCAGTAAACTTAACTGAATAACAAAACAGCACCGAGAAAATACCGTGACAATCACTAAATAAATTCCTCTTGTTTATAGATACATGTAGATCTATTTTGCATCAGTATATCCAATACATGTACCTGCATTTAGTCTATTATAGCTTGTATTTTTATTTGATAGACGTCCATGGGGTGTTACCTGCATTTACTCTATTATATCTTCTATTCTTATTTGACAGATGTCCATGAGATGTGTCAAACAGGATATAATAGTACAAAATGCTTTGTTTATCTCTATAATAAAGGAAAGTGACTAAATACCATTTAATTGAATTCTCCTGTTAACTGAATAATTGGGGTTGCGGTAGCATTGCGGTACCCGGTTCTCGTCAGATCATCGAAGTTAAGCAACGTTGAGTCCGGTTAGTCCTTGGATGGGCGACCATTTGAGCGATCGATTCAGACTCCCACGTTGTGTCCTTAGGCAAGGCACTTAACCCAGATTGTCCACATGGGGGCACGATGATGCCATGTACTGAGGCATACTGCACGTCGATGGTGCGCATGGTGGAAGTTGTTTTCAATTAAAGGGGTTATTCAAGTAAGAGATATGCAATATCCACTGTACATGTACTTGAAAACTAGGTGATCTTAAAAAAATTTAAGTAACATTTTTGGGGGTTGCCATAAATTCTGGTTTGTACAGCCCAGACATCTGGGCCTGAGCCCTCCTGTAAAATTATTCCAAGAGAGATTACTATGCAAGGCTGATAACCAACAGCAAATTAACACCTCATCCAGTAGGTGTTGTGAGAGAAAAGAATGTGTACTTACAGTTTCTGCAGCATTGAGAGCCTGTTGAATGCTCCATTTCTTATTATTGTCAGGTCATTATTACTCAAGTCCCTGTAAACAAAAACTTTCAAATCAGGATCTTTGCAATTTGCATTACAAACAACTACTCCCATCTTTGGACTGTTGCATAATAGGAAATGATTGTAAAATATATGTACCTGTATGGATGATGACAATAATTTGGAAAGAAACTAATAAACATGCTCGAGACCAGTGGAACCTCAGGCATAACTTAGGAGAATTACACTTGCTTTGCATCAACACAAGGTACTTTATATACATGTATCTTGCATCTTTATATACATGTATCTTGTATAACACTGAGTACAAAGAGACTGAGGCCTGAGGGCTTAAAAATAGAAATTAAAATTTTTTAGTAAATTTTGTTTTTTAACATACCTACCACAATTGTTTACAATTGGCTGTAACATAAGCAAGCCCTACTTCAGAACTAACTCAAGCTTTTAGAATCTTTTCCAAATGAGTTGGAAAAGTACTAGAGTGCAAAAGCACGAAAAAGATCGAAAAAAGGGTCGAGTGAGACCAGCGCTCGAAATTACAGGTACTCTCTCTCTCTGCACACCTCTTGCGTTTCCAAAGCGCATGCGCAACAACCGTGACGTCAATTCCGTATTTCTGCCAACGAGAAGTTTGTGATTTAGCGGGGAGGCATCGATATCAAAGATATCCCCAAGGAGGGTGGGCCTCCGGTAAACAATTGTGGTAGGTATGTTAAGAAACAAAATTTACTAAAAAATTTTAATTTCTTTTCAACCTACTCACAATTGTTTACAATTGGCTGAATAAACAATAGGAGGGGGTGAATCAGATAACCAATACCAACAAGAGTAGCAGAAAGAAAGCAAGGATGGCAGAGAACAATAACGAAACCTGTAATGAAGATAGAGAGAAGGCACCTGAAAAGAACAAGGCTGAGCGAAGCACAACCTCGATAAAAACAATTTAACGAGGGAGCACAACAGCCTGAGCAGCAACGAGAGGGCCTAAAGAATAAAGGTCCTCAGATTGCTGCTGAAGGTGGCGGAGATAAAAGGAGGAGAAGGTAGAAGCATTCCTCCAGTAAGCCGCATTCATAACATCCCGGAGCGAAACAGAATTGGAGAATGCCCAGGATGTAGAAATGGCACGAACCTCATGAGCATTAAGCCGGTTCGAAACAAGATCCGACGCAAACAAGCGAGAATAAGCCAGCTTGATTGCAAGACAGATCCACCTGGAAATAGAATGGGAAGAGATAGACTGCCTCTTAGGAATGAGAGACAGAAAGAATCTCTTCCGACCCCTCCTAATGAACTGAGTGCGAGTAATATAAGTCTTGATCGCACGAACAGGACAAAGAAGAGGCCTCCGGCCATCTACAGCAGGGAGAGCTTGAATGCAGATGGGAGGAGGTTACCGAATCAGGAAGTTGATTCTTAGCCAGAAAAGAGCAATCAGTAGTGAAGGTGACACTGTTAGCCTCATTTTGGAAGAAGGCAGAATCAACAGATAGCGCATGAAGCTCACTGACTCAACGAGCAGAAGCAAACGCTAGAAGAAAAGCCGTCTTATAGGTGAGAAAACGCATGTCGGTCTCAGATAAAGCCTCGAATGGCACACCCTCCAAACAGTGCAACACCCATGCCAAATTCCACTTGGGTGTAAGACGCAAAACTCGAGGCCTCTTCAAAGAAAAGTGCCGAATGAGTTTGGAGAGAAAAAGATTATGACCGACAGGGACCAGCCTAGGGGGGAATCTTAGGGAGACTTCAAGTCTCCCTCCAGAAAAAATAGGGAGACTGCAGAGTCATGTAGGGAGACTTCATAGGCAAGTGGGGAAAATTGAGAATATTCATGTACCACCCCTGCCGCCCCTTCATATTTTCAGTTTATGGTCCTCCATTAACGTACAAATAATCCAGGTCCAGTTGTCTATGATGCATCTGTGCCAGGTTAAAAAATCACAATGTAATTATTGACTGAAAATCCCCCACTGCTACCTTCTCCTTCATGACCCCTCACCTCTTCTTCGTGCCAATCCCCCATCACCCTCCTGTGGTTGCCTTTCAACAAAGTCTACTAAGCTAATAATTTCCTAAGTCTGAAAGTGTGAACAGGACCAGATGTAAGAAGGTTGCTTGGGAGGTACTTTGTTAGTTAATGAACAAAATACATTCTGGGGTCGAGTATTTTGTAAAAGAAATGTCATTCCGCATCATTTTTATGGCATTCCGGTGTCATTCCGCGTCATTTCATGTCATTCCGATGTTTAAGAGGACCCTTTTTCAAGATCGTCCACATGCACACTTGTGTCCTGTACAAAGCTTTTCTTGACATCACTAAAGCTTTTTTTCATGTGTTTCAATTCCATTCGTGTTGTTCTGGGAATAGACAGCCCAACAGTTAACAGTCGTCAGCAAATCGAAATGAAAATAATGTGTTATAAAATACGTCCGTTGTGTATACATTTTCGGCATCCTAAGCGACGTAACCTACTTTCAAGCTGGGTTGTTTTGTTGAGTCGCGTAAGTCACCTATTTTCGTTTCGACACTTGAAGCTCCGACTGGAACGCAACAAAATAGAAATAAAAAATCCGCCAAAAGCGACAATGGACAATTGCTTGTCGTGTGATTTCAAATAAATGGACGTTTATTTGACGAATTAAAATGCCCATTTATCACACTCGAGCACATTCGATTTTTGAAAATACTCGTTTTCATGTAAACCTCGCATCACTCAGTTCAGCCTTTTCTCATTTTGGCCAATTTTTAGAGGGCGACTTGTAATCGCCCTGACTATTTTTCTAGGCGACTTTGGGCTTAGAAGGGCGACTTAATCGCCCTAGTCGCCCTCACGGCTGGTCCCTGATGACCGATGCACCGCTTTCCCACATAAGAGAAAGTATCAGACAGCATAGACCGATAGCCCTTAATCGTAATAAGCTGGAGGCCCTTGGAGTCAAAAAGATATACCAGAAAATCTGCAATTTGAGCGATTGACGGATCACGGTAATTCACATTGTGATCTGCACACCAGCGGCAGAAAACCTTCCACTTGGCGGCATAAGTCATGCCAGTGGAATGTCGCCACGATACAGAAATGCACTCCACTGATCGTCTCGAAAAACCTCTACGTCGGAAACTGGACCTGATAAAAGACAGGCGTGAAGGGACAGGCTCGCCAGGTTGTTGTGATACTTCCTGGGACGACCCTGTGAAAGAAGATCGCGACGTAGAGGTAGACGAATCGGTCGATCGGCCAATAGAGGCCGCAGCAGATTGATCCACACCCTCTGTGGAGACAGGGGTGTGATCAGAATGATCCTGCAACTGCAAGCACGAATCTTCGCTAATACTTGAGGAAGAATCGGTGCAGGAGGAAAGGCATAGCCGATCCAACCTGTCCAGTCCAGAGACAGAGCGTCTACTGCAAATGCCAGAGGATCTGGACAAAGGGAGACAAAGGTCTCTACCTGATGATTCCAGCGAGTAGCGAAAAGGTCGACCTGAGGACGGCCCCACTGCTCGCAAATCGTCTGAAACACCGACCGATGTAGCATCCATTCGGTTGGAAGGACACTGTCGCGTCGGGACAGGGAGTCTGCTAGGACGTTGAGACGCCCGGGAATGTGTCGAATGGACACCCGAGCGTTCACATCCCGCGCCAATAGAAGATCCCGAGACAGCCGATACATGGGAATCGAATGTGTGCCTCCTTGATTCCATATGTAGGCCGCTACTGTCGAATTGTCCAAAAGAAGTAGGACAATATGGTCCGACAGATGAGGGATCAAAAGCCGAAAACTCAACAGAAGAGCAAGGAGCTCCTTCTGGTTGATATGAAAGCCCACCTGCTCGCTGTCCCACTCTCCGTGAGTAGACAGACCGAGAGGATCCAACGTCGCACCCCAGCCCCGATCGCTGGCATCCGCAGTAAGGATGCGATCGGCCAAAGGAAGATCCAACGGAACACCCTGTGTCAGCCAAGGAATATCGGCCCAAGGGCGGAGGTGACAAAGCAGAGACCGAGGAATAGTGAGTTCCAGGTCCAGCAGATCTACATTCGGACGCCAATGATCCAACAGGAAGTGTTGGAGAGGTCGGACAAACAAGCGACCAAGCGGAATGAGATCTGTCACCGAACCGCAAAGGCCCAGCATCTGAAGGAAAGTCCTGGCCGAGACCGAGGAAGATTGAAGCAGGTTCCGAGTCAAGGCAGAAAGAATCGTCGCCCGAGCCTGGGGGACCGACACTACATTGTGAAGAGTGTCGAAATCCATCCCCAAATGACGGAATCGCTGAGAAGGAAGAAGATCCGACTTCTCGCGATTGACTCTGAAACCCAGCGACGCTAGCAGGCAAAGAAACTGCCGGACATCAAACTCCAGAACGGCAGCATCGTGGTGCCGTTGGAGGATGTCGTCTAGGTAGGCTGACGAAGTCACTGCCGACTGAGTGCGGTGGAAAGCAAGAACATGTGACATCAGTTGGGTGAAGGCCCAAGGAGCCAGGTTCCAACCGAACGGGAGAGCTCTGAATTGAAAAACTCGATCCCGAAACGAGAACCGAAGGTATTTCCGTGACGCCAGATGAATGGGTACATGGAAGAAGGCATCCTTCAGGTCGATACTGGCCGCAAAATCGCCCTGATGAACTGAACGTGAACCGACCGGAAAGTCTCCATACTGAAACGAGGAGCTACTCGTTCAGGGTACTCAGATCGATGACAGGACGATATTGGCCGTTTTTCTTCGGCACCAAGAAAAGTCTCGAGTAAAACTCTGGGGAAAGGGTGTTCCTGACCACCTTGATCGCCCCTTTGGAGAGGAGATTGTCGATCTCCTGCACCAGAAGGTTCCAACGCAGAGAATCGGAAAAGGGACCTGAGTCGGAAGGGGCACCCGAGATAAACTGGGGTGCCGATGGAAGGACAGTCGCAGACCGGATTGAATGACGTCGAGGACCCAAGAGTCCGACGTTATCTCTGTCCAACGGTCGTAAAACAGAGACAGCCTTCCCCCGACTGGAGGCGAATCGAGGTGAGAACCTTCACTTGCGGCCTCGACGAGGCCCCCGAGAGGAGAAACCACCTTGGGAAGTGAGAGTCCTGAGATTTTCCAGCCTGAGGCTGCCAGCGAGCCTGGCCACGTCGGCGCTTCTTATGTGCAGAAGGAGCAGATGGAGCCGAAGGCGTAGCCGACGTCGCCGACGAGGCAGATGCAGCAGCACGCTTGGCGGGCCTGGAACGACCCCCACCCGCAGCAGCAGGTTGGTCAAGCTGTCGCAGCAAAAGCTGGTCCTTCGAATGACGAAGAACTTTGCCACGAACATGGAACAACTGAGGTCCCACCAAAGAGGCAGACCTCAGAACAGCACGTTGCTCAGAAGGAAGGGATGGTAAAGAATCCAACACCGCATCCCGGCGTGCCAGCTCCAAAATAGCTGTGTTACAGGCGTGAGCGTGTGTCAAGTCCATAAGCGCCTGTGACAAAACGCGAAAAGGCGCCTGAGCATCATCAAACTCCCCTGGTGGAAAATATTCAGCCAGAGCAGCGACGACATGGTCCGCGAGAGATAACATACCCAGCATCTCTCGGGACAGGCCCACCATAGACTCAACTACCGACATCGGGAGAACTGCCGACTTAGGCTTAGTCAACCCGAGGGAAGAAGAATCCTCATCCACAGTAGTCATCCCTTGGAAGACTGGTGGAGAGACGGAATCGTAAACACGAAACCGCAATGGAGGCAGAAAGGCATAAGCTCTAGAAAAGAAGGAACCCTTGAGGGCCGTAGAATGCATTTTGGCGTCTAAGCCCTGGAAGGACTCAACAACCTGAGCCGGTTGCAGAGGACGCAAAGCCCTGGAGCTAGAAGGCTCAACAGGGTTACGGCACTCCACAGTGGACCGCGGCCGGACGGTCACAGAAGGCTGGTTGGAAGGTTGAATGTCCGGCAATAAGCCAAAGACGAAATCCAAAGCCTGCCCCAAGACTGACGAGGGGGGCCCATCACCTTCAAGATACTTGTCATCCTCTGTAGCAGAGGAGACGTAGCCCAACTCGGGCTGACCAGCAGAAACCTCCTGTGAATACTGTGCAGTATCCAAGGGGCCAGGCGAGACATCTCGGCGACCGACCAAAGGAGGTTGTGCCTCAGGAGGCACAGGGAGGCCAACTTGAGGGTTGCCAGAAAGCAACCGGGTGAGCGCCAAAACAGCCTGGCGCAGGTCACCCTGAGAATCCGTCGCAGCAGTATCACCCGACGGAGTGTCCTCCCAATGGACCCTTCTGGTAGAAGAACTCAAATCCTCAGAAGAGACCGACGCCGAACGTCGATCGGCAGACAGAATATGGATACGGTGAGAAGACACCGGAGGATAGTCCTGATTGTGACGCCCAGGGGCCATCACTGACCTCTGCGAAACAGAAGGTCCTGCCTGCAAATCCTCTAAAGAGACCGACGGCGCACGTCGATCGGTAGCTGGACCTAGGACATGGTGACAAGACACCGGAGGATTGTCCTAAGAATGACAGGAACCTGTCATTGGCCTCTGCACAGCAGACGGCCCCAACTGCTTATCCTCTGAGACCGACGGCAAGCATCGATCGACACCCAGACTCGGAACACAGTGAGGAATCACCGGAGGAAGGTTCTGAGAGTGACAGCTAACAGGGGCTGTCACTGACCGCTGCCGAACAGCAGGCCCTGGATGCCAACGTCCCAACACCATCCCGCTTGGCGGCACACTAGCAGGGGAAGGAGGAACAATAAACGATTCACTCGAGGGATGAGGAATCGCTGTCGAAGCGACCGACCGGCTCGACCGACTAGGAGCAAACCTAGCCAGATGAGACGGAGCAGACAGCAAACCCGCACAGCCCTGCCGCGAGGCTAGGGGAGGCTGAGAACACACAGACACACCAGCAGATACAGCCTCGGTCCCCCCAGACTGAAGACCAACCCAGGGACCAGCCTAGGGGGGAATTTTAGGGAGACTTCAAGTCTCCCTCCAGAAAAAATAGGGAGACTGCAGAGTCATGTAGGGAGACTTCATAGGCAAGTGGGGAAAATTAAGAATATTCATGTACCACCCCCGCCGCCCCTTCATATTTCAATTTATGGTCCTCCATTAACGTACAAATAATCCATGTCCAGTTGTCTATGATGCATCTGTGCCAGGTTAAAAAATCACAATGTAATTATTGACTGAAAATCGCCCACTGCTACCTTCTCCTTCATGACCCCTCACCTCTTCTTCGTGCCAATTCCCCATCACCCTCCTGTGGTTGCCTTTCAACAAAGTCTACTAAGCTAATAATTTCCTAAGTCTGAATGTGTGAACAGGACCAGATGTAAGAAGGTTGCTTGGGAGGTACTTTGTTAGTTAATAAACAAAATACATTCTGGGGTCGAGTATTTTGTAAAGGAAATGTCATTCCGCATCATTTTTATGGCATTCCGGTGTCATTGCGCGTCATTTCATGTCATTCCGATGTTTAGGAGGACCCTTTTTCAAGATCGTCCACATGCACACTTGTGTCCTGTACAAAGCTTTTCTTGACATCACTAAAGCTTTTTTTCATGTGTTTCAATTCCATTCGTGTTTTTCTGGGAATAGACAGCCCAACAGTTAACAGTCGTCAGCAAATCGAAATGAAAATAATGTGTTATAAAATACGTCCGTTGTGTATACATTTTCGGCATCCTAAGCGACGAAACCTACTTACAAACTGGGTTGAGTCGCGTAAGTCACCTATTTTCGTTTCGACACTTGAAGCTCCGACTGGAACGCAACAAAATAGAAATAAAAAAATCCGCCAAAAGCGACAATGGACAATTGCTTGTCGTGTGATTTCAAATAAATGGACGTTTATTTGACGAATTAAAATGCCCATTTATCACACTCGAGCACATTCGATTTTTGAAAATACTCGTTTTCATGTAAACCTCGCATCACTCAGTTTTGCCTTTTCTCATTTTGACCAATGTTTAGAGGGCGACTTGTAATCGCCCCGACTATTTTTCTAGGCGACTTTGGGCTTAGAAGGGCGACTTAATCGCCCTAGTCGCCCTCACGGCTGGTCCCTGGACCAACCCCAGAGGAGATGGAAGAGCCACCATCAGAGAGAATAGGATCTGGAGTAACAACTTCAACAACAGTCGACAGTGTAGGAGGCAGATCGGAAAGGGTCACCGAGCTGACCTCGGAAAAGCTCTCAACGAAAACAGATGCCTCAAGAGTGACATCAGAAGACAAAGAGACCACGGTCTCCGCGTCAGGTATCACTGAACTAACACCGTCAACAGTTGCAGAGGAACTCGCCACAGAAGACAGATCAGAATCCTGTGTGACAGAGTCACCACATGCACCAGCAGAAATGTCTGCAACGGCATGGCTACCCTTACCCCGAGAACGAGGGGTTCTAGCTCTGGACAGAACCACATTGTTAACAGAAGCCCAGAATTTAGAGGAGTGCAATTGTTACAAGTGACACATGTGGAATGAGAGTCGTCCACATGCTTCACTTGCAAGCAAGAGGTACAAGGAATAGTCTTTGGCATTATATCAAAGTAATCAAGCTTCCCGCCGACGGAAAACAGCACGAAGGTCGTGTTCACATGTGGGGGAAAAACAAGATGAAGTGTGAAGAAACAAGCAATAATAATAAAAATTAACATTAATTAACAATAATTTGGTAGCTTGACAAAAGGATACAATCCACTTGCACACTAAGAATGTAGAATAAGTTGTTCACGAAGAATAAACAGCAAATTAGCACGAGTCACAAAAATTTCCGACCATGTACAAATGGCGGAAATAAAAGGAATTGACATCACGGTTGTTGCGCATGCGCTCGGTAAACACAAGAGGTGTGCAGAGAGAGTACCTGTAATTTCGAGCGCTGGTCTCGCTCGACCCTTTTTTCAATCTTTTTCGTGCTTTTGCACTCTAGTACTTTTCCAACTCGTTTGGAAAAGATTCTAAAAGCTTGAGTTAGTTCTAAAGTAGGGCTTGCACTTATGTTACAGCCAACTGTAAACAATTGTGAGTAGGTTGAAAAGAAATAGGTGGCTAGGAGACTAGGTCCCTATATGTATTTGGGGGACATTGTTCTCATTCTGTATTCATGTTCCTCCTTCCATGCGGAAAATTCAAACAAGTTTACACTAACTTAAATGTTGGGATTTCATTATTTATTTATTTATTTATTGGTGTTTAAGGTCACATATTTATGCACAATGGATAATCATGACCGTGACAGTTTTATGGGTGGAGGAAGCCAGAGTACCCAGAGAGACACACCGAGCAACGGCGAGCAAATGTCAGCTCCCCAACATACTAACTCCATACAAGCAGGGTTAGCATTGGTTGAAGACAAGTGCACCATCGACGTGCAGTACGCCATAGTACACTACGCCACCGTGCCCCTACGCGGGCAATGGAGATGAAGTGTCTGGCCCAAGGACACAACGCGGTTGCCGCAGGTGGGATTCGAACCGAGGACCTCTCGGCTTGCAGTCTGTACCTCTACCTACTGAGCCACCGCGTTCCCATTGGGATTTCAAAGATACATGTAGCCCAAATATAACCTGAACAAAGTCTTGGTTTGAACAAACTGAAATCTGAACCACCTATGGTTGCTGCATATCAAATGTCAAAAAATTCTGACTGGTGGATCGGAGGAAGGAGATTTTTTTAATAATTTATTTATTTATTGGTGTTTAAGGTCACATACATGTATTTCTGCACAATGGCCAATCATGACTGCAACATGGATATAAAGTCAAGTCCAGCCCATCATTTATACACTACATGTACGCTGCAAGCGACGATTACATGAATTGGCAAGGTCCGAGGAACTGTATCTCAAGATCACTCACAAATTGCTGATTGCCGGGGAGTATTTCTGTGATCTGTGTCCGACATTTGATTAAAAACTTGGACAGTCCGAGACAAATGGATTATCAATTTGATTAGTTTCTTGGATGGTACTGCAAAAGAGATTATTTGTCATCTGTATGTGTAAACCTTTCACAATTATAATTATTGCTGACAGATTTAAACAACAAACATTTCAGAATAAAGAACAATTTTCCCTAAAGTTGCAAAAAGAAATTATGTATAATATTAATACTAAATAAGGACCTTACATGTACCTCGACCTTCCCTGACTTTTTTCACCTCTTTTCGAAAATGGTTCAAAATTTATTATTACAGATTTGCATTTTTGATTTAACCAACAACCATTCCACAGATGTTTTTTTCCAAAAGAAACAGCAAAAAAAATGAGAACTGTGTACATGTAGCCTACACTATTTAAAATGAACAACACTGTCACAGCAGAGTTTGAATAGAAATAATTTAAATTGAAACTGTTGTTCGCTTTGACATTTACGTATAATATTTTGTGTACATTTTTGTTTCGAAATTTTAAAACTGTATGTTAATTCAGAGTAGGATGGTTGAAAAATTCAAGAAGAATTGTCAGTGTAAATTATTGCTCATTAATATTATTTTCAAGTTGAAATTGTAGATGGAATTTATTTATTTATTTATTTACTGGTGTTTAAGGTCACATATTTCTGCACAATGGCTAATCATGACCTCGACAGTTTTACGGGTGGAGGAAGCCGGAGTACGCGGAGAGAACCACTGAGCATCGACGAGCAACTGTCAGCTCCCCAACATACTAACTCAACACAAGCAGGGTTAGCATTGGTTGCCGACAGGTTCACCATTGACGTGCAGTACGCCTTAGTACACAGCATCACCGTGCCCCCAGGTGGGCAATAGAGGTGAAGTGTCTTGCTCAAGGACACAACGCGATTGCTTCAGGTGGGATTCGAACCGAGGACCTCTCGGCTTGCAGTCTGCACCACTACCTACTAAGCCACCGCCCCCCCCCCCCCCCCCCCCCCCTGTAGATGGAAAAAAATACATGTGTGCGTGTTTCTTTATAAGATTGTATTGTTTTTTGGAGATGGAGATGATGTACACATGTACATGTAAATGTACAGAAGTTAATTACAAGTATTGTTAATCCTTTACACAAGTACTGGCAAGATTATGCAACACGTGCTAATCCTTTTCTCTTGAAATGCCTCACCGGATTTAATTATTGTTTACACACTCAGTGTAATATCAGTCGCAGCGCTCGGTTTAACTGGATTCGCACAGCATTTTGCAATTCAATTTTCAAATTTTGCTAGTCAATAAATATCTGTCTGAAATTAATTTCATCAACAGCTAATCAATTTTCCCAAATGAATAGAAAACTGCTATTCAAAAGATGCAGATTTAATCGGGCCCTGATCGGTCAGGTTTAATTCTTTTCTCTTAACTTGGACATCGGCAATTCATGTAATCCTCGCTTGCAGTGTAATGTACCCATTTACCCATTGGTGATGAGGGTACTATCTCACCACCAGTAGAACAGAAATTGTTTACCACAGTAAACAAGCATTGCATTACAGTTAAAACTAGAAGTCCTGTCATGAAATGTGCACAAATAACATGTCGAGCTGCGTGTTAATCTACGCATTATGGCCATAATAAGGGTATCAAATTCTGTATATATGGCCTGCGCACAGGCAATGTTTCAGCCAATGGACCTCCGGATAAAACAGGAGGTCCATTGGCAGAAACATTGCCTGTGTTTGCTATGAGTAACAAGGAGAACCTGCCGTGCTTTGGATGACATTCGATATGGCAATTGCGAGCAATTCCTACGTGCAATTGAGCCTATATAAGCGCACAGTTCGTGACAGGACTTCTAGTTTTAACTGTGCTTCCTGGGGTTCCCAAGGGGAGATATATTTTAAGCAATTTCCCCATATAGCACTAAGTTTAAAACTGGAATCAGACCCCACTTAGGATACTGCAAACCAAATATCAAAAGATTCTGACTGGACGATCTGGAAAAAAAAGGTTTTTAAAGAATATTCCTCACATCGCAGAAGTTAAAATTTGGACCTCCACAAGGAGCTTAAATCTGACCACAATCTGAACCTCCTAAGGATACTGCACATCAAAACATTCTGACTGGTACATGTAGATCTGAAGAAGAAGATTATCAAAGAATATTCCTCATATTGCACCAAGTTAAAGATCCGAGTTCCCATAGGCAGCCCAATAATACCCCGGGGGACTTGATATGAATAAGCTTGAATCACGATGCTACATACATGTACCAATCATCAAAAGATTCTGACTGGTGGATCTGAAGAAGATTTTAAAAACTTTTTTTCTCATATCACACAAAGTTAAAATTCAGGCTTCCACAGGGAGTCCAAATATCACTCCAGCAAACTTCAAGCTGACTTCCATTAACGATGCTGTATATCAAATATCAAGAGATTTTGACTGGTAGAACAAAGAAAAAGATTAAAATTTTAAATAAATTTCCTCATGTTGCACCAAGTTAAAATTTGGGTTCCCATAGGGAACCCAAATATGAAGCCATGGGATTGATTTGAACAAGTTTGAATTTGAACCTCATAAGGATGTTGCATATTAAATATCAAAATATTAAATATCAAAAGATTCTGACTGGTAAATCCAGGTAGATCTGAAGTAAAAGATTTAAAGAATATTCCTCATACTACACTACATGTAAGTTAAAGTTCTGAGTTTCCAAAGCGAGCCTAAATATGACCCCAATGAGTCCGGAGAATCCTAGCTAGGACTATGCATTCAGGAACTATGGTATATAAAACTATACAGCTACTGTACAACAACTTGCCTGTGTGTTGTGTTTGATAAAAAGGATAAAGTTCAATGTTTATGAAAAGATACAAGAAAAAAATACAAGAATTGTGATAACTGAGAATATATTAATTTATGTTCCCCGTGTGCTAAGTTTTCAATAAAAATAATTTGAGGTGTAGACCAGACATGTTAACCTCTGAAGGTGACTGTCAGTGAGATTTTGATGAGCTCTCAGTGAGATTTGGATGCTTGTCAGTGAGATTTTTGCGTGCGGCCAATACATCAATATTTTCCTTGTTACGTCTCCCACGGTCCCACCCGGCACCCCCCTCCCCAACCCAAATGCATTATATTTGATTTTAATAATTTATTTTAACACTTTTAATGGTATTTGTCAGTAAAAGCATACAAATATGGATATCACTGGTCCAAGACACCCCCCCCCCCCCAGGACAATGACACCCCCCCCCCCCTCCCCCTGACACACACAAATCTGAGTGGCTGCCTATCTAGCCTTTGCCTGTACCAACCCCCCCTCCCTCCCTCAGTCCGGCCATTTTTCCTTGCTCATGCAAGAACATTCCGGTGCTTCAATACATGGAGGCTGAAACATCTTGGGCCGAAACGTCCCAGGACCAAAACGTTCAAGAACCAACACAAGCATTCCTTCTTCGTTCATGCCATTTATTCATGTAAATTCTTTGTTCAATCTGTACATTTTTAGTGAGAAAATATTCATTCTTATTATCTTTTGACAGGTTTTATTGTACAATAAAAATTACTCAATGCTCACAAGACATATCATTTTGTTTTAAAAAAAAACACCTGTTGATGCTGGTACAATGAAGTTGTGTGTGATAGTGGAAATTTCGTTTTCATTTTTTATTAAACAAAATATTTGAACTGTGTTTTGTATTACTCACATTAGAGAAGGTGCCTTCAGTATTCATAACTCCCATTGTGAAAAAAAAAAAAAAAAAATAATCCTGTTGATTCAAAATGAAGACAAAATACTCTGCTGGACATGGTTGTTCTGAATCTGTTTGTATATAAGTAAAGGGAGGTAATTTAATTCTTGTGATATCTCACAACAGATTTTTTTCAGTTTTCGACAAACTTTCAATTATATTTTTTTTTACAAAAAACGGATAAATTTGGTATGAACCATAACAATAATATATATAATAGGTCAGTTGAAGGTAATTATACTTGAGAGATTATGTTTTTATTTAATTTATATTTCGAGTTTATATAATTTTGATTTCACGTAACAACGACAGTATGAGAAGAGAATATATTTGGCATACAATGCATTTGATAAAAACATATGGGCATGTTTCAGAACAACTGTTTTGAAAAGTGTCAAATCGGGAGAAAATAGGATGTGATCGTGAGAGCGTGAGTTGGTGTCACAAACTGGGAGAATCACAGTGAAACTGGGAGAGTTAACAGGTCTGGTGTAGACTGTACTAAAGAATTGAGGGGTGAGTTAATATGACCATCACAGTTGATGTATGTCAACCAAAGTTACCAAGTTACAGTGAAATTATTCCAAAAAGAGTCATCCTATAAAGTTACAATGAAATACATGTATCTTCATATTTATTATTATTATTTATTGGTGTTTAAGGTCACATACTTATGCACAATGGCTAATCGTGACTGTGGCAGTATTACGGGTGGAGGAAGCCGGAGTACCAGGAGAGAACCACCAAGCATCAACGAGCAACTGTCAGCTCAACATTCTAACTCTGTTCAAGCTCTGCTCAAGCAGGATTACAAAGGTTGAAGACATGAGCCACCATCGACGTGCAGTATACCTTAGGACATGGCGTCATCGTGCCCCATGTAGGCAACTGGGATAAAGTGCCTAGCCGAAGGACACATGAGTCGTCCTGGATGGGGATCGACATTTGGGACCTCTAGCATTTAAGTCCAACACAGTCTACCACTGAGCCACTGCGCTCCAAATCCCTTCATACATACAGTCTGTAGACTGTGCTAAAGATTTTTGGGCTTCGGGCCTGTGTAGCCATCACGATTGACCAAAAGGGGATGTCCTCATCTAGACAGTATACTGAGTCATCCTACCAAGTTACAATGAAATCCCTCCATAAATACGATCTGTAAACTGTGCTAAAGGTTTTGGGTTCAGGCAGTCATCATGTTTGAATGATCATGACCAAAAGGGGACGTTATCATCTAGACATTATCTGGAGTCATCCTACCAAGTTACGATGAATCCCTTCATAAATACGACCTACTAAACTGTGCTGAAGGTTTTTGGGCTTCAGGCCCCTGTAGCCGTCACAGGTGACCAATCGGAACCGAAAGGGGACCTCCTCATATGGACATTATACGGAGTCATCCTACCAAGTTACAATGAAATCCCTCCATAAATATGAACTGTAAGACTGTGCTAAAGGTTTTCTGGTTTTGGGCTCGGGCAGCCATCGCGGTTGACAGATCGTGACCAAATGGGGAAGTTCTCATCTAGACATCATACGGAGTCATCCTACCAAGTTACAATGAAATCCCTCCATATTAAATATGACCTGCAGACTGTGGTAAAAGTTTTTGGGTTTCGGGCTTGGGCAGCCATCACGGTTGACAGATCATGACCAAAAGGGGATGACGTTAACCATTGTCTCTTATATTACAAGAACAACAACATCTCTCTGCATTGAAGAGCCGCACACAATGGCAGGTTGTACAAACAATGACCTTTGACGATATATATATGCCAAACATTAATCACACAGCACAACTGTCTCAATCAAGGCTGAATGATCACGACCAAAACGGGACGTTCTCATCTAGACATTATTTGGAGTCATCCTTCCAAGGTACAATGAAATCCCTTCATAAATATCCCCTGTAGACTGTGCTAAAGATTTTTGGGCTTCAGGCCCCTGTAGCCGTCATAGTTGCCTAATGGTGTCCAAATGGTGTCCAAATGAAGTCAACCTACCAAGTTCCTTCATAAATATGAACTGAAGAATGTGCTAAAGGTTTTCGGGCTTTGGGCTCGGGCAGCCATGATGGTTGAATGATCGCAACCAAAAGGGGACATTCTCATCTGGGCATCATCTGGAGTGATCCTCCAAAGTTACAATGAAATCCCTTCATAAATGACCTGTAGACTGTGCTCAAGATTTTCGGGCTTCGGCACCTGTAGCCATCACAGTTGACCAATCATGACCAAAAGGGGATGTCATCATCAAGGCATTGTATGGAGTCAACCTAACAAGTTACAATGAAATCCTTCCATAAATACGACCAATAGACTGTGCTAAAGGTTTTTGGGCTCGGGCAGCCATCAGGGCTGAATGATCACGACCCAAAGGGGATGTTCTCATCTAGACATTATTTGGAGTCATCCTACCAAGCTACAATGAAATCCCTTCATAATTACGACCTGTAGGCTGTTATAAAGGTTTTCGGGCTTTGGGCCCTTGTAGCTGTCACGTGTCCAAAAGGGGATGTTCTCATCTAGACATTATAGGAAGTCAAACCAACCAAGTTACAATGAAATCCCTTCATAAATATGACCTGTAGATTGTGCTAAAGGTATTCGGGCTCAGTGCTCGGGCAGCCATAATGGTTGAATGATCGCAACCAAAAGGGGACATTCTCATCTGGGCATCATCTGGAGTGATCCTACGAAGTTACAATGAAATCCCTTCATAAATATTACCTGTAGTCTGTGCTCAAGGTTTCCGGGATTCGGGCACCTATAGCCATCACAGTTGACCAATCACAACCAAAAGGGGATGTCATCATCTGGGCATTATATGGAGTCAGCCTAACAGGTTACAATGAAATCCTTCCATAAATATGACCTTTTGCCTATGCTAAAGGTTTTGGGGCTCGGGCACCCATCAAGGCTGAATTATCGCGATCAAAATAGGACATTCTCATCTAGACATTATTTGGAGTCATCCTACCAAGTTACAATGAAATCCCCTGATAAATATGACCTGTAGAATGTGCTAACGGTTTTCGGGCTTTGGGCCCCTGTAGCTGTCACAGTTGCCCAATCACGTCCACAAGGGGACTTTCTCATCTAGACATTATATGAAGTCAACCCACCAAGTTACAATGAAATTTCTCAATAAATATGACCTGTAGACTGTGCTAAAGGTTTGCAGGTTTTGGGCTCGGGCAGTCGTCATGGTTGGCAGATCACGCCCAAATGGGCAAATTCTCATCTAGACATCATAAGGAGTCATCCTACCAAGTTACAATGAAATCCCTCCATATTAAACATGACCTGCAGACTGTGCTAACAGTTTTTGGGTTTCGGGCTTGGGCAGCAAACACAGTTGACAGATCATGCCCAAAAGGGGAAGTTCTCATCTAGACATTATACAGGGGCATCCTACCAAGTTACAATGAAATCCCTTCATAAATACGATCTGCAGACTGTGCTAATGGTTTTCGGGTTTTGGGGTCGGGCAGCCATACCGGTTGACCGATCAAGACCAAAAGGGGACGTTCTCATCTAGGCATGACCCCAAACCAGCATATGAAATTTCGTGACGATCAGACAAGAACTGCGAGGTGTAGCCCGTGCTAAAGGAAAATGTGAACAGACTCACAAACTGACAGACTTCCGCACGTGTGATGGCAATAGCTCATCTTGACTTTGTCAAGTTAAGCTAAATATATAAGAGGAGGTATTTTGAAGTAGGGGTGATATATCTCTTTAGATCAAGTTTCCAGATGCCAGTGCTTCGATGAAGAACAAATGTTGTTTTTTCAACGAGCATTTTACAGACAATGTATTTTTTTAACTTTTTCGCTGTTATGAATTTCTTCACTCCAACAAAAGTGTTAAATGAAAGTGTCAATGACACTGTAGCTCAACTTGTCAAGACAAAGACATGTACATGTATAGTATGTTACACAGCAATGACAAACTTCTAGGTAATGACCTGATAACAAAGGTACATATAAAGTATTGTAACGGTCTGTACATAAATACTGAGCGTTGCCTGTAACAAATGTATAGGTAAAGTATTGTAAAGGTGGGTGACAGTCAGATGCTAAACTAGAAAAAATCATTGAGTCCCACAGTGGGTCTGACTGAACCCCAAAATATTTGTTCTCATAGCACAGTGATAACAAAGGCACCCCAAAACACACTCATTCCTGTCCCAAAGTGAAAACAAAGGTACCCAAGAAGTTTCGTGAAGATCAGTTCACAGTTATGAGCTGTGCAGAAGTTGTGACAAAAAACTGATTGGACCAAATTTCGGTACAAAATGGCCACTGGCAGCCATCTTGAATTTTGGACCGCGCCCAGAAACACTCGTTCTCGTCCCAAGGTGATAACAAAGGTACCCAAGAAGTTTTGTGAAGATCGGTTCATAAATACAGCCTCTAGCCCGAGCCGTATTGACATGTGCACTTACAGAGTAGAAGTAGCACTGAATAAATCAAAGTTCATCTAATTTGCATAATTTCTGCACGAGAAAAAAACCCGTACTATATGTGATGTATTCCATGTTACTAAACATTCATACAAAAATTTATTCAAATCAGAACTTTCATACAGAAGTTCTGTACAAAAGACTGTTTGCACTAATTTTGGTACAAAATGGCTGCTGGTGGCCATCTTGAAATTCGGACCACAGTGTCCACACCCAAAAACACTCGTTCTCATCCCACGGTAATAACAAAGGTACCCAAGAAGTTTCGTAAAGATCGGTTCATAAATACGGCATCTAGCCTGAGCCGTATAGAAGTTGTGTACAAAAAACTGATTAGACCTAATTTCGATACAAAATGGCCACTGGCAGCCATCTTGAATTTTGGACCGCACCCAGAAACACTCGTTCTCGTCCCAAGGTGATAACAAAGGTACCCAAGACGTTTCGTGAAGATCGGTTCATAAATACAGACTCTAGCCCGAGCCGTATTGACATGTGTACTTACTGTGTGTAAGCAGCACTGAAAAAATCAAAGTTCATCTAATTTGCATAATTTCTGCACGAGAAAAAAACCTGTATTATATGTGATGTATCCCATGGTACTAAACATTCACACAAAAAATTATTCAAATCAGCGCTTTCATATGGAAGTTCTGTGCAAAAATCTGATTGCACCAAATTTCGTACAAAATGGCTGCCATCGGCCATCTTGAATTTCGGACCGGACCCCAAAACACTCGTTCTCGTCCCACGGTGATAACAAAGGTACCCAAGAAGTTTCGTAAAGATCGGTTCATAAATACGGCCTCTAGCCCGAGCCGTATTGGCATTTGCACTTACAGTGCTGAAAGTAACACCAAAAAACATCAGTTAGTCTAATTTGCATAATTTACGCACGAGAAAAAAACCTGTATTATATGTGATGTATCCCATGGTACTAAACATTCATACAAAAAATTATTCAAATCAGAGCTTTCATATGGAAGTTCTGTACAAAAAACAGATTTCTGCATCGTCGGTACAAAATGGCAGCTGGCAGCCATCTTGAATTTCGGACCGCACCCAAAAACACTTGTTCCCGTCCCAGGGTCATAACAAAGGTACACAAGAAGTTTCATAAAGATCGGTTCATAAATACAACCTCTAGCCCAAGCCATAGCCAATTGTTGACGTACGGACAGACGGACAGATGGACGGACGGACGACGGACAATGACAATAGCTCAAATTTGACTTCGTCAAAGTTGAGCTAAAAGTGATTGTCGGTAAAATGCTTGTTACAAAAAAACTTCCGTCATTTAATCTCAATTAACTTCGCTTGCAGCTAATAAAACACCAGTATGGCTTTTCTATTGTTGGTGGCAGAATGCTAATCGAGTTTATACGGAATACATTGAGATAGGATGTACTCAAATAAAGAAGCATTAAATTTACTGTTCTCTTAATTGTGCTACGGGCAATGGAGCAGCATGTCCGATAATAAACATGAATTGAATTTGCGAAGTTATCAATTACCAATTTCACACAATTTATTTATTTATTGGTGTTTAAGGTCACATATTTCTGCACAATGTCTAACAATGACCATGCCAGTTTTACGGGTGGAGAGAACCACCGAGCAATGGCAAGCAACTGTCAGCTACCAACATACCAACTCCACACAAGCAGGGTTAGCATTGGTTAAAGACAGGTGCACCATCGACGTGCAGTATGCCTTAGTACGCAACGTCACCGTGTCCCCATGTGGGCAATGGGGGTGAAGTGTCTTGCCCAAGGACACAACATGGTTGCCGCAGGTGGGATTCGAACCAAGGACCTCTCGGCTTGCAGTCTGCACCTCTACCAACTGAGCCACCGTGCCTGCTTCACACCATTCTATGGAATCTTATGTTGACAGATTAACGGGAGCGTATTAGTTTAAAGTATGTAATTTTTCAGTCTTACTTTGATTTGAGATGCAATTGGTTAGCCCCACATACATCTCATTTCGCATTTTTGTGGCACATATGGACTTTTTTATTTGATAATACTGTGAAAGTCGGTATACCGATTAAGTTGAAAATTGCTCGGTATTTACTCGGTATCGAAAAAAATACTGAGTTTCGGTAAAATACCGGATTACCGTGCAGCCCTAGATAAACTATTAACTATTTATTTCAAGTTAACCTCGAAATCTTCATAATTTCCTGTTTGCAGCCCTGATAAAGGATAAGTGGTGTTTTTATTGTTACCAGTATTAATTGGCCCACTTAATTGGTCCATTACAGCAGAGTGTTTCCCCATAATCTCTGAGTGTCTCTGCCTGGAAGAAAATGAGGCTGTAAATGTGTCTTTCTTTCAGACCGCAAATCAGAAGTCGCGTTATACATGTACATCAACAGTGAATTTTTAGGGGTTAAAATTAAAATATCGATATCAATGTTCGGATATGAAATATACATGTACTCAAATTTACCAGATAGCATTTATTTGTGGGTTTTTTAAGGACAAGTAGATTACTTGCAGTCTCTTTGTCCCTAGATGTGGAAAGTGAGACCGTAAGATGGATATCGTGCTCTACATTAAAAGTGGAATCTTAGGGAATAATGTTAAAATATTGGTATCAAACTTTGGATATATATTTTGTATACCGTATGACCAAATACACGTACCAATTATTTGGGGGCTATATCCCCTATACTTTGCCTGCGGTCTCATTTTCTACCTGCGGTTTTATTTTAGTACTACATGTACTGGATTTGCCCCACTGCCTATTTGCACCGGTCGATGTGCACCATTAGAAAAGTCGATTTGCACCATAAAAACGGTTTATTGCACCACCCATTAGTCGATATGCACCACTAAAAATTAGAGTATTGACCTTTTTTTATATATAAATATTTAATCCTGCAAATAAACTTATCTAAAAATGTTTTTTTAGTTCAGATGATCCTTTCGTTCAGTTACAGAAAACTTAAAGAAATCAGACTGCAGTCTGCTTAACTCGAAAGCACACTCCAAAATAATACAAACTGTCTACATTAATGCTAGTGGATATTATTACTCTATAGACACCAACTTGGTCAATTTAGCTGGACCATTTCAGAGGTTGTTTTCAAGTTAAATCATTAACCATGCCATCATGACTTAACTTGAAAACACACTTCAAAATAATACTGTCAATATTAATGCCAGTGTATATTATTACACTCTATAGATGCCAACATGGTCAATTTAGCTTGTACTGAGCTGTGTTGTCTTTAAAGGTTATTATAAACATGCTACACACAAGTCAACAAACTAGATTAGTGTTTTGATTTTGATAATCAATTATTACCTAAAAAATCTTTAAAAAATAATTCAATTTCACGATTTATAAACACATTCTCACAATTTTGTAATAAAACCATACAGATATGGATATCACTACAACCGGCTCAATTATTATTATTTATTGGTGTTTAAGGTCACATATTTTTGCACAATGGCTAATCATGACCACAACATGAGTACCAATTCAAGTGAAGACCAGGGGGTGAGCGTTAATAAGCCATGTTGCCCATTTTAGTAAGGGTTTGCACCTCTCAAGCATTGGTGATTGGGTCCTATTTTACCAGTAAAACAGAGCCCGCTGACTGCAGCGAACAGGCACTACTTCACTTAACGGGGTTCCTGCAGGGAAACTGACTCAATCAGACGGTTCTAATGACATCCATCTTTGTATGCCTTTAAGATATTTTAGGCTCTGCTAGTTATGGATCTGTAACTCTAGTCTATTCCGAAGCTCTTTTCTGAAGGGATATGTGTCATATACTGAGTTTCTGAATGGTGCACATCGACTGTCCAGTGATGCAAATCGACCGAGATGGTGGTGCAAATCACAGGTACTCGGCACAAGCTGTGAAATCGAAAGAAAAATTATATTTGATAGCATCTTTGAATCGATGCCGACAGGCCCCCATAATGGTATATAAATATTAACAAGGTACAGTTAAAACTAGAAGTCCTGTCATGAAATGCGCACAAATACTAAATAGCACGTTGATCTGCGTGCTTCTCTACGCGTTATGACCATAGAAAGGCTATCAAATTCTGTACATATGGCCTGTGCACAAGCAGTGTTTCAGCCAATGGACCTTCAGAGGTCCATTGGCAGAAACATTGCCCGTGTTTGATATGAGTAACCAGGAGAACCTGTCGTGCTTTGGATGCCATTCCATATGGCAATTGCGCACAATTCCTACGTGCAATTAAGCCTAGATAAGTGCACAGTTCATGACAGGACTTCTAGTTTTAACTGTACACAACTCGCTTTTTGAAAACAATAGCACTCATCTTCGTATTTATGTAACGTATCCAGCGGTACCCAGTGTCAGTGGAAAGGGAAATGAATAAGCTTTACAGTGGTGTATTACACGACCATTGGGTGTTCTTGGGTTGCTCATGATAACTGGGAGAAGTCGCAGAAAAGGTTGAATAACATTTTGTCGGGCAAGATCATGTACGGTGGAAAGTGGGTTACGAACGACAATTATCTGATTTATTATAAATAATTCAAGGTCCCATTGTCTATGGAGGGCAGATTCAAACATTAACCATATACCTTTATCAATTACAAATCTCAGATCTACATTTATTCAATTCTGCCGATCACATTTACCGCTATACACTTTTAAGCCATCACTTCAAATCTAATGAAGTTTTTGCATCCATAGATACAGCGAATTTTCCCATTCTCCCATTGGCTTGTTTGAAACAGTAGCCAATGGGATGTTTTGTGAGCATCTTAGCTTCCATGGCCGCTGTTGTCTTCGTGGGTTTCCAAGAAAAGGTTAAAAAATGTATAAACGACAAATGTGATTGCCAGAAATGAATAAATGTGGATCCGAAAGGTATAGGGTTAATGTTTGAATCTGTCATCCATAGACGGTGGGACCTCGAATTATTTATAATAAATCGGATAATGGTCGCTCGTAACCCACTTTCCACTATCTTGTCTGACTAAATGTTTTTCGGCCTTTTCTGTGAATTCTCCCAGTTATCATGAACAATCCAAGAACACCCAAAGGCCGTGTAATACACCACTGTAAAGCTCATTCATCCCCCCTGACACTGATGGATCCGTTATGTGAATCAAATTTGAGGGTGGTATAACGAAGATGAGTGCTATCGTCTTCGAAAAGCGAGTTGTGTACCTTGTTAATATTTATATACCATTATGGGTCCATAGATACAGCAACTTTTCCCCATTCATGATACAGCATCGGTTCAAAAATGCTATCAAATATCATTTTTCTTTTGATTTCACAGCTTGTGCCGAGTACATGTGGTGCAAATCGACAATGGTATGGTGCAAATAGGCAGTGGTGCAAATCGACCATTCCCCTTCAGAAGCCAAAATGGATTACCGAAAAGTTTTTTAAGGTTCTGCAGATTTCGAATTGTGCAACCCCTTAGTATCACCAATTTTAACTGCACTTACACCTGTAGAAACTATAAAATACTCACAACTGTATTGTATCCAGTTTGACCTGCAAACTTATTTGACTGACAGTTGTGAATGGTGCTGGATTTTTGGAGCAATCAACTCGCCTCCCTCTTGCAGTTGCAGACTCATGATCACTACCACCACGACCACCACGTTTAACAGTAGTACATGTACATCCTGGGGGACATGCAGAGGTTGGTCTTGCCATGAAAAAAATTGAAATCATTACCAGGTACACCAGAAACTGCAGTTTAGAAAAGACTTCCAATTTAATCATGGTAATTCCGGGCTTTACAAACACCTGCACAGCACATTCAAGACCATTTGCAGAGAAGAAGTATACCCCTCACAGAATTATACAAAAACAAATTTCAGTATTTTGAAGGGTTATTGATTGCCTGTGTTTCACACAATTTATGTGTAAAAACCACAATGGTGTTTACACTCTCCACTCTTCCTGTAAACTTTAGTAATGCTCTCCCGTTTTATATCAGTTTGTTGTGTATATTTTACAGGAAATGTCGAAAACTGTTTGTAAACTTGCACTGCACGTCGTGCTTTCTCGAATGCGTAGCTTTCATTCTCCAATAAAAAAGTTGATTTCTGTTTGTAGAAACGAATCGTAGAAATCAACAGCGCTCTCAAACTTCCAGGCCGGGACGTTCGCCACCGACCTCCATTGCTAAAAATAATCCCACTGAAGTGTTCTGATTGATATATACCAGTCAGTTACACTAAATCCCTCATTTGATAGAGGCTGATTAATAATCCAACTGAGATACATGAACACTGTTCTTCAAAACGGCATCCTTATCGCCATCGGCCATGCCAAAATAGAGGATTCCCGTTCAAAGGGATTCGAAATTCTATGTTTTCATTCATTCTTGCGAATCATCGGGGCGAAAGAAATGTGTCCTTCCATTTAAACTTTTATTTTGGGTATCCAAATATCTATGAATGTATTTTTAAAATCCCAAATGAGCTCCAGTTGCTAAAATAAATAGCTCCAGTAAGAAAAGATAATAAAAAACTTCTCTTGTCTGTTTTCACATTGAGCCATCTTGGTTTACAATATTTACGTGACGTCACAACTGTATTTATAGAACACCAATTCTGATTGGTTTATTCCTACAAATTTTATAAGGTGCTCGAAAGATTGATGTTTGCCCTGTCAATGAATGTGTTTTCACAAGCCGCAATTGGGCTGAGGAGAGTAACAATGATTGTGGCCCTATTTTAAAATCTCAAGCACCTCTTCCTTTCCATTGACCCACATTATCCATATCTCTTTATCAACCGGTCGCCAGCCATATCATGCTTCAGATGCTCAATATGTTGGCGGATTAAAGAGGTGAAAAAGTATTTTTGTGATCAAAAAATCCGTTGTCTGGCTCGTCCAGACATTCGTTTGTTCGCTCTTGAAATAGTGTGAAAAGTGATAAAACAAAACCCCGCTACATGTTTTCGACATGTAAAATTCCTCTGTGTCATTCTTCTAATAGTTTGACGGCATTGCTTCCATTGCATATTACAATAAAATTATTAAATCAATTTTTCCTGATATCCTAAATAAATTTGTGTAGACCTAATTAAATATCGTTATTTATTATTTATTTATTAATTAAATATCGTTATTTATTATTTATTTATTTATTGGTGCTTAAGGTCACATATTTATGCACAATGGCTAATCATGACCGTGAAAGTTTTACGAGTGGAGGAAGCCGGAGAGAACCACCAAGCAACGGCGAGCAACTGTCAGCTCCCCAACATATTAACTCTACACAAGCAGGGTTAGCATTGGTGGAAGACAAGTGCACCATCGACGTGCAGTACGCCTTAGTACACAACGCCACCGTGCCCCCACGGTTAAATATCGTTCAACTCACTGAATGAATTCATAAATTTACTGATTTTTTTTTAATTTCATTGTCCATAGTATGGATCCCGCATGTGACATGCAAAAACATTCTCAATTCCTACGAACGAATTGAATTTGTCCGAACGGTGTATCCCCACTTTGCCATCAGCCTGAAGTAACAATTCTTCACACCTTGGCTATAGTCAGTTCTAACAATTAGCGACAGCTATTATTATTATTTGGTAAATCTCAGTGACAGCTGATGGTGTAAGGTGATGTTCCTGAGAATTTTAAACTCAAATATTAAGACGGGGTGGATGGTCCAAGTGAGGGAGCTAGTAGAGAACTACTCATTGGAGATCTCGGACCTGGACGTTGGGGCAAACCAGGGTAAACAAATCGTCAAAGAAAGGGTCAAATCAAAGAGGTATTTGGGTGGCCTGCGTGATAAAGAGAAGCCAGATTTTGAAGAGTACCTTGATGGCACCTTTGGGGGGTGGGGGGGGGGGGGGGCACTGTTGTTGAAGTTGAGGTCGCGATCCCTGGAACTGGGGGGGGGGGGGAATGGGGAAAACAGTGAAAAAGAGTGCCGGATGAGTCATTTGGGCATGGTGGAGACCCTGGAACGCTTTCTTCTAAAATGCCCAAAATACCAGTCTAAAAGAATAAGAGTCACTGGGAGTATAATGGGGAAGTGGGATGGAAGAATGAAAGGCATGTGGTTAGGGGGAGACTCAAAGGAGAGGGTTAATATGATAATCGGAGAGATTGGGAAGAATGGGACAAGGGATGTCATCAAACAGTTCGTCTCCGAGTGTTGAGAGGAGAGGAGAAGCGTGGGAATATGGAGGCAGTTGGGAGTACAGGGGTAACCAAGGCCGTCTCATCCGAGAACGCGACAAATCAGCGGCTGGCCAAAGTGTTATTATTATTAGCTAATCAAGAGTTCTGGTTCTTAGTTTCCCAGCAGTGTTTGTCAAAGCAATTAAGTTAACACTGATTACTGTTGATAATTGATGAGTTTTCAGTCACTTGTATAAATAATTTAGTCAGCAGTGTTTCATTTCAAAGGCGTAAACAAAACAGTTTTTACAAATAACTGTATATATATATGACTGCAATTCCGTGTTTAGTAAAAGTTAAAACAAATATCCACCTTAAAGCTCTAAATGTAAGTAATGTCGAGAACTCATCTTCCCCTTATTCCACGTGTACTCTAATTGCTGGCTCTATTTTCAACATAATGAAGAAACACTTGGACACCAGTTTTTCGGACGTTTGCAAAGAGATTAGTAAAATAGCCTCTAAGTTATTTAATACTCAAATATCTCACACGCTATTAGAAGCGGCCGTCAACAAAATATAATTATGTAACAATATTACAAATAGTAATTAAACTTGAATAAACTTAGTACAGTCATCCCTAAACCATTCATGGATACACTAAAAATAGTCCAGTGGAACGCTCGAAGCGTTAATCAGAAAAAAATGCAAATGTCACATTATTTAAAAAATATGGACGTAATTGGAATTAGCGAAACATGGCTTAAACCATACAAAAAATTCTCGTTATGTGGTTTTGATATTATTAGAAGAGATCGCCCCGTCCAAAAAGGTGGCAGTGTCGCTCTGCTAATAAGACAGGAGATTAAATACAAAACAATAGCATGCGACCACCTCAATGCTGAAGTGATTGCAGCTGAAATTGAACCTGACCACAAACTCGTGGCCATCATATCATATTATAACAAGCCGCAAGCAACAGTAGACAGTAAAGTATTTGAATTCTTGACCAAAAAGTACAAGCACTGCATATTCTTGGGTGATTTCAATTCCAAACACCAGGTATCCGGTTGTCACAAGACCGAGCCTAATGGTGACGCCCTTTTCCACATCATTGAAGAACTCGATCTATTCGTGGTAAATAACGATCAAGACGTAACATACATTAGCAACAATCTACCCCATCAATCAGATATCCTAGACTTCATTATCACCAGCAAATCACTAACCAGCCAAATGCAAGACATATTTGTAGGGGATGATGAGCTAGGCAGTGATCGCCTGCCGGCTCACGCCACTTTGAAATGTAATACTGGTCCCGCAAGGTATCCTCCCGTGAATCGGAGGAACCCATCAAAATTGACTGGAACCTCTTCAGAAACATTATCGAAGTAAAAATAAAGGCAAATGACCCCTTAAATGCTCATGAACTAGAAAAAGCCTGCACCCATCTTAACAAGGTTATCAGCACTACACTAAATGAAATTTGTCCCAAGCAAACAGTAAAGACGCGGATAAACAGAATAACCCAAACAACTCTTCAAATAATCAAACAAAAAAGAAAAGACTTCCGGGCTTACCAATCAGAGAATGATCAAATGAAAAGAGCAGAACTTAAAACCGCGTATAATCGCCTATATGGAGAAGTAAAAAAGGCCATAGCTAACGACAATCGCGTGAGATGGGAAACAGCTACAGAAGCCCTAAATGGGCTGAGAGAACCTAAGAGCTTCTGGGATACATTTAAATCTCTTACTGGCCAAAAGAGCAAAAGTTCCAATAATAATGCGCTGAAGACTAGCGACGGAACTATGGCCATGGACGACAAGGCAAAGGCCAGCTCTTTTGCCGAACTTCTAAAAAAGCGCATCGTCCACAAGAAGGGAACAGATATGACAACGATTTTAAGGTAAAGGTAAATAAGTTTGTCCAAGATAACAAATCAATTTTCAATGAACCGAAATTCGACCAAAGGCATGAAGACGGGGACGACCATGAATTAACCGAACCAGTAAGCGTAGAAGAGTTCATGGGTATAATCAGAAAATGCAAGTCATCTTCGTCCCCAGGAGAAGACGAAGTCTCTTACAAAATAATGAAACACTGCCCCAACATCTTCTACTGCAGACTTACCAAACTCCTAAACTGCTGTCTCTCCGGTGGGTACTTCCCAAAATGCTGGAAAGTGGCCACAGGAGTCATGATACCTAAACCCGACAAAGACCTTACCAACCCTTCTAACTGCCGCCCAATCAGCTTGCTTAGCTGTGTGGGAAAAATATTTGAGCGGATTGTCACTACGAGACTTCGCAGCTATCTCGAATCAATCAACTTTTTCAACAAATGGCAAAGAGCGTATAGGAGTCAGAAAGAGGGAATCGAACACGTATATAGACTGGTCGATTATATGAAAAGAGCATTCAGTCAAAACGAAATCGGAACAGCGCTTTTCTTGGATGTAGAAAAAGCGTTCGACTCGGTATGGCACAATGGCGTGAGATATAAACTAGCGAAATTGGGATTACCCACTAAAATTCTGAGGATCATATCATCATTTCTGACTGACAGAAAAATCAAGGTGAGGGTTAATCGCGAGGTGTCAGAAGAAGTAATACTCGAAGCGGGAACACCACAAGGGTCGGTTCTAAGTCCGCTTCTTTTCATAATATATGTGAATGACATAGAAAAAGTCGGGGAAAACTGTGTTGAACTATCGCAGTTCTCAGACGACAAAGGCATTTGGACGGCCAGCAAGTCCAAAAACATAATTAAAAATCGTCTACAGGATACTATTCGCGATCTTGAGAGCTGGTGCGCCCTGTGGCGCATCAAACTCAATGCCGCCAAACCTCAAAAAGTTACGTTCTTCAAGAAGCAAAGGAAAAAACCAGTCCCCAGTATCGATCTCCAGTTATACGATCACAAATTAGAAGCAAACAAAGAGGCCAAATTTTTGGGATTTATCCTAGACAGCAATCTCAGTCTAAACAGTCACGTAAACTCCATTACGGTTAGAGCTACTAAACGTATCAATTTTCTGAAGATGATCAGAGGTAGAAACTGGGGAGCAAACAAAGATGTGCTTCTCAAGCTCTACAAAACATTTACACGTCCGGTACTAGAATACTGTGCCATAATAACAAGTGACCTGAGCAAAACCAACATTCAGAAGCTACAGAAGGTTCAAAACTCATTTGGAATTCTCGAAGGATAACCAGATACCTCATATTCACATACGGCATCCTATCTCCCAGAAGGCTTGATGGATGACTCCCGGTTTTTCAAAACTAAACTGTTGGAGCTTTCTCCACTCCTTTTTTTGTAACCGCTATGGTCATATACCGGGGCCGTTACCAAACCGGCGTTGCTGTTTGGTTTTCTTTTCTCTTCTTTCCTTAAATTTGCCATCGCACAACATTATATTCTGGCTCGCCACCATGATGGGACTCAAACCTCTACCATCGCCGAGCTGGGGCCGAATAGAGCCCACACTCTAATAGTCTTAATGGCGTTGAGGGATTGAGTATTGACAATCTATCACTCCAACGTAAACTGCCGGGAATTCTAACCGCGTGCATACCCCCTCAGACCCCATTTGAGGCAATAGGAAAGCTAGGCCTGTGTGATCCAAGTGAAATAAAATAAGGTTAACCGGGTCGCAAGGGATTTATAAATCCCACATCGTCCCTGCGCGCCTTCGGCGCGCTAAAACCTTTCATTTATTAATTCGTGTTTAGTAGTTTAATAGTCTTAATGGCGTTGAGGCATTGATTATTGGCAATCTATCACTCCAACGTAAACTGCTGGGAATTCTAACCGTGTGCATACCCCCTCACACCCCATGTGAGGCAATAGGAAAGCTAGGCCTGTGTGATCCAAGTGAAATAAAATAAGGTTAACCGGGTCGCAAGGGATTTATAAATCCCACATCGTCCATGCGCGCTTCGGCGCGCTAGAACCTTTCATTGATTCATTCGATTAGTAGTTTTTCGATATGGTAAAACAGTTCTAAGGCACATGATTTAAACATGGAACTTTGTCCATCTACAGTAGTGACCGACTTTGAGACAGCGGTGCAAAATGCATGTCGCCAGGACTGTCTTCCAATGCACCATGAAAGGGTGCATGTTCCATTATAGACAGGCAATTTGGAAAAATGCCCAACGACATGGTTTACAAGTTGCATTTGCCAACGACCAGAGTGTTAATATGTTTGTTAAACGTGCTGCAGCTCTCCCACTTCTAAGACTTGGCGATATAGGAGACTATTGGTGGTTAGCTATAGAGAATGTGGATCTGGATATTTATGACCAAACGGTCCGCCTGTAAAGTGGAACCACACGTTACTTCCGCTGGGGAATCGCTCACTCAGGTGTCTACACAGGTGTTAGCACTTTCTGATAAATAGAAATTACCGTCCCCTGGAACGCCGCCGTGGCAACGTCTCAGAGAGAGTGAATATATATTTGCCAGAGGGCGCTTGTCAACGGAGGGCCAAGGCTGGGGTTGATCAACTTTGCTGGGGACCTAAGATACTCTTTTACCGGGGACAGGGGATTTTCACTAGCTCACTTTTGTAAATCGCAATTGCTTATTCACAAACCACAGAGTAGCGCCGCGCTTTAGTCAATTGCTTTCAACGGTAATGAACTAGCATGGGCTAATTTCTTGGCGGGGCTGAGGTTCCATCAATTCCTAGGGTACTCAGGGCTTCTTCATTAATAAGATAAAGACTATTAACAAACCAACAATTTTTATATATAAATCTTCTATACTCTTATTTACAAATAGCCAACAAATCCTAAATAAATAATCTCAACACTACTGAAATGAGTTTTGTGACTAGTCACTGAATCCCACCGAAAACAAGTACTAAAATATTATCTAAAATTAAATTGTTTCCCAAACTTATATTCATAGAGAAAGGTCGAAGCTGCGACTACTGATAAGAAATCACGAAATCTTTCACTCAACCCCTCATGCGCGCATTTATCCTGTTGCGCCTACCACATTATGGGGAATTACCTTTAATACTAAATTTCTCCCTTTAGAATATCTTATCACCTACAATTCCTGCTAATAGTGCTTCTAACTCGCAATAATAACAACTGATCATCTAATAACACAGATTCACTAATACACTTAAAACTGTTAACTAATAACTATGTAACTACGACGTGTTATCACAACTAAATACTATAAACTAAATACTACATATACTCATCGATTCTTCTTCGGCGTCTCCCTTCGATGCAAATCATCAGATCGGGAATCCTGTCGTCCAAATGACGGCTTACCGGAACCACACAAATACATTAACTCTTTACTACACCGCGTGAACTAACAATTATCCCATCCTAGCGAGTCTGTCCTGAGGTAAACTCGAGGGGTCTTATATAGACGCGCGCATCACCTATCAAAGACTTGATTTGGGCAAAGGTGCTAATTTACAAAAGACGGCTTTGATGACTTGCAGTGACATGAACTGACTTTTCAATAAGTTCTAATTTGGAATGCATTGTTTACACAGTCCCTGCATGACAGCGACTGAACAAAGAACACTTTCCAAATACGAACTTAATTAAATTAATGGGCTTACCCAGTTTACTCACACTGATTATTAAAAAGTTCCTTTCTTTCATTTATTCTACATAACTCGGATTGTTTACTTATTTTTAAAATTTAGAATAAACTTAAAATAACAACCCTGTGATATATGCCTCCCTCTAAATTAAAAAGCTCCGCTTTTTCGACGAATATCTCATTTGGCAAACTTGAAAAAGGTAAAACATGATAAAATGAAATGAATGCATGAAAGATAAAATACAATAATTTTGAAAACTAATGGAGTGTCTATTTGTTTCTTCTTCTGTGATCTTTTCTTCCTTGTAATTGAATATATTGAGGTTGAAAGTGTCCGAGCGCGTTTGTGATACTATGTTGATGTTGATAATTCGATACTGTCCGATGCATATAAAATGAATTGTGTCGCCAAAATCGTTAGACGTTGAGTATGAATGTTGAATGTCACGTAGTCCTTTTCCGAATGAATTCCAAATTTAGTTTCTGTGCTGATCCAAAGTTGTTGTCCGCGTGCTTCATGTCCGTTTGTTGTTAATTTATTGTTAGGTCTAGTTCTTTTCCTCATCTCGATGTAGCGTTATTCCTGGGGTTTACTCTTTCTCTTCAGGCTTGTCGTTGTGTATAATTTGGTTTCCTGTTGTGTGTCCTTCGTTTGTGATGTCTGTGTTCTCTGTATAGTGCCATTTTACCATCTCCATTTGCAACCTGAAAATATAAACTAGACAAAAATTGAGTTTACGCGTTCTGAAAAAAACCTTTTATAATGTTGCCCTGGAAGAAGAAACAAATTAGACGCAGCGCTCTGGTTAACCTGTAGAAAAAAGAGAACAAACATTTCATTAAACAAGGAGCAACTTGAAAAAAAAATTAAAAAAATAAACAAAGAGCTACTTTGAAAAACATCACAAATAACCAATCAGGAACTAATCAACCAGTCTTTATATCCAAGCGAAGAGCCTTGCCACAGATCTCCGTTGGATATTTTGCGCAATTTGAATGCAAGTGGCAAGATTGCATTCAGATCACACAATGTTATTATTATTATTATTATTATTATTATTATTATTATTATTATTATTATAATTATGATTATTATTATTATGATTATTATGATTATTATGATTATTATTATTATTATTATTATTATTATTATTATTATTATTATTATTATTTTAAGGTAGGGGTCCGTCTTGTGGGTGGCCCCTCTAAAGTATTATCATAATTTTAATAACTATCCTTATTGAATTTTCATTTTGCCCTTTAAACACCTGTAACTTTAATACCCAATGGAACTTGTATTACTCTTTAAGCCAGACAGTTACCCTTCAACTGGCAAATGCTTTTTTTCTGTTTTAACCTCTTTACACAGCTTCGATTGTGCCGTGGAGCGCGTAAGCGGAATACGTGGAGTACACGAGAGAACGCGAGTTTTACGGGGTAATAATAACGAGACAACATTAAATCAGGAAAAAAAAAAACAACGCTTCACCCAACAAAGTGGTGGCGTATCCGTCAAGCGGTACCCACCAAGAAACTCATACTAACCGTAAATTACATATGTATTATATGACGAATTAAATAACGGGACTTATATTATTTTATTTTATTTATGTATTTATTTTTTAATAAGTTAACAAATGCTTTGAATACTTAGTTTTGTACTCACAATATCTCCCACTCGTCTAAGTCTGGGATGCTGATGGAATCAGATATTGTGTTGACGCTTGTTTTCAGTTTTCTTTTTCTTCTTTTTCCTTTTGCGGTCTTTGAAATGTGGAATTCTTGGATTAACTCTTCCGGTACATTTTCTCTCGGTTCCCATGTAGTTTCTTTAGATCCCTGCCACTTAATTTTATAATGTTTCCGACCGTGAAGTTTCTTGCACGCTAGGATCCTATCTACAAAATAGGTGTCTTCTTCGTTTTTCTCGGTGTCTTCGTCTGCGGGAGTCTGGTTTTTATCTTCCGGGCGGGGATTCGACGCGATATCGGGTTCTGTATCTGGAGCTCCTGTTTCCTGAGCCGTTTGCTCTTCGAGTGTAGTGGTCGGACGATCCTTGGGGTTGGTGAACGGCTTGAGACGGTTCGCGTGTACTGGTGACTTGAGTTGAATATCGTCTGAACATCTGCGGACAGTGTATGTTGGATTGCTGTCGTGCGTGATATAGTATGGTCCTGTCTAACGTTGGCACAGCTTCCGTGAAAGCCCAACAGGGGTTTTGTTGTTATATAACCATACTTTGTCACCTGTCCAGAATCTTGGGGGCTTTGCCTTTTTGTCATGCTGTTGTTTATACTTATGCTGTGCGTCGTTAATATTTTGTTTTACTATTTCTCTGGTGACTTCGAAGCTTTTCTGTATGGCGTCTAGATGTTTATAGGCTTCGGTTCCGATGTTGTTAGTTGGAATAAGATCCGTATCTATCGGTAACTGGCAATCTTGTCCGAATAAAACACGAAAAGGACTCATCTGCATTGACTCTGTGCAGGGTGTTGCCCTATACGCGAACAGCACACTTGGTAAAAGATCCGGCCAATTTTCTTGTTTCGCATCGCAATACATTCGGAGTGTTTTTGTTATTGTCGAGTTCATCCTTTCACACGCAGCATTTGTCTGTGGATGGTAACTGCTTGTCTCCAGTTTCGTAATCTGAAAAAGTTTACAAAGTTCTTTGATAAGTTATGACATGAAATTTTGTCCTCTGTCTGACAATAGTGTTTTGGGGGCCCCGTACCTACAAATAATTTCTGAATATAGAATTTTAGCTATTTCTGATGCTTCCATTGTTCTTAAAGGGAATGCCTCGGGCCATTTTGTGAAAGCATCAACAATTAACAAAATATATTTATATCCATTCGGAGAGGTCTTGAGGGGTCCTAAAATGTCAATATGGAGACGGCTAAATGGCGCTTCGACAGGTAACGGTTTTAGAGGCGCTGGATGGTGGTGGGTCGCATCCTTGTTTTTCTGACACTGGAGACATGATTTTACATAATATTGAATGTCAGAAAATAAGTGTTGCCAAAAATACTTGAATCGAATGGACTGATAAGTTCTATCAATACCTTGGTGTCCACCCAGCAGTGAGTCATGATATGACAATAGCACATCATTCCTCAAACTGAGTGGCACCACGAGCTGTTTAATTAAACGGTCTATTCTATGGCCCTTACCTTTTGGGTAGTAGAGATGATACAGGATTCCATCTTCCAAAATGTAGTCATTTGCTTCCAAAATGACTCTTCTAGCGTCTTTATCGTCTTAGGGTAATATTCTGTCTTCTAAATATTCGATAAAAACATTTACGTCCGGATCCGATCTTTGTTTATTTTTAATGTCAGCCTCGGAGACGGCTACGACGCGCGTAATAGAATCTATTGGGTCACACTGTTGTATTACCTCTTCGGTTTGTGTTTGAGATGCCGCGTGTTCTTTAACGTTGTTTGTGGCTATCATGGTGGCCTGGGCAGTATCGTTTATTGCCGGTTTTGTAATTTGTGGATATTCACGTCGCGATAGCGCATCCGCGTTCAAATGCTTTCTACCTGCTTTATGGACGATTTCAAAATTATACCCTTGTAATTTTAGCGACCAGCGGCCTAATCTGCCGCTACATTGTTTAAGGTGTCGTAAATATGAATTAGCAACATGATCGGTGATTACGGTAAACTTACCATTCGCTAAATAAACATGATAGTGTTTAATACCTTCAACTATTGCGAGACATTCGCGTTCTGAAATACCAAATTTTTGTTCTGCTTCAGAAAGAGACCTGCCTCCATATGAGACAACCACTTCCTTACCATTTTCATCCATCTGACCTAAGATATAACCTATTGAATATCCTGACGCGTCTGTATACAGAAAAAATTCTTTATCAAAATCTGGGAAAGCCAAAATTGGAGGTTTTGTCAGGGCCTCTTTCATGGTGTTAAAGGCCTTCTCACATTCTGCATCCCACTGAAATGGTACATTCTTTTTGAGAAGATTATTGAGAGGTGCTGCTTTTTTTGAAAAATTGAACACGAAATGTCGATAATAGTTACAGAGACCAAGGAAAGCACGAACGTCTTTGAGGTTTTTTGGACGGGGGAACGAGGACACAGCGTCCGTTTTCGAAGTATCAACAGAAATACCATCTTTAGAAAGAACGTGCCCCAAATAGCGTATTTCCTTTGCAGCGAAATCACACTTAGAAGGCTTCAACTTTAGATTTGCTCTACGCAAGGCCTCAAACAATTGTGACAAGTGCTGGAGGTGTTCCTCAAAAGACCTAGAAAACACGAGGAGGTCATCTACGTAACACAAACATGAGTGCCATTGTAAATCTCGAAGGACTTCAGCCATGACCAACTGGAAACTTGAAGCGCTATTCATCAAGCCCATGGGAAGTCTTTTAAATTGATGAACTCCCCTGTGGGTGACAAAAGCGGTTTTGTGTCTGGAATCCTGGTCTAAATCAATTTGGAAATATCCTGAGAACATATCAAGACAAGAGAATATCGTAGACCTTAATTTTCCAAGAGTGTCGAAAACGTCCTCCAACCTGGGCAAAGGAAATGAAATGGGCTTTGTCAAGGCATTCAGTTGCCTGTAATCTACAGTGAACCTAAACGAATTGTCCTTTTTCCTAACCATAACAACAGGGGACATCCATTCCGAGACTGAAGGCTCAATAATGCCATGTTCTTCAAGTTCGTCAATTTGTCTGCTAATCTCTTCCTTCATTGCTGGTGAAGCCCTATAAAACCGACGTCTCACTGGGGCCGCATCACCTGTATCGATTTTATGGCTATATATGCGAGACATTCCAAGTTCGGACAAATCCTTAGCGAAGCAATCCCTATTCTGACCTATTAGCACCAACAGTTCCTGTTTCTGAAGACTTGACAAATCAGAGTGGGATAAATCGATGCCAAGCGACTCGGCTTCGGCAAAGTAATTGTCATAATTGTTGGAACCATCATGACCAATGTAATTCACCGTCGCTTTGGCACTAACATCGTTTTTTTCAACGGAATGCAGAATATCATCAGGACGGATGGGGTAAAAACAACCGATAACCTGTGAAGATGTGAGCCTAACATAGGAATTGGTGGGGTTAAGAACTTTAGAAACAGCCCTATTGTTAACCACTTCTACAAGCGTACGTGCAGCCAAAATGTTCTTGTGACTAACTAAATTTGAATCCGGTTCGATAATACCTACACGTGAAGTAATTCTATCAAAACCCACACGTACCGGTATAATAGTCTCACTTCGGGGTTCCAAAGTTACGTCCTCTAGCACTGTTACATTATTTGCACAATTAGGTTGTTCTTCGATATTGTTTATTGGAGCGTGTGTCATACCATTCTGCAGTATAAGAGTTCTCTGACCTAGGTCAATATTAGCCTTGTTTTCAGTTAAAAAGTCCATACCTAAAATAATATGTGCTGGCATTTTTTCCAAAATTAAAAAAGTTTGAGTCATATCTAGCCTACCCAGGGATAAATGTAAATTTGTTTCTCCTAAAACCTTCAGTAAATTGCCGTCTACACCCGCTATGAGTTTAATACTAGGAGGAAGAATTTCAATTTTGCCCCACAAGCGAACGGACTCTAAGATTTCTTTTGATATACAGGAGCGACTGGCTCCCGTATCAACCAGTGCAGGAATTCTAGTATATAGATTTTCCAACCTAACGTCGACTTTATTTCCATCCATTTCCGTACTAACTGAGGTGCTTAGTACAGGTATCGCATTAAATCTGCATGTTGAACTGACATGGCCAATGCGCTTACACGTGTTACATCTATAATTCCTAGCGGGACAAGTTGATGAGTTATGGTAATGTCTTCCACATCTATGGCACAAGGGAAATTGTCGCCTCTTACCTATAAACGGGCGATACTCCCGACGTCTTGAGAAATCTCTTTCAGTGTGTAGTTGGCGCTGGCCACAGTCATTCCAGTGTTTATGTGGGTCAGAGTTACGTGAGATCTGGGCAGCTCGAATTGCATTTTGCTGAATGACTTTCTCCTTAATTTCACGAATGTAATCAAACATCTCTCAGAAAGCTTCTGTGGAACCCATTGTCAGTCTAGTGAGAGTACTGGGAAGGGTTCAAGCTAAATAGATGAACTAATTCGGATTCTCCACCAAATATGACCAAACGGTCCGCCTGTAAAGTGGAACCACACGTTACTTCCGCTGGGGAATCGCTCACTCAGGTGTCTACACAGGTGTTAGCACTTTCTGATAAATAGAAATTACCGTCCCCTGGAACGCCGCCGTGGCAACGTCTCAGAGAGAGTGAATATATATTTGCCAGAGGGCGCTTGTCAACGGAGGGCCAAGGCTGGGGTTGATCAACTTTGCTGGGGACCTAAGATACTCTTTTACCGGGGACAGGGGATTTTCACTAGCTCACTTTTGTAAATCGCAATTGCTTATTCACAAACCACAGAGTAGTGCCGCGCTTTAGTCAATTGCTTTCAACGGTAATGAACTAGCATGGGCTAATTTCTTGGCGGGGCTGAGGTTCCATCAATTCCTAGGGTACTCAGGGCTTCTTCATTAATAAGATAAAGACTATTAACAAATCAACAATTTTTATATATAAATCTTCTATACTCTTATTTACAAATAGCCAACAAATCCTAAATAAATAATCTCAGCACTACTGAAATGAGTTTTGTGACTAGTCACTGAATCCCACCGAAAACAAGTACTAAAATATTATCTAAAATTAAATTGTTTCACAAACTTATATTCATAGAGAAAGGTCGAAGCTGCGACTACTGATAAAAAATCACGAAATCTTTCACTCAACCCCTCATGCGCGCATTTATCCTGTTGCGCCTACCACATTATGGGGAATTACCTTTAATACTAAATTTCTCCCTTTAGAATATCTTATCACCTACAATTCCTGCTAATAGTGCTTCTAACTCGCAATAATAACAACTGATCATCTAATAACACAGATTCACTAATACACTTAAAACTGTTAACTAATAACTATGTAACTACGACGTGTTATCACAACTAAATACTATAAACTAAATACTACATATACTCATCGATTCTTCTTCGGCATCTCCCTTCGATGCAGATCATCAGATCGGGAATCCTGTCGTCCAAATGACGGCTTACCGGAACCACACAAATACATTAACTCTTTACTACACCGCGTGAACTAACGATTATCCCATCCTAGCGAGTCTGTCCTGAGGTAAACTCGAGGGGTCTTATATAGACGCGCGCATCACCTATCAAAGACTTGATTTGGGCAAAGGTGCTAATTTACAAAAGACGGCTTTGATGACTTGCAGTGACATGAACTGACTTTTCAATAAGTTCTAATTTGGAATGCATTGTTTACACAGTCCCTGCATGACAGCGACTGAACAAAGAACACTTTCCGAATACGAACTTAATTAAATTAATGAGCTTACCCAGTTTACTCACACTGATTATTAAAAAGTTCCTTTCTTTCATTTATTCTACATAACTCGGATTGTTTACTTATTTTTAAAATTTAGAATAAACTTAAAATAACAACCCTGTGATATATGCCTCCCTCTAAATTAAAATTTGGGGCACGTTCTTTCTAAAGATGGTACTTCTGTTGATACTTCGAAAACGGACGCTGTGTCCTCATTCCCCCGTCCAAAAAACCTCAAAGACGTTCGTGCTTTCCTTGGTCTCTGTAACTATTATCGACGTTTCGTGTTCAATTTTTCAAAAAAAGCAGCACCTCTCAATAATCTTCTCAAAAAGAATGTACCATTTCAGTGGGATGCAGAATGTGAGAAGGCCTTTAACACCATGAAAGAGGCCCTGACAAAATCTCCAATTTTGGCTTTCCCAGATTTTGATAAAGAATTTTTTCTGTATACAGACGCGTCAGGATATTCAATAGGTTATATCTTAGGTCAGATGGATGAAAATGGTAAGGAAGTGGTTGTCTCATATGGAGGCAGGTCTCTTTCTGAAGCAGAACAAAAATTTGGTATTTCAGAACGCGAATGTCTCGCAATAGTTGAAGGTATTAAACACTATCATGTTTATTTAGCGAATGGTAAGTTTACCGTAATCACCGATCATGTTGCTAATTCATATTTACGCCACCTTAAACAATGTAGCGGCAGATTAGGCCGCTGGTCGCTAAAATTACAAGGGTATAATTTTGAAATCGTCCATAAAGCAGGTAGAAAGCATTTGAACGCGGATGCGCTATCGCGACGTGAATATCCACAAATTACAAAACCGGCAATAAACGATACTGCCCAGGCCACCGTGATAGCCACAAACAACGTTAAAGAACACGCGGCGTCTCAAACACAAACCGAAGAGGTAATACAACAGTGTGACCCAATAGATTCTATTACGCGCGTCGTAGCCGTCTCCGAGGCTGACATTAAAAATAAACAAAGATCGGATCCGGACGTAAATGTTTTTATCGAATATTTAGAAGACAGAATATTACCCGAAGACGATAAAGACGCTAGAAGAGTCATTTTGGAAGCAAATGACTACATTTTGGAAGATGGAATCCTGTATCATCTCTACTACCCAAAAGGTAAGGGCCATAGAATAGACCGTTTAATTAAACAGCTCGTGGTGCCACTCAGTTTGAGGAATGATGTGCTATTGTCATATCATGACTCACTGCTGGGTGGACACCAAGGTATTGATAGAACTTATCAGTCCATTCGATTCAAGTATTTTTGGCAACACTTATTTTCTGACATTCAATATTATGTAAAATCATGTCTCCAGTGTCAGAAAAACAAGGATGCGACCCACCACCATCCAGCGCCTCTAAAACCGTTACCTGTCGAAGCGCCATTTAGCCGTCTCCATATTGACATTTTAGGACCCCTCAAGACCTCTCCGAATGGAAATAAATATATTTTGTTAATTGTTGATGCTTTCACAAAATGGCCCGAGGCATTCCCTTTAAGAACAATGGAAGCATCAGAAATAGCTAAAATTCTATATTCAGAAATTATTTGTAGGTACGGGGCCCCCAAAACACTATTGTCAGACAGAGGACAAAATTTCATGTCAAAACTTATCAAAGAACTTTGTAAACTTTTTCAGATTACGAAACTGGAGACAAGCAGTTACCATCCACAGACAAATGCTGCGTGTGAAAGGATGAACTCGACAATAACAAAAACACTCCGAATGTATTGCGATGCGAAACAAGAAAATTGGCCGGATCTTTTACCAAGTGTGCTGTTCGCGTATAGGGCAACACCCTGCACAGAGTCAACGCAGATGAGTCCTTTTCGTGTTTTATTCGGACAAGATTGCCAGTTACCGATAGATACGGAGCTTATTCCAACTAACAACATCGGAACCGAAGCCTATAAACATCTAGACGCCATACAGAAAAGCTTCGAAGTCACCAGAGAAATAGTAAAACAAAATATTAACGACGCACAGCATAAGTATAAACAACAGCATGACAAAAAGGCAAAGCCCCCAAGATTCTGGACAGGTGACAAAGTATGGTTATATAACAACAAAACCCCTGTTGGGCTTTCACGGAAGCTGTGCCAACGTTGGACAGGACCATACTATATCACGCACGACAGCAATCCAACATACACTGTCCGCAGATGTTCGGACGATATTCAACTCAAGTCACCAGTACACGCGAACCGTCTCAAGCCGTTCACCAACCCCAAGGATCGTCCGACCACTACACTCGAAGAGCAAACGGCTCAGGAAACAGGAGCTCCAGATACAGAACCCGATATCGCGTTGAATCCCCGCCCGGAAGATAAAAACCAGACTCCCGCAGACGAAGACACCGAGAAAAACGAAGAAGACACCTATTTTGTAGATAGGATCCTAGCGTGCAAGAAACTTCACGGTCGGAAACATTATAAAATTAAGTGGCAGGGATCTAAAGAAACTACATGGGAACCGAGAGAAAATGTACCGGAAGAGTTAATCCAAGAATTCCACATTTCAAAGACCGCAAAAGGAAAAAGAAGAAAAAGAAAACTGAAAACAAGCGTCAACACAATATCTGATTCCATCAGCATCCCAGACTTAGACGAGTGGGAGATATTGTGAGTACAAAACTAAGTATTCAAAGCATTTGTTAACTTATTAAAAAATAAATACATAAATAAAATAAAATAATATAAGTCCCGTTATTTAATTCGTCATATAATACATATGTAATTTACGGTTAGTATGAGTTTCTTGGTGGGTACCGCTTGACGGATACGCCACCACTTTGTTGGGTGAAGCGTTGTTTTTTTTTTTCCTGATTTAATGTTGTCTTGTTATTATTACCCCGTAAAACTCGCGTTCTCTCGTGTACTCCACGTATTCCGCTTACGCGCTCCACGGCACAATCGAAGCTGTGTAAAGACGTTAAAACAGAAAAAAAAGCATTTGCCAGTTGAAGGGTAACTGTCTGGCTTAAAGAGTAATACAAGTTCCATTGGGTATTAAAGTTACAGGTGTTTAAAGGGCAAAATGAAAATTCAATAAGGATAGTTATTAAAATTATGATAATACTTTAGAGGGGCCACCCGCAAGACGGACCCCTACCTTAAAATAATAATAATAATAATAATAATAATAATAATAATAATAATAATAATAATAATCATAATAATCATAATAATAATAATCATAATTATAATAATAATAATAATAATAATAATAATAATAATAATAATAACAAGAGGCCCCAGGGGGCCTGAGGGCGCTCACCTGACATGGTAGCCTAAATATCAACCCAGAGAATTGATTTCCACAAGTTGCATCTGCTCCTCCTAAGAAAAGCTGAAACCAAATATCCAAATATTCTGACCAGTGGATCTAAAAAAAGATTTTTAAAGAATATTCCTCATACTGAACTAAGTCATAATTCGGGCTCCCACAGGGAGCCCATATATGAACCCAGGGACTTGGCTTTAACAAACCTGAATCTCACACCCCTAAGGATTCTGCACACCAAATATCAAAACATTCCGACTGCTGGATCTGAAGAAGAAGATTTTTAAAGAAAATTCCTCATTTTGAACCAAGTTACAATTCGAGCTCCCACAATCAGCCCAAATATGGACCTAGGGACATGGCTTGAACAAACTTGAATCTTACCCCCCTAAGGATGCTGCATAAAAAATATCAAAAGCATTCATCTGCTGGATCTAAAGATTTTTAAAGAAAATTCCTCATTTTGAACTAAGTTGTCATTCAGGCTCCCATAGTGAGCCCAAATATGAACTACTTGGCTTGAACAAACTTGAATCTCAGCCCCCAAGGTTGCTCCATGCCAAATATCAAAACATTCCAACTGCTGAATCTGAAGAAGAAGATTTTTAAAGAAAAATTCCTCATATTGACTAAGTTATAATTTGGGCTCCCACAGGGAGCCCACATATGGACCCATGGACTTGGCTTTAACACACTTGAATCCCCCCCTCCCCCCAAGGATGCTACTCACCACATATCAAACCATTCGGACTGCTGCATCTGAAGAAGAAGATTTTTTAAGAAAATTCCTCATTTCGAACAAAGTTACAATTCAAGCTCCCACAGTGAGCCCAAATATGGACCTAGGGACATGGCTTGAACAAACTTGAATCTCACCCCCCTAAGGATGCTGCATACCAAATATCACAAGATTCTGCCTGCTGGATCGTGAGAAGAAGATTTTCAAAGAAATTTGCCTGAAATGCACTAAGTTCGAATTTGGGCTTCTATCGTGAGCCCAAATATGAATCCAGGTGGCTGATTTGAACAAACTGGAATCAGATCCACCCCACAATGTTGCATACCAAATATCAAAAGATTCTGCCTGCAGGATCTGGAGAAGAAGATTTTTGAAGAAATTTGCCTGAAATGCACTAAGTTCAAATTTGAGCTTCTATAGTGAGCCCAAATATGAATCTAGGGAGCCGATTTGAACAAAATAGAATCAGATCCACCCCACAATGTTGCATACCCAATATCAAAAGATTCTGCTTGCTGGATCTTGAGAAGAAGATTTTCAAAGAAATTTGCCTGAAATGCACTAAGTTCAAATTTGGGCTCCTATACTGAGTCCAAATATAAACCCAAGGGGCCGATTTGAACAAACTTGAATCAGATCCACCCCACAATGTTGCATACCAAATATCAAAAGATTCTGCCTGCTGGATCTGGAGAAGAAGATTTTCAAAGAAATTTACCTGAAATGCAGTAAGTTCAAATTTGGGCTCCTATACTGAGCCCAAATATAAACCCAGGGGGCCAATTTGAACAAACTTGAATCAGATCCACCCCACAATGTTGCATACCAAATATCAAAAGATTCTGCCTGCTGGATCTGGAGAAGAAGATTTTTTAAGAAATTTGCCTGAAATGCACTAAGTTCGAAATCGGGCTCCTATACTGAGCCCAAATATGAACCCAGGGGGCGGATTTGAACAAACTTGAATCAGATCCACCCTCCAATGTTGCATACCAAATATCAAAAGATTCTGCCTGCTGGATCTGGAGAAGAAGATTTTTTAATGTTTTTCCCATTGCCTACAGTGTTAAAAAGTGCTGACTCAGCACTTTTTCAAAGTCCCGAAACTGTACCCTATGATAAAACCGATGGCAATTTTTTTTTACCAGTTCTTTCTGTTGGTCCTAAGGAAGCTTCACACCAAATAAAAATTCTCGGTGCCGTGCAGTTTTGGAGATATGGGCGTTTTAATTTTTTTCTATTTTTAGCTCCTGTGGTTCCCACGGGGCTACAGGAAAAAAAATTTCTGCATAAATTAGGTACTTATGACCCAATAAGCCCTCACATAAAATTTGGTTCAAATTGCCCTCTCGGTTTAAAAAATAGAAATTTGGGGTGGGGCCAAAATTTTTGCTCCTCCCATAACATCGCCAAGTATAGACCTACAAACTTCTCTTGAACAAACTTGAGTCTACACCTCAAAAGGAAGCTGCATACCAAATATCAAGTCTCTGCTATTGCTGGTTCTTGAGAAGAAGATTTTTTAAGAATTGGAGCATTTTTGCCCCACCCCTCTGCTCAATATGAGCCGAAACCTAATTTGCCCAAAAATCAAAATGCCGCTATATAACCCCTACTCACATGAAATTTCATTAACATGCGGCCAGTGGTTTGGAAGAAAAAGACCCAAACACCACCTTCACGCCGGACGACGGACGACGGACGACGGACGCCGGACGACGGACGAAAAGTGATCAGAAAAGCTCACCCTGACTTTCAGTCAGGTGAGCTAATAATAATAACATTGTGTGATCTGAATGCAATCTTGCCACTTGCATTCAAATTGCGCAAAATATCCAACGGAGATCTGTGGCAAGGCTCTTCGCTTGGATATAAAGACTGGTTGATTAGTTCCTGATTGGTTATTTGTGATGTTTTTCAAAGTAGCTCTTTGTTTATTTTTTTTATTTTTTTTTCAAGTTGCTCCTTGTTTAATGAAATGTTTGTTCTCTTTTTTCTACAGGTTAACCAGAGCGCTGCGTCTAATTTGTTTCTTCTTCCAGGGCAACATTATAAAAGGTTTTTTTCAGAACGCGTAAACTCAATTTTTGTCTAGTTTATATTTTCAGGTTGCAAATGGAGATGGTAAAATGGCACTATACAGAGAACACAGACATCACAAACGAAGGACACACAACAGGAAACCAAATTATACACAACGACAAGCCTGAAGAGAAAGAGTAAACCCCAGGAATAACGCTACATCGAGATGAGGAAAAGAACTAGACCTAACAATAAATTAACAACAAACGGACATGAAGCACGCGGACAACAACTTTGGATCAGCACAGAAACTAAATTTGGAATTCATTCGGAAAAGGACTACGTGACATTCAACATTCATACTCAACGTCTAACGATTTTGGCGACACAATTCATTTTATATGCATCGGACAGTATCGAATTATCAACATCAACATAGTATCACAAACGCGCTCGGACACTTTCAACCTCAATATATTCAATTACAAGGAAGAAAAGATCACAGAAGAAGAAACAAATAGACACTCCATTAGTTTTCAAAATTATTGTATTTTATCTTTCATGCATTCATTTCATTTTATCATGTTTTACCTTTTTCAAGTTTGCCAAATGAGATATTCGTCGAAAAAGCGGAGCTTTTTAATTTAGAGGGAGGCATATATCACAGGGTTGTTATTTTAAGTTTATTCTAAATTTTAAAAATAAGTAAACAATCCGAGTTATGTAGAATAAATGAAAGAAAGGAACTTTTTAATAATCAGTGTGAGTAAACTGGGTAAGCTCATTAATTTAATTAAGTTCGTATTCGGAAAGTGTTCTTTGTTCAGTCGCTGTCATGCAGGGACTGTGTAAACAATGCATTCCAAATTAGAACTTATTGAAAAGTCAGTTCATGTCACTGCAAGTCATCAAAGCCGTCTTTTGTAAATTAGCACCTTTGCCCAAATCAAGTCTTTGATAGGTGATGCGCGCGTCTATATAAGACCCCTCGAGTTTACCTCAGGACAGACTCGCTAGGATGGGATAATCGTTAGTTCACGCGGTGTAGTAAAGAGTTAATGTATTTGTGTGGTTCCGGTAAGCCGTCATTTGGACGACAGGATTCCCGATCTGATGATTTGCATCGAAGGGAGACGCCGAAGAAGAATCGATGAGTATATGTAGTATTTAGTTTATAGTATTTAGTTGTGATAACACGTCGTAGTTACATAGTTATTAGTTAACAGTTTTAAGTGTATTAGTGAATCTGTGTTATTAGATGATCAGTTGTTATTATTGCGAGTTAGAAGCACTATTAGCAGGAATTGTAGGTGATAAGATATTCTAAAGGGAGAAATTTAGTATTAAAGGTAATTCCCCATAATGTGGTAGGCGCAACAGGATAAATGCGCGCATGAGGGGTTGAGTGAAAGATTTCGTGATTTCTTATCAGTAGTCGCAGCTTCGACCTTTCTCTATGAATATAAGTTTGGGAAACAATTTAATTTTAGATAATATTTTAGTACTTGTTTTCGGTGGGATTCAGTGACTAGTCACAAAACTCATTTCAGTAGTGTTGAGATTATTTATTTAGGATTTGTTGGCTATTTGTAAATAAGAGTATAGAAGATTTATATATAAAAATTGTTGGTTTGTTAATAGTCTTTATCTTATTAATGAAGAAGCCCTGAGTACCCTAGGAATTGATGGAACCTCAGCCCCGCCAAGAAATTAGCCCATGCTAGTTCATTACCGTTGAAAGCAATTGACTAAAGCGCGGCGCTACTCTGTGGTTTGTGAATAAGCAATTGCGATTTACAAAAGTGAGCTAGTGAAAATCCCCTGTCCCCGGTAAAAGAGTATCTTAGGTCCCCAGCAAAGTTGATCAACCCCAGCCTTGGCCCTCCGTTGACAAGCGCCCTCTGGCAAATATATATTCACTCTCTCTGAGACGTTGCCACGGCGGCGTTCCAGGGGACGGTAATTTCTATTTATCAGAAAGTGCTAACACCTGTGTAGACACCTGAGTGAGCGATTCCCCAGCGGAAGTAACGTGTGGTTCCACTTTACAGGCGGACCGTTTGGTCATATATTCCTGGAGTTCGCACCTTTGCAGACTACATATACAGAGCAGTGGGTACAGGGTGGTGGCAGTTTTTTTTGTGGAATCACTTTGAAACCACAGGTCCGCGTCCGACGAATCATGTTGAAGGATGGCATAGTAAATTGTCAAAGCTTGCAGATTGTCATCCAAATATCTACAAGTTTATAAGCTTAATCAAAGACGAACAAAGTTTCAATGAGGCAACCATTCTGCAGTTTCAGAATGGTGGTACTATACGACCACGAAGAAAGAAATATCGGCGTGTGGACCACATGCTGGATGATGAAAAGAGACGGTTGTTAGATGGTAGAAGACTGTTAATGAATATGGTGATTCTGTAGCACATCTCGTTGGCTTGTGAAACCTTAATTCCAATATTATGTATATGTCTATTTTCTATCAATAAAACATCATTTCATCCTGCGATATCTATCTGAAAAATATAGGAAAATATAGTACAGACTTTAACTTAAATCCCTATTGTCTACCCTATTAACACCTTTTTATGAGAACAATACCTGGTGGCAAAGTGGGGACATCCCGTGCGAACCAAGTGAATTCGTGCGAACGAGCTGAAATTGAATTCATGTGAACGAACCCCACCCCATATATTATCTCATCGTGTTTTCACGAATCCTGGAGCTCATAATTGTAACAAAGGGAGACATGCTCATTACCCACAGACCGTAGTGCCCCCACTGAAAATAAGTATGGAAGATGCCCCCCCCCCCCCCCCCCCCCCCAGGCACACACACACACACTTCCCCTCAAAGAAACATCTTCTGATTACTATATATTTCCCATATTGAAATGGATTGTCCCGCATCCTATATGTTCAGAACTCATGCACTATCTTGGAAACTCTCTCATTGGAACAATTAGAGTGGGAAAAGGTGAACAGGTCTCCACAGCCTACACCTAATAAACTACGATCATCGACACCTATCACCAGCCGCGGCGCCAGACCTGCAAAAGCGGGAGGGATCATTAAAATTATCAATATTGATGTTGGGCACAGAAGGGAATAACGCGCTGACCGGGAGATTTCGCACAGAAAAGTTTGCACAGTTTGGGGCCTTTTTCATGCTCTTCCGTGCACCGGTAGGCAGTTAGATATACGAGTCACTGGGAAGTTCCGTGGAAATGATCAATTAAAGATAATATACAGGAAGGAGCGGCAGTTGTATTACAGAATAAACATTCAGCTATCTGTCGGGGAAAGATATATATCTGGATATTTATTGTCTACCCTGTCAGACCCTACCCCCTATATATTTTCTCATCGGATTTACACGGATCCTGAGGGTCATACTTGTGGGAAGTATACACCCCCATCCCTGATTGTCCCTCATCCCTTCCTCACTACTCTATTTTTCCCTACGCCGACGGTCCGAGGCACGGTTACTTGAATAAAACAGCAGTAATTCTATTAATTCAGTCATTGCGTCTAATGACTGCCCGCTCATGGTGCCCTACAACAGATTTATATACTCCAACAATATGCGTGGTCGTCTAACTATGGATCCCCGATTATGGAGCCCCTCAGTTTGTTCGCACGAATTCAACTCATTCGCACGAATTCAGTTCGTTCGCGCGAATTCGGTTCGTTCGCACGAATTAAGCTCGTTCGCACGAATTCAGTTCGTGCACAAGAACTCAGTTCGTTATTTTCTTTGCATGTCACCTGTGGGGGCTCCATACATAATGATTAATAGAATATAAAAGAAAAGTTGATAACATTAATCATTTGTCATGAAAGTGTTCATAAAGTTTCATTTTGTCAACTCCGTTACATGAGCCAAACCAATCTAAAAAGGTCTGAATCTTTTTTTTTAAAGGACTTTTTTTCTAATATAAGTTGTTATCTGCCTTCAGGGAATGTGCAATATATTGTAAAAACAAGATTATGTCATGTTAAATAATGAATTTACTTTTCGGGGGCTTCATTTAAGAAATGCCCCATGTTGTTTAGTCAATTCGATTACTGTCTGTTATCTCCCTTACAGTAAGTGCATTAGCCAATATTGTGGCTCATAGTTTAGAGAGTTATTACTGTCCTCCATTTTGTAAAACGAAAAGTGAATCCCTTTGTATCCATAAAAGGAAAACAACATTTTTTCTACAGATGATGGGGAGAGTATGTTATGTCAGCACCGTTGCCATGGAAAATGCATTAAAACTAACCATACAGATTGAATGATTATTTATTTTTATAGAGCATATTATCATTACCAACAAATTGTCCGATCAGGGGAATTAACTCGAAATTCTGGTATGAACGGGTACTGTATGAATCGTCTAGTCAACTATTTTAATTATCTTTCAGCTAACTGACAAAATGAAAGGGGTGCATTGCAGTGTTGTATCAAAACAGAAGGCAATTCTATCATTAAATTATTTATAATGCCGTTTCTCTTCTAGTAATCACTAAAACAACAGCATAAGGTAGCATAATCCCATCAAGCTGTCAACAAGACATGACGGAAAAAAGTCAAGAATGGTATGTAATAGTTGTAAAAACAATCAGATAACTTTCCGACCTTTCTAATTTTGCACGACAGATTCACTGGGAGTATAATGAGCAGTTCGTCTCCGAGTGTTGGGAGGAGAGAAGAAGCGTGGGAGCAGGGAGGCAGTTGGGAGTACAGGGGTAACCAAGGCCTTCTCATCCGAGAACCACGACAAATCAGCGGCCGGCCAAAGTGTTATTATTATTAGTAATAATAACACCTTGGCCAGAGGCCGCCAGACGTTAATTTGTAAGTTAACTGAAGGCTCCGCATATACCTTTTGTTCACGAAGGTTTTATGTCTTGGGATTGAAGTTAGTACGGGCTTAATCTATTGCAAGCTTAGAGAAAGATACCGGGTAGTGAGAGAGAAATCATCGCTAGTTCTCCATATTGTGATCGTATTCTATATATCACTTAATTGAGGTCAGGAGCGGCGGAACGATTTTCAAAGTGGGGGTGAGAGGGGGGTGGGGGGCTGGATCGGGCGATGGATGGTCGTCGGTATGACGGGCCGAACCTTGGGCCGACCAAGGTTCGGCCCGTGGTACAAAAAATTTAAATTCCAGCCCCAAACCCCAATTTCCATGCATCTGAGCGGATATTTTGAGATTTTTCAGGAGATGTATTTGAAAGATTTCACACTTTGAGAACCGTTAAAAAACGTCGGTAAAGCATACGTAACGACCAAAGCTGATAAATAGACCCCACCTGTATGCTTTACCAGACGTTACCAGCAATTATACTGTCTGTGGATTATCTTGTCTGGGGGTGGATTTGGTATTCATGTATGTCTGTAAGATTACGATCTATTTCAGTTAACCGATTTTTAAGAGACTGTGTACATTTTAGCGTTTGTTGCCACTTACTGCAAAAAATGGTCCGAAATCTATCGAAACAGAACCAGCACGAGAGAAACATAGCTGGTGAAAATATGGGGGAAAATCTGGATCCGCCCCTTGTTTCACCAGTCATTGGTTGTGTTAAAATATAATAACACTTTGGCCGGCCGCTGATTTGTCGCGGTTCTCGGATGAGAAGGCCTTGGTTACCCCTGTACTCCCAACTGCCTCCCTATTCCCACGCTTCTTCTCTCCTTCCAACTCTCGGAGACGAACTGCTTGATGACATCCTTGCCACATTCTTCCCAATCTCTCCGATTAGCATATTAACCCTCTCCTTTGAGTCTCCCACTAGCCACATGTCCTTCATTCTCCCATCCCACTTCCCCGTTATACTCCCAGTGAATCTTATTCTTTTAGACTGGTATTTTGGGCATTCCAGAAGAAAGTGTTCCAGGGTCTCCACCACGCCCAAATTACACACCTGGTACTCCATTTCACTGTTTTTTTCCAATTTTTCCCCTCAGCTCCAGGGACCGCGACTTCAGCTTGAACAACAGTGACCCCCAAAGGTGCCATCAAGGTACTCTTCAAAACCAGGCTTCTCTTTATCACGTAGGCCACCCAAAGACCTCTTTGATTTGACCCCCTCTCGCCAATTACGGTTATCATCCTCCACAACCCTTTCTCTGACGATCTTTTTACCCTGGTTTGCCCCAACGTCTAGGTCCGAGACTCCAATGAGTAGTTCTCTGTTAGCTTCCTCACTTGGACCACGTCTTTTTCCCCCTTTTTGTGAATAAATGTCACTTTGCTTTCCTTCCACTCATTTGGGACCTCTTGTTTTTCTATATATAAACGCGTCATCTATCTATATATATATACAAAAAAACGTGGCCCGGCAAAACATCCCCCCACCCCAGCCCCCCCCCCCCCCCCGGTTCCGCCGTCCCCCTGGAAGGAGAAATCTTACTTGATGGAAGATTTGTGACTTTAGTTCCAGCACGAATGTAGGCCTAAGAAAAAGAAATTGCCAGATCGATTTTAGCGGTAATGTTTTCGGTAGAAATTTCAGGAGTGAAATATGTAAATTCATATAAATTAAGGACTTTACACACTAAACGCAATGCAAGCGTTCCGAGCGCTGCGATAAAGAAACAAATACCATCTCAATTAGATTAATTATTATGTGTGTTTTACAATGCTCACATCTGAGGCGTCACACAATATCAAAATTTGTAGACCGAGAAGAAATGTTGTTACCTAATACTTTATTGCAACGCTCGCATCGCGTATAGAGTATTTAACTTTAATTAGGCCTTTATTAACGAAAAAGATAGGTGTCATTTTCTAACAATTCGTTCGTTCGTTCACAAAAAGTTGTATTTGAAGCTTAAAAAACGCTTTGTTTGTATGGAATATGGATTAATTCATGGATTATATATGTAGTCTATAAGGTAAAACTTGGAAGTGAAAATAAAAGGAAAAATAAAAGTTTATTCATCGTTAACGTAAAATTGAAAAAGAAAAGCCCCTAACGAATTCATTTTCCATCTCAATCCAAAATAAGGATGTCAGACAGCGCCATGACGCTCGATTGACAAGAAAACTGAACTTCACTTGGTTTAAACAATATTTTATTCTTTAAAAATGTCATACATAACAGAATGTTTACAAACAGTAAAGAAGTATATAGGATGAGATATCTTATATAACATTTGTTCAACAATGTAGAGTAACAGAATAATAGAGGGATTTGACAAAAAGCTGAAAGTTTATGTGCGTCATCTCCCTAAACCATGAAATATATCAATTATCTGAGGTGGTAAAAACACTACTTACGTTTGTTCAAAGCTACCTAAGATCATGACCCATATTCGACGTTATAATATAGTCTGGGCAGATGCCCAGCTAACTGGGTGGGGCCTCGCATCCATGAACACAACAGTGCATGGGTGCGATTCCCCAGCCAGTGCAAGACTAATAGTCTGATCAAAGTCAGCTTGAAGCAAAGGAAATTAAGCGTGAGTTGTCAGAACATATGACGACTATACCTGATATTGCTTAAACCATGAATGTGAGAAAAGTAAGAAAGATGGAAAAAAGAGTAAAGGGAAGTGAGACAAGAAAGGACAGAAAAACAGAAAAACCAGCTTGAAGACAATGACTATTGCCTATATATTCGTAACGGCTATTATTACATGCAGCCTAAGCAACTTACTTGGAAATGGGGTGGGGTAGAGGTGTTTTACAGTGTGATCGACACGGAGAGCGACTTAAAAGAGAGATCATCTTTTAAGAAATGCGATTTTCACAGTTAGCGAAAACGTCCACTTGATAAAATAAAGTCGTGAACCACTTCAAAAATAAGCTGGTTCTCCTGGTTATTCAAAAATTCAGGTCCAAAAAGAAGCGTTGGTACGTCAATTGAACTTCACTTCGAATAACCACGGAAAACGCTGTTTTTCAAAAGTAAAAGGAAGCAAAGAAATATCCGCACATGGTTACTGGTTTTTATGGAAGCGTATTAGTGTCACATGAGAAAAAGATTGTATCTCCCATGAGTAGTATGGTTGGGGCTGGATGACCCTGTTCTGATGGATCCCTGGGTGATTCCTGGGTGATGCCTGGGTCGATGACGTCATCTTAATTAAAATGTTACGTAAGGTAATTAACATGACGTCACTTAATGAATATTTTTTTTAATCACTTTAATAATTGTTGCTTAATTAATTTTAATTAATGACTGTTGCATAATTAATGTAATTAATGAAATTAATGAGTGTAATTAGGGATGATTATAATAATTAGTATATTAATAAATGAATTAATAATGTTGATTAGTACATATTTTTTTTAAAGTCATAATTTGGGATAGATATTATTAGATAAAAAAATAATTTATTTACAGATAATTTATTTAAAAAACAATATTGACGTACTGAACATATATATGAATGCTATCGACTGACTTTGACCTGGACACGTGCTAAGGTAAACAGTTCATTGCGTGTTTAGGTGTCATTAACAACCAATGAAATCTCGTTAAATCGATTTTTATTTTCAAACGCCAACTACTATACGAGAGTGACAGATGTTGAAGCAATTAAATCTATTATCATACTTTAACGACCGGTCATAAACATCGTTAGACTGACGTTTCAACTTTAAGTGCTATTGAAATTGTAAGAGACCAATCTGTCACCTTATTGATTTTAATAACGAATTCCTATTGTTCAAAAGTTATGGGTGTAATAAAAACCTCATTAAATTAGCGATCAACACCCAACCTTCTTCCAGACTCTGAGATTCAAACTTTCAAATTTCATCGATTTTTAACGTTCCAAATTCTGCGTTTTGACTGGTTCTCAAAAAATCAATCAGTCAATTTTAAAACGATGGGCGGGGCTTCAGTTTTTCGTTTAAGTTCTGCGAGATGAATCGACTCGTCACTTCATTGAAACAGTCGAGATGGCAAGCTCCAATAAATTTCAAATCGGTTCAAGAAATACTTTTATCAACGTGACACCGTTTCAGGGTAAAGTAAAGGTCCACGTAAGAAGATACACGAAAGACTCTTCAACACCGACTAAAACTGGAATCACTTTGGACGTAATCGAGTGGAATGACCTGAAGAAAACCATCACAGAAATCGACAGAAGAATTGCCAGCGAAGAATCAGATTTGTTTAGAAAAAGAAAACGAGAATTTCCAATGTTCTCAAATCATGGAAAAAAGAATCCGACGACCGAACTTAGAAGAATACGGATCCAAACAGAGCTGAACCGACCTTACGCAACTATGATCCAAAAACATTTAGCTGAGGCGGTTAGTGAACTGTGCTATGGGTGTACTGTAAATCATGGCGGTCAAACCCATCATGATCTATGTTTAATGGCTAGTCCAGAAGAAAAGGTAGAGAGATGTTTCCTCACTGCATTGGAGAAGATTGATCATGCTGAGCTGCAAGATGTTTGGGCTGCGAACATAAGTAATATGATACCCGCTGTGATGCCGCATGAGTATATTAACATCGACGATTTTGATAGAGAAGCGGTAGAGAAAATGGTTGTAGAAAATATTTCTACGGTATGGTGAAGAATAAATAGAGACAGAAGCGAATACGAATCACGACATGGAAAAAACGGCCCTTTTCAGGGCCAACCAAATTATTATAAAAGAGTTGCTTTAGCACAAAAACATGCTTGGTAACCCCTGCAATCTCCACTCACTTGTACTCTTCTGCACCCCACCCCCTGTCGCATGAACCCTCAGTGGGCGGATCCCCTTCACCCAAACATGTTTCAATCGAATTTCTGGAATTTGATTATTATTCCAACCAATCAGGTCTCACCAACTTTACACACCCACAGTACAACATCCTTTGAGGTTTAACACCCCCCTCCCCCCTACTAGCCCGTCCCATTGTCATTATGTAACATTTGCGGTATATAAAGAGCATAACAACTCCTATGTAGTCATTTTATTTTCGAGATGGATACGAGATGGAGTGATCCCTGTACATGCGTTTTGGCAGGTCCGACTTCTTGCAGCAAGTCAACATTTGTCCGCAAATTCATTTGTAATTTAAAGGCTATGATATACCCTATTCCCGAGCATATCATCTGGTGTTACGGAGAATGGCAGCCATTATACGACACACTTTCGGGGGTTGAATTTGTGGAAGGTGTCCCACAGGACGTCAAGCCCAATTCCCTGGTAATTCTCGATGACTTGATGCTTCAGGCCGACGAACGTGTCGCCTGTTTGTTTACTCAGAGATCCCACCATCAAAACTTAAGTGTTGTTTACATTGTTCAAAATATATTTGATAAGAATAAATTTCATCGCACAGTTTCCCTAAACTCCCACTATTTAATACTTTTCAAGAACCCTAGAGACCGATCACAGATCTCTAACCTAGCTAATCAAATGTATCCCAGGAGGGTTAAATTTTTACGGGAGGTCTCCGACGATGCTACCGCCCCACCCTTTGGGTATTTACTAATCGATTAGAGACAGCAAACAGACGAGGGGTTGAGACTAAGATCTCACATATTTCCGGGTGAAACTCAAATTGTCTATGTCGCCAGAGTATAAAAGGGGGTGGTTTGAGGTAATTATCTCATAACTATGTCTACTCGAGTAACACATAACAACGGAACTCTCAAAGTTCTTTGTCGAGCGAAACCTTCAGAAATTAAAAATATTGTCAAACATGCTGATAAAGACCTAATTCTTTCGATTTGTGAATGCGCTAAAATATTTTATTGGGGAACGTACCCGTTTCGAATTATCATTTTGCCAAACTACGACCCCATAAAGACAAAGTCAGGAAGCTAGCAGTAAAGAACACATCGGATAAAGTTAGAAGACAGATCATTCAATCGGGAGGTTTTCTGGGTTCGCTTATTTTGCCCATTTTGAAAGTATTAGCCAAAGGTTTACTGGGATAATAATGGAACACGCCAAGAAAATGGTCTTAGTAGATTCTCGGATGTTAGATCGGATTGATAAACGACCAAATGATTCCGCAGTGTCCACGCTGGATAGAGAATTAACAGAAATAATAAACAAGTCTGATCTTAGTGAAACCGAAAAAATCACAAAATACAATCAAATACTTCAGCAGTATTTGACATTCTATGAGAAATCACTCGAACCGACCACCGTCAAGATTAAAATGGAAAAGACCGATCTGCCCACTCCACCGTGAAATTTTAGATACTGTACCTTTAACCATGCATAGAAAAGTGGGTTTATTATTAAAACGCTTGAAGTCCATTCCAAATCTGAAATGGGATGACAGGGGGCGTATTATAATTAACGAGCAAACAGTTGAAGGGTCAAACATCACAGATTTGTTGAACGACTTACTTGGAAAACGCAAAAAGTTTGCACTGGAAGGCTGACAGGTTTTGGGTGAGGTACTGCGAGACTCTGATATTCCTCAAGAACTCATTGGGAACAAAGAACGTTGGGCTTTTATTCATAAACGTCGGCCGAGAACCACACCCCCAAATCATCCACGAAAGGAGAGGCTTGGGGTGTTCACCCTTGGGTCCCCTTTTAAATACTTCCGACATGTGTATTTGTGAGTCATTATGAGTTTAACAGAGCTCTATTACACACCTTCGACTCCGGGCAGCTTTGGGGGAGTGACTGCCCTGCTGTGCGTTCGAGAAATATTTTCTCAAGGTCGTAAACCTTTCAAGTTACAGACTGACCAAGGTAAAGAATTCACAAACAGTCAATTTCAGTGATTTTTAAAACAAAATAACGTTGAATTGTTTACAACTTATAATGTTGAAACGAAATGTTCCGTAGTTGAGCGCTTCAATCGAAGTCTTAAAACCAAAATGTTTAAATATTTTACCAAAAACAACACATTAACTTTTCCGATCCAGGCACTGACGTACTCCTATAATAACACCTATCATTGCAGTATCGGAATGGCTCCGGCCTCGGTTACAAAAAGGGACCAAGAACAAATTTGACAGAGATTGTATGGCAAACCGACCGAAGCCAGGCAGCGTTACAAAATAGGAGATAGAGTTAGAATAAGTAAGGTTAAACGAACATTCGAAAAAGGGTATTTGCCTAACTGGACAGAGGAACTCTTTACGATAACTCAGATAATACCGGGATATCCAGTGACATACAGGCTGAGGGACTATAATGGAGCTTTGCTAGAAGGGGGATTTTATGCGGAGGAAATTCAACGGGTAGCCGAGAAAACCGCATATAAAATAGAAAGCGTTATAAAATCGCGAGGTAAAGGTAAGGGAAAAGAATTGTTTGTCAAATGGCTCGGTTATCCCAAATCGTTCAATTTTTGGATCAAACAAAGTCAGATTATTTAATAAAAGTGTGCGTGTCATGAAAAAAGTCTCAGTATAATGGAAGACATGGAAAGTAACAGATCGTGGCTTTTATGCGGTAGTCGTGTGCCGAAAAGTGAGATAACGTATTTTGCACAGGTCATAATCTTATACACCATAATAATCACGAGTATTGTCAATTTAAGCTTGGATGCGAATAATCCTCAGCTTTGGACTGCTCTCTTAGGTAGCGCAATCGGTTACTTACTTCCTAACCCGACCATCAAGAACAAATAATGTTTTATTTACATTTACCGAGTAACAATTTGCTGGACACATTACCCGATAACACTCTCACTGCGTTTCGAACTCAGTTGTCTCAGCCCATAACTCTCGAAGGTGATTGGGAAGTGGCTCTAACTGAAATTCAGTACCCAAATGCGTGGTTTAACATAAAAGATTTGGAAGGTTACTTAAATATAAAATACAAAGAAAAGGAATACATGGTTGGTTTGAGAGCTGGTAGATATACGGACGCCACCCAAATCATCCGAGAACTCGAACGCAATAAAGGATTTATTTTACCTAATCCCGAGTGTTTAGAATTTGAGTGGAGTCCAATCTCACAAAAACTTATGATTGTCGTGAAACACGGGGCACAAATTACCATGAGTCCGTGCCTTCAAAATATTTTGGGGTTTGAAAATGATACTTTTCATCAAGGATGGTTCAGTGCGACGTGCGCAACTGACGTGAATAGAGGTTTTTATTCCCTATATGTATATTGCAATTTGGTGCGAGATCAAATCGTGGGGGATTCTAGAGTTCCCCTTTTATGTATTGTTCCCATCGAAGGGGAATACAGCAGAACAATATCCCGTACATTTGAAAATTTGTATTACCTCCCCCTTTCTCAGAAGCATTTCGGAACAACAGAGGTCTATATAAGAGATGACACTGGAAAACCTGTTCCATTTGAACGCGGAAAATTAACCATGTCACTTCATTTTAAACAATGACGTACTGCTGTAACCCAAAATTATTCGAAGATTATTATCTGGACCAAGTAGGTTCTGGAAGGCCCATTTTTACGGGTGCGCAGATGAAGAGGGGTCATGGTCTAGGAAGCCTATTGGGAACCATAAAGCACGCAGTCTTTCCTCTCGCTAAGAGTGTGGGAAAACAACTTTTGAAAAAAAGTATAGATTTTGTAGGGGACATAGCTTCCGGAAAAAATGTAAAGCAAGCCGGAGTTGATAGATTCAAAGAAGCCCTCGTGCAAGGAATTGCGGGACACCCCCCTGGTCAGCCTAATGAAGGCCCCCCTGCTAGATGCCCGCGGAGTATAAAAGTAGGTCTCAAAAAGAAACCTGCCATACCAAAGAAACGAAAGCGAACGGTGAAGAAGGATATTTTTGACTAGTGATGTTGTTAATTAACACCAAATCCACGGAATGTGTCAACAGTGAACTGGACCCATTTTCCATTCCTCCCACTCGGACGGGCATAGAATCTGGACAGTGGATCGAATTTCGCCCTCTACCTACGATTGGAAACAGCAGACCGATAGAATTTTTCATTTCTGGGAGCGGCGACGATTATTTGAATTTAGCCCAGAGCTATCTCCACGTAAAAGTGCAAATATTGCAAACGGATGGTGGCGTATTAACCGGGGATGCTAAAGTCGCACCCGTTAATTTATTCATACATTCGTTGTTCAACCAGATAGAAGTCAGCCTCAATGAAAGGCTCATTTCATCATCGAATAATACTTATCCCTATCGAGCATACATAGAAACTTTATTGAGCTACGGTTCCCTAGCCAAAAAATCTCAACTTACTGCCTCTCTGTGGTACAAAGATACCGCGGGGCATTTTGACGATTTATCATTAAATAATGGATTGAATACGAGAAAAAAATTCGCCAGTACAAGTCAAATTATTGACATGAGTGGTCGTTTACATTTGGACATGTGTTGTCAAGATCGTTATCTTCTCAATGGGGTGAACGTACATGTGAAAATGAACAGATCAAAAGATGCTTTCGCATTGATGGGAGATGCACCTAATTATAAAATGAAAATTAACAAAGTTTCTCTGTTTATCAGGAAAGAACGTCTTAACCCTGCTGTGCGACTAACCCACGTTAAAGTTTTAGAAAGGGGAACTGCTAAATACCCGATCAATAGGGTGCAAACGAAGGTATTTTCCATACCCAAGGGGAATTTGAGCATAACGCAGGAAAATTTATTTTTAGGTCAGCTCCCAAAGCGAATAGTTGTAGGTTGTGTCGAAAATGACGCTTTCAATGACAGCTATTCAAAGAATCCATTCAACTTCATACACTACAATGTTAATTTCATTGCGGTGTATCTAGATGGTCAACAAATACCCGCAAAACCACTACAACCTCGTTTCGAACACGGAGAAATAGTAAGATGTTATAGAAGTCTGTTTCAAGCAACTGGACAAATATTTTAAGACGTCGGGAATCACATCAGTCGGGAAGAGTATTCCAAAGGATACACATTGTTCGCACTTGACCTCTCGCCAGATTTGAGCCACGGAGATCATTTCAACTTACTCAAGCGTGGAAATTTGAGACTGGAAATGCACTTTGATGACGCGGTACCTATAACAGTGAACGTTATTGTCTATGCTGAATTTCAAAACATAATAGAGGTGGACAAAAATAGACAGATCATTTTCGATTATTCAACATGAACACTCTTCAATTAGTGACAGCCATGAACTCAGATAAATACCTCCGACATGTCAATTTGGGAGTTTTTGCCAGAAATCGACTACCCAGAAAATTAACTACCACCCGCCCAGTGATGTTCATAGCTGATACAGATCCCAGTTACAGACCCAGTGAACACTGGGTGGCTTTTTACATCGGACATGAATCAGTCGAATATTTTGATTCAAATGGAGTACACCCTCAACACAAGACATTCCAAAAATTTCTAAACAAATGTTCTGACGCCTGGCGATTTAATTCCTGTGGCCTTCAAGGGTTGTAACCAGTATGCGGCCATCATTGTTTATTCTATTTGCTTAATTGCTGTCGAGGCATAACTATGACAACAATAATTGGAATGTTCCCGGGCGACTTGAGAAAAAATAATATTTTTGTGAAGAAGTTTATACGCAATCACCATTTCTATGCAAGACATGGAGTCGAGAAGAAGAAACTCAAGAATAGGAGCTCTGAGGTCAGTAAGCCTAGAGGAGGTACAGAGCGCATTTATAACAGAACCGCCAGTACCGAGTGTCTCTTTTGAAACCGAGGTCAATCACATGACCAAAGCTGAACTGGAGAATATTTTACGTGGAGTAATAAACCTCCCACCAATTTATCCCAAGTACGTCTTAGAAGCACACAGACTAAAAACGTTCGAATCTATGCTTCCTAGCGAATGTGTTAAAAGCCCGAGGGAGATGGCGAGGTGTGTTTTTTTCTACATGGGAACCGAAGACAAGACGAAATGTTTTTATTGCGGCGTTCAAATTCACTTATGGAGAGAGTCGAATGTTGTCAAAGAAGAGCACTGAAGATTTGAACCCCTCTGCCCGTTTGTGGATACAATCCCACCGGAAGAAGAAGAAGAAGCTGAACAATCAGAACAAGAGACTCTTAAAGCTGACACGGAATTGAACTGTTGTGTATGCCTGGAGGCGCAATCAACTATTTTGATTCGTCCATGTAATCACTTGTGCTGCTGCGATAATTGTTGTAAACAATGGAACAGTTGTCCTGTCTGTCGAAAGACAGTTTTTGAATATTTAAAAGTGTTTATTGTTTAATGAATCATCGAATTTAAAATCATATTAAAACCGATCGACTGGTTTTAAATCCTATTAAAACTGATTGACCGGGTTTTAAATCCTATTAAAACCGATGGACCGAATTTACATAATTGTAAAACCGATTGGTCGGTTTTTAATATAATTTAAATTCGAAAATATGTGAATTGTATTCCTGATACGTTTGACATGAACAATATTTTTTTTTTATGTATAGTTTTTTCGATATTATATAATTTGTTTTTTCGTTTCATAAATTTACTCAATACATTGTAACATTATTTTTTTTACATGGCTTGTATTATCGTGTTTATTTGTAATAATAAAATTTAGATAGAAAAAACGCAAAATTTCTTGGTTATTTTTTTTAAATTAAGTTAAACAATATTTTGTGAAGACCGTTTCGTCCCGGCCCGGGACTCATCAGGTGGATTTCCCGCAGATGCAGTTTGGGAGTGGGGGAGTATTTACTCCTTCACCCTTCAAACTACTTCGTCGGTTACAATATTTAACAAACACCACTACGAAATTGTTGCGGCATTTTCGTAGTAATGTTTATTAATTATTGTGGCTCACGATGGCTATGTGGTTTATAACGACATACCGCCCCCCTATCACCTTATTAGAACATTTGTTGTTTTGTACTCACAAATCGAGTGGAGTTGTGCTTACGCCATCTGCACACACTTTCCTCTTGGGATAAAAATAAAAGAGTCCAATTTTTGCCTGGGTATAAGTCATCATGTTATGCTGATTCACCATGAAGCCTTTGTTTATACCAGACCCACTGTGTTTAGTTTTCAACACATCAAGATATTTCTCTTTTTTCATTTCATTATGTTGCTTACTTATTCCTTTACAACTGCATTTGACTGTAGAACCAAAACAGAAGTAGGTCTTGCTACAAAGAGCAATAATTCCGTCTCCCTCGAATTCTATTTTGAACAGTCCGGGGGTTCTCTTATCATAAGCTTGGGGTTTGGGTTTTACAACAAACGGCTGGGAGCCAAACAGATCCATTCAATTTTGTTGTCACAAAGTCCAGTTGGTGTTTTTCACATGCTAATGAGAAACTGTGCGTTTTTGTCTCTGTTTAAATTACACATGTGTCCGTGAAAATAACAGCCGTGAAACTGGTATACAGTCCTATTTTCACTATCCCATCCATCTACGGGGATGTGCCGTCTCCCCAATATTTTTCTTTTCCATTAAATTGATGTAAAATGTTAACTTTCTTTGTGTGAGAAACGAATTCTAACCACTCAAATGCTGTTCACCCGAATGTACAGGATTTTACTGGTTTGAAATCATCTTCCGGTTTACGTCAGATAAATGGTCCTGTTGGCATGTCTTGACTCAGGGCGAAAAGATAAAGGGTGTTCGCGTCATATCCCAACATGCCCTGGGCGACTTTGGCTTGACTGTCGTACTTCGAGGGGCGAATTAGCGCAATGCCCTTTTCTTGGTAGCAGCTGAATACGAGAGATGGGCCGCCAACTATGTTGTTTCTAATAAGGTGATAGAGGTCACTGTTTTTCTCATTGAAAAGTGAAAACGTAATATTTTTCTCCAGTGTAGAGAATAAATATTTTAAAGTTATTCCGGGTACACTCACCGCGTCTTTAAACATGTCAACCTTCAGTTCTTGGTAAAATGCAAATTGTTTTTCAACTGCTTCGAGAAAAGGTTTAACATCTAAATTATTGTACCAGACAGTGAAATCACGAAATGTAGACATACCTTCGTCGTCCCATACTTTCTGGCAAAAAGCGTAGTCCTCTTCAGAAATATTCTTGTTTTTTAACTTGCTGAAGAAATCGCTGTGATCTGGTAAATGATTTACATCGAGTTTATTCAAACCTGTCACCCATTCGTACGGGAAAAATCCTTTGACAGCCAACGCTCCATAAGCTTTCAGGTATTTGTCATAGCTATAGCCTGGGGCTAAAAAAGCCATTATGTCCATGAATTTCAACGAAGGAGTTTTGACACACATAAAACTATTGTTGTTTTTAATGGCAAAATCAATGGAAGATGTATCCAATAAATATCCTGTCAGTTCTTTCTTGATTAAATTCATGTCATATCTGGAGCTATTGAATCCGAGTACTGGCATTTCTTGATTGTAGCGGTCAAATTCCTCCCTTAAAAGTTGAAGCAGGTGTTTTCCTCCTTTCTCTTTCTCGGGTTCGAGTTCGAGCACTGTATCGATGAGCTCTGCGAGCTGTGAGTATGTTGAGCTGTGTTTCATTGACATTTTCATACGGGCAGCGAATGAAATTTTTTCCAAGTACGTAACCATTTCCTCGACGAGTTGTTTGGAGTCACCGTCCATTATAAAACACTGCGGATCTGTATATCCCTCCACATTACTACACACAGAAACACTGAGTGGGGCATGTCGAGCTTCCCACTGTCTTTTTTCCGTATTTTCGGGTAGGTCGTCTTGAACGAAATAGGATTCAAAGTCGAATGCTGTTCTGTATGGATAATATCTATCTTCCTCTGGGACAATAATTCCTTCTTCTTCCAATTTTTCGAACACTGATTTGTTTGGGTAATAAAATCTGCCTTCAAAATGACAAACGACCTCGGCTTTGCAATGTTGTTCGTGTCTGTCAGCTCGATAGGATTGTTTAAACAGTTTGTTACATTTCCGACACACATGGGATTGTGTATACGATCCGATATCTTTGCTGTAACTAAAATGGTTGTGATACAAATTCACGTACATTGTGTCCGAATATTTACCCAGTGAACGCTGGACGAGTTGTGCCCTAGTTTCTTTTGTTGTTTCTTCCTGAAACAGTTCGTAAACCATAATATTCAGTTTGAATAGATCTTCAATGAGCGGTAATTCCCTCAATTTCACACCTTTGAATTTTTGTTTGGGTTCTTCCTGGAACTGATAATAATAAGGCTCTGTGGTTTTTTCTAGTTTTTTCAAATCGGCACCACTCCACAGAGCCAGACAACGGAATAAACACAAATTATCTTTGTAAGCTAGTCCACTGACATCTGAATACACCAAACTGACAATTGTCTTGTTATTGGTAATATAATCTGGCAAATCTACAGGTGCTCCAATGGGATGATCCATAATTTTATTAACGTAAAATGTTACATTTGTAATCCTTTCCACACTCCATTTTGTACTCGGTTGTCTTTGACGAACCTACACCAGAAAATCTTGATTATTTATCGTTTCTATAAATTTGTCAAAATCCTGTACGTTTTTTATCGTGTGCGGTTCTTCAAGTGCACGAGCGTTGTTGGAGGAAGCGTGGAAATAACGAAGATTTTGTGTTTCTGTGTGTTGTAGAATAAATCTGAAACTGAGATTAATTTTGAATTTTGTCTGCTGTTTCATGAATATAATGTTCATAATATCCAGTTCGGTTATATCACTTTCCCGGAAATTATACATATCCTGCACTGGACGGTCCGTAATAAAATGCGTGTGAATAGCTGCCAGTGGTCACGATATATTTCTTCCACAGCAGAACTTTCCAAATCCGGTAGGGCTGCTTCTTCAAAATCTATAGGATCGACATCGGAAATCTTCGTGGGTTCTCGTGGAATTTTTGATGGTCCGGGTGTCGCTTCGGTAGTACTTTTGCATTTTTTTGGTGCTTGATGAGCGGTGGCGTGATGTCGATTAAGTTGAATCAGCTGCTGAAATGCCTCCCCGCAGGTAGAACATGTAAACGTTGATTTATTACATTTCTCCATATGGTTTTCTAAATTCTCTTTCCTAGTATAGGATTTCAGACAAAACGTGCACTGGAACGATTTGACATCACCTTCTGCACGATGTACACTTCGTTCGTGGTGATCTTTGTTGCATTTTGTGGCAAAGGATTTTCCACAAAACTGGCAAACGATACCTTCAGTGTGAATTTTCATATGTCCAGCCAACTTGTCTTTTCTCTTGAACATCTTGGAGCAGACATCACACTGATAGATCCTATTTTCATCGTGGATTTTCAAATGTTTCATCAAAGTGTCCTTTCTCTTGAAAGTCTTGGGGCAGAGAGAACAGGCATGTACAGCCTCTCCCCCATGTACAGTAGCCTCGTGGCGATTTTTGTGCTCCTTTGATGAAAATCTTTTCTCACAAATCCCACAGGTAAAGGTTTTGTTTTCCATTTCAATTACTTACAACATAGTAGACACGCTCCGAATAAAACTCTACTTGCCAACAAGGCGTTTGCAAAACAAATGATGATAAATTTAGCCCTGCGTGACTGTCGTGTGATTTATTTGTGGGCGTAATAAAAGTGGGAGTTTAAAATCAATAAGGTGACAGATTGGTCTCTTGCAATTTCAATAGCACTTAAAGTTGAAGCGTCAGTCTAATGATATTTATGACCGGTCGTTAAAGTGTGATAATAGATTTAATTGCTTCAACATCTGTCACTCTTGTGTAGTAGTTGGCGTTTGAAAAGAAAAATCGATTTAACGAGATTTCATTGGTTGTTAATGACACCAAAACACGTAATGAACTGTTTACCTTAGCACGTGTCCAGGTTAAAGTCAGTTGATAGCATTCATATATATGTTCAGTACGTCTGTCAGGACACCTGAGGCTGCGTAAGGCCTGGGCTGACGTGGGGTTATTTAGTCCCGCTGATGAAGTTGCGGGAAAATTAGACCAACGTGGAGGGTCGGAATCCAAGTGTCGCGAACTCAACACAGGGAGATGAGTTAGACCGAAGCCGTGATTCCTTCTCTGCCAAATTGGCCTGAAATAGGTTCGATTTCCATTAGGTGTGATTCCGAATCACTTCAGGCTGTATAATTGAAAGAATGATTTAAAGTAACAACGATTCTTTTATTTACACATAAAAATAAATCTGTTTCAATATTTCAACAATCAACAATTCGATTCTTTTCACAGTAAATGGGTTGCTAGGGTTTAACAATTCTCAACAATCATATAGTCATTCTATAGCCCTGTACTGGCACTATAGTCTACACACTGGAAATGTTACTACCGTGAGCTCGCCATAGGAGCTTCACTAATCTGAAATGTTATTACTGTGAGCTCGCCATAAGAGCTTCACCCGCTTAGGCTCAAATGTCAGCGTCTGTGCGTAACTCTGGCTGTCTGAGGGTTCCGACCAGCAATGTTCGTCATCTATAAAGCCACCGTACTTCTGATTTGGGTCAGATATTGTCTACTCATACCTTATGTGCCTTTTGAAAGTCCTCCGTGAAAGTCCTATTGAAATATTCACTGTTCCTGGTTGAATTCACGATTCACAAATGCCCCTTTTTGTGCTAGGGCGAAATTGTCACTCACACCGATCTCCAGTCGGTATTACGATGCTTCGACAGCAAAACAACTACTCAGAACGCAATCAGTCTGACGCTTCAAAGGGATAATACGCACAATACGATTAACCTACACTTCTGACTATTGCAGGCTGATACCTGCTACTCGACAATCTAAACTTTAACATTTCACCTTGGGTGTTCCTTCTCACGAATTCGGCTCTTGTAGCTGCCTATCAACCTTAAGCTAAATCAATCGTGGAATGCCCTCTCTGGCGATTCCAGCCATTTCAGGGTCCTGTGATCGAAGGTACCCTTATGCCAGGAAACAGAGTCCGCCTGCCCTGGACTTCACCAACGTGTGTGTGACCCCAAGTGTGTGTCTAATGCTCTGCTCTTCAAGGTATATATACTTTTTACCCTAAACTGTCAGGTGGACCGACGCTCATCTGTCCACCTGTCAAAACGGTAGGAGATGACGTATATCGAGGCAGAATCAATACAAGTCATCTCGCACATGACTTAATGGTGATTTCACTTGTCGAGAAAACCGATTCGTTCCTGCCATTCATTGCTACCTAATGATCAGGTGACGATACGATAGACATTTCTATCGTTTAGAATCTCGTTTTTCAATTGGCCGTGACGATATCCTGCCACCAACCGATTACGTCTCATAAGACTCGCGACTACTGTACAAATTAAATGAGATTAGACCTTATCTAACATACCGCTTCTCCCCTGGGTCCCTGCGCTGAAGCTGGATATACACCACGTGTGTTTTTTTTCATGTCCAGCTTCACCGAGAAGTGAAATTCACGTAGGTTTTTTGCCTTGATGCGGAATATCTTTTGAACTTACAATATCTTTATATATGAGGCCCCTTTGCCCCTATATTTAGGCTGGCTTTGCCCTGACAACTCCCTTCCCGAGAGAAACACCCTATGTATCTCTTAAAACGCAAGGGGCAAAGCCACGCATGCTCGCCTTTCACACCTTTTTACAATCCACCATCATGTTCAAGACTACAAAACTGTACCCTAGTGGTTGTGGGGTCATGACCGGGCTCATGCGTCGGCCATGTCGATTCCCATGACACACACGCTACCACATGCTCCCGTCTTGCGGGTTTACATATGGAGAGTAGCCTTATCCTTAGATTTGCAGCACTCTCTCTCTCTCTAATACTATATATTTACACCTAAACATACACATTTTTATACACATTCGCCCATTTTGCAAACAGTTCACTTGGCACTCACTCCGACGAGTAACACCGTCCGCGCCTTTGCGTCAGATGGGTTAATTCCAACGGAGTGTAACTTCACCTCCCATTCCCCTATGTCTTGTGAAGGGGCAAACGACCCTTGCATTATGTTGAGCCTCACCCTCACGAAGCTCAACCAGGGGATTAAAACTGTGCCTCACACACTCACACATTCAACACACAGATTTCCCGACCGCGCCTTTGTGACAGACGGGGTTAGTGTGCCTCACACTCACAACAAACTCTCGTTAATAAAAACAAACACAGTTTCCCCGGGCCTTAACACCGGGTTTGTGCGTCCCACACTTACAAAACTCGACACACAGGCTCCCCGTCCACGCACATGTGACAGACGGGGCAGTGTATCTCACATTCGCACCCACAACCAACTCTAGTCAGCAGTCATAGCAATAATAATACTAAAATAAGAAAATTCCTTCCGGGCCTTAACACCGGGTTTACGAAACTCATCACCTCATCCACAAAAATATTTGCGACTGGAGCTCCCGTCCCAGACACCAGGCCCACAGCCACCCAACTATTGCTTCTTTATAACCACTGACCATTGGTAGGGGCCCGGTTCCCAGTATCCCCTTGGGTAACCCTTGAAACACCCCTACTTCTCGCCCCGTTATTTCTACGGGTATTCCACCAGGGTCCCCATACCCTGTCATTGTCGCCTTCCCAAGAGCTTCCCTTGGCGCTATGTCCCCCAGGCTCACTCGTCCCGGCGATTACCTTCGTTCGAATGACACTGGCCATCCTTGGCCCTTGTGCCGTCGACCCACCGGTCCATAGCGACGACTTCTTGCGCACCTTGGGTGCTGTGCGCCCCCAGCACCCACTGCGTGGTCTCCGCCACCTAGGATGCTTCTCCTTTGACTTGTGGACCCTTTCCTCGGCCCCCTGGGCGCCCACCTTAGCGGTCCCATCCACTTTAACACCCTCAACTTGTGTTGACCCGTGCCCTCTTAATTCTGGGGAAGTTTGCCCAGCCATTTGCGTGGGTCTGGCCTCCCCTCTCCACACGGGTGACACCGACTTCTTGGGGCGCTCAACTCTCCCACATAAATTTGCTTGAGGGCCTTTTCCCAATGACCCCATTGGGTTCCCTCGCTGTTTGGCGTTTAGCCTGGACCGTCTGCGGCCCCTTCCACCTAATTGGACAGGGGTCGTCCCTCCTGAAACTTTCCGACATTTCATCGTGTAGGGGCCATCCCCTGGACCATCGGATTGGTTCCCCCTGGGAACCTTCCCTTCCTTACTCGGTACGTTACCGAGTGCAACCGCCGGGGGTCCTTGCCCACCGACTTGAACTTCCTTTGCCCTCGTTGGGCCCTCACTTGGCCCCCTACCCCTGGACCAAAACTCACCAGGGCTTGCCCTCACCCCTGGGATATTACCTATGACCAGGTCGTACACAGGTGATTCAATGCACATGGCTTCCACTTCGCCACAATAAAATGGGGTATCCACCGTTATCCTCGCGATGGGAAACCTTCTAACGGTCCCATCTATCAAAATACACAAACGGTCGCGCCCCAACAATTGCTTGTCGTCAACCAGTTGCCTTCTAACCGCTGCAGAGGAGCACCCAGAATCCCGGAGCAGACGGATCTCCCTTTGTCCCACATAACCTGGGTACACTGGCATATTAACCTTCTCCTGCGACGTTGTGAGCCTCTCACTCATGCCACTTATTATCGGGACAACCTTCCCGCCTTAATTCTCCCTCTTGTATACATTCCCGGAGGGGACTGTGTTCTGGACCGATAGTTTGACAGAACGCTGCCGTCTGTCTACTGGGCCCTGGGTCTACGCGGTCACCTTGCTTCCAACCCCTTGGTGCTGCGTTCCCGACCCCCTGCTGAGGTGGTCTAATGTTCCCAGTGGTCCTAACCTGCTTCTGCCAGCAGTCCCTGGCAATATGACCCCGCTTGTTGCAGATAAAACAAGTGGTGTCCTTGGGAGTGCTCCCCTTCCGACTGGTCTGCGACGCAGGCGGATTGGGGTGGTGTTGCCTTACGGGTGCCATTGCCAACCCGTTTGCCCCACCCCTGGCCGATTTGGGTGTGTTTACACTCCCACCGTGGGCCTCGATGTAGCGTTCTGCCACAGTTGCCATCTCATCATAGGTGGGCGGACCCCCTTCCTTTATGAACAGGCCCAACTCCTTGGAGAATGTAGTTAAAAACTGCTCCCGGATAAACAGATCTCGCAGGGCTCCATATGACTCATTCACTTCTGCGAGATCAGTCCAGCGGTCAAAGTACCGCCTAGCTCGGGCAAAATACTGAGGTACTGTTTTTCCCTTCTCCTGCTTAATTTCTCGGAACTTGGTCCGGAATCCTTCCTCAGTGAGCTGGTATCTCCGAAGGATGGCATTCTTTAGCTCACTGTAGTCGTTAGGAAGTGCAGGAGGCATACTGGTATAAGCCTCGAGGGCTTTACCTGACAACAAAGGGCTCAAGCACATAGCCCATGTTTCTTCTGGCCACATTTGACTGGAGGCAAAACACTCGAACCTCTCCAAGCACGAGTCCAAGTCATCTGTGTTTTCGTTAAAATGAGCGAGGTGGGGGCGTGGGGCATGAATTGCTACCCCTGCACTCCCATCCCCTGAGCGCCGACTTTCATTCTCCACATCGGCCCTTGCTCTGAGGAGCTCTAATTCTCTCTCGTGCCTCTGTTGTTCGAGCTCCTGTTCTGCCTCCCTTGCCTCCCTTGCTAATTGGGCTTCCCTCTCCCTCGCCTCTCTCGCATCTTTCTCTCTCTCCCTTTCTAACTGAATCCCTCGCTCTTTTGCCTCTCTTGCGTCTTTCTCACGCTCTCGTTCTAGTTGGGCTTCCCTCTCTCTCGCCTCATTTGCTAATTGAATCTCTCTCTCTTTTGCCTCTCTTGCGTCTTTCTCACGCTCTCGTTCTAATTGAATCTCTCGCTCTTTTGCCTCCCTTGCTGCTTGGGCCTCTCTCTCCCTTGCGTCATTACGTAAGGCAATCTCCTTGGCCTCACGTTTCTGCTCATCTTTAACGAACTTCTGAAGTTCAGCTCCCTCAAGGCCCATTTCCTTGCCTAATGATACCAGTTGGGCGAGGGGTGTAACAACATCCATTTTGATTTTTTCTTTCTATCTTCAACACTCGTCAGAAAGAATGAAGAAGGAAAAGAAAGAAAAAAAAAATATGGCAATTGATCCTAATTTACCTCTGTAATTTAACGTAATTAAACGCCCCAAATATTCTGAAACCTACCGCAGTTATAGTGGCTACTAAGTATCCTCTTGGGGACTACTGTATTGCGATATTAAACCCTTGAACGGCATCAGCTGTCCGAACGCGTCAAAACATAAACAGAACCGCCGTTAAAATAAAACAAAATTTCCATATAGCCATTTTTACCTTTTAGAAATATCCTGGATAGCGCTCACCAATCAATGTCAGGACACCTGAGGCCCCGTAAGGCCTGGGCTGACATGGGGTTATTTAGTCCTGCTGATGAAGTTGCGGGAAAATTAGACCGACGTGGAGGGTCGGAATCCAAGTGTCGCAACTCGGCGCAGGGAGCTGAGTTAGACCGACGCCGTGATTCCCTCTCTTCCAAATTGGCCTGAAATAGGTTCAATTTCCGTTAGTTGTGATTCCTAATCACTTCAGGCTGTAAAATGGAAAGAATGATTTAAAGTAACAACGATTCTTTTATTTACACATAAAAATAAATCCGTTTCAATATTTCAACAATCAACAATTCGATTCTTTTCACAGAAAATGGGTTGCTAGGGTTGAACAATTCTCAACAATCATATAGTCATTCTATAGCCCTGTAATGGCACTATAGTCTACACACTGGAAATGTTACTACCGTGAGCTCGCCATAAGAGCTTCACTAATCTGAAATGTTATTACTGTGAGCTCGCCATAAGAGCTTCACCCGCTTAGGCTCAAATGTCAACGTCTGCGCGTAACTCTGGCTGTCGGAGGGTTCCGACCAGCAATGTTCGTCATCTATAAAGCCACCGTACTTCTGATTTGGGTCAGATATTGTCTACTCATACCTTATGTGCCTTTTGAAAGTCCTCCGTGAAAGTCCTATTGAAATATTCACTGTTTCTGGGTGAATTCACGATTCACAAATGCCCCTTTTTGTGCTAGGGCGAAATTGTCACTCACACCCATCTCCAGTCGGTATTACGATGCTTCGACAGCAAAACAAACTACTCAGAACGCAATCAGTCTGACGCTTCAAAGGGTTAATACGCACAATACGATTAACCTACACTTCTGACTATTGCAGGCTGATACCTGCTACTCGACAATCTAAACTTTAACGTTTCACCTTGGGTGTTCCTTCTCACGAATTCGGCTCTTGTAGCCGCCTATCAACCTTAAGCTAAATCAATCGTGGAATGCCCTCTCTGGCGATTCCAGCCGTTTCAGGGTCCTGTGATCGAAGGTACCCTTATGCCAGGAAACAGAGTCTGCCTGCCCTGGACTTCACCAACGTGTGCGTGACCCCAAGTGTGTGTCTAATGCTCTGCTCTTCAAGGTATATATACTTTTTGTCATACTAGAAACGTATACAACAGCCGGGTTTGTCCTTATTGGCTGGAACACCGCTGGATCGAAAGGATATGATTTTAAAAGACTTTTCCTCATATCTCACAACTAAGTGGCCCAGCAGTCCGGTATGCTTTGGTCAGACCTGGGCCCCAAAGTTCTGACTCCTGTGCCAAGCCTGGACCCCAAATCCTCGAGCGAGAACCAGTAAGCTAAGTTGCCAACGTATTAATATAGTTGCCATTTATGTAAAGAAGGAATGGGATTGTCCCAGATCTCAAAGCACCGGGTATGAAGTCCAGAAGGGTCATCAAGCGTCCAGCTCTATCCGATCAGCATCAAAGGATACGTTTGGAGTGGTGTATGGCACGACATCACTGGAATCTCAGGACATGGAGGAAAGTCCATTAGTCAGATGAGAGTAGGTTCCTGCTTCACTTCATAGATGGTCACATGAGAGTGTGGAGGCATAGAAATACTGCTAACGTGCCCATGAACATTAGACCTACCGTTCCTTATGACGGAGGATCAGTAATGATCTGGAGATGCCTCTCCCACGATTGCAAACTTGATATGATGACTGTACGTGGGAATCTTAATGGTCATTAGTACACCCGGGACATTCTCAATCCGGTTGTCGTGCCTCATTTTGACAACCACCCGTTGGCTATTCGTCCTGTATTCATGGACGACAAAGCAAGGCCACACCGTTCCCACGCTGTGAGAGCATTCCTTTAGAATGCAGGATTAGGCATTATGAGGGGGGTTTAGGCTGTCATCCGGACACGTGGTGGATACACTCGCTACTAGCGTTAGACACTGCTATAATGTTCAGGAGATCACAAGTTACATTTTTGTTAGTAATTGCCGGCATTGTTTCAGCATGGACCGTTCCAGCACCATACTTGTCGAGAGAACATTTTTCCATGAAAAACATAAATGACAGATATGTGTCATTAGCGCTATTGAAATACTGCATATGTTCATCATTGTGTTGTCTTTCATCTGTCAATAGACCATTCTTTCCGCAAACAATAACTTTTGGCCATCTTAAAGATAGCATGAAAGTAATGACAGTTTCTATTAACACCAATGCGAAAAAACCCAGGGGTGCTTAAGTAAGTTCCAGGTCTATATACTGACAGTACACACGTGGACAAATTCAGCCTGGTACACATAAAAGATGACCGACGTTTCCCTTTAATACAAGGTCGGAACCTCAGGCGATTGATAATTGCCGTTATGCTAAGCGAAGGGTTAATTATCATCACCAAGTAGTTGCATCATCTCAACAGGGCGAAAACTATAAAGCCTTTACACTTTTATTTCCCACAATTGTATTTTCTATTCATTGTTTGTAAATGACTGAAATGAACCATTGACAATTTACGCGACTTGGCAACATTCATACCAGAAGGTCACGACCTCTTTGAAAACGCTAGAGACCCATTTGTACAATTTATAATCACAATCAGAAAATACAATTCTGGAAAGTGTAAAAGCTTTATAGTATTAGCCCCAGTATGACTATCATTAAAAAAATTGTTTTCTGGTACGACACACTCGAAAGTAAACTCGAAATTCAATAACTTCCTGAACCGCAATAAGCTCCTCGTACCAAGTTTTTCGTCAATGACAAATCACGTAAAGCCCAAATATACCACTGAAGACTGCGCCTATCCTGTAGCAACCTCAATGACCACCTCTACAAAAATCACCACTCCCCTACAGCAGCTTGCAGGTGTGGTGCGATCGAAACTATTGACCATTACCTACTCCGGAGTCCGATCTATTTAGCAGAAAGGCATGCCACCATCAGACAGTTACCTTACCTAGTTAATACTGATATTTTACTGAACGGAAGTGTTAACTATAGCAACGAAATTAATCGCCATGTCTTCAAAAGTCTCCATGAATACATCCTAACTAGTAAACGTTTTTAAATCATCGTATGTCACTGTGATGTGAAACCAACAACAACATCATCCTGGGACTCCGCTTCCAACAGTCATTTTCGGTGGCGATGAATCCCCACCGTACTGACTTGTGGGGGCGAAGCCTCAGGATACTGTGTGAGTCTCAGGATAATGAGATCTTTATACTGGATCTAGCTGGATAAATCAGATCCATCTCACGTACGCAGCCCGTCAGGCGGTTATCTATACTGATATACAAATGTGTAAAACATTTCTATGGGCTATACCTGCCCTCGATGACGTAAAAGTTACTTTTAATATTACATTACGTAATTCAAAATATTATACTACTTTTATACCTCGCAATCTTCCTCCAATCAACAATCCTCCTGTTTATTTGATCTCTGCGGCAGCGTAGAACCGCCACACCCTAGTATATTTCCAGGTATTCCTAATCTGTTTAAACAGATTACTAATCTGTTTAAACAAATTACTAATCTGTTTTTACAGATTAGTAATCTGTATTTACAGAATACTAATCTGTTTTTACAGATTAACTAATCTGTTTTTACAGATTACTAATCCGTTTAAATAGATGGCTAATCTGTTTTTACAGATTAACTAAGTAATCTGTAAATGCAGATAGTTAATCTGTAAAAACAGATTAGTAATCTGCAAATACAGATTAGTTAATCTGTTAATACAGATTAGTTAATCTGTTTAAACAGATTACTAATCTGTAAATACAGATTAGTTAATGTTTAAAAACACATTAGTAATCTGTAAATACAGATTAGTAATCTGTTTAAACAGATTAGTAATCTGTAAATACAAATTACTTATTCTGTTTAAACAGATTACTAATCTGCATATACAGATTAGTTAATCTGTAAAAACAGATTAGTAATCTGTTTAAACAGATTAGTAATCTGTAAAAACAGATTACTATTCTGTTTTTACAGATTAACTAATCTTTATTTACAGGTAAAAACAGATTAGGAATCCCTGGAAATATACTACGGTGTGGCGGTTCAACGCTGCCGTAGATCTCCTTTCGGCAACAACGCATCGGAAGTTGAAATTGTTCGAATCTTTTGCAGGGTGAAACTATAAATTATTATTTTTAAATATACATAAATCAACTCCCTCGTCATGACTATCAGAGATTGCAAATTGTGTCCCGGAGACGGCTTACAAAAGCAAAAATGCTTGCTGCCGAATCCTATCTTGTGTCTAGTCTGTATGACATTATTGTTCATGTTACTCATTGCACCATTGTCTGTATGATCATACTTCTTTTCACAAATAAATATTGTTTAAATTAAATTCAATCACATTATTCTAGACACCCTCTTAAAAGGGGTGCTCCAGGTTTCTAGTCGTTTTTGGTGAATCACATATAGCTGGAAAGCCCGTTTTATAATGATTACAATAAGGGTCGGTGGTATAGGGCCAACCCTTCGGTTAGAAAAAAAAGAATTGTAACGACCAATTGTCAGTTCAACTGTCTATGATTTTGTGTAAGATGCCAGTTAGCGGGTTACAGAACCAGAGCATTTTTACTAGTCGACGACTCGACATCAAAATAAAAACAGGGGAAGGTCAAATTGAAATGTCGCGTTTCTAGTTGACTGAGTTTATGAGATCAAGTCTGTTAGATATAGAATGAAGTATTCACATAGACTTGTACCCATAACAATATACGAAAATGAACAGTAATATCTTCACCTATAAATTTTGAAAAATTGACCACCTTAGTCAGTGTACCAAGAAGTGGTTTTGCGTTCTTTTCTAAGGTACATTGAAATTCAGAACTGGACTCACATTTCAAAATGTAATCTATCCTGTTGCGAAATTCGCGATATGCACTGAAGGTGTTGGCAATATCAAACATTTATTTGTTTCACATCGATTGATTGGAAATGCACGGGTTACAAAACCGGCGAATTTCAGCTAATCGACGTCTAAATAAAGATAGGAAAAGGTCGGTTTGAAATTTCTCGTTCCTGGTTGATTGAGTCACAGGTCTCTTGTCCAAAACTTAACCCATATTTCTCAGAGATTAAATATTAAATCAATATGCAAACTCCGTGAAATATGGGTTAATTTTTGGATCCACAGAGACCTTTTGATTGAGTTTATGAGACCCAGTCTGTCAGATATAGACTAAAGTATTTCACACAGTGTTATACGGAAATGAAAAGTTATATCTTCACAGACAATTTTTGTAAAAGTAAACACCTTACGCGGTCTACCAAAAAGTGGTTTTGCGGCGTTGCTTCCGAAACTACATCAGTAGTAAGAGAGCGACGAATCGTGCCCAGTTGGCCGGAGGGAGAGCCGGAGGGGGAAGCGACGTCACAGTCACGTGACCCAGTGGCGCCATGTTGTGTTGTCATGTTAACCCGCGTGAGTGGCCATCTTTGACGTCATCCCCATAGTGATGTGAGTGCGCAGCGCGTGTTATTAGGGTGATATATGTTTCCGTCGTCTATTTTGTATACTGGGGCCGCAATCTTGGTTTCTATGGTAGCACGTGGTTGATATGTGATCCAAAGGCTTACAACAAGACAGGGGTATGTTCGGAGGGTATGTTCCTTGGTACAAGAGTAATTGTAATTTCCCGATTCATAGAATTACCACAAACAACCCGACAATCCCTCCAAATCACCAAAAACGACTTTATTTACTACGGATTCCCCATTTTATCGGCTTAGCACGCAGTGCTATAGTACCAAGGGGACCCGTGGGTAAGTTCGATTGAATAGGAGTATTTTCTGGTTCGGGTTTCCCCCATAGTCCTTTTTAGGACCGCCATACCGTAGATTTTAATAGTAGAACGTAGTGCTATAGTACAGAGGGGCCCCTTCGGATTATAGCCAACTTATAGATAACCTCCATGAAAGCCTATATCATTCCTAATGCCAAGAATCTATCGAGTAGTTACTGATAAGTCATTGCTCGAACTACTCGAATCCCACCGAGCAAATGAGCCATAGAGCAGAGTATTTACTCCAACGAGTGACTCGCATATACGACTCTTAGCCTTATTTCGGTATTTGAGGATACCTATGACCTGTTATTGTATTATCTGGGGATACCTATCGAGGATACCTTCTGGGGAATCCCTTTTTTGTCGTACGAGGCCATGAGGCTCATTAGAAAATCCCTCAATGAGGTCTAATATACTATCCCTCTTAACCTCATTTATTTTGAGGCCATGAGGGCCATGAGAAAATCCCTCAACGAGGTCTAATTTACTATCCCTCTTAGCCTCATTTCGGTATTTGAGTATACCTTTGACCTGGTATGGTAGTATTTTAGGATACCTATCGAGAATACCTTCTGGAGAATCCCTTTTTAGTATGGGGCCATGAGAAATCCCTCAATGAGGTCTGTTCTACTATCACTCTTAGCCTCATTTCTTTTGAGGGCATGAGGGTCATGAGGGCAATGAGAAAAGCCCTCAGTGAGGTCTAATTTGCTATCCCTCTTAACCTCATTTCGTTTGAGGCCATGAGGGCCATGGGGAAATCCTCCAATGAGGTCTAATTTACTATCCCTCTTAGCCTCATTTCGGTATTTGAGGATACCTATGGCCTGGTATTGTATTATTTGAGGATACCTGTCGAGAATATTTTCTAGAGAATCCCTTTTTTGTCGTATGAGGCCATGAGAAATCCCTCAATGAGGTCTGTTCTACTCTCACTCTTAGCTTCATTTCTTTTGAGGGCATGAGAGCCATGAACAAATCCCTCAATGAGGTCTAATTTACTACTCCTTTTAACCTCATTTCTTTGAGGGCATGAGGGCCATGAAACAATCCCTCAATGAGGCCTAATTTACTATCCCTTTGAGGATACCAATGGCCTGGTATTGTATTATTCGAGGATATCTATCGATCATACTTCCTGGAGAATCCCTTTTTTGTCGTAAGAGGCCACGAGTGCCACGAGAAACCCTCAATGAGGTCTATTTTACTATCCCTCTTAATTCCACATAACTTGGTAGGCACGGATAAGAGAACGTACAGTTGTATATTAATTTCTGCTTCATTATTTCTCTACGAATGCGAGATGGGGAAACGATTTGGTTGTGAACATTTTCGGGATTTATTGTCGGTGTAGTGATCAATCACAAGGTTCCATTGGTATTTTATTATTCAGGATAAATTATGGAAATCATTGGTTGTGGAAATGTATATAGTAGTAGGACTTGTGTATAATATAAACTGTTGAATCGTTGATTACTCTTCTCTTAGGCCTAATGTATGCCGCACTATCACACATTGCATAATTTTCAACATGATGAAGGAGGCATTTACAAGGTAAAAACAGGATCTTGTCAATGAAGAAGCCCGGAGTGACCTAACAACCCAAATGAATCTGTGCCACGCCCCTCACTGTCAATGTACATTAGGTCGTTCCAGATGATAGCAACTGACGTGAAGCTTAGCGCTGTACGGTGTCTCATGAATGAACAATTGCAGTCTGCAGGAGTGAGCTAGTGGTTATAATTGTTAGAAAAGCTTGGATTTAGCAGACTAAGTAACAATATTTAACTAACAGGAACAATAGAAATATAGATGTTTGGGCTCAGTTCAGAAGACCAAGCTTTCGAAGAAAGCGAAGAAATATACTTAACGTTATTTGAAGGTTAACTCTTGTGGGTTTTTTTTTTCATCAAAGTGTACTGCAATTTATTCCAACAGAACTGTATTCCAATATTAAGCGAAAGCCATAAACAAAAGCCCGATAACCTCAATTAAGACACCAAATAAGTACTGGGCCGAATCTTTCCGGCCGAATCTTTCCGAGGCCGAAAAAGACAAGGCCGAATCTTCCCGAGGCGGATCTTCCCGCTCCCGCTATCTCTGTTCGGTCATACGAACTACCGAGGGATGTTGAGGTATACCGAGAGATACCGAGGTGAAGGAAAATAGGGGTTGGAATGGGGTTTAAAACTCTGAAAAGGGTATGGGGTTGTGTATTATGAGTATATAAAAAGATTTCAGCAGTATGTGCATGGCTTTAATGCCATATTTGAGAATTATGGGCGTCAATGTAATAGAATTCGCTGAAAAATCATCCCCTCGGTATTTAGAAGGTAGCTTGGTAATTAGTATTTACAGCGGTAAGCGACAGTGTGTTAATCACATTGAGACTTGTTAATTAGTTCTCTTTGTCGACAATTACAATCAAAGCCTGCTTCCCAAACTCAATACACATATTGTGCGCCGGGCATTTGAAGGGGAGCGCGATCCACAATCTCCATAAGATATATAACAAAGAAACCGTATAAATAACATGATTATCATTATCTCCAATTCAGATAATGGCCTCTCACGACTGAGGACCCTGTTGTATACGAAGAAATTTCAACTGACGTATTGACAAATTACGGAGACTGCAAATATTTGGCATCGACATTTTACCTAAACTAAAATCCAAAGTATTCGACCCAAGACAGACATAGCAGTTGACATCCCAAAATTATGGACAACAAATGTGAGAGTATGTTTAATATATATAAAAATTGGGAACTGAATGGAGAATTTTGAAATTGCCAGATTTGACTTGACAGACTTGGAGACATTGTTATGGACCAATATCATTACATTAGGAATTGATATTTTCGGAAGTGATTTTTCATTCGCCAACGATGCAAAAAAAACCAAAACAAAACAAACTTGCCGTTAGACAAGAGACGTGGTCAGCACTCACGGATGACTAACGGGATCGACGAATTAATAACTGTCTATACCTAAAACGGCGGCAATTGCAAAATAAAAATGGCCAGTAAAGAGGGTGAATACCTCGAAACAAAAAGTGTTAACAAAAAACCAAGGCTAAATTAAAGCCGTTGACACTGAGCCGAATAGCGAAAAAATATACTGTAAATGCGCATATACTAAATACAAGCTGCAGCTTTGATTGTATCGGGCGTAGCCGAACGATACTTATCACATTATACCACAAAACCCTAATAACGGCATAAAGCCAACAGTGCAAACTTGTGCCAAAGGTTCGGCCTATCCAAAACGGAGATAAAAGTTGATGGGAGTTTTACTTTTATCAAATATTACAGTGATCTGTCTTGTGATACCCAATTGGCACGGTTACGTAACGTTTCGTCCCTCCCAAAACCAGTTCGTCCCGGGACGATTCGTCTGGGACGTTTCGAGACAAAATGACAACCGGGACGATTCGTCCCAACAATTTTTGTTCAGTGTACATATCGAGAGGATTCGTCCCAAATCTTATTTTTCATAAATATTTGTTTTCATGGTATCGGGGCAAATCGTCCTGGTGCAGTTTTTTCAGCAGGTTATATATACTTTGCCATCTGAACGAATAATTATTATGTTTGGAAAGCAATATTAATTTCTTGACATAGGAACAACAGGAAAACATGCGGTATATTTCAGACGACTAAAATCACTATCGAAGTATTGTGTATATATTTTAATTGTCATGTCACTATAATTTTCCTTCTTTCTTTATTTATTTGTTTTATTGATAGCAACAGACTCGGGCATTCATTTCGTGGTAAAATACATAATTTTGTTTATTTATCCGATCAAAATACCTTAAAGTCCGAGATGTTACTAAATGTGAGTTAACACGAAAGTTGACAATTTCTGAGGGTAAAGTGGAAAAAATATCACCAATTGTGGAAAAATATTTAGCATTCAAGTTACTTTTGCACTTACACGTTATCCAGTCGTACGAATGCCTGATATTACGGCCGACAATAAAGCGCAAATCACAGAAAATTGCTGTGATTTCACTTTTATTAACGACCGAAACTCAGTACAAACGGATTATTTAGTGTTTTCTTAATTGTTAAGATATGTTGGGTCTGAATTATTTCTTCACACTTAATGATATTTTCCCACTTGAATGACCCTCCCAAATTGTCGATTTTTGCGATAATTCATTTTAAAATAATCATACATGAACGATCGTTTATCCCCCAAATTACTTTTGTGGACGACCCGTCCAGGACGAATCGTCCCGATTCGAAATGTATTTTGGACGAATCGTCCCTGGGCGAACTGGTTTTGAGACGAAACGTCCCGGAGCCATTAGCACTTACGCACTTCACCCAGACACTGAGGTATCCTATTAATTAGGGTCCGGGTGTTTTCGGCCTCGGGAACATTCGGTCCCAGGTATTTTTTCCGGGAACATTGTGCTTCAGTCGAGGCCGAATGTTCCCACTTTTGGTAAAAATTTTCGGAGTTTGGGAGTTGAAAAATAACTTAAATTTTTTTTGTTTTTTAGGTCATTTTGTTAGGGTTTTTTTATATTAGGAGGTTTTCTAGAATATTTTTTAAAGAATAATATAAGTCGAAATATATTAAACACAACACCAATCCATAATGAATTATAATGAAATATAAAATCCATTGTATAAAATCAACTGTACTGAATAACAGAATGACAATATATGTGCTTCAATGTCGACACGCAAACCCGAAATGATATACTTCTTCTTGGATGTTGTTTGGCACAACTCAACTTAAAAATTTTGTATTCATAACTTCTTCTGAACTAGTGATCAAAGTTCTGGCCTCTGACGAGATACTGATACAGAGTTTTTACAGGGCAACTGAATCTTGATTGATTTAATAGCACTTGATTAGGAGATCATATTACGAAAACTTGCCTCTGTTACCAGTGGGAGTTGCAAACAGCGAGGAAAATCTCCACCTGCTGTCTGGTCTCCCCTCCCCGAGATACAAATTTCGGGGAAAAATGCTGGCTTCCCCATCCGCATGTCACTGGTCATCACGGACGGAACAGTTGTAAATTAAAAACCGAATTGCTCTAATTTCCAGCTTTCTATCTTTTCTATCTCCTCTATCTCATCAAACACATGACAAAACTGAATGACAAACTACGAGGGATTGAAACAATCCTCATGCAAAGATGTGCAGAAAACCTAACAAGACCAGGGCAAGGACTGAAACAATATTGCCAGCAAACAGCCCTTTTAAGGGATTGTTTTTTTTTTTGGTGGGGGTGGTGGGTGCATGGGAGAGGTCATTTGGAATTCCCGAAGGATAACCAGATACCTCATAATCACATACGGCATCCTATCTCCCAGAAGGATTGATGGATGACTCCCGGTTTTTCAAAACTAAACTGTTGGAGCTTTCTCCACTCCTTTTTTGTAACCGCTATGGCCATATACCGGGGCCGCTACCAAACCGGCGTTGCTGTTTGGTTTTCTTTTCTCTTCTTCCCTTAAATTTGCCATCGCACAGCATTATATTCTGGTTCGCCACCATGGTGGGACTCAAACCTCTACCATCGCCAAGCTGGAACCGAATACAGCCCACTCTCTAGTAGTCTTAATGGCGTTGAGGGATTGACTATTGACAATCTATCACTCTAACGTAAAATGCCGGGAATTCTAACCGCGTGCATACCTCCACAGACCCCATCTGAGGCAATAGGAAAACTAGGCCGGTGTCATCCAAGTGAAATAAAATAAGGTTAATCGGGTTGCAAGGGATTTGTAAGTCCCACATCGTCCCTGCGCGCCTTCCGCGCGCTAAAACCTTTCATTCATCATAACGGTCTCGTGAAAAGATTCCAACATCAGCCTACTCACTCCAACGTAAACTGCCGGGAATTCTAATCGCATGCATACCCCCTCAGGCCCCATTTGAGGCATTAGGAAAGCTAGGCCTGTGATCCGAGTGAAATAAAATAAGGTTAACCAAGTCGCAAGGGATTTGTACATCCCACGTCGTCCCTGCGCGCCTTCGGCGCGCTAAAACCTTTCATTCATTCATTCATTCATTCATTCATTCATTCATTCATTCATTACAACATCAGTCGTCTGCGATCAGCCGGTACCGCCTTGTTCGACAGGCTCTTCATATATTTCCGCGATTTAGTTTATTGTAACCGCTGCCTGCTGTTCAGTGACGTCAGAGTGTGTATATCTTATTAAGGTCATTAACGAACGTCGGAGTTCGAGTGGAACAGCGCTGCAGTTCAGATTGAACATTACGTGAATCTGCTTCTCAGATAAATTGGTGGTACCGTGGACGTCACTGACAAGCAGTCCGGCAACCTACACCAGAACGGTGAGTGTTTAATTAATAAACCATTAAATTAATACCACTATTGTTTTCCGTTGGTCAGGTCTCCTTTTGGCAGACAGAACTCGAGGCGGCAGGGTGACCCGTTGTGTATGCCCGTATCGGACGCACTCTACCATTGCATTAGGATAAGATTCCCTTGGCAGCGCGATTGGGACCTTGCTGGTGAAATTCCTGGAAAGTAGGAGATTTTACATTGGTGGCAGAGTTGTGGGATTGATCAACGATTAAGAACGGCTGAATTAAATGGCAGAAAATAATTACGACGCTGTTGAAATGATGTTAGAGAACGAGCCGAAAGTGAAGGAGCCAGGTGGAGAGCTCGTTAGAGCGAGCCGCTCAAGAGATGCAGAGCTCCCACGAGAGAGTCAGGATGACATTGCAGAACTCGCCACGAGGAGCCATACAACATATTCACAGCTCCATAGCGAGAGCCACACAAGGAGTGCAGAACTACCTCGAGCGAGCGAGGATGATTTTGCAGAGCTCCCCCTGGAGAGCTATACGGAATATAGAGAGCTCCCTCGAAAGAACTATGACGAGCACACAGAGCTCTCCTGGAAGAGACACACAGAACATTCAGATTTTCCTCGGATGAGTCGGACTCAGTTACCAGGGATGGAAGAAAGGCGCCAACGTAGACTTCCAGAACAGCCACTAAAAAGGCATAGCCAGACGACCGAAGGTTCAGTCAGGGCTGCAATGCGATCGCTCGAACCTATAGCAAAGAATCGAATGAAGTTGATGGATCTCCTTGGCAGGAGCCCAAGACAACATCTAGAGTACACAGCTACCTGTCCGGAGCTAGGAGGGACAGGCAGCTGGATGGATGATGGTACACAACAGGGATTGGTGCAAGCCTCACCCAGTCCACGATGGGATCACAGGGCACAACAGCAAGCCTTGACAGCAGTTAGACACAAGCGGGGCGCTGAACGTCTAGGCAGCCTAGAAAATACAGAACAGAGAGACAGAAGCTCTTGCTGCGGAACAGGAGCTTATTTTGAACAGACGCCGGCATACACCTCAACAGAGCGAAATAGAGGACTGGAAGGTCAAAGTGAAAATGGAAAAAGATTAGCGAATGACACACAGATAGTCAACAGAGGAATTGCAGATAATTCCCGAAAAAGACCATTGATGAATCCACAGCCATATGACGGCTCCACATCCACAATGGACTATGAAATCCACTTTGATACGTGTTAGTACATCAGCTAGGCCAACTCATCGGTACCATCCCAGGTGGCAAATTATGAGCTGTAAATCCGTGTAGAGTGTGTGTAACTATCATTAAATGTGTGTGATAGCAATATCAAATCGGTAGCTTATTGTCTTAAAAACGCGACTTTTATGATACTGAAAATTGTTGTCGAACAAGCATTCCGTACAGAAATTGTCGAGGTCATACATTGTTTATAGAAGTTTACTTGCACAGCGCTTTTGAATTTATCACATAATTTGTTCTGTTGGATCGGATTCTCTTGATAATAACAATTGTTTGACATTATAGCACGCACCGAGAATATCCGATACCCGAAACGTCGAAAACACATCAAATTTATCTAGTTTTAAAAATGACTTGAATTCGCTGTTAGACACGTTACTCGCTTCGGGTGTGTAAAAAAGTACGGAAGCCCATACCGGCAACGTCATAAGTTGGCTTGTTGACAATGTCTGCTGATATTGATGTATTTGACCCATGGGAACCCGATGAAGGGGTTAGTACCACTGTGTACAGTGAACCAGTTGAAAAAATAAGGAAGATCGATGGTGGATGCATGATTCATTTTTCTACAACTGATGTAAATTCGCCTTTGAGTAAATTGAGAGTCTTTGGATCATGGCAGTCGCTTCTGGGTGCAGCTAAAATGAGAGCATACGAACCTATTCTGAACATAGATAGAATCTCTCAAACCAACGAAATTCCAGAAATTCTTTACCACAGACAATGTAGATCAAGATTTACACTCAAACGAGCTCTAGATCAACTTAAAACTGTGCGCAAAAATGAGATTGAACATTTTGAAGCTGACTCCATAACTAAGCGAAATATACCAGATCGGAAGAGGGATTCCACAAATTCTAGGGTTTACAATATGGAATGTATATTCTGCACGAGGGTGAAGTACTTGAAAAATTCTAGAACGAGAGAAGGACTGGTTAAGTGTGTAGATTTGAGAGCGGACCGAACCCTGAGAGAAGCGGCAATAGCTAAAATGGATGAAAAAATCATGCCTATAGTGACCCGTGACTTAGTAGCAGCCGAGGCGTGGTACCACCGGAGCTGTTATAGAATTTATACTAAAAGTGTAGTGACATCTTCGACTGGGGAGAAGAAGCCTCATGAACTGCCTATCGATGAATATGATGACGCCGAGAGATCAGCATATACACAGATGTTCACGTTTATTCGCGACGATTTATTCGCCAGTCCTCGTGTCGAGAAGATGGTTCGATTATCTAGCATCGTTACAGACCAAATGAAGGCTGCCGGCATAACGGATATTCGGGCATCAACTAAGAAACACATTCGGCGAAGTCTGGAATGCGAATTTGGTGACAGTTTATATATATTTCCCGATAACAAAGGCAAACTTCTTGTCATGCCAAAGATGATCACAATTTTCGATTTAGCAAAAGAGAATCAGGTTTTGAAAGATCAAATAAGATCCCTGCGTGACGGTTCGACGGAGAGCTCCCTCATTGAAAATGCAGCCAATGTTCTGAGAACAGTAATCAAAGATCGCGACCCAACATTTATATGGCCCATATATCCCGAGACTTTGCGTGATCTTTACAACATACCACAGCAATTAAAAACGTTTTTCACCACTCTTCTAACCGGACAACCAGACTTCAGTTCTCCTAGTATTCCCCAAAGAGTAAAATGGCTAACTGATTCTTTTGCCCAAGATATGATTTACAGTGTCAGCGCCGGAAGACAAAAGACTCTCAAGCATTTTGTTTTACCGATCGCAGTGAAGACACTTACTGGAAATACAGAACTCATCGAGGCTTTGAACAGACTTGGTCATGGTGCCTCTTATGATCAAATTGAGGAGAATGACACTTCGTTAATCGCTATGTTTGCAAAAGCTTCAGATTTGCAGTGACGGAAATCTCATCTTACCAAGCAATGTTGTTCCCAACATACCCACCGCATTGGCCTGGGACAATATTGACATATTGCAGGAAACTTTAACGGGCGGAGGAACGAGCCATCGGGTAAATGGAATTATTATTCAGCCACGTGTATTCGGCCCGGAGCTTGAGAAGAAATCTACTTCTTCTGTCAAAGATAAAAGGAGAAGCATCGCGCCACAGTCACTGGAACTGCCTGTTTACAACGCTGGGAAAAGAGTCGGTCCGGGTAAACTATCAACTGTTGAGAATGCCCAGAAAATGTGTGTAAATAGTGCTTATAGAAAAAAACATGATCTGGGCGATATCTCGAGCTATTCACCAGCAAATTTCCAATTCGACAATACCTGGCTGGACTGGCTACAACATCAAGATGCGGGAAGGGATCGGTGTTGTACAAGATAAAATTAGTTATCTTCCTACTATCAGCTCTCCTGCCACAGATTTGGCGACGTGTTCAGAAATTCTGAGACGGACTCTCTTCATTCAGCGGAAACTTGAGATTAAAAGCATAGTTGTCGTGCTCGATCAGGCATTATATGCAAAAGTTGCAGAGGCAAAGTGGAAAGGAAAGGACATTTTCTCGGGAATTGTTTTGAGACTGAGAACATTTCACACGATTTGTAACTTTTTGAGCATACTCGGAAAACGTTTCCAGGATGCAGGCCTACGGGACATTTGCATAGAATCTGGCATCGTCGCAGAGGGTTCTGTAACATCCGTGATGAGCGGTAAACATTATAATCGTGCAGTTCGCACTCACAAATATGTATTTGAGGCATTGATACGGATTGCTTGGGAGAAGTTTTTGGAATGGACTGAGGAAACACATACTTTGCAAGGAGTCGAAATTGAACGCTTCCTCAACATTATAGCTGAACTCAACACTGAATCTAGTAATGCAAGCTTCCAAGGTATTCTCGAGAGTGAGGTTGTGGAAAGAACATTGGATATGTTTGGTGAGTTTCTGACTTATCAGAGGCAGTCAAATGGTGCAATGTCGAGATTCTGGATGTCGTTTCTAGACATGGTAGGGGACGTACTGCTGGCATTGATAAGGGCGACAAGAGAGGGTGACTGGGGCCTTCACATGGCGGCCATCAGGCGGATGATTCCATGGTGTTGTCCATATGACAATATAAACTATGCTCGGTACTTACCAGTTTACTATGCGGAGATGTCTATGTTACCTGATAGTCACCCAGAAGTTCAGGAACATTTCGAAAAAGGAGGATTTTCTGTCCAAGTTGGAGCCGACAGCCCATAAGGGAGGATACCGATTGACCAAACAGGCGAGGAAACTGTGAATAAAGATACGAAATCATCTGCAGGTGTGAGACGATTCAGTTTGAAGGATTGTGCTGTCTCGCGGTATTACCTAACCGCGGAGTACAGATGTTCATTCGTACGAATATTTCGTGAGATGCTAGGACTCAAAAGAAATGGTTATAGCCATTCAGAACTCACGGATCCCAGAATGAAGAAGGATGAACAGTTGGTTTCTGCTGTTATTAGCACAATTAAAAATTGGACAAATCCGTTCGATGGGCATCACGAATTGGCCAGTTTGTCGACTGCACGGGAGGCCACAAAGACTTCTCTGATGATATTGAAAGGGCACAACAAGTTGGGGAAAATCAGTATCAACTTTTCAAATCGGAGCGATTGGAAACAGGTGTGGACGAAACATTTCACAGACCAATTTCAAAAAAATTTCAAAAAATAGACTTAAGACATTCACTGAAATGAAACAAAAGAAAGGAATCACATATGCTAAAGGCAAGGAGATTATTCTTAAAAGTGACCGCAACTTGTTTACGCAGATGATTCTTGTTAGCAAAACAAGAAAGGAATTAGATTTGAAAGTTGTTTTATCTCACCCATTGGGTCCCATTCCATGGTCCCTTGCTGTGCCAGATGGGACTCCAAGAAAAACGAATAAAGCTACTCTTGCCAATGCATTACAAAAGAAAGTAGATTATTTTGTTGACACAATCCCACTGCCATGCGCAACTATTATTGATGGGGTGGCTTTAGTGCAGAAGATCAAAGGTGACCAGAAAACATTTGGTGAGATTGCATCTGCTGTTTTAGCTCTGGCTCTGAAACAAAGCGGCCAAAGTGAACGAATAGACATTGTGTTTGATGTATATAAAGATGTGAGCATAAAAACGGCTGAGCGTGAAAAGAGATCATCGGGTGGTGACGGTGTTCAGTTCAAAGAGATCTCAAGTAGTCATATTGTTCGCCAGTGGCGCAAATTCCTTCAAGGGAGCAGAAATAAGACTGAACTGATTAAATTTCTCGTTCACGAATGGGATAGAAAGGCCTACAGAAAAGACATTGGTGATCGAACTCTCTATGTAACTCCACTTTCCAAGTGTTTTCGAATCATCTCTCGTGGAAAAGAACTTGTTTCTGAATTGGAATGTTCCCATGAGGAAGCAGACACCAGGCTATTTCATGCCAAACATGCTTCCCAGTCTGATCGCATCAAATCAGTCGTCATTTCTTCAGAAGACACTGACGTTCTAATAATCTGCCTAGCATTCTCTGGAGAATTTCGTGTTCCACTGTTACAAAAGTGTGGGACTGCCGGCAGAACTAGATATGTAGACATTCATGGCATAGCAAAGAATTACAATGAAACAGTTTGCCGAGGACTGATAGGACTCCATGCTTACAGTGGTTGTGACTCGGTTAGCGCCTTTGCTGGGCGCGGGAAATTACCAGCTTGGAAACTCATGAGCAGAGAATCAAACTTTGCAGCTACCTTCTCTGAGTTGGGATCAGAGTGGATGCTTTCAGACGATCTTTACAGGCGACTCGAATATTTCACATGCATACTGTACGGGTCGAAGAATACTGCAGGAGATGTCAACAGCCTTCGATACGATCTGTTCTGTTCTAAACAAGGGAAGGTTGAGTCTCACCAGTTGCCACCGTGCTCAGACTGCCTCCAGAAACACTGTAAGCGTGCAAATTATCAGGCTGCCATCTGGAGACGCTCCATGGAGGGTGAACCAGACATACCGTCACCAACAAATGGTCATGGATGGACCTTAGTTTCCACCGACGCAGGGCAAATGTTGACATTTGAATGGATGGACGGAAATCCGGCACCCGACGAAGTCCTTGAGCTACTGCCTTGCAGTTGTTCCCGAGAATGCAAGAAGATGAAGTGTCCATGCATTGACAATGGCATGAACTGCACGGAGATGTGTCGTTTGAAAAATTGCGACAACCAGGCCAACCAGAACGACTCGGAATCATCTAGTTCAGAGGACAGCGATGACGATGACATTGATATCGGTGATTTATAAGCATCGACCCGGAGTGGTTAATTTGGAAACCATCTCTTATTTCTCTCAAATTGGTTTAACATGAAAGAATCATTCAGTTTATTTCAGAAAGTATTAAGATTCTATTTCTATAATCCAGACATAAGTTCTAATTGCTTACTTCAAGCCTTTAAAACTTATGTCCAGATTATGTCTCCTCCATGAGTCATGTTAGACCAGCGCTGGGGGCGAGTTCAGGGGAACAGTAGTTCCAACTGGAGAACCAAAAGAATGCATTTGTGTTCAAGTTTGTAACATCGCTCCACTACACCGAAGACTGGCTTTCGGGGGCGATGTGCTGAAGCTAATATTTACTTTGATATTATATACCATTTATATATTCATCGCCCATTGATCCCCTTTTTAGGCAGCACACTGAAGCAATTGCGTGCTGTTTTAAATTCTGAAGCCACCCATGCTCCAAGAATCCATCACATAACAACAACAAAGAAAGAAAAAAAAAAAAAAAAAAAAAGTGGATGCACGTGTGAAGTGATCCTCCAAACTTGATGCTAACTGCATACCACAGAATACACGAATATGAACTATGGTTCTAGTTCAGCTCGCCCACTGATGACAAAGAGCGTCTGTTTGTATAGTAACCCACAAAAATAACCTGATATCAAGTATCAGAAGCGTGTTGTAAAACTAATACATGTTGACGAGCATATGCACATCAATACGTACTTGCATTAGGTTTATAAAGCGCTTCTGATGTTTATATTAAAATAGCTCACCCAAGTTGGTGACCTATATATAGGTAACCAACTTGGGTGAGCTATTTTAGTTTATTCAAATGTGTTTGACCTCACAGATAGCATAACTGCTGTGTATCAGTCCCTGTGAGCCCTCGGCCTACTGGGAAGAACACACAGTAGCAAAGTCATCAAATGAATCGCTGAGCAGCTAAATCGCAGGTACGACGAGCAGAAAATACCCCACCCCCTCCCCCCAAAAAACAAACAGAGAAAAAAACTGCCATGCCCCCCTCCCCACACCAAAACGAGCATTGACCCAATGCAGGTTTCACATAACATGAAGCCCCCAAGATGGTCTTCAGTATAGGGCTCCACATGCTACAATTCCTTCAGAGTCAAACTTAAAAGCTCTGAATTTTGAACAAAAATTATCAGGAAGGCCTCATCATAACTAGGACCATCCCACCATTACCACTTCCTCCCACGTCCCTGTCCTAACTAGGACTCTTTGGCCATTACCCCATCCTTCCACTCCACTAAAAGGAAGTGGGAGGAGGGTGTAATGACGGGAGAACCCTAGTTAGGACTGTGGGAGGAACTCCGAAATCCACAACAACCATCGAAATATCATGGTTTACCCTCTCCCACCCCCCCCCCCACCCCATATCCCCAACCGCAGATTGGCTAGGTCTCCCAATTAGAGAATTCTGCATGGGCCCCTGCTGGTATCCCCTCTTCCATAGATACCGGTTTGTTCTGATTCATAGTTATATTTAGCCTTTTCGATAACATTGCGAACTCAGGTCGGCAAAACTTAAACCTGTCCTCCAAAGTCAAAATCAACGCAATTCGCAAGAGGGTAGTGAACATTTGAGCCGTCATTTTTATTGAAAGCTACCGATACAGACTTGCTATCATACCATTCCTGGTAGCAGGGATCCCAAACATTCGAAAAATACCATTGAGAATTTGCCACCAATTTTGGTACCGGGAGGCCAAATTTTGACCACCTAGCTGATGTACTATGTGCAGAAATAAATAAATGGAACAGAGAAGAAATGGCGCTATATTTGGCCGGGAGTCTGAAGGGAATAGCACAGCAAGTTTTGTCCGTACTTAGCGGCCGGGATAGTAGAGATTACAGTAAGCTCTTAACAGCTCTTAGGAATCGGTACCTCCCCCACCCCCCAAATCAGACTTAGTTATATCGAGCAGAGCTACGAGCCCGCCGCAGACGACCAAATGAGGCATTACCAGAATTGGGGCAGTCGGTTAGACGTAAAGTGAGTTTGGCGTATTCGACAGCAACGCTTGAACTCCAGGATATCCTAGCCCGTGACGCTTTTTGTGATGCATTGCAGCAAGATCGAGACATGATGTGGAAAATACAGCAGTCACGACCGGCTAACCTGGAAGCTGCAGTTCATCTAGCGGTCGAATTGGAGGCATTTCGCGCCACTGATCCCCCGCGCGCAGACGCAGGCTATAGTCGTGTAGTAAATACAAACATTGGGTTGGAGAAAGTAACTGAACAGCTGGAGGAATTGGGTAGAGCAGTCAGAGAATTGCAAGAAGCGGGAAGAAATAGCGGAACGACTTATGCGAATGTGGAGGAATCAAATCCTCAAAGGCATAAGGGCCGAGATGGACAGAATCGAGGGAAACAGCAAGTATCGGAGGTGAAGAGGCCCAGCAAGAACAGAAAATCAAATATCACCTGTTATAGGGGGCACATTTCCAGAGAATGCCCTTCCTTGGGGGACAAGGCAAGCGCAGTGCAATTGAAACGAAGGCACAGGCGCCCGATTAGGGAGAGAAACAGACACAGTAAACGAGCAGGTGTTATTAAGCGATCTAATGAATCAGGACTCTACATACTGGCTGAAATGAAAAACGGAATAACGTATTGTCTGATCGATACTGAGGCTACGATCACGGTAGTTTCTAAAAATACTTATGATGCCATTGAAAAGGGTGAGCGCCCAGAACTCGCTCCAGTGATACGGAAACTGACTACTGCTAATGGAGAAAGGCCGCACAGCTATGGGAAAGCAACATTCGAATTTAAGATCGGCGATGAAGAATGAGAGCAGGAGGCGGTAGTAGCAGACATAGGGTCACCTGTTATTCTTGGCTTGGACTTCTTGCGCCGCCATAGCTGTACCATAGATATTGTTAATAAGAAACTTGTTCTTTCGGGTAAAATGGAAGATCTTCGTACCATGAGGGGAGCAGAAGAGCCGGAGTAATAGGAGGAAGACACAGGGGTTGGAGTCACAGAGAGAGGTACAGAAAGAGGAGGTTTACAAGACCTGATGATAGAAGACGGGAGAATAGGGGCAGAGAACGACAGAGAGATAAGCGCAGCAGGGATAGACTGGGTGATAAAGAAGAGCGCCATCGTCGAGATTCGGCAAATGAAGAAGGACAACGGAAAAGAGAAAGAGAACAAGAACAGTACAAGACTGAACGTCGAGAAGAGCGAACTAGTGAGACAAAGAGTAAACAGAGCACGGATTGCAGAAAGAAGCAACAGGGGTCATACACGAAGAAACTGCAACAGAGACAGGAAAGAAAGAAGAAGTTAGCGATATGAAAATGCAGGTGTGCCAGCTATGCCCATACACCACAAACAAGATGTCCAACTAGAAAAGGCATTTGGATACGCTAAAGCATGAAGCACTGCTGAGCCGAGCGAAAACAACGGGAAAGTCCTCTGGGAAGAATATGATTAGAATGATACAATATTATGGACATTCTAGCCCATCATCGAGTGCAAGTTATCCGAGCTTGGGCTCTGAACCTGGGTTAACCTTGGATTCTTCGGCTGATGAGGCTACCGCAGCTAAAGCGGCATCATCCCTAATGGCTTTTACAGGAGACACGCCGTTGATGTTAGATACAGCAAACCCGCTACCAGAGGCAGCGAACACATCCCAGATGGTTTCTACTGGTGTTCAGTGTAATCTGCAGAAAGTTTGTCATATTTCCATTATTGAAGAGCGGATAGGGAAAGAGACATGAGTGAGAAGAGAAACCACAGAGGAAGTTGTTCTAGAAGAAAGAGACCATCGACATTTGAAAGACATTTTTAACCAGTAAACTTGAGCTCCCTGTCGGGCAATGCGGGACGCATTGGTCGGAGGCGTGGGTTATGTAGTGTCCTCACTGTTAATTTTCAGCAATGCCCCGTCTCCGATCAGCCGGTATCGCCTTTTTCGACAGGCTCTTCATATATTTCCGCGATTTAGTTTATTGTAACCGCTGCCTGCTGTCCAGTGACATCAGAGTGTGTATATATTGTTAAGGTCATTAACGAACGTCGGAGTTCGAGTGGAACAGCGCTGCAGTTCAGATTGAACATTACGTGAATCTGCTTCTCAGACAAATTGGTGGTACCGTGGACGTCACTGACCAGCAGTCCAGCAACCTACGTCAGAACGGTGAGTGTTTAATTAATAAACCATTAAATTAATACCAGTATTGTTTTTCGTTGGTCAGGTCTCCTTTTGGCAGACAGAACGCGAGGCGGCAGGGTAACCCGTTGTGTATGCCCGTGTCGGACGCACTCTACCATTGCATTGGGATAAGATTCCCTTGGCAGCGCGATTGGGACCTTGCTGGTAAAATCCTTCAAAAGTGGGAGATTTTACACTTGCTTACTTACTTGCTGGTACCTACCTTAGGCGAGGTCGAGGTTGCGAGGATGAATTTGGTTGGCGGCGATTTGGAAACCTGAGTTAGAACTGTGACAACAAAGATATATACAAGAAGTTACAGGAAGCATGGCAGAAGTATAAAGAGATTGATATAACTACATCCAGATTTTTAGGTTGTGTGCCAGTATATATAAAGTGTAATTGTATTTTGTATTTGTCAATTTGTCAATATATCTGTCAACGTATTTTATGCTGTATATATAGTATATTACACTGTATTTATTTTTGTTTTTGGTTGTAATAAAAGTGTCCGTGTCTCTCTTAGTCTCCCCAGTTTAAAACGGAGGCCGAATGTTCCCGGGGCCGAAAAGGAATCCAGGACTCTTCGCCGGAAGACAACTTCACCGAGATTTTTTTCTGGACAGTTCGCCGGAAAATTGGACACTTCGCCGGGAATTTGATACAAATTCGCCGAACTTTTGGACAGTTTGCCGAACTTTTGGACAGTTCGCTGAACTTTTGGACATTTCGCCGAATATTTTTGGACGTTTCGCCGAACATTTTTTAGACGTTTTGCCGGAAAATTTGGGACTTTTCGCCGGAAAAAATCTGGACTTTTCGGGGGGAGGGGGTATTTTTGCTGAAGAGTTAATAAATAAAATACATGAAGATAAAAATAACCTTTCTCTTTATTAAATATACACTGCATGTATTTGAGGTAGGGTGGTGCACTTTTTTCTTTCCGTATTTTATTTATTAGCTCTACATCAGAAGTCCAGTAGCAACTGTCGGTTAAAAGAGTTATGGTAGGTTTAAAAGATAACAACGCATGCGTTTTCCTCCAGAGAGCCTGAGTCCAATGAAAAACGCAGCCAGCTAACGCAATATTTGGAAAAAACATGTCGAAACGCTTCCCATTCCGCAGCTTCAAAGTCCATCACAACTTTGCCGATCTGAAGGCTCGGAAGTTTCTAAGCGATAAACTCCAATACTGAGATATAGTCGTCTTTACGTTTCCCCGACATGAAAATGAATGCCAGGGGTACCTGTTTCATATTGTTTGGGAATTGAATAATTTTTCATATAATTTTAACTTAATTTATATTTTTTTCTGTTGTAAATTAATTCAAAAGTGTCCCTTTTTGCCTAAAAAAAAAAAAAATTCGGCGAAGTTGTCTTCCGGCGAAGTGCGGTCCGTCGTTTCATCCAATTACACCCATTTAACACCCAATTACGCCCAATTAACACCCAATTAACACCAAAATTAAACCCAATTAACACCCAATTAATACTCAATTAATAAAAAACGTCAAAACATTTTTTTTTTTTTTTTTTGGGGGCGGGGGGATGAATTCTAGGAAGAAGACTACAGTGCGCCGATGGAACCCGTTACTTCGTCGGACAGTTTTGAGATCGTTCAGTGTCTGAGTGAAGAATGTCTATATTGATATATTTAGTGTGACTAGGCAGGGAGCAGTCAGAGCAGTCAATTAATATGGGAGATATCGAATCAGTGTACATGTATTTGACCTTCCAATGCCCCTGAAGTAAAGACGTACAAAATTCGGTATATCCACTGCCCTTCTCGATTGTTGTAAACTTTTTTGTCGGCGCTGTTGAAAGGTCCACAGCTTGCATGTTTCTAATAATAACAATAACACTTCGGCCGGCCGCTGATTTGTCGCGGTTCTCGTATGAGAATGCCTTGGTTACCCATGTTCTACCAACTGCCTCCCTATTCCGGCGCTTCTTCTCTCCTCCCAACACTCGGAGATGAACTGCTTGATGACATCCCTTGCCCCATTCTTCCCAATCTCTTCGATTAGTATATTAACCCTCTCCTTTGCGTCGCCCCCTAACCACGTGTTCTTCATTCTCCCATCCCACTTCCCCATTATACTCCCCGTGAATCTTGTTCTTTTAGACTGATATTTTGGGCATTCTATAAGAAAGTGTTCCAGGGTCTCCACCACGCCCAAGTTACACATCTGGCACTCCTTTTCACTGTTTTTCCCAACTTTCCCCCTCAGCTCCAGGGACCGGGACCTCAGCTTGAACAACAGTGACCCCAAAAGGTGCCATCAAGGTACTCTTCAAAACCAGGCTTCTCTTTATCACGCAGGCCATTCAAAGATCTCTTTGATTTGCCCCCCTCTCGCCAATTACGGTTACAATCCTCCATGACCCTTTCTCTGACGATCTTTTTGCCCTGGTTTGCCCCAACGTCAAGGTCCGAGATCTCCAATGAGTAGTTTTCTACTAGCTCCCTCACTTGGACCATCCACCCCGTCTTGATATTTGAGTTGAAAGTTCTCAGGAATATTACTTTACACCATCGGCTATCGGGGAGATTTACCAAATAATTAAGATAACTGAGTTTCAATAGGTCTATCCTGTCCTTGATCCTCATCCACCCAAGCTCACCCCTGATCGCTTCTAGCGCTGCGGCATTACTCGAGCCTGTTATCCATCGGCCTGCATCGTTCTGCAGGATTTCCAAGCTCTTAACAGCTGTGTGGTTTAGGGGTACAACTTCCGTACCGTATGTTATACTTGGCAGACCCACCATTTCTCAAATAGTTTTCCCCACGAAAACCTTATTGAAACTGTTTCTCTCTATAAGTTTCATTTGGTTAAGGATTCGCTTCCCCTTCAGAATCAATTTATTTGTGTGGTTTCGGTAGATGCCTCTTCCTGTGATGTTTATATTTACCCCCAGGTACTCATAGTCACTAGTCTCTCCTACACTAAGAAGTCTATTGCTACCTTCCGGAATGCAGAACTCCCCCACTCTCCACCTTCGAGTGGGGTCCACTTTGCGGCCCACTGGTATAACTTTGCTCTCGCTTTCATTAAGTTCGAGTCTCCATTTGCTCCCATATTTCCCAACAATTCCCAGCATCTAAGTCTAAAGAATAGTTTCGCGCGCCGAAGGCGCGCTGGGACGATATGGGGCATGCCCTTTCGACCCTCAATTACTGTATATTAAAGTTTCGATAATTTTTGAGTCATCATCACCCGCATCATGTCTGGTCGGTGTAAAGGAGGAAGAGGATTGGAGTTGATGTTTCTGGTTGTTGTTCTTCAGGCAAGTATAGTCTGCCGCTTGTGATTTGGAGTTGAAGATGTTGAAGATGTTGAAGATGGGCCTTCATCGGCAAGTATAGTCTGCCTTGGGCTCTTTCGCTGGCGTGTATGGTTTCGGCGATAGACAATTTGAAAGAAACAAAACGGACCTTAACAAGGTGCCACCCAATCTGAACATTCCTGGTTCAGGTAACAGGCCTGCCATTATCATGGAGTCGGGACAGATTGTGCGCTAGATGAGCGCTTTACAAAAAAGGGGCTAGGAGATTGGGGCGCAGGACCAACGCTCGCCTCCCTGGGGGTGGATGCCCACCTCCAAGGATGGAGTGAAGGATGTGCTGAAGCCATAACGGTTATTGTGCATTCCATAGCGGTTATTGATATCCGTAGCGGTTATTGATATCCATAGCGGTTATTGGGGAAAAGATAGAATATGAAAGATAGTAAAAAAAAACTTAGACTAAAAGCGGCAAAAGGTAGAATACAGTGAAGAAGTGTGTGCATTTGCAAGGTCTTTTTCTGGATGTATTTCTGTTGAGTGTGATTTTCAGGCAAGTATAGTCTGCCGCATAAATGAGTGTTGGAGCTATCACTGGCAAGTATAATCTGCCTCAAGCTCTTCTGTTGTTGTAGTTGGTGTTCGGGCTGTTGTTTCGTTGTTGATTTTGCTGGCGGGGAGTCTTTCTTACGGCGGTGTATTGGTCTTGTGCGTGCAATTGCAAGGTCTTTTTCTGGTTGTTGTTGTTGTTGTTCGGGCTGTTGTTTCGTTGTTCATTTTGCTGGCGGGGAGTCTTTCTTGCGGCGGTGTATTGGTCTTGTGCGTGCATTTGCAAGGTCTTTTTCTGGATGTGTTTCTGTTGAGTGTGATTTTCAGGCAAGTATAGTCTTCCGCTTAAGTGAGTGTTGGAGCTATCACTGGCAAGTATAGTCTGCCTCAAGCTCTTCTGTTGTTGTTGTTGTTGTTCGGGCAGTTGTGTCGTAGTTGATTGTGCTGGCGGGGAGTCTTTCTTGCGGCGGTGTATTGGTCTTGTGCGTTAATGATGCTAGATTCCATGTCTCTGCCGTGTTGTTGTTGTAGTTGTTATTCTAGCTGTTGTGACTTTGCTGTGTGGTCTGTGGGGGGGGGGGGGGGGGGGGGTCTTTCTTGCAGTGGTGTCTGGTCTGGTCTGGTGTGTTTTGGGTGTTTGCTTTTCGGTCTCTGCCGTGGCTGAAATTAAAAAATATAAGATGATTAAAGTCCCCCCCCCCCCTGTCTTCTGTTCCCGTGTTGTAGTGGTTTGGCTGTGTGGCTGTTCTGTCGGATGTTGTCGTGGTTGATTGTCTCTCATGTCTTGTGTGATTCTTCGGGCAAGTATAGTCTGCCACTTGGGTGAGTGTTGGAGCTATCACTGGCAAGTATAGTCTGCCTCAAGCTCTTCTGTTGGTGGTTGATGGCTGGGTCTGAGTGCTTTTGGTTGAACGAGTGTCTGCTTCTTTTGTCGGGGTGTCTATGCTGTGGCTCTTGGTGCTGCTGAAATAGAAATGATGAGAGATTAGTAAGCCCCCCCCCCCCCCCCCCCCACCCTTGCCTGGTTGTGTCCTCCCGTGGTCGTACTGCGATTCTTACCCGAGTGACAGAGCTTCCGGGGCTGAGCGAGGCTGCCATTGGTTTGTTGTAGCGAGAGGGTTAACTAGTCTAGCCCACAAGACTGTCTCTGGTTGGTTGGATTCTTTGGACGAAAACAACAACGAGTATGAAATGCACTACTGTTTACATTCGTAAGGGCAGTAACATACTCTCGTGTTGTATTGCGCTGTGTATTTGCTTGTCACTATGGGGGAGAGTATGAGATGCACGAATTTTTACGTTCGTAAGAGCAGTAACATTCTCTCGCGCATGGGACCCCAATCATTCCCTATTTAATATTTAGTTTTAAGGTGCCGGGGATCGCGAGCGTTTTGGGTGGGCAGAGCTTCCTAGTCTGCGAGTGAATTTGCCTGTCACTATGGGGGAGAGTATGAGATGCACGAATCTTTACATTCGTAAGGGCAGTAACATACTCTCGCGTTTGGGACCCCAAGCATCATTACGTGTACGCTCCATTTAAAACCCCCTTTCGTCACACCCGGTGAACACATTGTCTTCACGGGTCCACAACCCCCTTTGCGAGGCTAATTAAAGACAACGGGAAAATCCAGACATCAAAGGCGGTTCGTTTCTTGATGAAACCGAATTACTGATATCCAGTCGCATATGAAAAACATTGTGTGTTTATGCAATTAATACATCGATTCGTTTTCAAACATAATAAAAAATGAATGTAGACTAATTCATTAGTTGTCCCCCAATAGGAATCAACTATTTATTTAAACAAAAATACAGCATAAATGATGGACAACAAGTTTGTTGAGAATGCGAATTAATTTCAAGCACATTGATAACAAGAATGCCCTCATCTTAGCATTACGTGTACATTGCATACAAAACCGCACTTGTTAATTACCCCGTCGTTTGTGTAGAAACGACTAGGTAAATGAAAAGCTGTTTTAGTGCGGTCATGTGAGAAGGATTACATAACCAATTAATGTTCGGCGAGAAAAATCTTTCAGAGACTGTCCCTGATTAGCAATATATTGTTCAGTCAGAAAATTTCTAAACCCTACATTTAATAAAATATTCAGATACAAATGCAATATCTTTAATTTCCAGAACTCTGTACTGCGGTTTAATATAGGAATTGAAAAAATCCGTTCGTTAATTCGTGAGATTTTCGATTTGTTTTCATATTAAAATAAAATTTTCGCCGATATATGATTTGGATTCCCTGGAATAGAACGAGTATTTCAGTGAATAAAATGTGTTCTTGGTGTACGGTGTTTTTGAAACAACAATGTGACAGTCTTGGCGAAACATCCTGGCGTTTCGCTGCGGCAGTAGCTTTTCCGATACGGGATTATGGATTCTTTCCTGTGCCGAGTGTCCGAACATTTCAAAGTTAAAACCCGGTGATTTAATTTTTATTATAGCATAAGCATTTTACCGAAATAGTTTAGATGAACTAAAATGAAAATGTATTATTCATTAAAGAAAATTTAAAATTTTTGTTAAAAAAACATAGCTTATGACCTCTCATTGGAACGATCTCGATGATCGCGGTAAGGGAATGTCAATCAAGGTTTATGTTGTTTTGACCTGGAGCACTGAAAGGGGAAAAAATTCCCATTCCGATATAGTTCAGCGATCTGAACGTAGTGGCTACCCCTCTACGTTCAGATTCTTCCCATTCAATCCTATAGAAAAGTTCCCATCAAGTTTTTATGGGAACTCAAAACTCGAAATTAGGAATATATATCAAGCTTTCGCCCTTATTACCGGCTGCAATCGATAGTGCACGTATTTCCTTACATTTGGGCAGAGTTTAATAATCCAAACTGGGTTCTATCCTTTAATTGTGGTCATTTGTGTATTCGTGAGACGGCGACGGAGATTTCAAAATCGGCCATGTTTTTGTTTAAATATAAAACAGTAAAAACAATAACTCGGTAATGGCGCCGAAACGAATAGACCTTTTCATCGATGCGGAATAGGAAATTCGATCGCAATTGCGCAGAATGGATTTGATAATCTGCTCTGTGCGAATGCGACCGAGTTTGATGACCTCCTCTGCGTGAATGAGATCGAGATTCCGATTCTGCACCGATGAAAAGGTCTATTCGTTTCGGCGCCATTATCGGGTTATTGTTTTTACTGTTTTATATTAAAACAAAAACATGGCCGATTTTGAAATCTCCGTCGCCGCCTCACGAGTACACAAATGACGACAATTAAAGGATAAAACCTAGTTTGGATATGTCAGATAAAACCTAGTTTGGATATGTCAGGTGTGTAGGAGAATGGAAGAAGGTAGAGCTACTACGGTTTGGTAGGCCACAAACTAGGCAATTCCATGAAAGGTATTGGTAATCATTGTATATATTGAACATTTTTTTGCTCATTCTGGGGCATTTACGATGAAACCACACATTGCATTGGTCACATTGTATTGAGTCTGGTTTATCAGTTACATTTCTGGAACATGAACCACATGGGTGTTCTGGTCCAGGATTCAATTCTATATCTGATGCATTTGCTAGGAGAAGACAAAGTATATGTCTCTGGGAAATAATTTTAGGCTTAGTTTTTTTATGGATCATGCTCGTTGGGCTGATTTGATTAATGCAAAGGCTTAGCCTTATTGCAAGCTTGTTTGAGTGGTGTGTGTTGTTTGAAAACAAGACATTTGCATGTACTCCCAGACTGTTGGGGAGTGAGTACCTGTAGTCTGCAGGTCCATTGAAGGATACCACGAATAAAAGGGCGGAGAGGAGTATACATATTAAATTCATCTTGTCTTCAGTCAACAAGCTGGGCAATTTCACTTCGGCCATTTATTTATTTCTTTTTTTTATTTATTTATTTTTCATTCATTTATTTTGAGTAGATATATACTGTGCATGATTATAGACAGAGGTGCAGACATAGAAAAGATAATTTGATGTACAGGGACTTTTACCCGTCACCGCTTAGTATGGAGCTGCGGTTATGATGGTTACCTTCGTCTCTAGTGCGACCCTGGAGCACAATGATTAAACACACATGATGAAGCAATGTTAGTGATGATAAGAAAACATAGAGTAACACATAACGGTTTCCCTATTTATGTAAATATATCTACGCGTTGTATCAGATTTTATCTAATTTAGTTTAGCTGAGAACACTCATTTTACTCCGTTGTTATGCACGAAAATAGGGGACTTATTTTTTGTCAAAGTTGAGATGCCAAGATTTGTCGTCTTAGGACGCAATTAAACACTAAGTTACATTTATATTTATGGTAGTTAGGAATAATGGAAAAAATATCTGGTGATTATGATGTAGAAAGAGAATTTTAAAGACTTTTTGAAGAATTTTTCAGTAAGGAAAATAATTTCCGGTCACGCCAGATGACGTCATTTCTTCCTTTCATTTGTCTCCAATACACTGATACGATGTCTTCCTAAAGGCTAGTCCAATAATATTAGCCTTCGCCTGTGCTCCGAATTTATTATTTTTTTATTTTTAATATGTCGCACCGTCGAAGTCTAATCTGATCTTTCGTTTTTCCAGCAGCAAAGTACGAAATTAGGCGACATAACACTAATATGATGAATACTCATTCTCCATACATGTTCCCACATTCGACAAGAATAATATGCCTTCACGTTCACATTAGATGTATAAATTTCCTATACTTACTGTCGAATTACGTATTAAATACCAATAATTAAATAAAAACATTTTTTCAAGCGGTAATGTTACAGCGGTTGGAAAATTGTTCAAAATCGTATCCCATTTCCGGGAACGGACCTCAGCGGTATTGCAACGACTGTCGCGTCGTTTGACTTGGTGTGCACTACATTATCAGTATTCCGTTTTTCACTACGCGTTTCCGTATCAACCCATCTTCCAGTTCAACAGTTTGTTTCGAGTTGAAAAAATTGCAGTGCAAATGACGCCTAAATAATTCAAAATATCGATTTATTTGCAAGAAAATGACCACCAGAATGAAGAAAAATGTGTTTTACACAACTGTCAATCGGAAGTTGGAACCAGGTGGGGAAATTTGATCTTTAATCGAGGTCCAACCGTTCAGCGAGAGTCTCTCGCTGAACTTTGCTGCTGGAAAAACGAAAGATCAGATTATTATTGGACTACCTAAAGGCACTATCTCTGCCTAGACCCACGTAGTAATGTGTCAGTTTACTGAGTCAATGCTACTGCAAGGGCGGCGAAATGTGTCACAAATAGTGTGGGGTGGGTAGTGAGGGGAGGGGGTGGGAAGTGAGCTATCACTAATTCCATGAAGGTCTCGAAAGTTGAGAGAAAGAGTGGTTATAAATATATATATGGGTGGCACCATTTTGATTTCATATAAACTGGTCCAAACTTGACATCACAGGCCGTAATATAATATTTATCCTGTGGACGAAAACTTATATTTGACTACGCCACGGCCCAGGAGGTTTGGACTAGATATATTTGCGAAAACCATTTCACATTAATGGGGGCGGGGGGGGGGGGGGGGGGAGGGGGGAAAGTTTCTTCCAAGTTCCAAACTAACTGAACGATCTCTACCTGTTCCGACTCAGTTAGTACTATTATACTACTAATGGGTCAAGTTCGACTGGCGCGCTATAGTCTTGCTTCGAGAATTTGTCCCAAGAAACAATAACTTCGCAATTCAGTGGACGTATATATTAATTGGGTGTTAATTGCGATTAATTGAGTTTAATTGGGTGTAATTTGGTGTAATTGGGTTTAATTGGGTGTAATGTGTCTATTTCGGCGAAGTTGTCTTCCGGCGAAGAGTCCATTCCCGTCGAGAATCCCCGCATCATTTGCAAGGATCCATAAAGCTTGTAAGACGATTACAAATAGATTTGTTTGATCATAAGCGTGTTGCTATGTTCAACTTTGCAAGCCCATATTCTGCCCAACTATTTGAAAGTGAACATGAACGTCATGATAATGGATTGAAACGAGGCATCAAAATGTTGGGTCTGTCGAATTACCGAAACGGACCGAAACGGGAACTCAAACTACCGAAACGGGCCTGCAATCTAAAAAAAAGACTGGAACGGGTCTGTGTGCGCTTGACGAACCCCCCCACCCTACTAATCTTGAAATTTTAGATCCTAGAATATCAAATTCCAGACCCACCAGCTGGACCCACCCCTGATAATCATAATTCCGTCGCGGTACTGAGAAACTCCTAATAAATAATAACCCATGGGGTTCGGGTTCAAGTTAATTTTCCGACTGCTTCACGGTTAATGGGATAAAGGTTCGATGTGTTTCAGCTTTTAATTTTCACCTGTGTGAAAAAAAATTTGACTAGATTTTGAGAAAAGGTGCGCCCCTTTTTCCGACAATGGTTTTATAACAAAAGATCCTCCCCGCCAACCCCGTCTCATTTCAGCAAGCATTATCGCTCAGATAGAATGGAGTGTGCTCGTGGTGCCTGCCCCCCCCCCCCCCCCCCCCTTACGTTTCGGTAATTCGACGCACTGCTACATACCAATTCACGGAGCTTTACAATGATGGCACACAGTTTACTAGAAACAGATGCATCCTCCTGCCTTAATGTTTTCGAAACAGTAATATCTGTTTAAAGTTGGATGTTAATGATTTGTTTGTTTGTTTTTTTCGGTGAACTTTGATATTATTTTTTACTGCCTGATGCGAAATTGCCTTTTTGTGTTTTGGTAGTCTCAATCGAGATGTTTGAAGATTGTAATCAAATACTTTTATTCTGCATGGTTTTCACTGCATCAACATTGTTGATTAATAATGTTCAGTGTTGCACTATATGTTTTGATAGTCCACTCACTTTGATGCTGACCACCAAAAAAGTATGGAATGAATGATCAAACAAATGTGTTTCACACGTTTACATCCAAACTGTATTATATCAGGGTGGGTGAACATACTTGTCAGTACTGTGCGATATGTCCTTTATAAGGCATGCTACAATACGCTGAACCGATCTAATCTGCCCCCACACACAACATAAACTCAGCAATCACGCAATCAAAACGGAGAAAGCCTGGGGAGGCTAAGCTATTGTCAGCAACACTACTGCAACTCTACAGTACGATTATGTCCTTTTTAAGGCATGCCACAATACGCAGAACCGAACCACTCTGCCTCCACACACAACAAAAACTCAGCAATCACGCACTCAAAACGGAGAAAGCATGGGGAGGCTAAGCTATTGTCAGTAACACAACTGCGCCCCCACAGTGGAGTTTGTCCTTTTTAAGGCATGCTACAACAGCTGAACCAAACCACTCTGCCTCCACCAACACTGACAATGGGGAAAGATTGGGAGGCCAAGCTACTGTCAGCAAACCGACTGCGACCCTTCAGTACGATATGTCCTTTTTAAGGCATGCTACAATACGCAGAACCGAACCACTCTGACCCCACAGAGAAAGCTTGGCGAGGCTAAGCTATTGTCAGTAACCAAAACTGCGTCCCCACAGTGGAGTTTGTCCTTTTTTAAGGCATGCTACAATAGCTGAGCCAAACCACTCGGCAATCCACCAGCACTGATAAGGAACACCAACTCAACAGTCACGCTCACCATAACCAGAACACGTACAAGCATTATACACATGCACACAAACACCGACACATTTCTTCTATATTGTACATGTTCTAATGAATACTAACTCTGCCTTCTTCTTTCAAGCAAGTACACAGAAGATGCTTTTAGATCAGCACCCCAATAACCGCTATGGAAACTATAACCGTTATGGAAATCACTAAACCTATGATTCCAGAACATCCTCCACTCCATCCCTAAAAGTGGTCGACCGCTTCAAGGGAGGCGAGTGTTGGTCCTGCGTCCCGCCTCTGCCCCGTTTTGTAAGCGCATTGCGATCTTCTGTCCCAACCCAATAGGATTATAATGCAGGCCTGCCCCCGAACCAGGGAAGTTTGGGTCTTCTTTCTGGTGGTCCCCGAAAGGGGTCGTTGTTGTTTTCTTTCGTTTACAATTTCAGCAAACAAAATATTCATTAGATCAAAGCAGTATCATTGCTTGTCACCATTTGTACGAAAATCGTTTAATTTAGTTGTTATAGAACTCTTTTGTTTTTGACCATTTGGGGAAATTCGCCGGCTCCTATAGACCTTAAATTTGAGTAATGTTATGACCTATATTTTTTTAAGCATGAATAATATATTAACAATGTTACAGGCCATAATTTGGGCATCAGATGAAATGTAGAATGTCCACCTGGACCGTGCCACTATTAACTCAGACTAAACACCCAAAATCCATATTTATTTCATCATACCATTGTTACATATATATTGAACAGAGAAGACGGGAGTCTGAAAATACATAAAATAATAAATTGTACTACTTGTTTACAAGTTATCCCTCTGTATGCTGTAACATAAGTAGATTTAATAATATTGCCGTAATTATAAATAACACCCATTATAATAATAATAATAATAGCAACAATAATAATAATAATACACTTCAATACTCCAATCCTATAAACAATGCACTTTACCTCTTCCATCTGATAGGAGCTGATAGACAGCAGGCAACACATACAACCTACAACCCACTAATAGTGGATACATAACAGCCAAACGTCCGAACTACTAACCGGGATCAAGCATAGCATGAACTTGGCACAAGGCCAAATACATGCTAGTCTTGAGTCCGGTTTGTAGCGGTACAAAGATTTCATATACTTTCCCATAATAAATATTGCATGGTATTGAAGTTTACTAGAACTGCACACCGCAGTAGAATAAAACAATGATATATACAAATTACCATAGTCCCTCACATATATTTACACTTACTTAAATTCAATTCTTACCCGATTGTGGATCAAATTCCCCCAGTCAAACATTCCACCGATCACAACATCCATTACTATACCATCATCCCATACTGTGCAGTGCAGGTTAGCAAAATCCAAGGAAACACATATATTTTAATCACCATCAAAGAATTGTAAATATTAAAGATTAAGTTTGTCAGCCAACAAATTCTGGAATGATTGTTTATGTCATGTGACCTGAAACCCGCGAAATGAATACCTTTTCAAATTGCCTGTAAACAAAAGTATGGCTGCGTGAAGAAGCAACCAAAAAACTGGATTCTTAACTCACATCTCTCCATTTACAATCAGACCGGACCTGGTAATTTAAAAAAGTTCAATACATTAATATTTAAGTAAAAATATGTAAAATTGCATCTGCCACAACAAATAACAGCTGTTATTTTTCTTCATAATGTTTTGGTTTTTAACAGAACTAAATTGTTTTTATGAGATTTGCCTAACCGGGCAAATACCGTAACCGGACAAACGGTAATGGGACGTTTTGGCCTCGAGACGTTTCGGCCCTGGCAGTTTTGGCCTCCTATATTAACAGTCTGAAGTGAAGGGGGTTATCTCATCCACCAGGATAGATAATAGAGGATATTAAGAGGTGTTAATTGATCAGTATTTTTCAGTTTAATAACCTCTATTATCTAACCTGCCGAATGAGATAATTTCCATCACTATTGACTGTTAATATGGATTAGGGAATTAATTGATTGACAACACACAGTTCCGGGGATGGAGTGAAGGATGTGCTGAAGCCATAATGGTTATTGAATTGCTATAGCGGTTACTAATATCCATAGCAGTTATTGGGGAGAATGTAGAGTCTGAAAGATAGTAAAAAAAACTTAGAGTTAAAGCAGTAAAAGATAGAGTGGAGTAAATTTGTTCGGAGCAGAGGACGGGTTAACACACAATACCACACCCGAGGGTGTTACTTTCCTTATTCACTGGTCGTATGAAGGCCTTGTACAACTTGAGTAATACAGTTTCGTTTGCCCCCCAGGTGGTGCCCCTTAGCATTTTGAGTAAGTTTATTCGTTTGGTAGCTCTCGTGGCTGCATTATTTACAAACACTGAATACATTATTTATACACAAAAATATCTGAGCCCACTGTCGTGGGTAGATCATACGTCACCAAAGATACCACATGATCGAGAGTGCTGTATCAACACATACAAACAGTTCATCAGTCACTTTTATTCCCAAAAGCTTGTATAAACAAACTCAAAAAGTTCATCACTTAACTTTTAAGGGCCTATATAAGTAATGAAATTGTTTATTTTGAAAATTCTCACCTCTGATATTCCTTCAATTCAAATTAAATATACACACAATGTACATCAAAACGAAGGTTGGGATGTATAGAACACGAAACACATGTGTAATCAACTCATAGAGTCGACTGTAGGCACCACTGGTTCCTGGAAGTCTGCTGCTGTATTCGCACCAGAACTGATAATTTAATAATATTTCACAAAAACAACTTGTGGCCAAATGTGCTTTACATATCCAAGAACAAAGCTAGGGGATCAAAATTCTTCAAAACACGGCGACAGAGCTGCATGGGGGGAAATTCCAAAGCCTTTGCTTTTGTTTACGTATGAGTATACTTTCTATTTCCGGTCGACGTCATCGGATGGAAAAAAGCATGTAAAAACAACGTTGTCTACAATCAAATAATGAAAAAGATCGCCTTTATACAGTATACAGTTATTAGAGAGAGATTGCACAGTTGCCATATTCAATGCATGGTATCATGATACCTGTTGAAATTTCTTAGAATTACGATTTTGTTTTTCGATGGAAATTCGTGGTATCGAGTAACTTGCGCATGTCTGTTGGGCATAAAAACCATCTTCAATAAAAAATGCAGACAGTGTTGTCCAACTTGTCCTTTTCCAAAATGCAGTCCTGTCGCTGCATTCGAAAGTGTTTTGAATGCCAAGCTTTGTTATTGAATATCTGAAGCACATTCGGCCACCGGTTGTTCTTACGAAATATTATTTTATTATCAGTTCTGGTACGAATACAGACTTCCAGGAACCAGTGGTGCCTGCTGTCAACTCTATGAGTTCATTACATATGTGTTTCGTGTTCTATACATCCCAACCTTCATTTTGATGTATAATTTGTGTATATTTAATCTGAATTTAAGGAATATGAGAGGTGAGAATTTCAAAATAAACAAAATTCCATTACTTATATAGGCCCTTAAGTAATTCAAAAAGCACCTCAAAGTTCATTTGTCGGTAAATTTTGGTTTCAGTAATGTAAGTGTTCCAAATGTGAATTTTTAGTTCTGTTGTTAGTGCAATTTGCAATTTAAAAGTTGATTTTCAATAATAAAATCACTTTTTAGTTTGAATTGTCAGCACTCCAAAAATTCTTTACATCAAAACAGTACCATTGCCTGTCATTGCTTGTATGAAAATTGTTTAAGTATCGTGTTTTGGAACCATTTGTTTTTGTCTATTTGGGAAAATTTGCCATTTCCTATAGAACTTAATAAATGGATCCCACTAAATACTGAATCTAACTTGAAATACCAAATCTGACCCTCCAAAATGTAATTATATATATTTCTCACTTAATTTCTTGCTATTATGGGTGTTCAGTAATGATAAAAAATATTTTAAATGAAAAAAAAAATAAAAAAGTCACGGAAAATATTTGTTTTTAGGTAATAAGTTCCATTATTGAGGTCGTTCTAATGTTCATTTTGTGCTCCCACTACCTCCCTATTCCCACGCTTCGTCTCTCCTCCTAACACTCGGAGACGAACTGCTTGATGACATCCATTGCCCCATTTTTTTCCAATCTCTCCAATTAGCATATTAACCCTCTCCTTTGAAACATACACTAACCACATGTCCTTCATTCTCCCATCCCACTTCCCCATTATACTGCAAGTGAATCTTGTTCTTTTAGACTAGTATTTTGGACATTCTAGTTGAAAGTGTCCCAGGGTCTCCACCTCGACTATATTACACACATGGCACTCCTGTTCACTGTTGTGCCCAATTTTTCCCCTCAGCTCCAGGGACCACGACCTCAGCTTGAACAACTGTGACCCCCAAAGGTGTCATTAAGGTACTATTCAAAACCAGCCTTCTCTTTATCACGCATGCCACCCCTAGTTTACCCCTGTGTCTACGTCCGTGATCTCTGGACAATGAATTGTTCTCTATTAACTCCCTCACTTGGACCATCCACCCTATCTTGGAATTTGAGTTGTAAATGCTCTGGAACAATAAATGTTATTGTGCCGTAATGCTAACTGTAGCTGAAAGGCCATACGTCAACTATCTTCAATGAGTTCCCAGTTTATAGTGAAAGTTATGGAATGAGTGCAGTAAATTAGGTCCGGTGACTCTGGTCCGAATTTTTAGCGAGATCCAGACCTACTTTATGGGATGCATAAATTTCACTAACTGTGAACGAGTTGAAGATTTTCGTAATCCATCCATCCCTACTCTCTCTCTCGTGCTCTCTCTCTCTTCTCTCTCTCTGTCTTCTCTCTCTCTCTCTCTCTCTCTCTCTCCCTCTCTCTGTATTTTTCTAAGAAATTTTGAAAATGAACTCCATACTGCTCAGAAAACAGTTGGCAATACATTGAAGTGTAGCTGTTAATTGGCACTGATCTTTTCCACAATTGTCGTCAAAAAATATGTTTTCATTTATGATTTGATTGCTCATTGAAACAACTTGATGGAGCCCTGTTACTGAACAAACACTAATTGGTGATAATCTGATGTTTGTTAAAACAAGTCACATGTCGGCGATTATCAAAGAGCCTATTTGAACACGCCCGAAAAATTGGATAATGGAACACGTCAATAATGACTCCAAAACACAAAATTCGCAAATTTTTTACCGTGACTTTTTCATTTAAAATTATCTATATTCTCTAGGTCACAGAATAATAAGAAAATAAGTAGAAAGTATCTTTACATTAAAAAGTGACTAAGTCACTTTTTAATGTTTAATAATTTTTTATTGCTTTCTGTTCCTCATGCCACCTGCCTGTTAGATAATACGCACAACATAGACGAAAACACGCCACAGTTAAGACTCTGTAACAATGACTCTGACCGAGAAAGAGTTAATTACAAGTGATACCATTCACCATGGCTGAAACCATGGTTGAAACCTGCACTATGTGCAGCACAATTTATGCGACTAAAGAGGGACTGCGTCGACTCAAGAGAGTCGAACACCTAAGAATTGGATTTTTCTCTTACAATGACTGTAACCTAATATTCAAGAGGAAAGAGTACTACACAAAACATCTAAGCCGCAAACAATGCCTTCAACAAATGCATTTAAATCAGATGGCATGTGAACGAGTTTCTAATGACACAGATATACTCGGCATTGCAGTGAGGGAGATCCTACTGTCTACACTGACAAGATCAACAAATCAGAGAGACATTAACAGAAACACAATGGATGTGATTCCACCTGATGAACAGGGTGAACTGGCTTAACACCACCCCTGCAACGCCAGACCACCAACTGTGAAAACAACCTATTACGTGAAAACCCCCTCAACTGCCATATTAACACCATCAGATCACCGCACCTGAAGATAGTGTCACACAAGGGCAATACCCCGCCAAACACAGACTCTGCCACCATCACAAGCCTGTATAACACTGGCAATGTACTCAGTTATGCCACCAGAATCCTTTACAGAGACTCATTGAACCACAACACGCTCCACCTACCCCTCAGAACAGAAAGAGAATTAAAGAAGAAATAACAACACAGTGATTTATATTTTTCTTTATTTTCTATGGTCAACAAAATGGTAAACGATTTCTTGTTCTTTTTATTCTGCAATTCTTGGCTTTGATACCACATTCATATCATAGCTCTCGACCAGATTTCTGTGATTCATTTGTCACCCAATTTTTAGCTTAACTTGACATAGTCAAGATAAGCTATTGCCATCACGCGTGCGGAAGTCTGTTAGTCTGCGAGTCTGTTCACATTTTCCTTTAGCACGGGCTACACCCAGCAGTTCTTGTCTGATCATCACGAAATTTCATATGCAGGTTTGGGGTCATGTCAAGATGAGAACGTCCCATTTTGGTTTCGATCGGTCAACCGGTATGGCTTCCCGAGCCCAAAACCCGAAAACCATTATCACAGTCTACAGGTCGTATTTATGAAGGGATTTCATTGTAACTTGGTAGGATGCCTCTGTAAAATGCCTAGATGAGAATGTCCCCTTTTGGGCATGATCTGTCAACCGTGATGGCTGCCCAAGCCCAAAACCCAAAAACTTTTAGCACAGTCTGCAGGTCATGTTTAATATGGAGGGATTTCATTGTAACTTGGTAGGATGACTCCTTATGATGTCTAGATGAGAATTTCCCCATTTGGGCGTGATCTGCCAACCGTGACAACTGCCCGAGCCCAAAACCCGAAAACCATTAAATTAGCACAGTCTACAGGTCATATTTATTGAGGAATTTCATTGTAACTTGGTGGGTTGACTTCATATAATGTCTAGATGAGAAAGTCCCCTTTTGGACATGATTGGGCAACTGTGACGGCTACAGAGGCCCAAAGCCCGAAAACCTTTAGCACAGTCTACAGGTCATATTTATGAAGGGATTTCATTGTAACTTGGTAGGATGACTCCAAATAATGTCTAGATGAGAACGTCCCATTTTGAGTGCGATCATTCAGCCTTGATGGGCACCCGAGCCCAAAAAACCTTTAGCATAGGCAAAAGGTCATATTTATGGAAGGATTTCATTGTAACCTGTTAGGATGACTCCATACAATGCCTAGATAATGACATCCCCTTTTGGTCATGATTTGTCAACTGTGATGGCTACAGGCCGAAGCCCCAAAACCTTGAGCACAGTCTACAGGTCATATTTATGAAGGGATTTCATTGTAACTTCGTAGGATCACTCCAGATGATGCCCAGATGAGATTGTCCCCTTTGGGTGCAATCATTCAACCATGATTGCTGCCCAAGCCCGAAAACCTTTAGCACAGTCTACAGGTCATATTTATGAAGGGATTTCATTGTAACTTGGTAGGTTGACTTCATATAATGTCTGGATGAGAACGTCCCCTTTTGGACACGATTGGGCATCTGTGACAGCTACAGGAGTCCGAAGCCCAAAAACCTTTAGAAAAGTCTACAGGTCATAATTATGAAGGGATTTCATTGTAGCTTGGTAGGATGACTCCAAATAATGTTTAGATGAGAACATCCCCTTTTGGGCGTGATCATTCAGCCTTTATGGCTGTCCGAGCCCAAAGACCTTTAGCACAGTCTATAGGTCGTATTTATGGAAGGATTTCAGTGCAACTTGTTAGGTTGACTCCATATAATGCCTAGATGATGACATCCCCTTTTGGTCATGATTGGTCAACTGTGATGGCTACAGGTGCCCGAAGCCAGAAAATCTTGAGCACAGTCTGCATGTCATATTTATGAAGGGATTTCATTGTAACTTCGTAGGATCACTCCAGATGATGTCCAGATGAGAATGTCCCCTTTTGGTTGCGATCATTCAAGCATGATGGCTGCCCGAGCCCAAAGCCCAAAAACCTTTAGCACAGTCTACAGGTCATATTTATGAAGGGATTTCATTGTAACTTGGTAGGTTGACTCATATAATGTCTAGATGAGAACGTCCCTTTTGGATGCAATTGGGAAACTGATGGCTACAGGGGCCCGAAGCCCGAAAACCTTTAGCACAGTCTACAGGCCAAATTTATGAAAGGATTTCAATGTAACTTGATTGGATGACTCGTTTTGGAATAATTTCGCTGTAACTTGGTAACTTTTGTTGATATACGTTAACTGTGAGGGCCACATACATTAACTGTGAGGTCATATTAACCCACCCCTCAGCTCTTTAGTACAGTGTACACCTTATATTATTTTTATCAAAAACATAGCATACAGGGAACAGAAATGAACATATTCCCAATTATCACAATTCTTGTCTTATTTCATAATCTTTTCATAAACATTGAACATTATCCTTTTCATCAAACACAACACACAAGTTAAGCTACAGTGTCATTGCCACTTTCATCAACTATAGCTTGGGTTAAATCTGAAAGATATAATTGCCTAAAAAAGTTTATGTAAATAAATACACCCCAAACTTATCAACACGCTAATTTAGCAGATCTCTACTCTCCACATCTACCCGTCAGATCTACCCACTTTTCCTACCCGCCAAAAAACATTTTGTTGTAACAATCGGGCAGTTCTACCCGCCACCTCTACCTGGCAATTCTACATGCCAGGCTTTGTAAATAAATAGGAGAGAGCTACCACACAACACAAAAAAAGTCTCTTGATGAAGCTCAAATCGAGCGAAACTGTTTAGACAGTTAGCTAATTATATTAAGTTATCAAATATATACGGGATATCCAGCTTCAGAGTCCTCTCGCACTTTCGAGTGACTTTTGCTAAAAAGTATCTTTAATTAATCTCTGTTAGGTCAGATTCAGTATTTCATGTCAGATTCGGTATTTTGTGACACCGTAATAAATAATACATGTAATCTTCGGGAACGGGAAGACTCGTCCTCGGGAAGATTGTCGGCTTATTCGTCCAGTGGCTCATTCAAAACCTTGGTTTTTTCAGGTCGCCGACTTTTTCGCCCCATCAATTGTATATTGATAGTTATGACAAGAATTGAGGAATTTCAGCTATTGTAATTTGTATTTATTTATTATTTACATGTAAGTTTCAGCACGCCAAAGTTATACTTCATGAATGTAAAGTTTCAGCATGCCGAAGGCGCGCAGGGACGATGTGAGATTGAAATCTCATACGACCCGAATAATGTTAGGGCATGATTTTGAACTGAACAATATAAAAACCCTCTCTTCTTCCGCACGGCAGTTAACAGGAATCATCTAGAAGAAAATATAGTCTGTGTACCAAAGCTAGAGAACTCCCAAAGCTTCTTTATTGAATTACACCCAAACTGTCCTAGGGCCAAACCGTCTTCTGCAATTTGACCCGAACCGGACGCTATATTTTGCCCCGAACTGTCCTCTACAGTGCCCAAACCGTCCTCTATGCAACTTTGCCCATACCGTCCTCTATAAATTGTGACCATTAGGTCTATGGGAAACAAGAAGATTAATATGATTAATTTTAAATAAATTCTTGTCGGAGCGATATTTAGATTCACCTATTTCTAATAGGTGGATCTATTGTTATTGCTATTTTTCTTTTTTTTTTTTTTTTTTATTTCACCGAATCTTGTCTGACGGATTACGCGAAAACGGTCTGTACGATTTTGTTCAAATTCGGCACATCTGTAGATCATTATGCGAAGTTTCTCACCTAGGTCATGGCATTTCTGAAGTTTTTCGTTTTCTGCCAAAATCGTACAAAATGTAGCCAAAATGTCACGTTTTGCCCCAATTCTCAAAAATGCTCTGGGTGATTGGACTGAAACATTCCTAGTTTTTGAAGCATGTGCACCTGCATCTGTCTGCATAGGCAGTATTACCCACGTTGACACTGTTTTGCCACAAATGTCACCCGAAAATGCATTTTTGGCAAAAATTGCCAACATTCACATGCGATTTCTCAGCATTGCAACCACATTTTCTTAAATCACGTCCAGTGAGAAGATTGGGCATTCATCCATGAACAATTTTGCTGTTATATGCTTTATTCATAGTTTTAGCTTTCACCCAGTTTTCGGGCCTTGAATCAGAATACCCTAAAAGTCTACCTAAAATTCACTCATTTTGAGTTCAGTTTTCTTCCACTTTGGAATGGAATATCGAAAGATGATTTGCATGTCCATATTCACAATTGCCTACCAAGCATATTTGCGGTTGTAAGTTTGGTTGTAATGTTTAATCCTATGCCCATTCTGGTTGCCTAAAAGTAGGCACCGTCCAAGAAATCTCAATTTTTTTAGAATTTGGTAAGTTTAAGTGTCAATTTACTCCATTTCTAATTGATTGAGCGCTGAATGTTTTCTATGGCTGCACGCAGCAGTCAAAGTATGACAACTTTTGTTTTATATGTTATTAAAAGTTTAACCCTTGCCAGATTTGGGAGTTCCCATAAGGGTACTGTCGGAATAATTGTTGTTTTCGCCAAATTTCACGTGCGATTTCTCAGCACTGTAGTAATATTTTCTCGAAGTTTTTCCCATGAGAAGATAGAGTGTAGCTCCAAGAACAATTTTGCTGTTATATGTTTTATTCAAAGTTTTACTCTTCATACAGTTTTCGGGCCTTGAATTGGACTACCCTCAAATTCTTTATAAAAGTTGTTCATTATGCTGATGCCAGTTAATTTTGGTCAACCATGTTATCAGTTACTGTCAAGCTCTGATTGATGTGTATAATATCATTAGTAGCTGACCAGCATTCTCCAGATGCTGTTTTTTTCTATTTGATAGAGAGTACTGTCTGTAAAAATATCCATTAACCCTCTTTTAAGGTTTTTAGTGTACCAGAATTCATAAATGTGTGCAACGCAATATTGCTATAATGCTGTTGATTTCTAACTTAACCCTGCATGCGCTTTACAGAGAAGTAGATATGGATTTCCAGCAATTATGGCTGGAATAATATGAAATACAGTCTATCAGTGTGTATGCCTACCTACCTGCCTAACAGCAAGCATGCCCTGACTTCGATTTTAACCATTCACCAGTCATGTCTTTGTGAAAGGGTAGAGTCGGAAGAGTTGTCAGAATTGCCTGCCTGCCCTGACTTCGACATTAACCATACAACAGTCATGCCATTGTGAAAGAGAACAGTCTTTTAACCCTTTTGTTACTGATGTTTTAATTGCAACAGAATAGATAAATATGTGGTGACACTATTTCCTAAGCAGTATTGCTATGATGCTGTTGAATTCTAACTTAATCCTATGCACGTGGTTTCAGAGAAGTAGACATGGATTTTCAGCAATTATGGCTGGAATATTATGAAATGCTGTCTGTCAGTCTACTTACCTGCCTGCCTGACAGCAAACCAGTCCTGACTTCGATTTTAACCATTCACCTGTCATGCCTGTGTGAAAGAGTACATTCGGGAGAGTTGTTAGAAATGCCTGTCTGCAGTCTGTCTGTCTGCCTATCTACCTGCCTAACATCAAGCCTATCCTGAATTCGATTTTAACCATTCAACAGTCATGCCTGTGAGAAAGAGAACAGTTGGAAGAGTTAGAAATGCGTGCGCGCCAGCCGTCCTGCACGCATGCCTACGCCTGCCTGTGCGCCTGCCTGTGCCTGCAGGTGTGTGTGGGGGGGGGGGGGGGGGGGGGTGGGGGCAGGGGGGGGGGGGGGGGGGTGGACGGGTACGATCTGTTCAACAGGTTTGCTATTTAGCCCTAATTTGGACATTAACCATACAGCATTCACGCCAATGTGAAAGAGTATTGCCGAAAGAATTTTTAGACACTGTAGGGAGTTTTCTATCGGCTATGCACTTAATATAGCCTAAAAACCTACCAGCTCTATATGCAATCTTATTTCGCCGCTGCCTAAAAAAAACAAGCGGAATAAGTGAATCTCTCGATTTCTTGAAATTGAAAAATCTAGAGGAAGGGGGTTGGACGGGTATGACCTGCTCAACAGGTTTGCTATTTAGCCCTAATTTGGACATTAACCATACAGCATACCGCCAGTGTGAAAGAGTATTGCCGAAAGAATTTTTAGACACTGTAGGGAGTTTTCTATCGGCTATGCACTTAATATAGCCTAAAAACCTACCAGCTCTATATGCAATCTTATTTCGCCTCTGCCTAAAAAAACAAGCGGAATAGGTGAATCTCTCGATTTCTTGAAATCGAAAAATCTAGTTCTTTTTTATTTTTTTTAATTTTTTTTTTTTATTTCACCGAATCTTGTCTGACGGATTACGCGAAAACGGTCTGTACGATTTTGTTGGAATTCGGCACATCTGTAGAGCATCATGCGAAGTTTCTCACCTGGGTCATGGCATTTCTGAAGTTTTTCGTTTTCTGCCAAAATCGTACAAAATGTCCCGTTTTGCCCAATTCTCAAAAATGCTCTGGGCGATTGGGCAGAAACGTTCCTAGTGTTTGAAACATGTGCACCTGCATCTGTCTGCATAGGCAGTATTACCCACGTTGACCCTGTTTTGCCACAAACGTCACCCGAAAATGCATTTTTGGCGAAAATTGCCGACATTCACATGCGATTTCTCAGCACTGCAACCACATTTTCTCAAATCACGTCCAGTGAGAAGATTGGGCATTCATCCAAGAACAATTTTGCTGTTATATGTTTTATTCATAGTTTTAGCTTTCACCCAGTTTTCGGGCCTTGAATCAGAGTACCCTAAAAGTCTACCTAAAATTTGCTCATTTTGAGTTCAGTTTTCTTCCACTTTGGAATGGAATATCGAAAAATAATTTACATGTCCGCATTCACAATTGCCTACCGATCATATTTGCTGTTGTAAGTTTGGTTGTAAAGATTAACCTTATGCCCATTCTGGTTGCCTAAAAGTAGGTACCGTCCAAGAAAACTTCATTTTTAGCTCAACTTTGACGAAGTCAAATTTGAGCTATTGTCATGGCCTGTCGTCCGTCGTCCGTCTGTCCGTCCGTCCGTCTGTCCGTCTGTCCGTACGTCAACAATTGGCTATGGCACGGGCTAGAGGTCGTATTTATGAACCGATCTTTACGAAACTTCTTGTGTACCTTTGTTATGACCCTGGGACAGGAACGAGTGTTTTTAGGTGTGGTCCGAAATTCAAGATGGCTGCCAGTGGCCATTTTGTACCGATGATGCAAAAATCAGTTTTTTGTACAGAACTTCTGTATGAAAGTTCTGATTTGAATAAAGTTTTGTATAAATGTTTAGTACCATGGGATACATCACATATAATACGGGTTTTTTTCTCGTGCGTAAATTATGCAAATTAGACGGACTTTGATTAATTTAGTGTTACTTTGAGAGCTGTAAGTGCCAAGCTGCCATGGCTCGGGCTAGAGGCCGTATTTATGAACCGATCTTTACGAAACTTCTTGGGTACCTTTGTTATGACTGTGGGACGAGAACGAGTGTTTTTGGGTGCGGCCCGAAATTCAAGATGGCTGCCAGCTGCCATTTTGTACCGACGATGCAGAAATCTGTTTTTTGTACAGAACTTCCATATGAAAGCTCTGATTTGAATAATTTTTTGTATGAATGTTTAGTACCATGGGATACATCACATAGAATACGGGTTTTTTTCTTGTGCATAAATTATGCAAATTAGACTAACTTTGATGTTTTTTGGTGTTACTTTCAGCACTGTAAGTGCAAATGCCAATATGGCTCGGGCTAGAGGCCGTATTTATGAACCTATCTTTACTAAACTTCTTGGGTACCTTTGTTATCACCATGGGACGAGAACGAGTGTTTTGGGGTCCGGTCCGAAATTCAAGATGGCCGATGGCAGCCATTTTGTACGAAATTTGGTGCAATCAGATTTTTGCACAGAACTTCCATATGAAAGCGCTGATTTGAATAATTTTTGTGTGTGAATGTTTAGTACCATGGGATACATCACATATAATACAGGTTTTTTTCTCGTGCAGAAATTATGCAAATTAGATGAACTTTGATTTTTTCAGTGCTGCTTACACACAGTAAGTACACATGTCAATACGGCTCGGGCTAGAGTCTGTATTTATGAACCGATCTTCACGAAACGTCTTGGGAACCTTTGTTATCACCTTGGGACGAGAACGAGTGTTTCTGGGTGCGGTCCAAAATTCAAGATGGCTGCCAGTGGCCATTTTGTATCGAAATTAGGTCTAATCAGTTTTTTGTACACAACTTCTATATGGCTCAGGCTGGATGCCGTATTTATGAACCAATCTTTACAAAACTTCATGGGTACCTTTGTTATTACCGTGGGATGAGAACGAGTGTTTTTGGGTGTGGTCCGAATTTCAAGATGGCCACCAGCAGCCATTTTGTACCAAAATTAGTGCAATCAGTCTTTTGTACAGAACTTCTGTATGAAAGTTCTGATTTGAATAAATTTTTGTATGAATGTTTAATAACATGGAATACATCACATATAGTACAGGTTTTTTTCTCGTGCAGAAATTATGCAAATTAGATGAACTTTGATTTATTCAGTGCTACTTATACTCTGTAAGTGCTCATGTCAATACGGCTTGGGCTAGAGGCTGTATTTATGAACCGATCTTCACAAAACTTCTTGGGTACCTTTGTTATCACCTTGGGACGAGAACGAGTGGTTCTGGGTCTGGTCCAAAATTCAAGATGGCTGCCAGTGGCCATTTTGTACCGAAATCAGGTCCAATCAGTTTTTTGTCACAACTTCTACACAACTCATATTTGTGAACTGATCTTCACGAAACTTCTTGGGTACCTTTGTTTTCACCTTGGGACAGGAATGAGTGTGTTTTGGGGTGCCTTTGTTATCACTGTGCTATGAGAACAAATATTTTGGGGTTCAGTCAGACCCACTCTGGGACTCAAAGATTTTTTTCTAGTTTAACATCTGACTGTCACCCACCTTTACAATACTTTACCTATACATTTGTTACAGGCAACGCTCAGTATTTATGTACAGACCGTTACAATACTTTATATGTACCTTTGTTATCAGGTCATTACCTAGATGTTTGTCATTGCTGTGTCACATACCATACATGTACATGTCTTTGTCTTGACAAGTTGAGCTACAGTGTCATTGACACTTTCATTTTAGAATTTGGTAACTTTAAGTGTCAATTTACTCCATATCTAATTGATTAAGCACTGAATGTTTTCTATGGCTGCACGCAGCAGTCAAAGTATGACAACTTTTGTTTTATATGTTATTATTAAAAGTTTAACCCTTGCCAGATTTGGGAGTTCCCATAAGGGTACTGTCGGAATAATTGTTGTTTTCGCCAACTTTTACGTGCGATTTCTCAGCACTGGAGTCATATTTTCTCAAAGTTTTTCCCATGAAAAGATAGAGCGTACATCTTTGAACAATTTTGCTGTTATATGTTTTATTCAACGTTTTACTTTTCATACAGTTTTCAGGCCTTGAATTGGACTACCCTCAAATTCTTTATAAAAGTGGTTTACTTTGCTAATGCCAGTTAAAATTTCTCAAGCTTGCTGTTATCAGTAACTGTCAAGCTGTGGTTAACATTTTATTTATTTGTATAATATCATTAGTAGCTGACCAGCATTCTCCAGATGCTGTTTTTTCTTATTTGATAGAGGGTACTGCCTGCAAAACTGCACTTTTCAAAATATCCATTAACCCTCTTTTATGGTTTTTATTGTAACAGAATTCATAAATGTGAGCAAAGCAATATTGCTATAATGCAGTTGATTTCTAACTTAATCCTGCATGCGCGGTTACAGAGAAGTAGATGTGGATTTCCAGCAATTATGGCTGGAATAATATACCTACCTGCCTAACAGAAAGTACGTCCTGACTTCGATTTTAACCATTCACCAGTCATGTCTGTGTGAAAGGGTAGAGTCGGAAGAGTTGTCAGAAATGCCTGTCTACCCTGACTTCGAAAATAACCATACAACAGTCATGCCAGTGTGAAAGAGAACAGTCTGTTAACCCTTTGTTACTGATTTTTTCATTGCAACAGAATAGATATATGTGTGGTGACACTTATGTCCTAAGCAGTATTGCTATGATGCTGTTGATTTCTAACTTAACCCTATGCATGTGGTTGCAGAGAAGTAGACATGAATTTTCAGCAATTATGGCTGGAATATTATGAAATGCAGTCTGTCAGTCTTCTTACCTGCCTGACAGCAAGTCCGTCCTGACTTCGATTTTAACCATTCATCTGTCATCCCTGTGTGAAAGAGTACATTTGGAAGAGTTGTTAGACTGCCTGCCTGCCTGCCTGCCTGCCTGCCTGCCTGCCTGCCTGCCTGCCTGCGAGAAAGAGAACAGTTGGAAGAGTTGTTAGATATGCCTGCGCGCAAGCCGTTCTGCGTGCTTGCCTGCGCGCAAGCCGTGCTTGCCTGTGCGCCTGCCTGACTGCCTGACTGCCTGTGTCTGCCTGCCTGAGCCTGCCTGCGCACCTGTCTGCGCTTACCTGCGCCTCCCTGCCTGCGCCTGCACACAGTCTGTCTGTTTATCTACCTGCCTGACATTAAGCCAGCCCTGACTTCGATTTTAACTATTCACCAGTCACGCCTGTGTGAAAGAGTACAGTCGGAAGAGTTGTTAGAAATACCTGCGCTCCTGTATTCCTGTCTGCATGCCTGCCTGCACGCCTGCTTGCGCTTGCCCGAGTCTGCCTGCCTGCCTACCTGCATGCCTGCCTGCGTGCGTGCGTGCCTGCCTGTCTGCACTAGATGCCTGTGCGCAGTCTGTCTGCCTATCTACCTGCCTAACATCAAGCCCGCCCTGATTTCGATTTTAACCATTCAACAGCCATGCCTGTGTGAAAGAGTACAGTTGCCTGCCTGCGCGCCTGCCTGTGCACCTGTCTGCCTCGGTCTGAGCCTTCCTGCACCTGCCTGCATGTTCCTGCCTGCCTGCCTGCCTGTGCCTGCCTACTGCCTGCCCGCACCCGCTGCCTGATTGTACGCATTCACTTTTCTTCCACTTTGGAATGGAATATCGAAAATGATTTGCATGTGCGTATTCACAATTGCCTACTGAGTATATTTGCTGTTGTAAGATTTGTTGTAAAGTTTAACCCTATGCCCATTCTAGTGTCATAAAGATAGGTCCCATCCAAAAAAGAACATTTTCAGTTCAAGTGACAATTTACTCCATATCCTAATTGATTCAGTGCCGAATGTTTTCTATGCACCAGAAACTCTGTCAAGCTGTGATTGATGATCTTTGGAAACTGAGATGCTTTATTTATTTATGCTATCCTTTATAGCTGACCAGTATTCATTCTCCAGACAACTGTTTTAATTTTATCACTTATACAAATGATTTGAATATCACTTTGACTTGTGTAACCCTTTCGTAATCAAAGCTATTTGAGGGGACTGCGTGAAAAACTGTCATTTCCAAAATATTCTTTGCAACCGGTTCATATTCAAAGCTATTTGAGAGTACTGTGTGAAAAACTGTAATTTTCAAAATATTCTTTAACCTTCATTTACTGATTTTTATTGAAACTGAATTCATAAATTTGACCTGGCATTGTTGATTTCTAACTTAACCCTGCATGCGTGGTTTCAAAGAAGTAGATATGGATTTCCAGCAATTATGGGAAGTAGATATGGATTTCCAGCAATTATGAATGGAATATGGAATGCCTTCTGTTTCTCTGCCTACCAAACTGCCTGAGAGCAAGCCCGCCCTTACTTCGATTTTAAGCATACACCAGTCATGCCAGAGTAAAAGAGTACGGTCGGAAGAGTTGTTAGACAGGACTGCCTGTCTACTTGTATGCATGCCCTAACGCCTACCCACTCGACCGACCGCCTGCCTTGAATTCGGCATTAACCATACAAACTTTCTGTCCCGTATAAATGTGAATATTTAAAGCTGAACAGTTCATTAAATAGACAGAAATAATGCCAAACTCGACCGGTGACAGGTAAATAGTGGGTCAAAACATCATTGCATTTGGATTAGAGTTGAGATTATTCATCCCCTCAGTTTCGATGTTATCGACTTTGTTCCCACATGGTCATGCCACTTGACAGAGATAGTACTCTGTCGTGCAGGGATAGTAGAACAACTTCTGAAGATTTTGTGTAGCTGCCTTCGGTGGTCTGGACACAGTGGGCCTATGAGCGACATTGTTGTCTGTTTTTATGTCACATTAGCCAAATTACCGCATTTTCACCATTAACCCATGCGCGATTTCTGTCCACTTTTCATTTTTGGCAATCATCTAACAGTTACCAGCTTAGCGGCTCCATTTGGCGCCAGTATACACAATGCATCTTTCTGTCACCAGCATCTCTCCACCAGTGACTGTGAATTAAAACGATTCAGAGAGGGAACAGTCCCATAACCCCAGACATACACCCAGCATCAGGTTGCACCGGTTAGAACAGGACCAAATTCAAACAATTACCTCTACTCATCAAAACGCTATATCTCAGCCAATTCTAGACCAATTTCCACGCAGTTTTCACTCATTCTTCACAAATAGCTACGGCATGGTTTCACACAGAGAGCGACACCAATTTTGCATTTTTGAATGTCGGGAGAGCGTATGTTGTGCAGTGCAGGGGGGGGGGGGGGGGGGGCTGCTTGGTTTCGGGACTTTCTAATAATATGACCGAGTTTGGGCGAACTTCCAAGAACAAATGTTGAAAGTTTGGAATTGCTGCTACTAAAAAATTTGCCACAATCTATGATGCCACATATGCACATGTTGTTATTATTAAGTATACACGATCTGTTCAACAGGTTTGCTATTTAGCCCTAACTTGGATATTAACCATACAGCATTCACACCAATGTGAAAGAGTATTGCCGAAAGAATTGTTAGACAGTGTAGGAAGTTTTCTATCGGCTATGCACTTAATATAGCCTAAAAACCTCCCAGCTCTATATGCAATCTTATTTCGCCGCTGCATGCCTAAAAAAACAAGCGGAATAGGTGAATCTCTCAATTTCTTGAAATCGAAAAATCTAGTTATAAATATTATTTTACTACCAGATGCTGAAAAATATCTTCAACATTTGGTAATAAAATGATATTTATAAATTGTCACTAGGTAAGATATGAATAATTAGCGCTTAATTTTGAATACTTCAATAACAAAATGATATTTTTACGTTTTTATGTTTTAACACTTGCTAATTAAAATAGCCACAACAGATAAAATTTGTCTTGGAGTCTTTTCCCTAGATTCATTCATGCTCATATTTCTTCTAGGGCTTTATTAAACCTCTTTGTCTTGGGGCTTACATGGTGATTGACCTGGCCTCAGTTCAGAAAGTCTCTCACTGATGGAATGTAGGTGGCCTCTTTATGCAAAAGTTCTACAAGCAGGAAGAATTGTAAATTCCTGCAACCAGCAGCTGCGTTGACACAATATACACAACACAAATAAGTATAAAGAGATAACGAAACAAACATTTTACAATTAATCACAAATAATTAAATGTACTCAAATAATGATTTTGAAAAACTCTCAAACTTTCGAAAATAACTTATTACTTACTCAAAATAATAAAAATTCAGTTTAAAATACAAAAAAAAGAGGAAATAAATAATTTTTACTAGAGGACGGTTTGGTCCATTAGCGTTTGGGTCAAAAAGTAGCGGCCGATTTGTGTAAAATTGTAGAGAACGGTGCGGCCAGAGGACGGTTTGGGTGTTTACCGCTTTATTGAACCATTGCAACTAATGCGCTCTCCAACACCGCATCAAAGCCCAACGGCTATCTACGACATATTGATGCAGATACAGATAAAGAGAGGTATAAATGATTTATAATGCTTGAGAAGCCCATCTTTGTTTGCTTACCAATTTTAAAAAGAATTTTTTTACTAAACGTTGAGAGCTGCCTACTTTTTTCTACATAAAATCTTTTTCTCCTTGTTATTTGTCAATATTTTCCTTTGTGTGCATTTGGAAGCATTGGAAAATAATTAGAAAATGCAAATTACCTTACTAACCTTAGTTATAAATTTATGTGCCTTTTTACCTCAACTTTGGCGAAGCCAAATTTGAGGTTATGCCATGGCCAGTTGTCCGTCGTCCGTCTGTCCGTCTGTCCGTCTATCCATCAACATGGCTCAGGCTAGAGGCCGTATTTATGAACCGATCTTTACAAAACTTCTTGGGTACCTTTGTTATGACCATGGGACGAGAACGAGTGTTTTGGGGTCCGATCCGAAATTCAAGTTGGCATCTGGCAGCCATTATGTACAAAATTAGGTGCAATCAGATTTTTGCGCAGAACTTCTATATGAAAGCGCTGATTTGAATAATTTTTTGTATGAATGTTTAGTACCATGGGATACATCACATATAATACAGGTTTTTTTCTCGTGCGTTTATTATGCAAATTAGACAAACTTTGATGTATTTAGTGTTACTTTCAGCACTGTAAGTGCAAATGCCAATACGGCTCGGACTAGAAGCCGTATTTATGAACCGATCTTTATGGAACTTCTTGGGTACCTTTGGTATCACCATGGGACGAGAACAAGTGTTTTTGAGCCCGGTTCGAAATTCAAGATGGCCAACGGCGGCCATTTTGTACAAAATTAGGTGCAATCAGATTTTTGCACAGAACTTCCATATTAAAACGCTGATTTGAATAATTTTTTCTGTGAATGTTTAGTACTATGGGGTACATCACGTATAATACAGGTTTTTTTCTTGTGCAAAAATTATGCAAATTAGATGAACTTTGATTTTTTCAGTGCTACTTACACACAGCAAGTACACATGTCAATACGGCTCGGGCTAGAGTCTGTATTTATGAACTGATCTTCACGAAACGTCTTGGGTACCTTTGTTATCACCTTAGCATGAGAATGAGTGTTTCCGGGTGCAGTCCAAAATTCAAGATGGCTGCCAGTGGCCATTTTGTACTGAAATTAGGTCCAATCAGTTTTTAGCTCATCTTGACAAAGTCAAGCTGAGCTAATCTCATCGCTCTCCGTCCGTCGTCCGTCGTCTGTCGTCCGTCGTCTCTCGTCCGTCGTCCGTCAACACCATGTTTTGGTCTTCTCCTCCAAAGCCACTGGGCCAATTCAAGTGAAAGTTTGTGTGAGTGATGGTCCCAAAGGGGCATTTCATTTTTGTTCAACTCAGCATGCCCAGCCCCATAGGGAGGGAGTGGGGGAAAATGCTCCAAAATATTTTAAAAATCTTCTTCTCAAGAACCAGTGTGTACAATGACTTGATATTTGCTATGGAGCTTCCATATGAGGTGTAGAATCAAGTTTGTTCAAACGAAGTTTGTGAAGTAATATTTGGCTTTGTAATAGGAGGGGTAGGATTTTTGGCCCCGCCCAAAATTTTTATTTTCTGAACCGATGGTCCGGTATGAACCAAATTTGGTTTGTGGTAGTATTGGGTCATAAGTACTTGACCCATGCAAAAAAAAAAAATCCCGCATCCCCATGGGAACCCTGGGAGCTAAAAATAGAAATATTTTCAAACGCCCATATTTCCCAAACCCCATGGAACAGAGAGCTTTTATTTGGTATGAAGTATCCTTATGACCAGTAGAATTGAATGGTAAAAAAAAATTGCCATCGGTTATGTTAGGGTGTTCTGTAATGGGCATCGAAAAAATGCTGAGTCAGCATATTTGCAAAAATTAAAAAAAATCTTTTCTCCAGAACCAATCATCAGAATCTTTTGAGATTTGGTATACAGCATTCATAGGGGGGTCAGATAAAAATTTGTTGAAATAAAGCTCATTGGTTCATATTTGGGCTCTCTACAGGAGCCCGAAGTTTTAACATAGGGTAATATGGGGAATATTCTTTAAAAATCTTCTTCAGAACCACCAGTCAGAATCTTTTAATATTTGGTATACATCACTGTTATGAGGGTCAGATTCTAGATTTTTCAAACCAAGTCCCTAGGTTAATATTTGGGCTTCCTACGGAAGCCCATATTTTATCTTTGTTCAATATGGAGGGTAATTTAAAAAAATCTTCTTCTTCAGATCCATCAGTCAGAATGCTTTGATATTTGGTATGCAACATCTCTATGGGGGTCAGATTCAAGTTTGTTGTTCAAATCAGATCCCTAGGTATATATTTGGGCTCACTATGGTAGCCCAAATTTTTACTTAGTGCAATATGAGGAAATTTCTTTAAAAATCTTCTTCTTCAGATCGACCAGTCGGAATGCTTTTATATTTGGTATACAACATCTCTAGGGGGGGGGCAGATTCCAGGTTGTTCAATTCGAGTGTCTAGGTTAATATTTGGGCTCCATATGGGAACACGAAATTTAACTTAGTACAATATGAGGGAATTTCTTCAAAAATCTTCTTCTACAGATTCACTTGTCAGAATGCTTTCACATTTGGTATACAACATCTCTAGGGGGGTCAGATTCAAGTTTGTTCAAATCGGATCCATATGTTAATATTTGGGCTCGCTATGGTAGCCCAAATTTGAACTTAGTGCAATTCGAAGAAATTTCTTTACAGGCTCTCTATGGGAGCCGGAATTGGCCATTTTGCTGAAGAATTCAAAATTTTGTATTCAGTACCCTCTAGAGGTACTAAGATTAATCCACATAGGTTGTATCAAGGGGCTTCATAGGGGAACTCTACATTTTACTTATGATCGACTGAAGAAAAGGCATGATGCCCAGATTATTTTTGTCACTCCTGAGGGACTCAAGGATTGACAGTGTAGCCTATGGAGATGGCTTGCTTAATGTGGACTCATTCTTGGACTCTGTTTAAATTGTGTTCTGTACAAGATGAGCGCTTCAGACCCCGTGGGGCCTCTTGTTTGTACACAACTTCTATACGTCTCAGGCTAGAGGCTGTATTTATGAACCGATCTTTACAAAACTTCTTGGGTACCTTTGTTATCACCGTGGGATGAGAACGAGTGTTTTGGGGTGTGGTCCAAAATTCAAGATGGCTGCCAGTGGCCATTTTGTACCGAAATTAGGTCCAATCAGTTTTTTGTCACAACTTCTGTACAGCTCGTATTTATGAACTGATCTTCACAAAACCTCTTGGGTAGCTTTGTTTTCACCTTGGGACAGGAACGAGTGAGTTTTAGGGTGTCTTTGTTATCACTGTGCTATAAGAACAAATATTTTGGGGTTCAGTCAGGCCCACTCTGGGATTTCTTTTCTAGTTTAGCATCTGACTGTCACCCACCTTTACAATACTTTACCTATACATTTGTTACAGGCTACGGTCAGTATTTATGTACAGACTGTTACAATACTTTATATGTACCTTTGTTATCAGGTCATTACCTAGATGTTTGTCATTGCTGTGTCACATACTATACATGTACATGTCTTAACAAGTTGAGCTACAGTGTCATTGACTCTTTCATGTTTATGTGTCTTTTTCATCAAAATCTTAATGCAAAATGATAACAATCAAAGCATGTGATACCAGGAAATAAATGGCTCGACAACATTGTCTGCAGTTGTCAAAACATTGAGGTAATGTTCAACATTTTAAACCGATCACTTGTTAAAACAGTTGACTTTATTGTTTAGTTTAGCACCTGACATCGCACCGACTATTCCCTGGCGGGTTAATATTGGAAAATAATTAGAGACTGCAAATTACCTTAGCTTAGTTTTTTTTCACTTTTATGCATCTTTTCTTTTTAAATCCGTTGAAGATGAGATGATTGTTCACGGCGACCTGAATGACATCGAAATGCAAATTACATTCCAGGTGGTGAAAATGGGTCTAATATTGGTGTCATAATGATCAGTATGTAATTGAGGGGCAAAAGAAAAAAATGGAGGTCCGAAAATTATTTTATGTTTTTGTTATTGTTATCTTTTCATAACTGAATATTGTAAATCCTGGATTTTATTCTATGTATGACTGTTTAGGATAAAATGTAATAAAATAGTTGAAATTTTCTAAAATTCTTGTCATAATTATCAATATGTAATTGTGGGGGTGAAAAAGCCGGAGGTCCGAAAAAGCCAAGGTCTGAATGAACCGGAGGTCCGAAAAAGGTAGGGTCCGAATAAGCCATGGTCCGATCAAGCCAGATACCCTCGGGAAGATTTGGCCTTGTCTTTTTCGGCGTCGGGAAGATTCAGCTGAAAAGATGCGGCCCAGGTGTATGATGTCTTAAGGTTTTCTGGCAGCGGTGGCTCAGTAGGTAAAGCCTAGAGGTGCAGGCATTAAGCCTAGAGGTCATCAGATTGAATCCCATCTGCGGCAACCATGTTGTGTCTTTGGGCAAGACACTTCACCCCGATTGTCCACATCAGGGCATGGTGGCATTGGGTACTAATGAGTACTACACGTCGCTGGTGCACTTGTCTTCAACCAATGCTAACACTGCTTGTGTGGCGTTAGTATGTTGGGGAGCTGACAGTTGCACGCCATTGCCTGGTGGATTTCTCAGTGTACTCCAGCTTCCTCCACCTGTAAAACTGTTGTGGTCATGATTAGCCATTGTGCAGAAAAATGTGACCTTAAACATCAATAAATGAATATATTCTGGCAGCAGTTTAGAGCTTTTGCTTAATAGGAGATTACAGTTCTATTGGAAATAAATTGTTGCATAATTGAACCAAATTATTTTGCATTTATCGTTCACTGAAAGCGGACGTGTTGCCTGCTATCAATAAAGAATAAATTTAAAACTCTATTGCATGTATATTGCTATTTATTCTTGGCAAATACATAAAATTTTATTGTCTTGAAGGATTGTTGTTGGCAAATACATAAAATTTTATTGTCTTGAAGGATTGTCTTGTGAAGTGTTATGGGATATATCAATTAAAACAAGATGGTTACATCAATATCACTGTTATTTTATCAAAACACCAGTTACATAACAGATAAGCACACAAGTAATTATACCAAATCTTAAACAACAAAACAAATTAGTTTCTTCACACATTAACACATTACCAGATCTTTACTTTGATAAAAAACAAAACAAAGGAGTTAACCATAAAATAACTTTTAAAGTAATTTCTCTGCTTTCATTGAAAGCTTAATCTGCTGAACTTCATGAGCCCAAACTTTCTTAGTAATACCACAAATGTGGATGTCATTGAAACCAATTAAATTAATTGTTTCCAATGACATCTGTATTTGTATAGTTCCTGTAACCCCATTTAAAAAAAAATATTGTTTCTTAATCTGCTGAACCCATGTTAAAGAAATTTTTAGAACATAAAAAATGGTTTCTGAAACATTTGTACCAGTACAAAATGTTTAAACATAAAAATCAGATATAATTGGCTTCAACAAACATATCTTACAAACAATATCGGCCAAAAATAAAAAAAAAGTTTAAAAAACTTCCCCCCCCCCCCCCCCAAATGTTTTAAGATAAGAAAGTTTGGCCCTCAAAATGTGCCAAAGGGAGAAGATTCGGCCTTTTTTTTGGGTGCCGAATCTTCCTGTACATGGATCTTCTTATGGACTCAGGCTTACAGCCTTTATGTCCACATCTACATTTTTTGGTGGAAGTGTGTCTAACTGGTTTGAAATATTTTACCTTAAAGTCCTATTTAATATATGTGATGATGGACTTGAAGTTCGTAGCATCATATTTCTGATATTATTGGATCTATCGAAATATAGTGACATTGACTCTGAAAGACAGTTACCTGTAGGTCTCTCTATAATATGTACTGAAATTACTCAAAAAAACATAGTATTAAAGCAGTTATTATTTTATGCCCCCGAAAAAATTTTCAAGGGCATATAGTGTTTGTCATTTCCGTTTGTCCGTCAGGAAGATTTTCGTGTCCGCTCCATAACTCTGAGATGCTTTGTTGGATTTTGTTGAAACTTGGCATACATGTTGCTTATGGGGAGGTGATGTGTTAGGCACAAAATTTTTGTTTGTTTCAAGGAGGTCGTGGTCATTTTCGTCTGTTCGTCAGGAAGATTTTCATGTCTGCTCCATAACTCTGAGACTGAGGTGCTTCATTGGATTTTGTTGAAAACTTGGCATACATTTTGCTTATGGAGGGGGTTGGTCGGGGTGAGTTGCCCTCAAAATTTCAGCAGTCGATTTAATTTTTACAAACTGAAAAGCAGTTTACTGAGGCCTAAAAAAATATATGTTTGTTTTCGCTAATCCAACTGACCCTATTTCAAACCACCAAGTCTAAGTATTTTATGGAAATCGCAAGAAAAGTGAAAAAAAACGGTGTGAGTTTTGCCACTTTCTAATCGCAGCACATATATTGAACATCAAAAAATTAAGATTTTATAAAAAATGAAACCCTATTTCATTTCATATAAGACTACTGAGCTATGGAACTACCTCATAACATAATATTCAGCAGTCCTCATTTCTGAATTGGGTAAACGGACATTTCCCCACCCGGAGATTTCCCCACCCTTCAGTTCTGAGGAAAACGGACATTTCCCCACCCGGCTATTTCCCCACCGGAGATTTCCCCACTCTGAGATTTCCCCACTGGACATTTCCCCACTCTGCTCCCCACTCTGCTTTTACAGTTCCCCACCCTGTTTATGAAAATTATGAAATTCCCCACCGGACATTTCCCCACCCTACATTTATAATTTCCCCATCCTCCTTTTTATGCGATTCGATTTCAAATTTATTTTTTGCGACAATCCTTAAAGGAGAATTGTTTCAACTTTTGACTCTTCAAAGATATACTGAGCAGAAAAAAATTTCGGCTGTCTTTATTATTAGAAAAGGTAAGCGCGGTGCAACAAAGTGAGGTTTTTTTATGTTACAAGCCGATGTGCTTTTTAGCTCACCTGACTGAAAGTCAGGGTGAGCTATTCTGATCACTTTTCGTCCGTCGTCCGTCGTCTGTCGTCCGTCGTCCGTCGTGAAGGTGGTATTTGGGCTTTTTCTCCCTAACCACTGGCCGCATATTAATGAAATTTCATGTGAGAAGGGGTTGCGTCTGCGGACTTTGATTTTTTGTCAAATTAGGTTTCAGCTCACATTGAGCAGAGGGATGGGGCAAAAATGCTGCAATTCTTAAAAAATCTTCTTCTCAAGAACCAGCAATAGCAGAGACTTGATATTTGGTATGCAGCTTCCTTTTGAGGTGTAGACTCAAGTTTGTTCAAGAGAAGTTGGAGGGGCTATTTTTGCCTTCGTTATGGGAGGGGCAAAAATTTTTGCCCCGCCCCAAATTCCTATTTTCCAAACCGCGAGGCCGATTTGAACCAAATTTTACATGAGTGCTTATTGGGTCATAAGTACCTAATTTATGCCGAAATTTTTTTCCCCATAGCCCCGTGGGAACCACAGGAGCTAAAAATTGAAAAAAATGAAAACGCCCATATCTCCAAAAGTACACGGCACTGAGAATTCTTATTTGTTGTGAAGCTTCCTTAGGACGAACAGAATGGAATGATCAAAAACAATTGCCATCGGTTTTATGATGGGGTAGTTTTTGGGGAGTTTGAAAAAGTGCTGAGTCAGCATTTTTTAACACTGTGGGTAATGGGAAAAAGATAAGACTACTTTTCTCCGAAAGCACTGCTCCAAAAGCTTTAAAATTTCACATATAACATCTTTGGAAGATTGTTTCACATGTTTATTGAAATGAATTGCCTGCGTGGATATTTGGGCTCTCTATGGGAGCCCAAATGTTTAAATTAGTGCAGTATGAGGAGTATTTTTGAAAAATCTTCTTATTGAGATCTAGCAATAAGAATGTTTTGATATTTGGTATGCAGCATCCTTAGGGGGGTGAGATTGAAGTTTGTTGAAGCCAAATCCCTGGGTTCATATTTAGGCTGAAAATTTGGGGTCCCGTTGCGGACTTCGAAATTTTGGACGAAAATCCGAAAAAAATTTTTTTTGTTTTTTATGCATTTCTGTCAATTTTAAGACAAAAAAAAAAAAAAAAAAATTTTTCCCCAGAAAATTTTGGGTGCGGGTGGGACTTAGAAAATTTTGGACCAAAGTCCGAAAAAATTTTTTTTGTTTTTTTCTGCGTTTTGGTCAATTTTAAGACAAAAAAAAATATTTTTTTTTTTTACACTGAAAATTTGGGGTGCGGGTGGGACTTAAAAAATTTTGGACCAAAATCCGAAAAAAAATTTTTTTTTTGTTTTTTATGCATTTCTGTCAATTTTAAGACCCCCCCCCCCAAAAAAAAATTTTTTCCCCTGAAAATTTTGGGTGCGGGTGGGACTTTTGGACCAAAATCCGAAAAAAAATTTTTTTGTTTTTTTTCTGCGTTTTGGTCAATTTTAAGACAAAAAAAAAAAAAAAAAAAATTTTTTTTCCCCTGAAAATTTGGGGTGCGGGTGGGACTTTTGGACCAAAATCCGAAAAAATTTTTTTTTGTTTTTTTTCTGCGTTTTGGTCAATTTTAAGACAAAAAAAAAAAAAAAAAAATTTTTTTCCCCTGAAAATTTGGGGTGCGGGTGGGACTTAGAAAATTTTGGACCAAAATCCGAAATTTCTTTTTTTTTTGTTTTTTATGCATTTCTGTCAATTTTAAGACAAAAAATTTTTTTTTTTTTTCCCCTGAAAATTTGGGGTGCGGGTGGGACTTAGAAAATTTTGGACGAAAATCCGAAAAAATTTTTTTTTGTTTTTTATGCATTTCTGTCAATTTTAAGACAAAAAAAAAAAAAAAAATTTTTCCCCTGAAAATTTGTGGTGCGGGTGGAACTTAGAAAATTTTGGACCAAAATCCGAAAAAAAATTTTTTTGTTTTTTTCTGCGTTTCGGTCAATTTTAAGACAAAAAAAAAAAAAAAAAAAAATTTTTTTCCCTGAAAATTTGGGGTGCGGGTGGGACTTAGAAAATTTTGGACCAAAATCCGAAAAAAAATTTTTTTGGTTTTTTATGCATTTCTGTCAATTTTAAGACAAAAAATTTTTTTTTTTTTTTCCCCTGAAAATTTGGGGTGCGGGTGGGATTTAGAAAATTTTGGACCAAAATCCGAAAAAAAATTTTTTTTTGTTTTTTATGCATTTCTGTCAATTTTAAGACAAAAAAAATTTTTTTTTTTTTTCCCCTGAAAATTTTGGGTCCGGGTGGGACTTAAAAAATTTTGCACCAAAATCCGAAAAAAAATTTTTTTTTGTTTTTTATGCATTTCTGTCAATTTTAAGACGGTGGGGAAATATCCGGGTGGGGAAATGGCGGGTGGGGAAATTTCCGGGTGGGGAAATCTCCGGGTGGGGAAGTGGGGAAATCTCCGGGTGGGGAAATGTCCGGGATTCCTGAATTGTGTGTTCACATGCCTCACTTTATCACAAGGACAAGAAGTGTTAAAATTAGCACACCTCAGCACTTGAAATGAATTGCCATGTTAAGTGATTGTGGTAATGGACTGGTTACCAGTAAGTAACTTTGTGTTTGTCTTGGCTAAGAAAGCACAAATGACTTGCTTTTGTTTATTTGAAGACAATAAAGTTCCCTGCACTGGTCTTGTATGAAACACTTTAGAACACACTATTTTGAAGGCATGATTCTATCACGTCATCAGCGTGTGCAAACAGCCAATCACTTTTAACCCTTTACCTAACGAATCACCCGCATCCGCCCGTGTAATATGCAAATTGAGCAGTTGAAAAAATTAAATTTTTCAAAATATTTCAACAAAACCATATCATATGACCTCTCATTGGAACGAGCTCATTGAGCTCGTTCCAGTGAGGGGTCACATGATATGGTTTTGTTGAAATTTTTTGAAAAATTTTAAAAAAGTATATTTAAAATAATAAATTTCGATATTGTCTGTGTTGGGTAAAGGGTTAAGTACAAGTGTCATTTTACAGGGAATCCCTTGGCTTTTCCCAAAAAAAATTTTCAGGTTTTACATAGCAGGCATGCCATTGGTCGAAATATACAATGTGATAAACTACGCATGCTTATTGGAATACAGTCCATGTGTCTTGTTTCAAATTCGAGGTAAACATTCAATCATTTTCGTAATAATGGTCACTGTTGAGACAAAACCCTTGGGCAGTTGATGAAGAAAAGTAATACAGAAAAGGTTCATGGTCTGCGAGGGCACACTGGGGCGGTAAAAAGGGAAAAGACCCAAATTTAAACCAACATTAAAGCACACTACTAGTGAAGTAAAATCACTTCTGGTAAACCAAGATATTAAAGCAAGGTGAAATTTATAGACGGCCTTACTGGGATAAAACCAACTTTTCCAGGTATTGATTATGGTTTAATTTGCCAGTTTCAGTGATGGTTTACTGTACCATAAAACCACACTGCAGTACAAAGAGGCCTATTTTATGTTGAAAAAGTTATGAACTGAGTTAACCTTTTACCTAACTTGAAAAGCAGACGACACTTGCAAAAAAAATTCTAGAATAACTAAATATTTTCATTTTTTTGCCTTGAAAACATAGGTTATGACCCCTCATTGGAACGAGCTCGTTCCAAAGAGAGGTCATAACCTATGTTTTTGAGACAAAAAATTGAAATATAATGAAATTTAATTGGCGATTTTTGAGAATAGCGCTGACCGGTTTTGGTCATTATATTGGGTAAAGGGTTAAGGGAACTGCATTCTAAAGGAAAAAAAATTCAAAGTTTTTCCAACCTACCGACCCTATTTTTTTCATCCTGTTAGCGGAAACAAACATATATATTTTTTAGGCCTAACTTGGATAAATTTTGATTAGCATTTCCTGTTATTTATAGGTTTTTGTCCTGTGTAATTGATTAGCTATACTTGAAAATTGATTTGAAAACCACTATGCAAATCCAGTTAAATCGGGCCCTGCAAAATATTTTTTTGTTCAATGGAGGTCCAGGTCAGAGATCCAGTTGCCATGTCTGGGGCATAGTCACTTCTGAGTGACAATCTCTTGTTTTTCTCTAATATTGTGGGTAAAGCTGACGAATAGGGGATTTTTCATTTTATGTAAAAACAACGCATATTTCTCCCCTTTTTTCTACATTTTCCTATTACTAGTCATGTTTTCGATAAAATGACCAAAAGATATTCACTTATGACTAAAATTAGAGATAATTGGAACTCTTTTAGTGTCACCGTGCCGGAGATTCTTCTGCATTCTCACCATTTTGAAGTGCGTGTTTACATAACTTTCGTTTTCTCTTAGGCTGGCGATTGTAGGTCTAGGGTCAGTGCAGCGAGGGTTAGGGTTAGCTTACCGGTAAGCTAGCCCTAACCCTCACTACACTGACCCTAGACCATGTAGAGAACAGAACAAACAAGTGTACCAAAAACAACAAATACATAGAGCAGACGCCGAAAAACACCAAAAAACATGGAGGAAAGATGAATGCGAATGTCACAAATCACACAGGTAAAAAACATGCGTTGGGCGGGTATAATTGCCAGTAAAAGTGAATATCTTTAGGTCATTTTATCGAAAACATGACCAGTAATAGGAAAATGTAGAAAAAAGGTGAGAAAAGTGCGTTGTTTTTATGTAAATGAAAAAGTCCCCTATTCTTCAGCTTTACCATATTGTGCAGGCCTGGCAATCTAGAAAATCAAGGAGTGCAAAACAATTGCCCTCCCCAAATTGCTTGGGAGTGCAATTGCACCTGAAATTTTCAATTCAAAATCTTGTATGCTATTTTAGTTATATTTACTTCAAGTTATTAATATTGTGACTAAAAAATTGTACTATATTCAGCTACATGGTGGAAAAATTGGCACACACATCTTTTCATTATTAAAAATGCAGCATTCAATTCTTATGTGACTGTCTTCTCCACTCAAAATCTATTGAATGCGACACAGAATGGATCATGAATTACTGTGAATCAATACAACATTGACAAATCATCCCCTGAATTCCAATGTTTTCTCTTGCCAGTAGGCACAGAGAACACATTGGAACTCATGGGAAGAAATGATAATAGATTTTAAAGGCTGTCCCAAACAGGTCTGGCATTCCAGAAAATCAAGGGGTGCAAAAAATTGCCCTCCTCATTTTTTTCTTGGCGTGCAGTAGGCATGCAGCACTCCTGCACTCCTAAAGAATGCCAGGCCTGATTGTGGATTGAACTATGAACATGAGTCTTACATGACACTTGATGAAAATGTATAAAAAAATGCCTTGCTGTTTTTAGGGTTGCTGCCTAACTTAGCTCAACATTTATCTGAATGGCACATAAATATCAAAGTCATAAAATTAGCTGTTCTCCTGGTTCTCTGGTTCTCCACTGAAACACTTGGGATAACTTTTTCAGAGCAATATAAAAGGGGCTGTTTTGTGGCTGTATGAGGACTCAAAGGTTAATAGTCATGGTAGATAATGTTTGCGATGATTATTTTTTTAGTCCCTCACCGGCATCGCCGGAGGGGGCTCTAGGTTTGCACTCTGTCCATCCATCAGTCTGTAGGTCTGTCAGTCTGTCAGCCACACTTTAGTTTTCCGGAGTTTTTTGGAAACGCTTCAACGGAATGATTTCATTTTTGGTAAACTACTATAGAACGATGACTTACAGATCAAGTTTGAGTGTCATGCTGATTGCATTATTCTTGTGTGAGTTACGGCCCTTGGAAATATGGGAACAAGCACCAAAATATCAGTTTTCCAGAGTTTTTTGGGAAACGCTTTAACGGAATGATTTCATTTTTGGTAAACTACTATAGAACGATGACTTACAGATCAGGTTGGAGTTTCACGGTGATTGCATTATTCTTGTGTGAGTTACGGCCCTTGGAAATATGGAAAAGCACCAAAATATCAGTTTTCCGGAGTTTTTTTGGAAACGCTTCAACGGAATGATTTCATTTTTAGTAAACTACTACAGAACGATGACTTACATATCAAGTTTGAGTTTTATGCTGATTGCATTATTCTTGTGTGAGTTATGGCCCTTGGAGATATGGAAAAGCGCAAAAATATCAGTTTTCCGGACTTTTTTTGGAAATGCTTCAGCGGAATGATTTCATTTTTGGTAGCCTACTATAGAACGATGACTTACAGATCAAGTTTGAGTTTCATGCTGATTGCCTTATTCTTGTATGGGTTATGGCCCTTGGAAATATGGAAAAGCGCCAAAATATCAGTTTTCCGGACTTTTTCAGAGCAATATAAAAGGGGCTGTTTTGTGGCTGTATGAGGACTCAAAGGTTAATAGTCATGGTAGATAATGTTTGCGATGATTATTTTTTTAGTCCCCCACCGGCATCGCCGGAGGGGGCTCTAGGTTTGCACTCTGTCCATCCATCAGTCTGTAGGTCTGTCAGTCTGTCAGTCACACTTTAGTTTTCCGGAGTTTTTTTGGAAACGCTTCAACGGAATGATTTCATTTTTGGTAAACTACTATAGAACAATGACTTACAGATCAAGTTTGAGTGTCATGCTGATTGCGTTATTCTTGTGTGAGTTACGGCCCTTGGAAATATGGGAACAAGCACCAAAATATCAGTTTTCCAGAGTTTTTTTTTAAATGCTTTAACGGAACGATTTCATTTTTGGTAAACTACTATAGAACGATGACTTACAGATCAGGTTTGAGTTTCATGCTGATTGCATTATTCTTGTGTGAGTTACAGCCCATGGAAATATGGAAAAGCACCAAAATATCAGTTTTCCGGACCTTTTCTTGAAACGCTTCAACGGAATGATTTCATTTTTGGTAACCTACTATAGAACGATGACTTACAGATCAAGTTTCATTTACACTCTGTCCATCCATCCGTCAGTCTGTCAGTCAGTCTGTCGGTCATACTTTAGTTTTCCAGACTTTTTTGGGAAACGCTTCAATGGAATGATTTCATTTTTGGTAACCTACTATAGAACGATGACTTACAGATCAAGTTTCATTTGTACTCTGTCCATCCATCAGTCTGTCAGTCATACTTTAGTTTTCCATACTTTTTTTGGAAATGCTTCAACCGAATGATTTCATTCTTGGTAACCTACTATAGAACGATGACTTACAGATCAAGTTTGAGTTTCATGCTGATTGCATTATTCTTGTGTGAGTTATGGCCCTTGTAAATATGAAAAAGCGCCAAAATATCAGTTTTCTGGACTTTTTTTGGAAATGCTTCAACGGAATTCATGCTGATCACATCTAGGTTATAACACTTGTATAATTATTAATGCTCATTAGTCCGGTAGGGGACATTGTATTGCTTCAGCGATACGTGCGCTCTTGTTAATATTATTTTTAGCTCACCAACGAAGCTGTGTGAGCTTATGTCATGACCCAAGGCATGTCGGTGCCAGCGTCAACACGTGTGTTAAAGTTATTGTACCAGGCCACTTTGACTTTCAGCCCTGTTGCTATGCACCTCATACTGTTTTTCTATGGCTCATCTATGAGTCACATTTACCCACAAACCCTTAACCAGTGCTACTAGTAGTTTATTGATTTTTAGTGTTTTTGCAGTGATAGACTTTTTTGTCAATTAGAAAATTTCTGACCTGCTTTGCAATGTTAAACTTTTTATAAAGGACGAAGGCGCTGGAGGCGCCCGAGTTGAGGCGGAGGCGAAGCCGACGTCGAAACTCGTGAGTCCTTTATACTAATTTCACACTTTTTTTTAACGTAGGAAGTTGTTAACGAGATGAGACTTCATGAGAATGACTCTGACTGATTAAACTTTTAGAGATTTTTCCCACAGGAACTGGGGACAAATGAGGTTACCTTTTTTCAAGGATACTCGGACGTTAGAACAAGTGATGTCTCTCCACCATTGCTTTCACCCTCATTGCGTCAAGGGCCCCTTAATATATTGGGTGAGAGGGGAGGGGGGGGGGTGAGGTTAATGGGTCACTGATTATGTCACGTGACGTCCATAGCAAATGAAGCACGCCCCTAGCAACGGGCAAACTACTGGGCCAATTTTGAACAATGTTGATACATGGACCCAACATGCATTGCAAACGAAAAACAGACAGGTCAACGGTGTCGCAACGTGACTTCCCTAGCAAACCAGATCGTCTCCTTAGCAACAGGCTAACTACTGGGCTGATTTGGACCAAATTCGGTATATGGACCCAAAATGCATTGCAAATGAAAACAGACAGATCAACCATGACGTCACGTGACTTCCCTAGCAACCAGAGCGACCACTTAGCAACGGGCTAACTACTGGGCCGATTTTGACCAAATTTGGTATACGGACTCAAAATTCATTGTAAATGAAAACAGACAGATCAATGTTGACGTCATGTGACCTCCCTAGCAACCAGAATGCCCCCTTAGCAATGGGCTAACTACTGGGCCGATTTTGACCTAATTCGGTATACGGACCCAAAATGCATTGCAAATGAAAACAGTCAGATCAAAGTTTACGTCTCTTGTCCTCCCTAGCAACCAGAATGCCCCCTTAGCAATGGGCTAACTACTGGGCCGATTTTGACAAAATTCGGTATACTGCCCCAAAATGTATTGCAAATGAAAACAGACAGGTCAGTGTTGACGTCACTTGACTTCCCTAGCGACCAGAGGGCCACCTTAGCAACGGGCTCACTACTGAGCCGATTTTGACCAAATTCGGTATACCGACCCAAAATGCATTGCAAATAAAAGCAGACTGGTCAATGTTGACGTCACGTGACTTCCATAGCAACCAGAGCTCCCTCTTAGCAACAGGCTAACTACTGGGCCAATTTTGACCAAATTCGGTATACGGACCCAAAACGCATTGCAAATGAAAACAGACAGGTCAGAGTTGATGTCACATGACTTCCCCAGCAACGAGGGTGCCCCTTAGCAACGGGCCAGCTACTGGGCCGATTTTGACCAAATTCGATATACGGACCCAAAGTGCACTGCAAATAAAAACAGGCAGGTCAATGTTGACGTCATGTCTTTTTTCCTCTTCCCTGACATGACCCAGAAGCACAGGATTAGCTGTTTCATAATTACTCGCAAAATTATATGTTGTGATAACTACAAACAATAGCGGTACTTCGGTATTTTTTTCAGTGAAATTAATGAAAATGGCTCACTGAAATTGGCACATAAAGCTCTAGGACTATTTAATTCAAAAGACAAGTCTGTGCTGTCTTGTGAAGTGTGTATGTCTGTGCTGGCTTGTGCAGTTTGTGTGTCTGTTGGGCAAATCGGCCAGAAACCTGGTCCGAATCATCCACAAACATAGTCTGAATCATCCAGTAATCTGGTCCAAATCGGCCAGAAATATGGTCTGAATCGTCACTAGATCTGGGCCGAAACGTCCTTTATAAAAATCTGGTTCGAATCGTACACGGTCCGAATCGTCCAGACACCATTTAACGAGTTAATTTTCTTACGTTCGATGTGTACTCTGAGGGTATTGATAGAAAACCCCGATAGAACTGATCGCATTTATGGAAAATGCCACTCGTATTCAGAACGTTCAGTGCTGTTGGAAAAGCGAATGAAAAAAAAATATGGTGTGTGTTTAAAGAAATCATCAAGACTACATGATTTGCATACAAAATAATCTTTATATTTGCTCTTCATGTCATGTTTTTTTTTATAATTTCAGATGCATTCTTTGAAAAAAGGTTTATTCCCTTTCCTTTTTAGCTTAATAATTGTCAGCAAAACTTTTGTTTCCAGAGCACTAGAATGTTCTATGTTCCTCATGCACAAGTTTCAGAAAACTGCATATTTACTGAAGAAAGATACTAAAGAAAATAAATAAAAAAATTAATAATTAAAACCTCCCATCTTCATTGTTTTCCACAATATATTGCCTGAGAATCAAATGTATTTTGATTTGTTTTCAAATTGATCTGTTTATGTTTAAATTAATTATTCCTCAGATTTTCCTCAACATAATGTTTTACATGAAACTACATTTGTGATACTCAGTCTCATTATTTTAAAGATGGTCTTTTCAGTAAAACTGCATAGACATATTATCATCGTCCTTTTTTGCACAGCACTGCTGTATTTTCTTGTCTCTGATCTGTTTTGCTGTACATAAGTGGAGGCTACCACCAGTATGCTGTGGCGTTTACATTTCATATATATGTATATGTTAAATGCATCAATAAAAGATGACATTAACCCTTGGCTGGACATTTTTTGGAGATTTGGGACTTTTTTAATGCAATGTTAGACCTTTTTGTCACTGGACTTAGAATATTTGTGATCTGTTTTGGTGTACATGTACATGACCGGACATTTTTTGCAGATTTGTAATAAGCCTAGATGTATTGCATGCCATGTGTTGGTGAGCTAATGGAGATGGACACACCCCTCTTGTTAAAACAGACTATACTACTCAAAGTTTGCTAAGCACCAAATATTTGACACATCATTGCGAAATTTACCTGTGACATATTTGTGATATTTTTGGTGGATATGATTGAGGAATGTATTGAGATGGTCCCCACTGTTTACGTAAGCTCTTTTGACAGGCAAACTTTTCGTGACAGTCATGGAAAGCATGAACCCCCTGATTTTCATGATGTTTCTGTGTACTGTCTACATGTATATGGCTTGTGTAGGGTATTCAATCATCATTTCAACACAAACCCTTGTGATTTAATGAAGACATTTGTCTGAAGCAGACATGTGGCAGGCTGAGGGATGGTGGAGCAAGGGGCTACCCATCATCAGGTTGGTGAAGCCCTTGGTGTGCACCATACGGTGATCACTAGAGTCTGGGCAAGATTTCAGCAGTATGGCACACCAGTAAGACGGCATGGTGGTGGCAGAGACAGGGCAACATCTGCAGCTAAAGACCGTTTTTTAGCTCAGCTTGACTAATCTCATCACTCTCTGTCCGTCGTCCACCATCTGTCGTCCGTCAGCACCATGTTTTGGTCTTCTCCCCCAAAGCCACTGGGCCAATTCAAGAGAAAGTTTGCGTGAGTGATGGTCCCAAAGGGGCATTTCATTTTTGTTCAACTCAATATATGCCCAGACCCATAGGGAGGGAGTAGGGGAAAATACTCAAAAATATTTTTAAAATCTTCTTCTCAAGAACCAGTGTGTACAATGACTTGATATTTGCTATGGAGCTTCCATATGAGGTGTAGAATCAAGTTTGTTCAAACGAAGTTTGTGAAGTAATATTTGGCTTTGTAATAGGAGGAGTAAGATTTTTGGCCCTGCCCAAAATTTTTATTTTCTGAACCGATGGTCCGGTATGAACCAAATTTGGTTTGTGGTATTATTGGGTTATAAGTACTTGACCCATGCAAAAAAAAAAAAATTCCTGCATCCCCATGGGAACCCTGGGAGCTAGAAATAGAAATATTTTCAAACGCCCATATTTCCGAAACCACACAGAACAGAGAGCTGTTATTTGGTATGAAGTATCCTTAGGACCTGTAGAATTTGATGGTAAAAAAAAAATTTCCATCGGTTATGTTAGAGTGTTCTGTAATGGGCATCGAAAAAATGCTGAGTCAGCATATTTGCAAAAATTTAAAAAAATCTTTTCTCCAGAACCAATCATCAGAATCTTTCGATATTTGGTATACAGCATTCATAGGGGGGGAGGGGGGGGAGGGGGGGGGAGGTCAGATAAAAGTTTGTTGAAATAAAGCTCATTGGTTCATATTTGGGCTCTATACAGGAGCCCGAGCCCGAAGTTTTAACATAAGGTAATATGGGGAATATTCTTTAAAAATATTCTTCTTCAGGACCACCAGTCAGAATCTTTTAATGTTTGGTATACATCATTGTTATGAGGGTCAGATTCAAGATTGTTCAAACCAATTCCCTAGGTTAATATTTGGGCTTCCTACGGAAGCCCAAATTTTATCTTTGTTCAATATGGAGGGTAATTTAAAAAAATCTTCTTCTTCAGATCCACCAGTCAGAATGCTTTGATATTTGGTATGCAACACCTCTAAGGGGGTCAGATTCAAGTTTGTTCAAATCAGATCCCTAGGTATATATTTGGGCTCACTATGGCAGCTCAAATTTTTACTTAGTGCAATATGAGGAAATTTCTTTAAAAATCTTCTTCTTCATATCCACCTGTCGGATTGCTTTTATATTTGGTGTACAACATCTCTTGGGGGGGGGGGGGGGGGGGTGGGGGGGGGCAGATTCCAGGTTGTTCAATTCGAGTGCCTAGGTTAATATTTGGGCTCCATATGGGAACATGAAATTTAACTTAGTACAATATGAGGGAATTTCTTCAGAAATCTTCTTCAGATCCACTGGTTAGAATGCTCTCACATTTGGTATACAACATCTCTAGGGGGGTCAGATTCAAGTTTGTTCAAATCAGATCCATAGGTTAATATTTGGGCTCACTATGGTAGCCCAAATTTGAACTTAGTGCAATTCGAAGAAATTTCTTAACAATTTCTCTTCTTCAGATCCAACAGTCAGAATGTTTTCATATTCGGTACACACCATCTCTAGGGAAGTCAGATTCAACTGTGTTCAAATCAAGAGCCTGGGTTAATATTTGGGCTCTCTATGGGAGCCGGAATTGGCCATTTTGCTGAAGAATTAAAAATTTCGTATTCAGTACCCTCTAGAGGTGTGTAACTAGATTAATCCACATAGGTTGTATCAAGGGGCTTCATAGGGGAGCTCTACATTTTACATTATGATCAACTGAAGAAAAGGCATGATGCCCAGATTATTTTTGTCACTCAGACTCATTCTTGAACTCTGTTTTAATTGTGTTCTGTTCAGGATGAGCGCTTCAGGCCCCATGGGGCCTCTTGTTTTATCATTCAGGCCACTAGGAACCACTTTGCCGCAGCAACCCAACTTCGCAGTGACCTTCAGAATGCATCCGGGGTAAATGTTTCGACGCAGACTATCCGAGCAAGATTGCACGATGGTGGTCTCCGGTCGAGAAGAACATGTATTTGCATTCCGCTGTCCCAGAACCACCGCCAGGCACGATATGCATGGGCCATGAACCACGTTGGATGGACCAGAGAAGATTGGCGACCTGTCTTTTTTACAGATGAGCCCAGGTACTGCCTAGACCACACAGATAGGTGTTCTTGGGTATGGAGAAGACCAGGAGAGCGATTCCATGCAGCCAACATTGCTGAGCATGACCGCTATGGTGGAGGGTCATTCATAGTCTGGGGCGGCATCAGCTGGGATGGACTACAGAGTTCTGTGTCCTTGAACATGGTACATTGACAGCACATCGGTATATTGATGAGATCCTGGATGTCCATGTGAGATTGTATGCAGGTGCAGTGGGTGATAAATTCATTCTGATGGATGATAATGCCCGTCCTCATGTTGCTCATGCTGCCGGGGAGTACCAACAGATGGAGGGGATTGAGCGTATGGACTGGCCAGCAAGATGCCCTGACCTGAATCCAATCAAACATATCTGGAATAAGTTGCAGCTTGCAATTTCTGCCCGTCCAGTCCTGCCAAGAAGTGTCCACAAGCCTGGTACCATGCTGGTCCAAAAATGGAACAACATCCCACAAAGGACTACCGGGAACCTGATTGGGAGCATGAGAAGGTGTTGTCAAGCTGTAATTAACAATAATGGGTCTCATACTCGATATTGAAGCCATACCAGTTCGCTCCGTCAACTTTTTGGCATATTGAAAAATTTCCTCTTTTACTATAAATTTATAATTTTCCATGGTTATCGTATTCAAAAGCTAAAAAATAATGTCAAACACAAACAAAATCTTCAATTTCTGTACTTAAATAATTAAAGATATAATTAAATAAAAAGTATATACACTTTTCATAACAATATTTCAACTAAAACGTAAAACAGGTAGTTGGATGTACTTTGTGCTTAGGAAACTTTGAATAGTATATAATTCCAGGAACTGCAGAAATGATAAGAGGAAACTTGATTGCCATGTGTTTTTTTTAAAATAAATAACTATATTCACAAGTGACCAACATCTTGTTTATTGTATTGAGCTTGAATTTGTGTCACTTTGTTTTGATACTGATAATCTCTCGGGGGTGCGGTGACTTAGTAGGTAGAGGGGCAGACAGCAAGCAGAGAGGACCTTGGTTTGAATCCCACCTGTGGCAACCGCGTTGTTTCCTTGGGCAAGACACTTCACCCCCATTGCCCACATGGGGGCATGAAAGCATTGTTTACTAAGGCGTACTGCATGTTGATGGTCTTGTCTTTAACCAATGCTAACCTTGCTTGTGTGGAGTTAGTATGTTGGGGAGCCTGACAGTTGCTCATCATTGCTCGGTGGTTCTCTCTGGGTACTCCGGCTTCCACCTGTAAATCTGTCTGACACAAGGTGGCCCTGCAGTCGAAAGTGTCATTAAACCCCAATAAATAAATATATTGATAATCACTCAGCCTTCTGACATCCATTCACAAGATGAAAACTTACATCAGAGAATCAAAACATTACAAGAATAAGTTATGTTGTTTAATTAACCCTTTACCTAACAAATCGCCCACATCTGCCCACGTAATATGCAAATTGAGCAGATGAAAAAATTTTTCAAAATATTCAAAATATTTCAACGAAACCATATCATGTAACCCCTTATTGGAACGAGTTATATTGAGAATAGTATTTATTGTTTTTTCTTGTCTGATGTATATTACTGGAAGTGGAACTGTCAGATTCGGTCAGTGATCAGTGAAACCGAAACAGAGTAGATCTGACAGGGCACCGGAGAGCTCTATATCAAAATTTATTTTTTAGCTCAACTTGACAAAGTCAAGCTGAGCTATTGCCATCACTTCTCGTCCGTCGGCGTACGTACATATGTATGTACGTTAGTACGTCCACAATTTCCTTTGGCACACCTCACAGGTCGCATTTATGATCAGATTACTTTGAAACTTGGTATGCTTGTTTGGGGTGACCTCTAAATGGGAGCTATTGATTTTCTTCAATTTCCGTCAAAAAATGTTGCCGCGGCCAACGTTCTTAGAACTTAGTTTGGTCAAACCACAATATTTCCCTTTGGCACACCCTACAGGGCACATTTATGATTTGATTGCTTTGAAACCTGGTATGCTTGTTTAGGGTGACCTCTAGATGGGAACTATCGATTTTCTTCAATTTCCGGCAAAAATGTTGCCACGGCCAAAGTTCGAAGAACTTAGTTTAGTCAGACCTCAATATTTACCTTTGGCACACCCTACAGGGCACATTTACGATCAGATTGCTTTGAAACCTGGTATGGTTGTGTAGGGAGACCTCTAGATGAGAGCTATCGATTTTCTTCAATTTCTGGCAAAAAATGTTGCCGCGGCCCACGTTCTTGGAACTTAGTTTAGTCAGAAGACTCAATATTTCCCTTTGGCACACCCTACAGGTCACATTTATGATCGGATTGCTTTGAAACCTGGCATGCTTGTTTGGGGTGACCTCTAGATGAGAGCTATCGATTTTCTTCAATTTCCGTAAAAAAATCTTGCCGCAGCCAACGTTCTTGGAACTTAGTTTAGTCAAACCACAATATTTACCTTTGGCACATCCTACAGGGCACATTTATGATTTGATTGCTTTGAAACCTGGTATGCTTGTTCAGGGTGACCTCTAGATGGGAGCTATCGATTTTCTTCAATTTCCGGCAAAAAATGTTGCCACGGCCAACGTTCGTAGAACTTAGTTTAGTCAGACCTCAATATTTCCCTTTGGCACACCCTACAGGGCACATTTATGATCAGATTGCTTTGAAACCTGGTATGCTTGTTTGGGGAGACCTCTAGATGGGAGCTATCGATTTTCTTCAATTTCCGTCAAAAAATGTTGCCGCGGCCAACGTTCTTAGAACTTAGTTTAGTCAGAAAACTCAATATTTCCCTTTGGCACACCCTACAGGGCACATTTATGATCGGATTGCTTTGAAACCTGGCATGCTTGTTTGGGGTGACCTCTAAATGGGAGCTATCGATTTTCTTCAATTTCTGGCAAAAAATGTTGCCACGGCCAACGTTCGTAAACTTAGTTTAGTCAGACCTCAGTATTTTCTTTTGGCACACCTTACAGGGCACATTTATGATTAGATTGCTTTGAAACCTGGCATGCTTGTTTGGGAAGGCCTCTAGATGGGAGCTATTGATTTTCTTCGGTTTCCGTCAAAAAATGTTGCCACTGGCAATGACCTTCAATTAACTTAGTAAAAACTTAGTGCAGTTAAGTATCAATATTTCCCTTTGACACACCCTACAGGGCACATTTATGATCGGATTGCTCTGAAACCTGGTATGCTTGTTTGGGGTGACCTCTAAATGGGAGCTATCGATTTTCTTCCATTTCCGTCAAAAAATGTTGCCGATGGCAACAACCTTTGATGAACTTAGTGCAGTTAAGCATCAATATTTCCCTTTGACACACCCTGCAGGGCACATTTATGATTGGATCGCTTGCAAACTTGGTGAGCTTGTGTGGGGTGACATCTATTTGGGAGCTGTCGATTTTCTTCCATTTCTGTCAAAAAATGTTGACCTTTGAACTTAGTTTAGTCAGACCTCAATATTTCCCTTTAACACGGCCTTCAGGGCATGTTTATGATCAGATCACTTTGAAACTTGGTATGTGTGTTCCGTGTGACCTCTAGATGTGAGCTATTGCTTTTTTTCATTTCCATAAAAATTTATTGTTGTTATCACCAACCTTTGAACTTAGTGCATTTGTGCATCAACTTATCCCTTTTGCACTCTCTGCAGGGTATATTTATGAATTTCCATAAAAAAACCCATTGCCACAATCAATGACCTTCTACTTAGTGCATTAGCATCTTCCTTTGGCATGCCTCAGAGGACACATTCATTATCAGGTTGTTTTGAAACTTTCTATGTTTATGCAGGGTGACAAAGATAGGAGCTATTGATTTTCTTTTCATTTCAGTCAAAAACTGTTACTGTCAGCAACAATCTTTGAATTTATTGCATTTGTGCATCAACATTCTTTGGCATGGCCTACAGGCCACATTTATCATAGGATTGTTTTTGAACTTGGCGTGCTCATTAGGCAAGAACTTTAGATAAGAGCTATTGATAAGCATTCATTTCTGTGAAAAAAGTTGCCATTTACAATAACCTCTGAACATACTGCATTTGTGTATCAACATTCTTCCTTTAGCCAGTCTTACAGTTTACATTTAAAAATGCATGGATTACTCTTAACGTTGTGCACACACAATGCTGTTATGTTGAAATTTCAAAAAATAACATTGGTACCAATGATCTTCAATTTTGCCATTTCATTTATAACTTACCAAGTTCAAGTTTGTCAAGTTGAGCTACAGTGTCATTGACACTTTAGTTAAGTATTAGTTTATCAAATATTTCAAAAAAATTCAACAAAATCATATCAAGTGACCCCTTATTGAGGTTGTTCCAATGAGGGGTCACATGATATGGTTTTGTTGAAATTTTTTTTAAAAATAATATTTGTTCAACTGCACAATTTGTGTATTACCTCGGCAGATGCGACCGATTCGTTAGGTGGCGGGATAATATTATTCGTTTGGGACTACAGGTAAAAAATTCAATGCATCTTGAAAATTAAATTGTGCTTAAATAAATAATTACGATCAACTGATATTTTTGCAATTATACCTTTATTTAGTTGATATTCTTTTAAATACCTGTATGTGTCAGTTTGTGTGGTAATGCGCTCTAAATTGGGAACATTCCTGTAATTCGGGGAGCTGGTTACCATTGTGAGTTAGGTGGAATTTAAAGGCCGGGTTTTGTGTGGAGGAAATACTCAACAAAACACAAGAAAATCTGTGATGTAAACAACATATGAGAGACAGAATTTTTTAGTGCACCAACAAAGTTGTGTGAGCTTATGTCATGACCTGATGCGCGTCGGCGTCGGCATCAACACTTTTGTTAAGTTATTGAACCAGCCCACTTTGACTTTCAGCCCTGTTGCTATGCACCTCACACTGTGTTTCTGTGGCTAACAATTACCCACAGACCCTTTCCCAGTGATATTTTATTGATTTTTTTTTAGTATTTTTGCAATGTTGGACTTTTTTGTCAGTGTGGACTTGGAAAATTTCTGACCTGTTTTGCTGTACATGATTGGAGGCTACCACTGGTATGCTGTGGCTTTCATTTTTAGCTCAACTTTGACGAAGTCAAATTTGAGCTATTGTCATGGCCCGTCTGTCCGTCTGTCCGTACGTACATCAACAATTGGCTATGACTCGGGCTAGAGGTCGTATTTATGAACCGATCTTTACGAAACTTCTTGTGTACCTTTGTTATGACCCTGGGACGGGAACAAGTGTTTTTAGGCGTGGTCCGAAATTCAAGATGGCTGCCAGTGGCCATTTTGTACCGATGATGCAAAAATCAGTTTTTTGTACAGAACTTCTGTATGAAAGTTCTGATTTGAATAAAGTTTTGTATAAATGTTTAGTACCATGGGATACATCACATATAATACGGGTTTTTTTCTCGTGCATAAATTATGCAAATTAGACTGACCTTGATTTATTTAGTGTTACTTTCAGAGCTGTAAGTGCCAAGCTGCTATGGCTCGGGCTAGAGGCCGTATTTATGAACCGATCTTTACGAAACTTCTTGGGTACCTTTGTTATGACCGTGGGACGAGAACGAGTGTTTTTGGGTGCGGTCCGAAATTCAAGATGGCTGCCAGCTGCCATTTTGTACCGACGATGCAGAAATCTGTTTTTTGTACAGAACTTCCATATGAAAGCTCTGATTTGAATAATTTTTTGTATGAATGTTTAGTACCATGGGATACATCACATATAATACGGGTTTTTTTCTCGTACGTAAATTGTGCAAATTAGACTAATTTTGATGTTTTTTGGGGTTACTTTCAGCACTGTAAGTGCAAATGCCAATACGGCTCGGGCTAGAGGCCGTATTTATGAACCGATCTTTACGAAACTTCTTGGGTACCTTTGGTATCACCGTGGGACGAGAACGAGTGTTTTGGGGTCCGTTCCGAAATTCAAGATGGCCGATGGCAGCCATTTTGTACAAAATTAGGTGCAATCAGATTTTTGCACAGAACTACCATATGAAAGCCCTGATTTGAATAATTTTTGTGTGTGAATGTTTAGTACCATGGGATGCATCACATATAATACGGGTTTTTTTCTCGTGCAGAAATTATGCAAATTAGATGAACTTTGATTTTTTCAGTGCGACTTACACACTACAGTACACATGTCAATACGGCTCAGACTAGAGTCTGTATTTATGAACTGATCTTCACGAAATGTCTTGGGTACCTTTGTTATCACCTTGGGACGAGAACGAGTGTTTCTGGGTGCGGTCTAAAATTCAAGATGGCTGCTAGTGGCCATTTTGTACCGAAATTAGGTCTAATCAGTTTTTTGTACACAACTTCTATACAGCTCAGACTAGAGGCCATATTTATGAACCAATCTTTACGAAACTTCTTGGGTACCTTTGTTATCACCGTGGGATGAGAGCGAGTGTTTTTGGGTGTGGTCCGAAATTCAGGATGGTCACCAGCAGCCATTTTGTACCAAAATTAGTGCAATCAGTCTTTTGTATAGAACTTCTGTATGAAAGTTCTGATTTTAATAAATTTTTGTATGAATGTTTAGTAACATGGAATACATCACATATTGTAAGGGGTTTTTTTTCGTGCAGAAATTATGCAAATTAGATGAACTTTGATTTATTCAGTGCTACTTACACAATGTAAGCACACATGTCAATACGGCTCAGGGTAGAGGCTGTATTTATGAACCGATCTTCACAAAACTTCTTGGGTACCTTTGTTATCTCCTTGGGATGAGAATGAGTGTTTCTGGGTACGGTCCAAAATTCAAGATGGCTGCCAGTGGCCATTTTGTACCGAAATTAGGTCCAATCAGTTTTTTGTCACAAGTTCTATACAGCTTGTATTTATGAACTGATCTTCACAAAACTTCTTGAGTACTTTTGTTTTCACCTTGGGACAGGAACGAGTGTGTTTTGGGGTGCCTTTGTTATCACTGTGCTATGAGAACAAATATTTTGGGGTTCAGTCAGACCCACTCTGGGACTCAAAGATTTTTTCTAGTTCAGCATCTGACTGTCACCCACCTTTACAATACTTTACCTATACATTTGTTACAGGCAACGGTCAGTATTTATGTACAGACCGTTACAATACTTTATATGTACCTTTGTTATCAGGTCATTACCTAGATGTTTGTCATTGCTGTGTCACATACTATACATGTACATGTCTTTGTCTTGACAAGTTGAGCTACAGTGTCATTGACACTTTCATTCATATGTGTGTTAAATGCATCAATATAAGATAACATTAACCTTGGCCGGACATTTTTCAGAGATTTTGGACTTTTTAATGCAAAGCTAGACTATTAGTCAGTGTGGACTTAGAAAATTTTTGACCTGTTTTGCAATGTAAGACTTTTATGTGGAGTTCTGACCTGATTTGCTGTACATGAGTTGGGACTACCACTGGTATGCTGTGGCTTTCATATTTCATATATGTGTTAAATGCATCAATATAAGATGACATTAACCCTTGGCCGGACATTTTTCAGAGATTTTGGACTTTTTAATGCAAAGTTAGACTATTAGTCAGTGTGGACTTAGAAAATTTTTGACCTGTTTTGCAATGTTAGACTTTTATGTGGAGTTCTGACCTGATTTGCTGTACATGAGTTGGGGCTACCACTGGTATGCTGTGGCTTTCATATTTCATATATGTGTTAAATGCATCAATATAAGATGACATTAACCCTTGGCCGGACATTTTTCAGAGATTTTGGACTTTTTTAATGCAATGTTAGACTTTTTTGTCATTGTGGACTTGGAAAATTTCTGATCTGTTTTGCTAGGTATGTACCGGTACATGACAAGGCATTTTTTGCAGATTTGTAATAAGCCAAGATTTATTGCATGCCATGCGTTGGTGAACTTATGGGGATGGACACACCCCTCTTGTTTGATATTTTACATTCTTCTGACTTTCGATATTCTCTGAAATTGGATTCATTGTTCGGCATGTAAAATTTGACACGAATGCTTGTTCCATTCATATGCCAGTTGCATATTTAATCCACACAAACGGGATACTGGTTACCCAAATGTTGTGCCTTGAATGGTAGATTCTTAGTAATTTAACCTGCCTTTGGAATGTCTGTCAGATTTTTAATTTTATACTGTTTTTTAGCTCACCTAACTGAAAGTCGGGTTGAGCTATTGTGATCACTCACCGTCCGTTGTCTTTGAACATGGTATTTGCGTCTACTCCTCCAAAACCGCTGAACCAATTTAAGTGAAATTTGAGATGCTGGTTTGTTATGACATCACATTTTGATTTTGTTCAAATCAAGTTGCCCTGAGACTGCCCCTCGGTAGGGCCTAGCCCCAAAAGCGTTCCTCAATCTTAAAAAATCTTTTCAGGAACCAGCAGTAGCAGAGACTTGATATTCGGTGTGCAGCTTCCTTTTGAGGTGATGACTCAGATTTTTAGCTCAACTTTGGCGAAGCCAAACTTGAGATATTGTCATGTCCCGTCTGTCTGTCCATCCATCATGCCGTCAACACGGCTTGGGCTATAATATTGTTTTTTTTCTTGTGCATAAATTATGCAAATTAGACTAACTTTGATTTATTTAGTATTACTTTCAGCACTGTAAGTGCAAATGCCAATACGGCTCGGGCTAGAGGCCATATTTATGAACCGATTTTTACGAAACTTCTTTGTACCTTTGTTATCACCATGGGACGAGAACGAGTGTTTTGGGGTCCGGTCTGAAATTTAAGATGGCCGCTGACAGCCATTTTGTACAAAATTAGGTGTAATCAGATTTTTGCGCAGAACTTCCATATGAAAGCGCTGATTTGAATAATTTTTTGTGTGAATGTTTAGTACCATGGGATACATCACATATAATACAGGTTTTTTTCTCGTGCATAAATTATGCCAATTAGACTAACTTTGATCTATTTAATGTTACTTTAGCACTGAAGTGCAAATGCCAATATGGCCGTATTTATGAACCGTTCTTTACGAAACTTCTTGGATATCTTTGTTATCACCGTGGGACGAGAACGAGTGTTTTGGGGTCCGGTCCGAAATTCAAGATGGCCACTGGTGGCCATTTTGTACCGAAATTAGGTGCAATCAGTTTTTTGTACAGAACTTCTATATGAAAGGTCTGATATGGATAAATTTTTAGCTGCGACTAGCAGCTCTATAAGTGGCAATGTCGGTCTGTCTGTCTGTCAGCCTGTCTGTCTGTTGGTCGGTCGGTCTATCTGTCTGTGACCAACAAGTTTCAAAACTCAATAACTTTTGAAATACTTGATGGAATGACTTTATATTTGGCATGTAAGTGTATCTTATTGATGTCTAGCCACTGTTCAATGCATGTGTTGTTCCAAATATTTTTCTTGGAGTTGTGGCCATTGATGGACTTAGAATTTTGTGAAATTGCACCAACCGTCGCAGCTACGGCGTCGATGTCGCGATTTTTGTAAGAATATTTAGTAACATTGAATACATCACATATATTACGGTTTTTTTTCTTGTGCATATATTATGCGAATTAGAGAAAATTTGATTTATTCGGTGCTACTTATATGCAATTAGTGCACATGTCAATACAGCTCGTGCCATCTACACGGCTCGTGCTAGAGGCCGTATTTATGAACCGATCTTCACAAAACTTCTTGGGTACCTTTGTTATCACCGTGGGACGTGAACGAGTGTTTTTGGGTGCGGTTCAAAATTCAAGATGGCCGCCAGCAGCCATTTTGTACCAAAATTAGTGCAATCAGTTTTTTGTACAGAACTTCTGTATGAAAGTTCTGATTTTAATAAATTTTTGTATGAATGTTTAGTAACATGGAATACATCACATATAATACATGGTTTTTTCTCGTGCAGAATTTATGCAAATTAGATGAACTTTGATTTATTCACTGCTACTTATACACAGTAAGTGCACATGTCAATACGGCTCAGGCTAGAGCTTGTATTTATGAACCGATCTTCACGAAACTTCTTTGGTACCTTTGTTATCACCTTGGGACAGGAACAAGTGTTTTTGGGTGCCTTTGTTATCACTATGCTATGAGAAATAATATTTTGGGGTTCAGTCATACCCATTCTAGGACTCAAAGATTTCTTTTCTAGTTTAACATCTAACTGTCGCCCACCTTTACAATACTTTACCTATACTTTTGTTTCAGGCTATGGTCAGCATTTATGTACAGACCGTTACAATACTTTATATGTACCTTTGTTATCAGGTCATTACCTAGATGTTTGTCATTGCTGTGTCACTTACTATACATGTACATGTCTTACACAAGTTGAGCTACAGTGTCATTGACACTTTCATTTCAAGAGAAGTTTGTGGGGTTATATTTGCCGTCATTATGGTAGGGGCAAGAATTTTTGCCTCGCCCAAAATTTCTATTTTCCAGACCGAGAGGCTGATTTGAACCAAATTTGATATGAGGGCTTATTCGGTCATAAGTACTTAATTTATGCCAAAGAAAACCACCCATATCTCCAAAACTACATGGCACTGAGAATTCTTATTTGGTGTAAAGCTTCCTTAGGACCAACAGAATGGAATGGTCCAAAAAAAAAATTACTATCAGTTTATCACACGGCACTTTTTTGGGACTTTGAAAAAATGCTGAGTCAGCTTTTTTTCAACACTGTGGGTAATAGGGAAACATTTTAGACTCTTCTTCTCACAACCCACTACTTCAAAAGCTCTCAAATTTCACATATAACATCTTTGGAAGATTGTTTCACACGTTTATTGAAATCAAATCCCTGTGTCCATATTTGGGCTCTCCAAGGGAGCCCAAATGTTTAAATTAGTGCAGTATGAGGAATATTCTTTAAAAATCTTCTTCAGATCCACCAATCAGAATCTTTTGATATTTGGTATGCTGCATCCTCAGGTGAGTGAGATTCAAGTTTGTTCAAGCCGAGTCCCTGGGTTGATATTTGGGCTCTCTGTGGGAGCCCAAAGTATAACTTAGTTCAACATGAGGAATATTCTTCAAATATCTTAGGGGGTGAGATATAAGTTTGCTAAAGCCAAGTCCCTGGGTTCATATTTGGGCTTCCTGTGAAATGAGGGCTTATTGGATCATAAGTACCTAATTTATGCAAAAAGAAATTTTCCCATCCCCCCATGGAAACCGCAGGAGCTAAAAATAGAAAAAAATTAAAACGACCATATCTCCAAAACTATACAGCACTGAGAATTTTTATTTGGTGTGAAGCTTCCTTAGGACCAACAGAATGGAATGGTAAAAAAAAAATTGCTATCGGCTTAATCACAGGGTACTTTTCTAGGACTTTGAAAAAATGCTGTGTCATCATTTTTTAACACTTTGTGAGTAATCGAAAAACATTAAAGAATCTTCTTGTCCCATACCACTGCTCCAAAGACTTTCATATTTCACTTTTAACATCTTTGGAAGATTCATTCACATGTTTGTTTAAATCATATCCCTGGGTCCATAAATAGGCTCTCTTTGGGAGCCCAAATATTCAGATTAGTGCAATATGAGGAATATTCTTTACAAATTTTCTTCTTCTGATCCACCAATCAGAATCTTTTGATACTTGGTATGCAGCATCCTTGGGGGAGGTGTGTGGGGTGGTGGGGGTGGGGGGGGGGGGAGATTCAAGTTTGTTGAATCCAAGTCCCTGGGTTGATATTTGGGTTCCCTGTGGGAGCCTGAATTATAACTTAGTTCAAGATGAATATTTAAAAAAGAAAAAAAAAATTTCAGATCCACCGGTCAGAATCTTTTGATATTTGGTATAAGCTTTTCTTAAGAGGGGCAGATGCAACTTGTTCAAATCAATTTCCTGTGTCAGGTGAGCGCCCTCACTCTGGGGCCTCTTGTTTTTAAATATGCATAATGAACTACAAATACTGGTACACAAGCAGTACAGTTGACATTGAGTGGCCGTAATCAACATATTGGCAACGATGTCCACACATGCATTTATCTAGTACAGTGGAGCCCACTTAATTGGATATCTCTTAATTGTATATCCCTGTTAATTGAATATAATTTTCCAACACAAAACCATTTGCCATACCTCCAGTACAAATTTGACCTGTTAATTGAATATAGGTTATAGAGTAAACTCCTGTTAATTGAATAAAAAAGCTTGTAACCTGTCGAGAAATTATCCTTACTCTCCTCAGTTTTCCTTTGTTTACAGACCTATTTGGCCTCAGTACATCCAATACAGGCATTTAATCTATTATATCTTGTTTGACAGAGCTCATGGAGCTCTGTCAAACAAGATATAATAGAATAAATGCTAAGTTTATCTCTAGAATGCAGGAAAGTGACAATCCCTCTTAATTGAATACTCCTGTTAATTGAATACTTTTCATTGGCAAAGTGGTTATTCATTTAACAGGATTCCACTGTAATAAAAATAATCCTCAGAAAAATTACGTTAATGAGACATCAGGCAGGTTGTACCCAGGGCTTCATTAATTAAATTTTTTATGATTTGTGCTATAATTAGTGTTCGGTCTCTAATATTGTTGTTGTGAAAATAGTGCCCACCTGTGGAAAGTGACCAATCCACGGCAACCGTACTGTATGTACATTTAAATGGCAGAGATTCTTCTGCCTTGTTTGGAAAAGGGATTGAGACCAATGTGATTGGGAAAATCATGATGTGAGGGTTCCGATTGGGAATTTGTTTTGGAGATCTCATTGAAGAGAAAACACAAACAACTTATCAGGGATATTACCTTCAAATTAAACTGAGAGCCCTCTGATTAGCTGGTTGAACTTGAGTGTTTCAAAGGCTGTTTGAATTTCAAGTTCCATGTACCGGGTACTATATGAACAATTGTTCATGATAAAGAAGTGATTAGCCAAGATTTTCTATGCAACCAGATATTTGGTTAGCCATCCCCAAACCATATGAATGATTGATCAGTAAGGGTCATTTCTGCAGTTTTACATGCTGCTTTGTTTGTTGTGAGTGTTCGTTATTCCTCAAAATTGGATTATATCAGATTTAACTATACACATATTCTTGATTAAAATCACAAATATGTCATGTTTTCAACTTTTTAAAATTAAATATTCATACTGCTACAGTGCTCCCTCCCCCCCCCCCCCCCCCCTCCCCCCCCAAAAAAAAAAAAAAAAAAAAAAAAATGGAATAAATTGTGGACAAATGACAAACAAAAAAAAGTTCAAAAGATAGCAAAATTTACTAGGGGACAGTTTGAGTCATGTATCTGGGGACGGTTTTGATCAAATATTGGGGGATGGATTGGTCATTTAGTGGGGGAGGGTTTGGCTAGGGAACGGTTCGGGTGCGATTCTTTAAAAACAGTTATCTTTTTATCAAGTATTGTATTGTGTATTGAGCTATATATGATACTTATGAAACTGCATAAAAATGTTTTTCAGATCTCAATCTTGGGTGTCTCACTCGCAAAACACACAGAAATAACCCCTAATAGCTCATTGAAAACAGCTATTAATGTTATTTTTTTCTCGGATAGTGCACCTATTGTTAGGAGTGTTGAGCCATCTGATTAATAATGATGAATTAACAACTCATACTGAGTGTAAATGACTGATGTTAAATATTGATTGAGCTTGGTGGTTAGCAAGTGAGCTGAAATGAGCTCATAAACAGTTTATCCAAATATAAATCACAAACATGAACAAGTTATCAGACATATATTTTATGTCGGTGTATTTATAATTTTTGTTTGGGGTTGTATCATTTTCATGTAATTTTATTGCAGATAAAGTTGATTTTTTTTTTGCTGCATATTAAAATGTAAAAAATTGGGATGTTTTTTTCTGGATAGTGTTTCACACACCATATGTTGTCAAAAGCTACTGTTTTTCATCCAGTTCATCTAATTTTATTGGTCAGTGCGACAAATACAGTACGAAAACATACACAATAAAATTTGTTTGTAGAAAAAATGTAGTTATTAGTGGAGTTGATTGAGTTATTTTGGGTTAAATTTTGGTACGTTCTTGGAGTAATACACCCACATGCCCGATTTGAAAAACATCATCAAAAGTAAGTTTCACACATTTCCATCATCAATCGTCAAACATGTATTTATATAGTTCAGTACACAATAACAAACATCACAACTACATGTAGATTTTTTATTTCAAGAAATCAAAAAATTCACCTATTTCATCTGATCTTTTCTGGCATTGGCAAAATCAGCCAGCAAACCATTATTCCATTCATAAATCATGGAAAACCATATCTAATAACTTACCTGATAGTAGCTTTATGTTATTTATGTGCGCATTAATGGTGTAGCATTAACTGCGATGCCTTGGGTAAAATCTTAAAGCGTTAAGGAAAAGGTACCTGTGCACAATTACAGAAAGTGTAGCAAAAGTCTTGAAAACCGAGCAGTTTTCTGACGATGTCTACCAACCAGGACGGGCATTGGATTAAACTTTACAAGAAGGCTTATGGATATGCAGAGGTTTTGCAGATTTGGGATGCTGAACTGGCAGGAAACAAAGGTTGGCATATTTTTTGAAAAAATCACCATTGCTTCAGAGCACGCCAATTCAAGCTTCCTTAAGAGCCAGGAGTTAAACTTCTCCCAATAAAATATAACAGAAAGGATGTTCCACCTGTTTTGTGGAGTACAGTTGCACAAACATTTACACCTCTCCCTTAATGAATGATGAAAATTGTTAATTCAGCTTACCAAATTCTCAAAAACAAGCGTTTTTATACCCCTACTTTTTTGGCTCACCTGACTGAAAGTCAGGGTGAGCTTTCCTTATCACTTATCATCCGTCGCCCGTCGTCCTGCGTGAAGGTGGTGTTTGAGCCTCTTTCTCCTAAACCACTGGCCACATTTTAATTGAATTTCATGTAAGTAATGGTTATATAGGGGCATTTTGATTTTTATGCAAATTAGGTTTCGGCTCATATTGAGCAGAGGGGTGGGGAAAATAATGGCCAAATTTTTTGAAAATCTTCTTCTAATGAACCACCAGTAGCAGAGACTTGATATGTGGTATTCAGAGTCCTTTTGAGGTTTAGAATCAAGTTTGTTCAAGAGAAGTTTGTCGGGCTTTATTTGCCTTCGTTATGGGATGGGCAAAAATGTTGGCCACACCTAAAATTTCTATTTTCAGAACTGTGAGGTCGATTTGAACCAAATTTGATATGAGATGATAATGGGTCATAAGTAGTTGATTGATGCAAAAAAAAAATTTTCTCATTGCCTTAAAACTGCCATATCTCCAAAACTACACGGCAGAGAGAATTCTTATTTTGTATAAAGCTTACTTTTAACCAGTAGAATAGAATGGTTAAAAAAATCCCTATCGGTTTGATCACAAGGTACTTTTTCAGGACTTTGAAAAGTGCTGAGTCAGCACTTTTTAACACTGAAGGCATTTGGGAAAACATTAAAAAATCTTCTTCTCCAGATCCAGCAGGCAGAATCTTTTGATATTTGGTATGGAACATTGTAGGGTGGATCGGATTCAAGTTTGTTCAAATCGGCCCCCTGGGTTCATATTTGGGCTCAGAATAGGAGCCTGATTTCGAACTTAGTGCATTTCAGGCAAATTTCTTAAAAAATCTTCTTCTCCAGATCCAGTAGGCAGAATCTTTTGATATTTGGTATGCAACATTGTGGGGTGGATCTAATTCAAGTTTGTTCAAATTGGCTCCCTGGGTTTATATTTGGACTCAGTATAGGAGCTCGAATTCCAACTTAGTGCATTTCAAGCAAATTTCTTACAAAAATCTTCTTCTCCAGATCCAGCAAGCAGTATCTTTTGATATTTGGTATGCAGCATTGTGGGGTGGATCTGGTTCAAGTTTGTTCAAATGGCCCCCCTGGATTCATATTTGGGCTCACTATAGAAGCCCGAATTCGAACTTAGTGCATTTCAGGCAAATTTCTTAAAAAAAATCTTCTCCAGATCCAGCAGGCAGAATCTTTTGATATTTGGTATGCAACATGTGGGGTGGATCTGATTCAAGTTTGTTCAAATTGGCTCCCTGGGTTTATATTTGGACTCAGTATAGGAGCCCAAATTTGCATTTCAGGCAAATTTCTTTGAAAATCTTCTTCTCAAGATCCAGCAGGCAGAATCTCTTGATATTGGGTATGCACCATGCTTAGGGGGTGAGATTCAAGTTTGTTCAAGCCAAGTCCCTGGGTTCCTATTTGGGCTCACTGTGGTAGCCCGAATTATAACTTAGTTCAAAAGGAGGAATTTTCCTTAAAAATCTTCTTTAGATCCAGCAGTCGGAATGTTTTGATATTTGGTATGCAGCATCCTTAGGAGGGTGAGATTCAAGTTTGTTCAAGCCATGCCCCTAGGTCCATATTTGGACTCACTGTGGGAGCTCGAATTGTAACTTAGTTCAAAATGAGGAATTTTCTTTAAAAATCTTCTTCTTCAGATCCAGCAGTCGGAATGTTTTGATATTTGGTGTGCAGCATCCTTAGGGGGTGATATTCAAGTTTGTTAAAGCCAAGTACCTGGGTCCATATATGGGCTCCCTGTGGGATTCAATATGAGGAATATTCTTTAAAAATCTTTTTTTTTAGATCCACTGGTCAGAATCTTTGGATATTTGGTATAAGCTTTTCTTAGGAGGAGCAGATGCAGCTTGTTGAAATCAATTCTCTGGGTTGATATTTAGGCTACCATGTAAAGTGAGCGCCCTCAGGCCCCCTGGAGCCGCTTGTTTTAAAAAGTGGGGTATACTGGATTGTGCCTGTCCATGCATCCGTCTGTGCATGCATCCATCTGCACATCTGTCTGTTCACACTCAGATATCTGTTCGCATCACAATTTCAACATCACTCCTCAGATTTCGATGGAATTTCATACAGATGTTCGCTATCATGAGATCTTTAAGCAACTTCAACCGGTTTGCTGTTAGAGTATTTTTTCTGTGAGTTATGGCCCTTTGAATATACAAAAAATAGGCTATTTTTTGTCTGTTTGCCTCATTTCTCAAGTTTGGGTTATCAGATCTCAATGAAAGCTGGGATGAAGATTGTTTTATCAGAAACGTTTTCAAATGAGTCTTGAATAATATTTCTTACTTTTCACTATTTAGACTTATCCTCTTTTTTAACTTTGAAAATTTGCTGTTTGCCTCATAAAATCGCCAATTTTTTGTCTGTTCACCTCATATTTCAGGTTTGTGTTGTCAGAGTTATCAGATTTCAATGAAATTTGGAATGAATCAATTGATTATGGGAAAGTCTTTCAAATATGCCATGTCCCTGGAGTAAAACAAAGAAAATACATGCAAATCACCACCCCACATGTGGCATTATGTCTTTGTTCTACACCTCTTATGTGGTCACTAGACTTCAGTAACAGGTGTTTCTGGCCTTCACAATTACCTTGCTGTAATACAAAGACAATAATTTGGCTGTTTGCCTCATAAAATAGCCAATTTTTATCCTGTTCGCCTCGTATCTCCGGTTTTGGGTTAGCGGCTCTCAAGTAATTTTGGAATGAACATTGTTTATGAGAATAGCTTTTACAGTATCATGCTTCAATTCTTCTTTTCTCATTGTTTGGCAAAATGCACTCTGAAGGTATGCCTCAAGGCATTGCCCCCCTCTTGTTCAGTCAGTACCAACCTTCATGTATCCAGAATAGGCATTGAGTTTATTTTAAAAGATAACTTACAACAGCAATTTGCAAATATTTTTGAGAGGTAAATGATACAATCAGATATGCCAAAATTGTTGATTCACTACTAAGAAAACTGTTATGCACAGAAAAAAACTTTCTACTCTCTTTTTCTTAGAAGATTAAAAAACTTGCATACAGGACCTCACAAATCTCTCAATGTTCTGTGGAAAATTTTTATTGTCTAGAAAGTTTATAGAAAACAGGGCCTTCTAAAGTAATTAATCTGAGTATTACTCAATTCATCATTTGAACAAATACACGTTTACAAATATTCTGAATTGACACCACTCACATTCTAACAACAAGGCCTAAAAAAATTAAAAATCTGTTTCTCAGACCCTCTGGCATGATTTTTTTTAGCTGCCGCATGCTCACTTTTTATAACCAATGTAAACTGTAAAAAAATAAAAATTAAATAGTTTATGTCTGATATTTTACCCAAGTTAATAAAATGGCTAAATAAATTTGTCCCTTGAGGGCAATAAGTTTTAAAAATTAAATAGTTTATGTCTGATATTTTACCCAAGTTTACCAAAGTTAATAAAATGGATAAATAAATTTGTTCCTTGAGGGCAAGGAGGCTTTGCAAAGCTTTAGTATTGCAAAGCCTTCTTGCTCTCAATGGACGGAATACACCACCATCCATGCTATTGTGTTGATTATGAGGCCTAAAACATAAACCAAGAACATGAACTTTTGATGGCAAAGAAATAATTATAGAAATAAAAAAACAAACAAAAAAAACGCTCGCCCACATGCAATTGTAAAAATAATGGCCTGAGAAACTGAAGATCTACTTTGTGTGGTCTAATATTTTAAAGTTATAAAGATTAATTTTCAAGTTCATTGTATTAAACTCCGATATCATTACTAGAAGTTTAATTGTATTGTTTTCGAGACTGAAAATCAGAAATGCAAGTGAGATGGATGCCCATCTACCTTTGATGTTTGGATTATTTTTCTGGTGTCTGTAATTAGCATCACTGGTGCAGATTGAAACCCCAAAACCCCATCTTTATAGAGTGATCACTGGGCATGATAGATGTGGCTTTAAATGGTCTACTGATAAAATAGGACAATTGCTTTGGGTGAAAGTTCTTTAAAATGGGCAACGAATTACATGAGTATAAACGATTGACTGGACTTGACTATATTAAAATGTTGCAGTTTCGTTTAGCCATTGTGCAGAAATAATGGAATATCGATTGTTATTGATATTGCAGAAAACCAGTTGACAGTTTTTCCAATCGGAACAGTTAAGTTTTATGAACTTATTGTGCACTGAAAAACATGGGGTTGAAAATAATTAGCTGTTAATTTTTACAATGTAACTATTTCATGTTTATTAATAACTTTCCGAAGTGTGATTTACTTGAATTTCCGGGTTTGATTATGAATGATAACTTCACATGTGAATTATGCAATCAACAATTGGGTCATGTATCCATGCGCGCAAACGAAGATGCTTTGCCATGTGTGTAATGGAGACTTCATTGTTTTTTGGAGTTTTTTAACCCTTTACCTAACACGAAAAGCAGACAACATTTGCAAAAAAATTTTTTGAATAACTATAATTGCCGATTTTTTAGAATAGCGCTGGCCGGTTTTGGCCATTACGTTAGGTAAAGGGTTAAATGATATAATTATTGTTAATAATGAAAAGTAATAAACAGAGTAATTGCTTGACTGGACTGGTTATGTGAAATAATTCATTCGAGACGAGGGACTATATTGTAAAACACTTGTGTGCATTTGTGCACTCGTGTTTGTACAACGTCCCTCGCCTCTCATGATTTATTCGTGCACGAGTGTTTTACAATATAGTCCCTCGCCTCTCATGAATCATTTCACGTAACCAGTCCAGTCAAGCGATTACTCTCTATATATCTATAAATATTTTTGTAAATATTTCTTTGAGGTGCGCTGAAGTCTAATCTCATTGACTATGTAATACCATTTTATTTCTTTACAGATCTTCTGTGGTATGCAGGTAAGCATGGTCTTGGAATTTGACAGTCAAGAATACCAGCTGTGAGCTATGATATTCCTAATGTTTAAAAATCTCAGATACTTTGTTCATCCAAATAAATAGCTGTGAACATAGAAGCTTCAGATAGCAGTACCAGGCCTGCACAATTTCTGTCATTCACCTCAAAAGAAATATGGTGACAGATTATTCTTTTTGTGTAAATTAATGGACCTTACACAAAGAGGAAGTGTACTCAAAATAATTTGGTATTATTTGTAACTACAGAACAATTGTATTCTACTTGATGATAAAAGTGTTCTTTGGCTCTGACAGTACAATGCTGTTATGTGATACACCTTTAGGTGGGCTCTGTGAGCCCTTTTTTTGCAAAAGCTTATTACATCACTGCATATCACTATTTCAGTGAGAAAAACTCATGTAGTTGGACTGCAGTATTCTTGATTGATCTAATACCGGTAAAAAATAATAGTATTACTCTGGCGTTCTGGTACTTGAAATTTTTAAAAATTCTAATCTGATAAACTCGAAAAAAAAGTCAAGGCAATCCCTTTTCTAGCCTCCTTAATTGTACATACCTGGAGCACCATTATTCTATCAGAATCTTTGTCTCATCAGATGTACTACTTTCAGCTAAAGAATACATTGAATGAGAAATCATTTGTGATTCACAATGGAAGGAAATGGGAAGTGGATTCTAATTCAAATAACGCAAATCTAATCACAGAAGACGCTGAACAGATTTTGACATTTTCTCAGAATATTGATAGCTTTGTTGCTGATGGTATTCTAAATTCTAACCACACTTCTGCTGCCGCTATGGATATAAATGATGAGAGAGTCTGCCAGCACCACCCAAGTCTAAACTCTTTGGTGGATGTTATAACTAATGCTGAATTTGGTAGTGGAAATGAGCAGGGAAGTGAAGAACATATTTTATCCCCAAATATTATTAATGTTGAACAGTTGCAAGCTTTAGTAAGAAATAATTCAGCTGGACCAGCTAATGAGTGCCTTGTCCTTCAAGATGAGAATCAACAATCATCTGAAATCATTTTGTATATCATAGAGCCTCCAAGCCATGATATTACTGACGATGTTAGTTCATCAGACAGTCAACTTGCTGTGTCAGCTTTAACCTCAGTCTGTAATGTTATTGATAAAGATGAGAAAAAGACCCTTACACAGTCTGAGCCCTCTGAAAGTATCTGTAATGTTAGTACTTTAGATGATGAAAGGCTGAATATTAAACAGACTCCAACTGGTATTGGTATCAATAATATTAATACAGCACTTGATGAAATTATCACTATCAAGGATCCTGTGAATCCTATTGATGTTAGTGATGTCAGAATCTCAGCGGACAGAGTGCAAGTCTCTGGCCAAACTTCAACTTCTATTGGAAATAATTTTACTGCATCAATTAACAACATGCTGACTATCAGACCATCTAAACTCATAGTAAATAATGTTAAAATATCGGATGATAAGAAGCTGACAACCAAACAGCCTCTAACTAATGAAATTTACACTACTGCAGGTGGCAAAATACCAACTACCAAACCCTCGTCAATGACTATCAATGTTAGTAATGTTAATTCTGTAAGTGCTGGAATGGTGACTATCAAGAAGCCTCAGAATTCTTCCCATGTGAATGATGATAAGCTAACAGTTGTGAATCCCATGTCTGCAGACAATCTCGATAATGTTACTTGTTTGAATGACACTAGGCAGACTGCCAAACAAAATTTATCAAATTTTGGTGTCAATAATGATAATATTGTTTTGCCACTAAATTCAAATGTTAAAATGCTAACTGAGAAATGTCTTCAAGGACAAGCTAGTGTCAGTAATATGAATATAAAGAGTGATAGCGTGGTAACTCTCAGCAAATCTCAATCTGTTGACAGTTTAAAGAAGGTCAGTAAATCAGTTACTGCACCTGATGGTGCACTAATTAAGGAACAACCTTCATTTCCAAGAAATGCAAGCAATGTTAGAATCTCAGGTGGCTGCGATAATACTACTACATGTACTGCCAGTAACAAAACATCAATTTTGAGGTCTTCCTTTAGTGATAAAAAGAATAAAAAACCCTTATTACAAGGTACAGTACAAGGTAAAATGGTAAAATCAGCTGAAAAGAAATGTTCCTGTGAACCTGAAAGAACCCAAAAACCCATTTCCGAGAATTCTTCTGTCAAAAACTGTGAACAGTGCTCAACAAAATTTTCTAATTGTAAGTTCTCAGATTCAGAAATAAAGAATATGTCTTGCCAACACACAGACAATTCACATGTGAAAAGTAGCTTGAAACATCTATTGTCACAAAAGGAAATTGTTAGAAAATTGACTGAATGCATCAGCAAGACATCACTGGAATGTTTCAATTTTCAAGAAATCGTTCAGCTTACCGGTAACTTAAGATTTGAAATTGATAACTCAGAAGAGGAAAATGTTCAAATTAAAGCTAGTATTACAAAGTCCATTGAGTCAGTTCACATTTCAGATAATGCAGTTCACAAGAACAAAGAAGATGTGATTGTCCCAAAGGAAACTACAGAACTGCAGAAGAAAACCGTCTCTTTTAAAAAAGACTTAGTTCCACACAAGTGTGGTACCAGGATTTCCAAGACAAAGGGGCTTGTGCTACCCAACAGAGGGTCTACGGTATTTGCAGACACACCTGTAATACAGGAGGAAGTTTCATCGACAGTTGCACCAGACCTCCCCATGACCTCACCCCTGGTCTTGCAAGAGTTTAATAAGTCTGGAAGAAAAAAGAATGCAGGATCAGTGAACATTGCTCTTCAACAGTGCAGTAATTCTTCAGTTCTAGATAAAGGTCAACCAGTTGTTAAGCTGATTCCAGTTACTCGGAATGATCAGTTTATGAAAGCTGAATTAAGAAAGATGTTGGAGCTAAATAAGGTAGTTATTGCAAATAATCAACATCAGAATTCAGTTGAACTTCCAAAGATGACAATAAATGATGCTGCTTCAGTTTTACACCCACCTAAAAAACTGGAAAATAATTTGAGTGTACTGACTCAAAAGACATCAGATTGTACAAACTTTTTGGCTGTCCAAGTAATGAAACAAGGTGATACTTCTCAGACAGTTTTGGTACCACAAACATTAGGTGTGAAGCACAACCAGTCAGAATCTCCAAAGAAGGAGGTCAAGAAAAACAAAAGGCAAAGAAAAAAGAATAGAAAAAAATCTGTTATATCTGAAAGTAAGTTTGAGTAACAGAGTTTACTGTCTGAAAAATGTTTTATTATTATTTTCAGTGTGTTAGGTCTAAAAATGTTGAAAATCTGTTTCTTATGCCATCCTGCATAGTCCTTTTGGCTACTGCATGTTCTCTTTTTATAACCAATGCAGACTTAAAATAAACTAAAATTTAAATGGTTGATGTCTGAAATTTTCCGTAAGTTAATAAAATTGATAAATTTGTCCATTGAGTGTTGAGTGCTCAATGGACACTCAAGGACTGAAATACACTACCCCCTATGCTATTCTGTAGATTATGAGGTCTACATAAAACAAACCCAAGAGCATGAATATTTGATGGCAAAGAATTAATTACAAAAATTAAAATTAGAATAAAAAACCAACTGCCCACATGCAATTTTACAAAAAATGGCCTGAGAAACAGATCTACTTTGTGGAATCTTAAAAAATATTGTCAGGATTACTTCATTTGCTTTCCATTTTAATCAAATTGTGACAAAGTCAAACTCTGCTTATAGTTTGATAAAGGCAGAGCCAGGTGAATATCAATTTGGGTTGAATCAGATACTGAATCAGATCATATAGGATATCTAATCGAATTATAAATGATTGAATGTTAACACTCTTTAAGATGCAGAATTGGTACCTTCTTATAACCATGAGAGTTGTTAGTCTCCATTCAGGTATTGTATACAATGGAGCCTTGTCTGTTTGAAAAAATTAATGGAAAAACTGGAATATTCCAGAACTGAATCAAGATATATTTTTGCACAATAACCATTGGCCCAGACTAAGCTGGTGCTAACTCAAAAATATCCAGGGCCAAACACAAATTTTGCCTCCCAATCCCCAAAATTTGCATGTAAAACTGAAAATTTCATGTCCTATGTGGTCCTCCATACATTTGACATCTGCACATGCGCAGTGTCCAGGAAGCACCGAAATTGCCGCCAAATATCATTCCTTGTTTGGCCCTCTATCAGATAACAACAAACTGACTTTTGTGCTTTTAAATCTTAGGTTTAATGATGCCAGACACAGATCAATGATGATTATGGTGGATCAAAGGACAGAATAGGATGATGGAAGGAAGAAACAGTGATTTTCAATGTTCAGGGCTGTAACTTTATAATTTTTTAATGAAATTATTTCTTGTTCCCCATTTTCGGGCATGGCCTGATATTATCATTCTTGCTAATGATATTGCCACTGTTTGTTAAGTGTTCCTTCCCTATCCTTCCTTGAAGCCCTCCTGTTAAACTCCCATGCTTTTTGGCTTTTTTATTGAATTTTTTTTTATAAATTTCTTGGGAGTTTAACGTTTTTCACAGAATGTTTATTCTGTTATCCCCATGGTTACGTCCTCACCCTAGGGGTGTTTAGGCGTTTTTGGTCATGCATCATCCGTCCGATGTATTGTATTTTCTTTGTATGAAGATCTTGCTTTGCATCGGATAGTTTTAAATAGAGCTGGGTCGGTGGTGAACTTTACAGTCGGTTTCAGTGTTTTTTGGGGGTAGAACCGCGGTTTCGGTTTTGATGTTAGGTGTTCGCACTGCAAAAAGACATAAAGGTGAACTATGTCTCGTTCGTGAATTTATTCAAACTGATGTGTGGGTTTTTTAGGGGGAAGGCGCATATCAAATGTGCCGATGGCTGGATTCGCCCTTGTGGTAAAATAATGTGATTGTAACGTTATTGATAGACCATTTAATAGATGTTTCAATGCATAAGGCAACTATTTAAAGCATGTCAGTTGCAGTGGTTGCTCACCCCGTTAAGAGTACAATGGATAAGTCCAGCGGACCCCGGTCCGGGGAGGGGGAATGTGGGAAGCTACATGAAGTCAACTGGGGCCCACTTTCGTGTGGATGTGAATGAATCGCCAATTCCGTCTCTAGATGCAAGGAAATGGCTTCTTTTAAACATAAAATTCAAAGTTTTCTCCCATTGGGAGTCGGCCCGGTATGTCTGGGGCCCCTAACCCTGGCAAGTCTGGGAGGGGGGAGTTGGGGGGGTGTGGGGTAAGGGGGAGCTCATCACTGCTTTGCCGCCACTGATCAATTGCGTTGTTTGTTTATGCCAAGTCCGAGTTGTTTGAACCTTTATATAAATACCGGTGTGCCACGATATCTTCCTCCCCATCCTGGATATCTTCCCCCACCTCAAAAATAAAGTATGAAGAGAACTGAACAAAAAGATAAAGATAAGAACATTTATTTATCGAATTTTCATTGAAATTAACACAAAAAGGTGGTTCAACTCTTTAATATATACATGACCAGTGAATAGAAAATAGGCAATCTCCGAAGCAACTATTTCACAAATATCAATAGGTTTTTTTTTACACCGTGGGGCCAACCATAACAAAGTCCAAACAATGGCTGCAAAAGGGGGGGGGGAGATATCCAGGGTGGGGGGAAGATAACCTAGGATATCTCCCACTGCCACCCCCAGGGGGGGGGGGGGGTTTTCAGGGGGAAGATATCCTGCTACACCGGTACAGATCAAGTTCAGTTGTGCATCGACATACTAACATAATTGTACCTGGGGTGTTATAGCAAGTTGGGAGGGTTTTTACCGTTTGTTGTACCTTTTTTTGTTATACTGCAATGAACGTCTGAGATCGACGGTGCATTGTTTACTGTTGGGAAAATCTCGAACCTCCATAAAAAAATTCAATGGGGGGGGGGGGGGGGGGGGGGAGGTTTTTCCATTACGGCGGTGCCTGAGAAGCAAAACCTTTTTTTTTGGCCTAACCCTATCTCTGTCAGACTGAAACCGCTCGAAATGCAAGCCCCACACACTTTTTTTAGTCGTGTCAGCCATTTCGCGTACCAACAAACTGAATGTGATAAAAATTCACTGGGACACAGGCGCATCTTTCTCAGTCAAAGTCAGTTTGCAAAACACCATTTTTTTTTTTAACACGGTTCGGTGTTCAGTTTTTTTACTTTACATAAAAAACGGTCAGTAACACCGACCCAGTTCTTTTAAATCTGTTACTGACTTCGGGCCATATTTTTTAGTGCCTGGAGTCTTGTTTCCGGTTTTCATGTGACGTTGTTTACATTGACAACGCTTCCTTATACATGTAATTTTCCTATGAATTAATCATGTTAGGACTAGTATAAGATACATATTATATTCCGGTAGTGTAGCCTTAATTTTTGGAAGTGAAAAAATTTTTTGTCCACACTTGGGCTCTATTGGGATCCATTTGGGCTCATTGTTTCCTTTGGGAACTTGGGCTCATGTCAAAATTTTTTCGAAATTTTTTTATTTTAAAATCTTTTTCGAATCATTGTTTTGACTAATGTTTTGATGTATCTTTTTCAGTCATTATTGGGAGTTAGTGCGAGTACTGTTGACTTTCATGTCAAAATGAAAGCTTTTTGCTCAGATTATAATTCGAGGAAGTCTTCCACAGATTCACATGATTATTGTATCAGTTTTAATCAGTGTACTCGCACTAATTCCTGTGCAACCTGTCTCATTTGGGATGACAAACATTGGAGACGTGTGTCATTGTACGTTGTTAGCAGCGAGAGGACAATGCCGGTCCTCTTGCCACAGAGTCACTCTAGTTTTTCAGTTTCTATTTCAGAGGAACAAGAACATGGTGATGTTTTCGTGACTCTGTCAGATAGTGTGCATCCGTCGTTGCATATTGATGGTCAGTCAGAGCTAACGGCAAAAGCGCTCCTTAATATTAGACAGGGCAATAAACCACGTGCCGGGGTTTCAAAGCCCTGCCGCCAGCTAGCTTGACCGGTGAAGCAGTGGGCACCGCGACACCGGGTGTGTCCGCTGTGGTCGAAGAGAGGAAAAAGGGTAGAGCAAGTACTATAATATCTAAACAGGCTTACCCAGCGACCACAGAAAGGAGGAAGCCAGCAAGTTTGGCCATTAGCTTGGCGAGGTCTGATAGGACCGCGAGCGAGAGGGACCTTGCATCAAATGGAGCTTGCATCCACGCCTGCGGTCCGGGATGCTCCGTCAAATATACAGCCGGTGTCGGCTATAATAATGTCTTCTTTCGCATCTACTAAGCACACACGACCGCAACTTGGCTACGTGCTATTGGATATCCAGCCTGCATCGCCGAGAAAGGACCTCTCTTTGGTTAGAAAGTCACACCATCCGGTAGCCAAGGAAACAAGGCCTAGTTCATCGGAACATCTGCAGAAAAGAGACGCACAGTCCCAGGAGCAGCCGGCGGCCAAGCAACAAAAGAGCTCTGCTCCTCAGGCCTCAGTAACGGACCTGCTGTCCCAGATTGCGCAGCTTATTGCAGCATCCCAGCAAAGTCACGAGCTGTCCGATGGTGCTGGGTCGGTCCAGTCATCTGCGCGCTCAGATGCAGAAGACGGTGAATATAATCTGATTCCGTCGGATGATGAAGGGGATATGGAGGAAAATGATCCTTCCCTTTCGGAACAACATATGGTAGCGATGGATTTTATCCATCAATACTTTCCAGAATTTGTTCCAGAGAATCAGACGGGTGTGACCGCTCGTAAGAAGCTGCTAGCGTCGTTAGATGCTGACTATATCCGGTCAAGGGAGGATGTCCTTTCCTTTCTGGTGCAGTCAAAACAAGTGTCACAGACTTTTGCTCTCCTTAACGACGCTATATTTAATCTTTCAAGTGGAAAGAAAAAAGGCAGCTTTTTATCTTCGTCTTCCGTCTGTAAACCGTTTATTGGATCGCGTCCTTTTAAAACGGTAAGGGAAGGTATTCAGAGAGTTCCTCTGCATTTGTATGAGCAGGCTGAGGACCTAGATATGTCCTTACCTCCGTCATTCTCAATTCGCTCGGATACAATTGAGACGGCAATTTCATCTAACAGAGCGAATTTAGACGCTCTGTCTTACGCAGATCACCTTATGAGAGCTATTGCGCAACATCTCAGTGGGAAGGAATTTGAGGACGTTTGTACCTCTTTACGAGTTCTTTCCAGGGCTATATTTTTTACCATGTATACCTCCGCCCTTACAGTGGCTAATTTGGAGTTAGTTAGACGTGACGGAGCCCTTGCGTCGTCATTTTTGATAGATGACAGGGTGAAAATCTCTCTTAGAGTCGCTCCTGTATCGGGGCACGATATATTTGACGACACGCTTTCTTTGGTCTATGACCAAGCTATAAAGAAAGCATCTAATACTCTGCTTCTGAAGTCGGCGACAAATAAACCCGCATGTTCAGAGTCTGCTATTTTTACTCTGACGTCTCGGTTTCATCGTAAACGAGAAGAAGTCAGATCTAGTTCCGTCCAAGTCGTTCATTCACTTGGGGATGAGCTTCGAGACTCACAATAATCTGGTTCGGCTGCCGTTACCCAGAGCGAAATTAGTCAGTTGTTATGCTCGCTTTTGTCTACACTCAGAGGCATTAACAGCGAGGGAATTTATGGCACTGATGGGGTTGTGGGGGAGCAGCCGCGGATCTTATTCCAATCCCCCGTGGGTACCCTGGGAAGTGAAGCAGTGCTTGTTTACTGTGGTACTTGTTTACTACTCACTAATAAATAGCCAACATGGAGTATAAACGATTGATTGACCTTGACTTTATCTCCATGTTGTGGTCATGATTAGCCATTGTGCAGAAGTATGTGACTTTAAACAACAATACATAAATAAATAAATAAATAATCTTATTCCAATGGGTCGCTTACGCACACATCCTCTCCAGATATTCTTTACTCAGAACTGGAGTGTGAAGACGCATTCGCTCAAGAACAATATTGTTTTAACGGACCAAGTAAAACAAAAAGTTCAGATTTGGGCAGATATTCAGTGGTTAACTCAGGGAGTTCCGCTGCAACTGCTGGATCCGGCTTTCCTGGTTATGACGGATGCTAGTCAGACAGGTTGGGGCACGACCCTGAATCCGACAGACTCGAAGTGCCAGGGTCTTTGGGACCCAGTGTTCCTAGGAAAGTACATAATCATCAGGGAAATGGATGTCAATATAGCTAGTGCTACAACAATAGATTCACATTATAGAGAATGCTCATGTTCAAATATTTCTTATCAACCTACTCACAATTGTTTACTACAGGCTTGCACTACAGTGGAAGTCCCTAACTCGGATAAAATACTCTCTATTTTTGTCTTTCCCAAGCATGTTGGGAAAGAAAAGTGGTGCAAAAGCACCAATAAAAATAAGCCAAAACTGGGTCGAGTGCAACCGGCGCAGACCCAGTACGGGACGCTCTCTCCCAAGTACAACTCCACGACTTCCGTTGCCAGTGCGCATATACCGTCTCTAAAGACTCATTCTTTTTAAAATCCGCTTCGTGTCGAGATGTTTTTGCACGCTTATCAGTGTCCCACCAGCTCGATGTTTGATGTTTCCTGATTCATTATACCACAGTGTATCCTTTGTATTCTCAGGAACAGTGTTTTATATTCTCTTTTTTCTATTATATGTCCATAATGTATATTTATTTGCTCTCTCTCGGGTCGCGCGCGATTTTCGCGGGCCACGCGGTTCGGACTTAGATTTTCACAATTATTGTTCATGCTTTTTTTGCAAATTTTTCTAATTGTGTTAGAGTTAGGTGTCAGCGGGGTACCACTCCTACAGTGTTTCTTCTTTCTGTTGAGAGTAGTCTTCCTGTTGGGTGGTTCCCGGTCGACCGTCTGGGGTCTTTGTTTCTGTCACCTTTCTCTCTTTGGGGGTGTTCTGTTTTCTGATCTCACCTTCTCTGCTCCTCTCACCTCTTTCATGCCTAGGACAATTCCTTGTGGGCAGTGTCTGCTGCCTAAGCATGTGGACGATGTACATTCGTCGTGTTCCTCCTGTAATGGGTGTTCGGCCGAGTGGCCGTGTGGTGTCTGTGGAACATGGTCTTCCACCTTTTGGGCGTCAGTAAATCGTGTCGTTCGTTCTCGTGGCCGTGCCTCCCGCTCCCGCGGGAAAGGAGAACATGGTCGTTTGGGGCCTCCCGAGCCGACTTTGTCTGGTGAGAGTTATTCCTCCTCCGTGGGGGATGTGCAGTCTTTTCCTGTGGTGGATACTGCGGGAGCCGTTGAGTGTTCTGGTGTAGAGATGCCTGGTTCCGGGACTACGGTCCCCCTCCAGTCGACATCTGAGGCTGTCACTAGGGTTGTGACTCCTCCTTCGGAGCCGAGCCAGTGTGCTCTCTCCACTATTTCACCAGCCTCAACGGCTCTCGACGTATCTACTACTGCTGCTGGTCCGTCTGCTTCGTTGTCTGTTTCAGCCGGCCTCGGCTTTTCGCTGCAGGGGACTGCAGAACTGTCCGATACTGTAGACGTGGGATATCGGCCCCAGCCTTCCCTGACTTCAACTCGGCGAAGTCGGAAGGGGCTGCCGGCCGAGCCCATCGCTGTGGTCTCGTCGCCGTCGAGTACCACAGTTGTGTCTTTGGATTCGGATGTTCGTAGTGGAAACACTATGAACTCCGTAGCGTTTCCGTCCACTCACTCTGGTCACACGACCAGTTTTGGGGGACCAACGCCTTTTGTGCAGCCTGGACCTTCTGCCCCGCAGAGGTCCGCGGTGACTCTCATGAGTTCTCGCAATATTGATCCTCAGGGTGCATCGTACCCCTATACACGTCTGCCTTCAGATGTTTCGGCTGCCGCCCGTCGTCCCGCGTCGGGTGTTTTGGAGGATCGTGACCCTTCGCTGGTTAAGAGGGTCAGAGGTGAAGCCACTTTGCCGGTTCGCTCCCCTGTCGAACCGGTCGGTACAGGCAGTGAGCTTAGGGAGGCCCTCTCCTTACTCACTCAGGTTCTCTCAAAGAGCCTTCCTGTTGCTTCCAGCGAGGCTATGGGTGGTTTCCAGGCGCCTCCTATGGCGCCGCCTCCCGGGATTGGAAACAGGCCGGTTTCCGATTCCTCTGGTGTCCCGACACCATGGGAGGCGTCGGCTGGTTTGCCCACGATGGGCTATGTGTCTTCCGACTCTGGGGAGGAGTCCGACATGCTTGAGGTCGAGGGCCAGCAGTCTTCGGACTTGGGGGCGGCTCTTGACTTTGTGTTTGGGTTTCTGCCTGAGCTCAAACCTGCTAACCAGCCGACAGTGTCAGCCTGGCCGCGATCATCGGTCGCGCGCCAACAGCCTATGGAGCAACCTGCTTCTGGGCGCCTTCGACCATGCCAGTCGGTACAGGTGGTTGAGGCTTTTTCAGCATTGGATGCCAAGCTGAATTCCAAGGCTTTGAAGACTTCGTTCTTCACCAGGGTTGACACCTTTTTGCCTCCTGTGCGTTATCGTTCCTACGATTCCGCCAATCCGTCAGTCTGCCAGACTTTGACAGTTCTGGATCAGGACTCCACTTCCCTCGGGCTTTCCAAGCCCAAGTCTGCCGTCATTCCAATGACGACTCTGGAGTCCACGTTGGGCTTATCTAGAGAGATGCTTGGCATGCTTTCTCTCTCAGATCACGTCGTCTCAGCTTTGGCTGCTTATCTGCCTCCAGATAAGTTTGACGAGGTTCAGGCTCCTTTGCGTGTGCTGTCCAAGGCGCTTATGCACCTTACTCACACGCATGCCTGTAACACGGCCAATTTGGAATTAGTTCGAAGGGACGCTGTGCTGGACACAGGACGATCCCTTCCCGAGGAGCAGCGTGCTACTCTTCGATCTGCTTCTTTGGCAGGTTCGCAACTTTTCCATGGTTCTGTGTCGACGGTCCGGGATGACGTCCTACGCCATTCCAAAGATCAGCTGCTGTTTCGTCAGCTTGATCAGCCTTCTCGGGGAGGCAAGGGCCGTTCCAAGCCTAACAAGTACCCTTCTGCTTCCTCTGTGAAGCAAAAGGCTGGTCCTTCTGCCGCCGCCTCTACTTCTTACTCACGGGGTAAAGGTAGGGGTCGGCAGAATCGAGGGAAGTCTCAGGATTCTTCATTTAGCAGAGGAGGTGGTTTCTCCTCTCGCGGGCCTCGTCGGGGCTCGAAATGAAGGTCCTCACCTCGACTCGTCCCAGGTTGGAGGAAGGATAGCAGAGTTCGCAGACCATTGGACCACCATCACATCCGATCCATGGGTGTTAGATGTTGTTCGGTCCGGGCTGCGCATATCCTTCCGACGGCACCCCACTCTGTCAAGGGTGCCTCTTCCAACCACAGTTCCTTCAGACGTTTTACGTCGGGAACTTTTGTCCACGGAGATTGCCAATCTCCTGGCAAAGGGGGCGATCGAGGTCGTCAAGAACGTTCAGTCAGTGGGTTTCTATTCCCGCCTGTTCTTGGTGCCGAAGAAGGATGGCCGACTCCGACCGGTTATCGATCTGAGCATCCTGAACCAGTCTTTCATTGCTCCCAAGTTCAGCATGGAGACTTTCAGGTCGGTCCGCCAATCAATTCACCAGGGAGATTTCGCAGCCAGCATCGACCTGCGAGACGCTTACTTCCACGTTCCGATGCATCGGGCGTCACGGAAGTATCTCAGGTTCGCTTTTCTGGGGCGAGTTTACCAGTTCAAGGCCATGCCTTTCGGCCTCAACCTGGCTCCTTGGGCGTTCACCAGACTGATGTCGCATGTGATAGCGTTCCATCGCACACAGTCCAGGGTGACTACTTCGGCATATCTGGACGATATCCTCCAGAGGCATTCCAATGCTGCCTTACTGGAATTGGATGTCGCCACTCTGTTGAGCTTGCTCACGTCGCTAGGATTCAGAGTCAACGAGGAGAAGTCGGACCTGGTCCCTTCTCAGTCGTTTTGTCATCTGGGGATGTCTTTCCAAACCAAATTCAATTTGGTGGCTGTTCCCCAGGCCAAGGCTGTGATTCTCTCAGCTTTTGCTCTGACTCTGTCCCAGTCCAGGTCCGCGACCGCTCGGAGTTTTCTCCGGCTGATCGGTCTCTGCGGTTCGGTGACGGATCTCATTCCTCTAGGTCGGCTGCGTGTCAGACCTCTCCAACACTTTCTGCTCAGTCGTTGGAGACCGAATGTAGATTCTCTGGATCAGGTGCTTCCGTTTCCGGACTCTCTGTATCCTCACCTTCTTCCCTGGACAGATGTTCAGTGGATTACGCAGGGTGTTCCGCTGGACTTACCCACGTCCGATCGCGTTCTGACGGCAGATGCCAGCGATCTCGGATGGGGTGCGACGTTGGATCCTCTCGGTCTTTCCCTACACGGGATGTGGGACCAGGATCAAGCAGCTCTACACATCAACCAGAAGGAGCTTCTTGCTCTTCTTCTGAGTTTCAGGCAGTGCATCCCTCACCTGTCGAATCGCCAGGTCCTTCTACTATCCGACAATTCGACAGTGGTTGCTTACATTCGGAACCAGGGCGGCACGCACTCGCTTCCGATGTACGAGTTAGCTCGGGATCTTTTACTGCTCGCTCAGGAGGTTCACGCCGGAGTGGTTGTTCGTCACATTCCCGGTCGTCTGAACGTCCTAGCCGACTCCCTGTCCCGACAGGGCAGGGTTATTTCCACCGAGTGGATGCTTCACAGGGCAGTGTTCCAGTCGCTTTGCGATCTCTGGGGACGTCCCCACATCGATCTCTTTGCGACTCGTTGGAACCATCAGGTGGACACTTTCGTGTCTCCGTGTCCAGATCCTCTGGCTTTTGCCGTGGACGCTCTGTCACTCGATTGGAACGGTCTAGTCGGCTACGCCTTCCCGCTGGTTCCGATTCTTCCTCAGGTTCTCGCCAAAATTCGAACCTGCAGTTGTCGAATCATTCTGATCGCTCCCCTGTCGCCTCAGCGGGTGTGGATCAATCAGCTCCGCTCGCTGATGGCGGCGGTTCCGGCACGTCTCCCGCTACGTCGCGACCTTCTTTGTCAAGGTCGCCCGAGGAGGTTTCACGTCGACCCGACTTCATTGTGCCTTCACGCATATCTTTTGTCAGGTCCTGTCTCCTCCGTAGAGGTTTTTCGAGACGAGCAGTGGAGTGCATTTCTTCTTCAAGGAGGCACTCCACTGGTTTAGCTTATGCAGCTAAATGGAAGGTCTTCTGTCGATGGTGTGCTGATCAGTCTGTTGATTATGCCAATCCTTCGATTTCACAGATTGCGGAGTTTCTGGTCTATCTGTTTGATTCTCGGGGTCTCCAGCCTGTTACCATCAAGGGTTACAGGTCTATGCTTTCAGAGACTTTTTCTTATGTGGGGAAGCGTCGTATCGGCACTAATCCTTACCTCTCCAAGCTTGTTCGGCACTTTTCTTTGAAAAGGCCTCGGACTTTGCAGCTTACTCCACGATGGAATCTTTCGTGGGTGCTGCTTTGCTTGGGGGGGGGGGGGGGGGGCGCCATTCGAACCTTTATCCCAGGTGGATATGCAATTTCTCACATATAAGACGGCTTTTCTGATGGCATTTGCTTCGGCCAGACGGGTTAGTGAGCTTCACGCCCTCTCGGTTGACCCGGCCTTTTTAGGAGTTCTCCCAACAGTGTTACTTTTACCACTGATTGCTCCTAAGAATCAGTTACCAGATACTACTCCTCCTCCTATCTGTATCAGGGCTCTTCCCTCTGTTGAGGGTACTCGCCCTTTGCTCTGTCCGGTCCGTGCTATTCGCATTTATCTTGATCGGACACGCTTCATACGGAAGGGCAGAAAACGTTTTTTTCTGTCTCTCATTCCGGGTCGACAGAAGATATCTCCTCAATCCATTTCTCGATGGATTTGTCTTGCTATTCGTACGGCTTATAGTCGTTTAGCAGCTGGCGATTGTATTACCAATCGTATTTCTGCCCACGAGGTGCGGGCACTGTCTACCTCTTGGGCTTATTCTAACTCTGTCAAGTTGTCGGATGTTATGCAGGCAGCCTACTGGAGAAATGCTTCTACTTTCTCCACCTTTTATTTACGCCAGTTGCAGGAGCAGTCGGAGGACCTTTTTGCCTTGGGTCCTCTTTCTTCTGCTCAGGCTGTTGTCTGCCATAGCCATTAGGCTTCTTGAAGGTCAGTTTCAGCCTTGTGCTGTTACTGCCCTTTTTTCTGTCTGTGTGTCACACAGGCTCATATGTCTCTTTTCATTGTCCTTTACCAATGATTGCGACATTCTGGTTGATAAGCCTCGGGACCTCTTCCTTCTGCTACACGGTTCCAGTGCACTAGGGTTATGTGGGGGTTGGTTATGCGATTCCCTCCAGCCTTTTGTCTATTCAGCCTGTAGTAAACAATTGTGAGTAGGTTGATAAGAAATCTAAATTTTATAGTAAATTTCCTTTCTTATTATACCTACCACAATTGTTTACATGGAGGCCCTCCCGTCTTCTTTACGGGTAAAGAATCTTTCCTCCCCGCTGATCACATAACTCTAACGTTTACGGATTCAAAAAGAATGAGTCTTTAGAGACGGTATATGCGCACTGGCAATGGAAGTCGTGGAGTTGTACTTGGGAGAGAGCGTCCCGTACTGGGTCTGCGCCGGTTGCACTCGACCCAGTTTTGGCTTATTTTTATTGGTGCTTTTGCACCACTTTTCTTTCCCAACATGCTTGGGAAAGACAAAAATAGAGAGTATTTTATCCGAGTTAGGGACTTTCACTGTAGTGCAAGCCTGTAGTAAACAATTGTGGTAGGTATAATAAGAAAGGAAATTTACTATAAAATTTAGATTTTCGGACAACTCGACAGTAGTAGCGTATATAAGGAACCAGGGAGGCACTCATTCGATTCCGTTATATGAACTAATGGAAAGAATCATTCTATTTGTCTTGGAACATCAAGTTCATCTATCTATCCGTCATATACCAGGTCGTCTGAATGTACTAGCAGACTCACTCTCTCGGAAAGGTCACCTGTTACCTTCAGAATGGACTCTCAACATGCGAGTGTTCAGACAGATTTTCTTCCAGTGGGATCAACCAATGATAGATTTATTTGCGACACATCGCAACAATCAGTTGCAGACTTACGTGTCGCCATGTCCAGATCCTCGAATGTACGCAGTAGACACTCTGTCAATTCCAGGGGACGGAACAATAGGATACTCATATCCTCCAACTCCATTAATTCAACAGATCTTGTTAAAGATCAAGCAATCTCATTGCAAGATTCTGTTAGTAGCATCTCTGTCGTCACAGAAGCCATGGATCAATCTTCTTGGGTGTCTGTTATGGGACATTCCCCGAAAGCTTCCTCAACAGGAGGACCTTCTTTATCAGGGGAAGTCACGCACACTGCTTCACAACCCGCAAGGTATCAACCTTCACGTTTTTCCATTGTGCGGTCCTTCTTCCACGGCAAGCGTTTTACAGGATGAGCAGTGGACGCAATTTCTAACTGTAGGAGGACCTCCTCTCCGCTGAATTACACAGCAAAGTGGAGAGTTTTCTTCCGTTGGTGTAAGGATCAGTCAATAGACGTTTATGATCCATCCATACCAGACATTGCAAATTTTCTGGTCTACTCGTTTGACATTCTCAAACTGCAGTCCGTCACTATTAAGGGCTATAGGTCTATGCTATCAGACACTTACGCACATCATGATAACTTGGATATTGGATCTAATTCTTCTTTATCCAACCTAGTTAGAAATTTCTCTATAAATAGACCTAGATCTCTCAGATTAATTCCGAAGTTGAATTTAGCTTGAGTTCTGTTGAAGCTCAAAGAAGCTCCGTTTGAGCCATTAGACGTTGTAGAGTTCAAATTCTTGAGCTATAATACAGCATTTCTCTTAGCCTTTGCTTCCGCTAGAAAAGTTAGTGAACTCCATGCGTTATCGGTTGACGAATCTCACTACAGTATTGTTGGAAATATCACTTTTAACTACACAAGTGGGATTTTGGGCTAAGAATCAGGTTCCTATTGTACGACCTGAGACTATTATCATAAAGACTCTGCCGTCTACGAACAACCGTAAACCTTTGCTGTGTCCAGTCGGTTTATTCCCACTCAGCCAACCTTCCTAAAATACCAGTTAATAGGTGTGAATTACAGAAAGGTGTTAGGTTGGCTGAACGCAACTTTTGCAGTAGAGGATTAGGCTATAGTCTGTATCGTCTTACCTACATAATCAAACAACATCATATCAAAATATATCTCAACTTTATAATAAAATCTATAAGTACCTTCACACTATTTCAATTTTAGTAATTTACTTGCTTCGTCACCAAATTCAAAAACGTCCAGATTGCCACTATTGAGTCTGTTCTTCAGTGTTTTCAAATGATTGTCTATCGTTCTGTAACGCTTTCGTCTTTTTGGTGCGAGACCTCCGGATTCAAGTTGAATCATTTTTGCTTCGTTGGTTGCCTGCAATTTCTTTAGCAACACAAGGAAAGAGTATATGTTTGGGTGAGCAGCTCTGCACATTTTTTAGCTCACCTGAGCGAAGCTCAAGGGGAGCTTTACTAATCACTTTCTGTCCGACGTCCGTCGTCCGTCGTCGTCCGTCCGGCGTTAACTTTACATTATCGACTTCTCCTCCTAAACCACTAGCCCAATTTTATTCAAATGTTGGCTAAATGATTATTACCTAATGCCAATTCAGATTTGTTCAAATGAAGTTGCCCCTCCTCCTGGGTGGTGCCACGCCCCCAAGGGGCACCAAAATCTTTGTAAATCTTCTTCTCATGAACCAGCAGTAGCAGAGACTTGATATTTGGTGTGCAGCTTCCTTTTGAGGTGTAGACTCAGATTTGTTCAAGAGAAGTTTGTGGGGCTATACTTGGCGTTGTTATGAGAGGGGCAAAATTTTTTGCCCCGCCCAAAATTTCTATTTTCCAAACCGAGAGGCTGATTTCAACCAAATTTTATGTGAGGGCTTATTGGGTCATGAGTACTTGATTTATGCAAAAAAAAATTTTCCCGCAGCCCCGTGGGAACCGCAGGAGCTAAAAATAGAAAAAATTTAAAACGCCCATATCTCCAAAACTGCACGGCACTGAGAATTTTTATTTGGTGTGCAGCTTCCTTAGGACCAACAGAAAGGATTGGTAAAAAAAAATTGCCATCGGTTTTATCATAGGGTACAGTTTCGGGACTTTGAAAAAGTGCTGAGTCAGCACTTTTTAACACTGTAGGCAATGGGAAAAACATTAAAAAATCTTCTTCTCCAGATCCAGCAGGCAGAATCTTTTGATATTTGGTATGCAACATTGTAGGGTGGATCTGATTCAAGTTTGTTCAAATCGGCCCCCTGGGTTCATATTTGGGCTCAGTATAGGAGCCCGATTTCGAACTTAGTGCATTTCAGGCAAATTTCTTAAAAAATCTTCTTCTCCAGATCCAGCAGGCAGAATCTTTTGATATTTGGTATGCAACATTGTGGGGTGGATCTGATTCAAGTTTGTTCAAATCGGCCCCCTGGGTGTATATGTGGGCTCAATATAGGAGCCCAAATTTGAACTTACTGCATTTCAGGCAAATTTCTTTGAAAATCTTCTTCTCCAGATCCAGCAGGCAGAATCTTTTGATATTTGGTATGCAACATTGTAGGGTGGATCTGATTCAAGTTTGTTCAAATCGGCTCCCTAGATTCATATTTGGGCTCACTATAGGAGCTCGAATTCGAATTTAGTGCATTTCAGGCAAATTTCTTCAAAAATCTTCTTCTCCAGATCCAGCAGGCAGAATCTTTTGATATTTGGTATGCAACGTTGCGGGGTAGATCTGATTCAAGTTTGTTCAAATCGGCCCCCTGGATACATATTTGGGCTTACTATAGAAGCCCGAATTCGAACTTAGTGCATTTCAGGCAAATTTCTTTAAAAATCTTCTTCTCCAGATCCAGCAGGCAGAATCTTTTGATATTTGGTAAGCAACATTGTGGGGTGGATCTGATTCAAGATTGTTCAAATCGGCCCCCTGGGTTCATATTTGGGCTCAGTATAGGAGCCCGATTTCGAACTTAGTGCATTTCAGGCAAATTTCTTAAAAAATCTTCTTCTCCAGATCCAGCAGGCAGAATCTTTTGATATTTGGTATGCAACATTGTAGGGTGGATCTGATTCAAGTTTGTTCAAATCGGCCCCCTGGGTTCATATTTGGGCTCAGTATAGGAGCCCGATTTTGAACTTAGTGCATTTAGGCAAATTTCTTAAAAAATCTTCTTCTCCAGATCCAGAAGGCAGAATCTTTTGATATTTGGTATGCAACATTGTGGGGTGGATCTGATTCAAGTTTGTTCAAATCGGCTTCCTAGATTCATATTTGGGCTCACTATAGAAGCTCGAATTTGAACTTAGTGCATTTCATGCAAATTTCTTAAAAAATCTTCTTCTCCAGATCCAGCAGGCAGAATCTTTTCATATTTGGTAAGCAACATTGCGGGGTGGATCTGATTCAAGTTTGTTCAAATCGGCCCCCTGGGTTTATATTTGGGCTCAGTATAGGAGCCCAAATTTGAACTTAGTGCATTTCAAGCAAATTTATTAAAAAATCTTCTTCTCCAGATCCAGCAGGCAGAATCTTTTGATATTTGGTATGCAACATTGTGGGATGGATCTGATGCAAATTTGTTTAAATTGGCTCCCTAGATTCATATTTGAGCTTACTATAGAAGCTCGAATTCGAACTTAGTGCATTTCAGGCAAATTTCTTAAAAAATCATCTTCTCCAGATCCAGCAGGCAGAATCTTTTGATATTTGGTATGCAACATTGCGGGGTGGATCTGATTCAAGTTTGTTCAAATCGGCCCCCTGGATTCATATTTGGGCTCACTATAGAAGCTCGAATTCAAACTTAGTGCATTTCGGGCAAATTTCTTCAAAAATCTTCTTCTCCAGATCCAGCAGGCAGAATCTTTTGATATTTGGTATGCAACATTGCGGGGTGGATCTGATTCAAGTTTGTTCAAATCGGCCCCCTGGATTCATATTTGGGCTTAATATAGAAGCCCAAATTCGGACTTAGTGCATTTCGGGCAAATTTATTAAAAAATCTTCTTCTCCAGATCCAGCAGGCAGAATCTTTTGATATTTGGTATGCAACATTGCGGGGTGGATCTGATTCAAGTTTGTTCAAATCGGCCCCCTGGATTCATATTTGGGCTTAATATAGAAGCCCGAATTTGGACTTAGTGCATTTCGGGCAAATTTATTAAAAAATCTTCTTCTCTAGATCCAGCAGGCAGAATCTTTTGATATTTGGTATGCAACATTGTGAGGTGGATCTGATTCAAGTTTGTTCAAATCGGCTTCCTAGATTCATATTTGGGCTCACTATAGAAGCTCGAATTCGAACTTAGTGCATTTCAGGCAAATTTCTTAAAAAATCATCTTCTCCAGATCCAGCAGGCAGAATCTTTTGATATTTGGTATGCAACATTGCGGGGTGGATCTGATTCAAGTTTGTTCAAATCGGCCCCCTGGGTTCATATTTGAGCTCCGTATAGGAGCCCAAATTTTAACTTAGTCCATTTCAGGCATATTTCTTAAAAAATCTTCTTCTCCAGATCCAGCAGGCAGAATCTTTTGATATTTGGTATGCAACATTGTGGGGTGGATCTGATTGTGATTCATGAACGTATTTATTTGTAAAGTTGATAGAATCTTAGACAAAATTTGCAGAAAAGATCTACTATAGAAGGGGTGGTATCCAGGGTGAACCGTTTACCCAAATCTAGCAGTACTAATGCATTATTCACACAAATCTCCGTTCAAATTTTATGACCCCTCATTGGAACACACGCATTCAGCTCATTCCAACAAAGGTCATATGCCATGTTTTCGAGACAAAGGAATACAAATTTTAGTTATTCAGGAAATTTTTAGGCAACTGTTGTCTGTTATTCACATTGCTTCATGAAATTTCAGTACTTTTAGAAGTTACCTCAGTAATCAAGGGTTAATTCCCCTTAATTAAATGTCGCCTCTAAAAAACAACCACTTTGCATATCTTACCTTTTTACCAGCATAACTGCCAAAACTTGTCAGCATTCTTCGCAAAAATCGCTATTCAAATTTTAATTTTTGTCTCTTAAACATACATGTACTTATCGTTTGTAAATACCCCATTGGAATGAGCTTTTTGAGCTCATTCCAATGAGAGGTCGCATACCATGCTTTTTGAGTCAAAAAAGCAATTTTTTTAGTTATTCCAGAATTTCGTACGTAAAACACAGCTTTATGACTTCACATTAAAATGAGCTCTCTAAGCGTGTTCCAATCAACATTCACGCACTATGTCTTTCACACAAAAAATAAAATTTTCCATTTATTCAGGAATTTTGTTTGCAAGAACACTCTTACCCCCCCCCCCCCCCCCACACACACACACACAAACACACACACACACACAAACACAGACACACACATCTAAAAGTTTGTCAGCAAAAAAACAGTTACTTCAATTTTTAAATGCATTATAGGAACAACTTGCCTAATCAAATTTAAATACTTTTGCATCATTCTGTATCTAGAACAAACCATTTACCATATCTTTACGCAAAATCCTCCAGCATCATTCACAAAAAAACACCATTATTTATATATTCACATTTCTGTCTCAAAAATATACCTGATCTTCCCATACCCCTATTGGAATAAGCTGTTTGAGCTTGTTCCAATGATGATAAAAAAAACTAATATTTTGGAAAATTTGTGAAAATTTTTGTTTTCTTGCATGCAAATATATACATGTAGCACATGGAAGATATCCACAGTTGGGGAGAGATGTCCAAGGCTATCTCTTCACATTCCTTGTTTGTGCTTCATGCTAAACCAGTTTGTCTGCAGAGATAAATTTGCTTTATTAAAAATCATTGGAGATTGGCCACACACCAACGATTTTAAATAAAACTAATTTTAGGTAACAAATGTTGAACTTCAAACAAAATCTATCACTCAACCAGTTAATGTTGATGAGGCATGACATGGTGAAGGTGACCTAAAATACTTCTTAGAGTCACTTTGTCAGGTGAGCGATTAAGGCCACATGGGGCCTCTTGTTTTATTTTGCTGTGCCAACCTTCCGCATTGTTGGTTGTTCTTGCGCCGTCGTTGTTGTGATGGTTCCATTTGCTGATGGGAACACCCTCTACCCATTGTTCGGTAACATAGTCAGTAAATGCGGTGACATCCACGGAAATGTCCTCGGCTAATTCTAAAGCATTTAGCCAGAAATCTTCAACATGTTGGACGGGAATGAGTGGAAGAACAGCAGCCCTCCAGACAAGAAGTTTGACGTCATCATCTTGATTGTAATGTCTCACTAAACCAACGGATTGAGTCTTCCTCCAGATACACTGTGTAAAGTGGAAAAAACAACCTTTAACCACCACGGAAGTAAACACGCACTCCAAAACGTTCATCACCGCCGTCTCGAAGTCTATCATGAATGTATCTGGTGCAAACGTTAAGTTTCGTTGAAGAATCTCATCCTTCAGAATGTTGAAAAATATTGAGTAAGTTGATTGAGTTTTATTTGGCAGAAGCGCGAACACCAAGGGGAAAACTTTACGGTCAACCATTCCATGAATACAATACAGCTGATAAAACAACTTGGGACACGAATAGAATGTTCCATCTGCAAAAATAATGTCAGAATTGCACAATCCTCGCAAATTGTCGTCAGTGCTAAAAACTAAGATTCGTCGGTTCTGTTCATCTACTATGTCACGCAATAGAAACCGTTCTTCAGCAAAAGTTTTTGTCCATTCATCACCAAGTTCAATTTGGTTTTGCTCTCGTGGCAACTTTGGAAGAACTTTTAATCCATTTCTGTATAAAGATGACTTACAGCTCTCAAATGTGGGAATTTTTTTGATAACTTCATGAACTTCATGTGAATCTGTATTTCGCAAGCTTCCGAGTTCTTCATCATAAATGCTCGGGATTGGTCCGACTTCTTCGCGACATCGCTTCTTAACTTTCGACAAGAATGCACTTGAAGCAATACTCTCAATATCAGAAGTATGATTATGTCCATTACCGAACTTAACAAGAATACTTTCTTTTGTCACCACTGTAGCCGGACAATTCCGATCAACGCACCTCCAATAGCAACGTCCATGATTTCGTGTTCTGATAGAGAATTTAAATCCACCATGAATCAAGAAAAAACCACCTCTACCATTATCAAGAAAATCAATGTCAACTTGTGCGGAAGCCATGATTACTGACAATTCATGCTGAGAAGATCCATATATATATAATATGGAACTGTGTTTTGAAAACATAAAATAATAGATGAGACAAACACCGTGATTGTTGTTCACTTCAAAGGCACAATTAGTGAATCTAAGAAATATCAAACACCGTGTAAACAAGACAGTGGCAGAATATTTTATTTTTGCAAAACAAGACATCAAAAACAATGATAACATGATTACTGACAATTCATGCTGAGAAGATCCATATATATATAATATGGGACTGTGTTTTGAAAACATAAAATAATAGATGAGACAAACACCGTGATTGTTGTTCACTTCAAAGGCACAATTAGTGAATCTAAGAAATATCAAACACCGTGTAAACAAGACAGCGGCAGAATATTTTATTTTTGCAAAACAAGACATCAAAAACAATGATAACATATAACAAATTAGAAAAAACAACGTAACTGCAGAATATTTTAAAAATTAAGACATCAAAGATGATGATAATATATAGTAACAAACTAATTAATTGTTTTCTCAATTCAACTGACTGACAAAAAACAACAATCTTTTAATTTGCAAAAATGATTTTTATTTTGCAAAAAAAAAAATGACAATTTATATGCTACAGACTATAACAAGGATTAAGCAAGTGTGAAAAAAAGGTTGGCTAGATGCTACTCCTGATCATTAAAAGGTTGGCCAGACGCTACTAATGAAATTAAAAAGGTTGGCTAGGTGGGACGACACCGTCCAGTCAGGGCTATGCGCATATATAAACGCTGATCAGAGTTTATTAGAAAAGGAAGGAAACGCTTCTTTTTATCATTAATTCCTAACAGGAAAGATATATCTGTTCAATCTATTGCTAGATGGATTCAGATGGCAATACATATTGCCTATGAAAATCTATCTCCAGATCAGGGTTCTGTTAATAATATTTCAGCGCATGAAGTTAGAGCACTGTCCACTTCTTGAGCCTATTCTAACGGTATAGCCATTACTGATCTCATGAAAGCTGCGTGCTGGACACAGCCTTCTACATTTACAAAGTTTTACCTTAGAAATATAGAGTCCATCTCCGGTGACCTTAGGTGCTTAGGTCCTTTATCTGTTGCTCAGAATGTCATCCATTAAAGGATTACAACTATAGTTATTTAGGCCTTCAGCGCATGAAGTTAGAGCGCTGTCCACTTCTTGGACCTATTCTAACAGTATAGCCATTACTGATCTCATGAAAGCTGCGTACTGGACACAGCCTTCTACATTTACAAAGTTTTACCTTAGAAATATAGAGTCCATCTCTGGTGACCTTAGGTGTTTAGGTCCTTTATCTGTTGCTCAGAATGTCATCCACTAAAGGATTACAGCTATAGTTATTTAGGCTTTCCGTTCCAGCAGTGCCGCTGCTCTCTTCGTTCTGCGGTTATGTGACCCAGAACAAGGGGAAGGGGGGAGGGTTTTCCCTTAATATCATCTGGCTTTATAGTGAAAAGCAAGGGAAGACCTCCTCCGGTGTCAGTAGTTCTGAGTCGGTACTGGGATGGTTTTAATGTGTAGCTCAGTGGAAGCAATTATTATGTTATTTATGTAATATTTTTAAAGTGTAGCTCGGTGTGAAGCATTTGTATATGTCACGTGTCAAATGAGCGTTAATATACAATCCTCGGACACTTTTAAATGAGTATAAAGAGTCTCATTCTCTGGACTATCTTTATATACTGACTTCCCTTCACGGAATTAGCATAATAGGTTATGCTGGCATTAAAATTAAAAATGGCGAATTATATATTGTGTAATGCTCAATTACATTGTTGGTGTTATGTCTTTCTTATTTTCTTATTTCAAATAAATATGAAAGACATATGTAATTCCGTTCTCTCCTATTCTCCTGTAGGTGATATTCTTTAAGAAGTGATTGAGTAATTGGATTTTCCTTTATGTCCTAGGCCCTCCAACCTATTTACTATTCAGCAAAGTCTGGGCCATGGTTATTGTGTAAAAATATTATAAATTCATAGTAATTTGTATATTTTTATACTTACCAATGGCCCAGATGGGGACAGCCCTCCCATGAGTGGGCACTCATACCTCACTGCTGATGATAACATTTAGCAGGCACTGTAGAAGGAATGATATTTGGCGGCAATTTCGGTGCTTCCTGGACACTGCGCATGCGCAGATGTCAAATGTATGGAGAACCACATAGGACATGAAATTTTTGGTTTTACATGCAAATTTTGGGGATTGTGGGGCAAAATTTGTGTTTGGCCCTGGATATTTTTGAGTTAGCACCAGCTAAGTCTGGGCCATTGGTAAGTATAAAAATATACAAATTACTATGAATTAATAATTTTTGGAAGCAGAACCTCAAACTCTTCTTTTGTCAACAGGTTGATAGAAGAACAATTCACAAGTAGACACTTGTAGTATTTTGATGATTTGAAAATGTCTGTACCGGTATGACTCAAATCAATCAAATTTTTTACCTTCATAGGGCCCCAGATGAAGATGGGTGGGTGACCATAAAAGATTGGTTTCTGTAGATTAACTGTAGTTCTATTTTAGGTGTAGAAATTTCAAATATTTCCAGGTATCTTATGCGTAAGTATGCTCATGAAATCTGGCAACAGAAATTGATCTGTGGTATGTAGAATATTATGATATATTTGTAAATCATAATAAATATTTCTCAAAGTACCCTGTCAGTGATACCAAGAGTGTTAAACTGTAAAAGTAGGTTACATATTTGTGTAGAATTGTAGCATTAGATAACTTATTTAAGGCCCCACAAAGCAGATCTTCTCTGTTTCTCAGACAAGTTTTTGAAAATTGCATGCAGACGGTGTTTTTTTTTATCCCCACAAAAATGTGGGGATATAGTTATGATCTCCGCCCATACATCCATTTTTAGCTCAACTTTGATGTAAGTCAAATTTGAGCCTATGCCATGGCCAGTCATCCATCTGGCTGTCTGTCCGTCAACAATTCAATACGGCTTGGGCTAGAGGCCGTATTTATGAACTGATCTTTACAAAACTTCTTGGGTACCTTTGTTATCACCGTGGGACGAGAACGAGTGTTTTGGGGTCCGGTCCAAAATTCAAGTTGGCCACTGGCAGCCATTTTGTACAAAATTAGGTGCAATCAGATTTTTGCGCAGAACATCCATATGAAAGCTCTGATTTGAAAATTTTTTTGTTTGAATGTTTAGTACCATGGGATATGTCACAAATAATACGGGTTTTTTTCTTGTGCATAAATTAAGCAAATTAGACTAACTTTGATGTATTTAGTGTTACTTTCAACACTGTAAGTGCAAATGCCAATAGAGGCCGTATTTATGAACCAATCTTTACGAAACGTCTTGGGTACCTTTGCACCATGGGACGAGAACGAGTGTTTTTGGGTCTGGTCCGAAATTCAAGATGGCCGATGGCAGCCATTTTGTTCAAAATTAGGTGCAATCAGATTTTTGTGCAGAACTTCCGTATGAAAGTGCTGATTTGAATAATTTTTTGTGTGAATGTTTAGTACTATGGGATACATCACATATAATATGGGTTTTTTTCTCGAGCAGAAATTATGCAAATTAGATGAACTTTGATTTTTTCAGTGCAGCTTACACACAGTAAGTACACATGTCAATACGGCTCGGGCTAGGGGCTGTATTTATGAACCAATCTTCACGAAACGTCTTGGGTACCTTTGTTATCACCTTGGGACGAGAACGAGTGTTTCTGGGTGTGGTCCAAAATTCAAGATGGCTGCAACTGGCCATTTTGTACCGAAATTAGGTCTAATCAGTTTTTTGTACACAACTTCTATACAGCTCAGACTGGAGGCCATATTTATGAACCAATCTTTACGAAACTTCTTGGGTACCTTTGTTATCACCGTGGGATGAGAACGAGTATTTTTGGGTGTGTTCCGAAATTCAAGATGGCCACCAGCAGCCATTTTGTACCAAAATTAGTGCAATCAGTTTTTAGCTTAACTTGACATAGTCAAGATAAGCTATTGCCATCACACGTGTGGAAGTCTGTTAGCCTGTGAGTCAGTTCACATTTTTCTTTAGCATGGGCTACACCCCACAATTCTTGTCTGATCGTCACAAATTTCATATGCAGGTTTGGGGTCATGTCCAGATGAGAACGTCCCCTTTTGGTCGCGATCAAGCAACCAGTATGGCTGCCCGAGCCCCAAACCCGAAATCCATTAGCACAGTCTACAGGTCGTATTTATGAAGGGATTTCATTGTAACTTGGCAGGATGCCTCTGTATAATGCCTAGATGAGAACATCCCCTTTTGGGCATGATCTATAAACCGTGATGGCTGCCCAAGCCCAAAACCCAAAAACTTTTAGCACAGTCTGCAGGTCATGTTTAATATGTAGGGATTTCATTGTAACTTGGTTGGATGACTCCTTATGATGTCTAGATGAGAATTTCCCCATTTGGGCGTGATCTTCCAACCATGACAACTGCCCGAGCCCAAAACCCAAAACCTTTAGCACAGTCTACAGGTCATATTTATTGAGGAATTTCATTGTAACTTGGTGGGTTGACGTCATATAATGTCTAGATGAGAAAGTCCCCTTTTGGACGTGATTGGGCAACTGTGTCGGCTACAGGCGCCTGAAGCCCGAAAACCTTTAGCACAGTCTAGAGGTAATATTTATGAAGGGATTTCATTGTAACTTGGTAGGATGACTCCAAATAATGTCTAGATGAGAACGTCCCATTTTGATCGCGATCATTCAGCCTTGATGGGTGCCCGAGCCCAAAAACCTTTAGCATAGGTAAAAGGTCATATTTATGCTAGGATTTCATTGTAACCTGTTAGGTAGACTCCATATAATGCATAGATGATGACATCCCCTTTTGGTTGTGATTGGTCAGCTGTGTTGGCTATATGTGCCTGAAGCCTGAAAACCTTGAGCACAGTCTACAGATCATATTTATGAAGGGATTTCATTGTAACTTCATAGGATCACTCCAGATGATGCCCAGATGAGATTGTCCCCTTTGGTTGCGATCATTCAACCATGATGGCTGCCCGAGCCCAAAGCCTGAAAACCTTTAGCACAGTCTACAGGTCCTATTTATGAAGGGATTTCATTGTAACTTGGTAGGTTGACTTCATATAATGTTTAGATGAGAACGTCCCCTTTTGGACATGATTGGGCAACTGTGACGGTTAAAGGGGCCCGAAGCCCGAAAACCTTTAGCACAGTCTACAGGTCATATTTATGAAGGGATTTCATTGTAACTTGGTAGGATGACTCCAAATAATGTCTAGATGAGAACGTCCCATTTTGGTCATGATCATTCAGCCTTGATGGGTGCCCAAGCTCAAAAACCTTTAGCATAGGCAAAAAGTCATATTTATAGAAGGATTTCATTGTAACCTGTTAGGTTGACTCCATATAATGCCTAGATGATGACATCCCCTTTTGGTCATGATTGGTCAACTGTGATGGCTACAGGTGCCCGAAGCCCGAAAACCTTGAGCACAGTCTACAGGTCATATTTATGAAGGGATTTCATTGTAACTTCGTAGGATCACTCCAGATGATGCCCAGATGAGATTGTCCCCTTTGGTTGCGATCATTCAACCATGATGGCTGCCCGAGCCTGAAGCCTGAAAACCTTTAGCACAGTCTACAGGTCATATTTATGAAGGGATTTCATTGTAACTTGGTAGGTTGACTTCGTATAATATCTAGATGAGAACGTCCCCTTTTGGACATGATTGGGCAACTGTGACGGCTACAGGGGCCCAAAGCCCGAAAACCTTTAGAACAGTCTACAGGTCATAATTATGAAGGGATTTCATTGTAGCTTGGTAGGATGACTTGAAATAATGTCTAGATGAGAACATCCCCTTTTAGTCGCGATCATTCAGCCTTTATGGCTGCCCGAGCCCAAAGACCTTTAACATAGTCTGTAGGTCGTATTTATGGAAGGATTTCAGTGCAACTTGTTAGGTTGACTCCATATAATGCCTAGATGATGACATCCCCTTTTGGTCGTGATTGGTCAACTGTGATGGCTACAGGTGCCCGAAGCCCAAAAATCTTGAGCACAGTCTACAGGTCATATTTATGAAGGGATTTCATTGTAACTTCGTAGGATCACTCCAGATGATGCCCAGATGAGAATGTTCCCTTTTGGTTGCGATCATTCAACCATTATGGCTGCCCGAGCCCAAAGCCTGAATACCTTTAGCACAATCTACAGGTCATATTTATGAAGGGATTTCATTGTAACTTGGTAGGTTTGACTTCATATAATGTCTAGATGAGAATGTCCCCTTTTGGACACAATTGGGCAACTGTGACAGCTACAGAGGCCCGAAGCCAAAAAACCTTTAGAACAGTCTACAGGTCATAATTATGAAGGGATTTCATTGTAACTTGGTAGGATGACTCCAAATAATGTCTAGATGAGAACGTCCCCTTTTGGTCGCGATCATTCAGTCTTGATGGCTGCCCGAGCCCAAAAACCTTTAGCATGTCTGTAGGTTGTATTTATGGAAGGATTTCATTGTAACTTGTTAGGTTGACTCCATATAATGCCTAGATGATGACATCCCCTTTTGGTCGTGGTTGGTCAACTGTGATGGCTACAGGTGCCCGAAGCCCAAAAATCTTGAGCATAGTCTACAGGTCATATTTATGAAGGGATTTCATTGTAACTTCGTAGGATCACTCCAAATGATGTCTAGATGAGAATATCCCCTTTTGGTTGCGATCATTCAACCATGATGGCTGCCCGAGCCTAAAGCCCGAAAACCTTTAGCACAGTCTACAGGTCATATTTATGAAGGGATTTCATTGTAACTTGGTAGGTTGACTTCGTATAATATCTAGATGAGAACGTCCCCTTTTGGACATGATTGGGCAACTGTGATGGCTACAGGGGCCCAAAGCCCGAAAACCTTTAGAACAGTCTACAGGTCATAATTATGAAGGGATTTCATTGTAGCTTGGTAGGATGACTTGAAATAATGTCTAGATGAGAACATCCCCTTTTAGTCGCGATCATTCAGCCTTTATGGCTGCCCGAGCCCAAAGACCTTTAACATAGTCTGTAGGTCGTATTTATGGAAGGATTTCAGTGCAACTTGTTAGGTTGACTCCATATAATGCCTAGATGATGACATCCCCTTTTGGTCGTGATTGGTCAACTGTGATGGCTACAGGTGCCCGAAGCCCCAAAATCTTGAGCACAGTCTACAGGTCATATTTATGAAGGGATTTCATTGTAACTTCGTAGGATCACTCCAGATGATGCCCAGATGAGAATGTTCCCTTTTGGTTGCGATCATTCAACCATTATGGCTGCCCGAGCCCAAAGCCTGAATACCTTTAGCACAATCTACAGGTCATATTTATGAAGGGATTTCATTGTAACTTGGTAGGTTTGACTTCATATAATGTCTAGATGAGAATGTCCCCTTTTGGACACAATTGGGCAACTGTGACAGCTACAGAGGCCCGAAGCCAAAAAACCTTTAGAACAGTCTACAGGTCATAATTATGAAGGGATTTCATTGTAACTTGGTAGGATGACTCCAAATAATGTCTAGATGAGAACGTCCCCTTTTGGTCGCGATCATTCAGTCTTGATGGCTGCCCGAGCCCAAAAACCTTTAGCATGTCTGTAGGTTGTATTTATGGAAGGATTTCATTGTAACTTGTTAGGTTGACTCCATATAATGCCTAGATGATGACATCCCCTTTTGGTCGTGGTTGGTCAACTGTGATGGCTACAGGTGCCCGAAGCCCAAAAATCTTGAGCATAGTCTACAGGTCATATTTATGAAGGGATTTCATTGTAACTTCGTAGGATCACTCCAAATGATGTCTAGATGAGAATATCCCCTTTTGGTTGCGATCATTCAACCATGATGGCTGCCCGAGCCTAAAGCCCGAAAACCTTTAGCACAGTCTTCAGGTCATATTTATGAAGGGATTTTATTGTAACCTGGTAGGTTCACTTCATATAATGTCTAGATTAGAACAGCCCCTTTAGGACACCATTAGGCAACTGTGATGGCTACAGGGGCCTGAAGCCCGAAAACCTTTAGCACAGTCTACAGGTGATATTTATAAAGGGATTTCATTGTACCTTGGTAGGATGACTCCAAATAATGTCTAGATGAGAACGTCCCCTTTTGGTCGCCAACGTTCAGCCTTGATGGCTGCCTGAGCCCAAAACCCCAAAACCTTTAGCATAGTCTATTGTTCATATTTATGGAAGGACTTCATTGTAACCCGTAAGTTTGACTCCATATAATGCCTAGATGATGACATCCCCTTTTGGTCGTGATTGGTCAACTGTGACGGCTTCAGGGACCCGAAGCCCAAAAACCTTGAGCACAGTCTACAGGTCATATTTATGAAGGGATTTCATTGTAACTTTGTAGGATCACTCCAGATGATGCCCAGATGAGAATGTTCCCTTTTGGTTGCGATCATTCAACCATGATGGCTGCCAGAGCCCAAAAACCTTTAGCACAGTATACAGGTCATATTTATGCAGGGATTTCATTGTAACTTGGTAGGTTGACTTCATATAATGTCTAGATGAGAACGTCCCCTTTGGACACAATTGGGAAACTGACAGCTACAGGGGCCCAAAGCCCAAAAACCTTTAGCACAGTCTACAGGCCGTATTTATGAAGGGATTTCAATGTAACTTGATAGGATGACTCATTTTGGAATAATTTTACTGTAACTTGGTAACTTTTGTTGATATACGTTAACTGTGAGGGCCACATACATTAACTATGAGGTCATATTAACCCACCCCTCAGCTCTTTAGTACAGTGTACACCTCATATTATTTTTATCAAAAACATAGCATACAGGGAACAGAAATGAACATATTCCCAATTATCACAATTCTTGTCTTATTTCATAATCCTTTCATAAACATTGAACATTATCCTTTTCATCTAACACAACCCACAAGTTAAGCTACAGTGTCATTGACACTTTCATTTGTACAGAACTTCTGTATGAAAGTTCTGATTTGAATAAATTTTTGTATGAATGTTTAGTAACATGGAATACATCACATATAATACGGGTTTTTTTCTTGTGCAGAAATTATGCAAATTAAATGAATTTTGATTTATTCAGTGCTACTTATACACAGTAAGTGCACATGTCAATACGGCTTGGGCAAGAGTCTGTATTTATGAACTGATTTTCATGAAACTTCTTGGGTACCTTGGTTATCACCTTGTGACGAGAACGAGTGTTTCTGGGTGCAGTCCAAAATTCAACATGACTGTCAGTGGCCATTTTGTACCGAAATTAGGTCCAATCAGTTTTTTGTCAACTTCTGTACGGCTCGTATTTATGAACTGATCTTCATAGAACTTCTTGGGTACCTTTGTTATCACCTAGGGACAGGAACAAGTGTTTTTGGGTGCCTTTGTTATCACTGTGCTAAGAGAACACATATTTTGGGGTTCAGTCAGACCCACTCTGGGACTCAAAGATTTTTTTCTAGTTTAGAATGTAACTGTCGCCCACATTTACAATATTTTACCTACACATTTGTTACAGGCTACGGTCAGCATTTGTGTACAAACCATTACAATACTTTACATGTACCTTTGTTATCAGGTCATTACCTAGATGTTTTCATTGCTGTGTCACATACTATGCATATACATGTCTTAAACAAGTTGAGCTACAGTGTCATTGACACTTTCATTTTTGTTGTAATTTTTTCATATTTTTCCATATTTTTATACGTTCCCACCTGTATCTCCAAGATGCTTGCATGTTGGTGTTTCAAATTTTTAACATTAATTAGACATTATGAAAATATGATGCACTTCAAATTTTGTAGAAAAAAAAATTAAAGATATATGAATGGCAGCCATTTTTGTTGCAGTTTTTTTGCATTTCTTCATACTTATATATCTTACACCTCTTTATCCAAGAATGATAACTTGAACAAATATTAACAGATTTAGGACACAAAACTTTCTTAACAATGTCTTGAAAGAGTTCAAAAACCTGTGCAGTTTGATCATAGAACAAATATTGATGGATTCTGTCAGTATTTGGTATGTGAGACTTTCTTAATGTTTTGAACAAGTTTGATAACCAGTGCAGTTCAGTTATACTGAGCAGAGTTATGGCTCTTAATTAGTTACTTTTTACACATATTCAGCTTGTTAGTGTGATTACTTGAAGAAATGTTATCAGATTTTGTGAATATCTGCACAAGGCAGATGAAGGAGCTACTGATGAATTATTCTATTGAAACAGTAGACCTAGAATGGGGACTGAAGCAGGGAGTAGACTTATCAGTGAAAGCATACTCAAGGATTTTATTGGAAACCCTGGGAAGTGGAACAGAGTATGTATACTGTTATCTTCTGAAGTGGCCAGCATGTGTCAATGATTAACTAAACTTTACTTCATTCCTATGCTGCAGCCAAAAGTGCTGAAATTGTCCATTACCCTTCACCCAATGCAGACGATTTCAAAATTTATTGTTTTAAATATGATTTTTTTTAAATTTTTCAAAAACTTTCAAGCAAACCATATCATGTGACCCCTCATTGGAACAATCTCATTGAGCTCATTCCAAAGAGGGGTCACATGATATGGTTTTGTTGAAATGTTTTGAAAAATAATATTTTTTCAGCTGCTGAATTTGCATATTACGTGGGCAGATGTGGCCGATTTGTTGGGTAAAGAGTTAAACATAAATGAAAAAAATCTCAAAGTATGGTCTCTACAAAAAAAGATGCATCTCGTGTTTTGAGGAGTATCCAGATAGAAATTTTTCATTTTTTTTTCTTCTTTTGGTGGGAAGGGGCAAAGTGAAGGCATTGTTGTTTAGAGTGAGATCAAGGTCACAGGTGTTAATGGGGAAAATCAGGAAAGGCTCAAATGTTCAGCTTAGGAATAATAGTGACCGTGGAACATTTAGTTTTAAAATGCCATAAATACCTTCCCGGTGGAATAGGATGTCTTGAAAGGGTCAATATAAAAGTTTGGGTGATTAAAAAAGTGCCAATGGGGTTTATTATAAAACAGTTATAAAACAGCTATCAGATTAGGAAGTCGGGTGGGGAGGAATGATGCATGGGGATGGGGGTTGATGTTGGTTTCCTCATTAGTGGGTCGCTGCAAATCTGTGAATGCCGCCCAAAACAGAATTAATTAATAATTAATTGAAATAATTATCTGTGTAAGAACTGTAGGGAACAGTATGTTATTTATACTAACAGGTGATCAACAACAGGATGATAATAAAAATTTGACTCCCTCAGCCACATGCTCAAAACAGAAAAAAGGTAAGTTGATTGTATTATACGCTAAACGATAGATTATCGAAGAAATTATGGAAATATAGAAATCGTATCCCCCACTGTGAAAAGATATAGAAATTTTCACTTTCGCTGTATCAATCAAAATGGTGGCTTTCAAAGCATCACTTCAAAGTGAATACGAGTCAAATTATCACTGAAAATGATCAAGTTGTTCTAAAAACGTATAATGAAAAGAAAATCTAGTGTTTTTGAGTGGATACCAATCATTTCCAGTAATAATTCAACATGTATTCACCTTGAATTGATGCGTGAAACCTGCTAGTCCAAACATGGCCTGAAAGTCAGTAATATAGGTTTTTGGTTCATCCTTTCAAAGGGCATACCGAACCAAAACCTTGTATTACAGACTTTCAGGCTATGTTTGGACTAGAAACTTGCCGACTGAATCAGATCTCGAAATGCTATCTGTTCTGAGTATCGGTCAAATCCTTTCCGTGCATCAATCATTCAATGTGCTGTTTACTTTCATGCATCAATTCAAGGCTGAATCAAGTGAAATTATCAGATTCTTATAAAAAGCGTATAATAAAAAGAAAATCTAGTGTTTTTGAGTGGATACCGGAATTATCTCACTTGTGACTGAGGCAAATGGTAATTTTCACTTGCGCCAGCGCTCGCAAAAAATAAACATTTGTCTCGGTCACTCATGAGATAATTTTTGGCATAAACTCAAAAACACTAGATATCCTCTATGTATTTACTTTTTGTGTATACACTGTCACAGCACAATGCATTAAATTCATCTTGTAAGTGACTTTACAGGCAAAAGCGCTTCTGAATGATTCATTACTTTAGAGCTACCAAGTTTTCAGCTCGCCTGACTGACAGGATGAGCTTTAGTGATCACTCACCATGTATTGTCTGTGAATATGGTGTTTTGCACCTGCTCCTCCTTAAATGCTGAACCAATTTCAGTTAAATTTGATGTGATTGCTTGTTCTGACATCACATTTTGTTTCTGTTCAAATCAACTTGCCCAGTCCCATATGGAGGGATGGGGGAGAAATCTCAAAATTTTTGTTGAAATCTTCTCATGAACCAGTGGGTACAATGAGTTGATATTTGGTATGGAGCTTCCTTTTGAAGTGTAGAATCAAATTTGTTCAAATGAATATTGTGGATCAATATATGCCGCTGTAATGGGAGTGGCCAGATTTTTGGCCCCGCCTAAAATTTCTAACATCACATTTTGTTTCTGTTCAAATCAACTTGCCCAGTCCCATATGGAGGGATGGGGGAGAAATCTCAAAATTTTTGTTAAAATCTTCTCATGAACCAGTGGGTACAATGAGTTGATATTTGGTATGGGGCTTCCTTTTGAAGTGTAGAATCAAGTTTGTTCAAATGAAGTTTGTGGATCAATATATGCCCCTGTAATGGGAGTGGCCAGATTTTTGGCCCTGCCTAAAATTTCTAACATTCGAACAAGAAAGACCAGAGAACTGTTATTTTGTTATTTGGTATGAAACATCCTTAGGACCAGTAGAATGAAATGGTAAAAAAATTGCCATTGGTTGTATCAGGGTGTTATGTAGGGAGGGGGGGAGAGGTGGCGGTTGAGTATCAAAAAATATTTGCAAAAATTAAAAAAAAAATGGTCTTTCAAACCACTGATCAAAATCTTTTGATATTTGGTATACAGCAGCATCCATAGGGTGGGTGGGGGAGGGGGGGGGGGGGGTGTGCAGATACAAGTTCGGTAAAATGAAGGCCCCCCCTGGTTTATATTTGGGCACAATGCAGAGACCAGATTATAAGTTAAGGCAAATAATCTTCAAAAATCTTTTTCTCCAGAACCACCATCTTTTAATGTTTGGCATGTATTATTGTCATGGGGGTCAGATTCAAGATTATTCAAATCAATTCCCTCGGTTAATATTTGGGCTTCCTGTAGGGGCCCAAATTTTAACCTAGTGCAGTATGGGGGATAATCTTTAAAAATCTTCTTCAGATCCACCAGTCAAAATCTTTTGATATTTGGTATAGAGCATCCTTTAGGAGGTTTGATTTCATTATACCCCCTGTAATGAGTTGTGGGCCGTATTCTGGAATCGCCCCGTCCATCCATCCATAGACATAATTTTGTCTGGAGATTTTATGGATCTGCTCGAAACTTGGTATGAATGTTCACCACCATGGGAACCTGTGCACCTGCAATTATAGTTCCGGTCAGATTATTTTTGCCAGAATTATGCCCCTTTTTGCCAAGAATTTTGTCCTGAGATTTTCTCAGATAATTATGGGACAGTTGTGTTGAACCTTGGCAACAGAGTTATAAATAATTAAATAACTTCATTCCTCTGTAGTGTTAACTAGCCATAGATGCTAATTAAATCCTTCTTTAACCCTTTACCTAACATGAAAAGCAGACGACACTTGCAAACAAAATTCTTGAATAACCAATTGTTTTCATTTTTTGTCTCAAAAACATATGTTATGACCCCTCAGTGGAACAGGCTTGACGAGCTCGTTCCAAAGAGGGGTCATAACCTATGTTTTTGAGACAAAAAAATGAAAAAAAAAATGAAAAATAATTGGTGATTTTTGTGAATAGCCCTGGCCGGTTTTGGCTGAAAATTGGGTAAAAGGGTTAAACAACTTTGGTCAGGTGTTCACCTCAGGCCCCAAGGTGCCTCTTGTTTATTAAATATGTTTAATATTATTATATATATTATAATATTCATAATTTCTTATACACATAAAACTGTAACATCATACACAGATTGCCTGTAAGGCTTTGTAGGTCAGATGTCAAGGTGACTGTAACTATAAATTGATTTTTCGTCTCCATGCAATAACTTTAGTTTCCTTTTTGGTACAAGACTATATATTCATACACAGATCACTTAAAAGATATTCATGATTGGGATTGTATTTTAGGGTCAACAAGTCAAAGGTAAAGGCCACTGATAGTGTAAATAGAAGTATCCTTGTGGTAACTTGAGTTTCCATTTTGCAAAAGAAACTATAACTTCGTTCATGGATAAACTCTAAGGTGTCAATGATAGGGTTTGTGTTTGGGATCAGTACATATAGGTCAGAAATCGGGGTCACTGTTAGTATAAATAGAATGCTGCATTCCATGCAATAAGAATGCATTTCTAATGTCTCTGAAATGCTTGTTCAGGTGAATGTTACAGCGATCTCCATTCATTTGATACTGCTTAATACCATAGCCCTGTTTATTACATCATAACACAGGAAGCTCTGGGACACCATGCCAGTTACCAGACCCTCAAACAAATTTGACCTGTTAATTGTACGTTTTGTTTTCAGCTGAGTTGAACAGTTCATTCTCGCGACTAAAAAATGTTCTTCTTCCACATAGATCGTAACTCGCACTCCACTCCCAGGATTGTCCCCCTGTTCACGTTGAAGCTGATGACATAACAGAATTTTATATATAGCCTATCAAAGTTCAATACCTATCCACAATTCTTGACAATGTGCACACATAATGAGTAATTACACCTGATATTAGTTGTGTTACCAATGGGTTGCCATCCTTGGGTTGGGATCAATGATCATTGCTTCCATAACATTACACAGCTTCATTTCCCAAACCATTTCTTTGTTTGTGTTTCTCCCATCCTCTTGATGTATGCTCGCTTGCTTGTAATATGCTCGTCGAGTGGAAACAGCTAAACATAAGCTTTTATGCTTAATGACGAATCCACATATTTTGTAACTTTTATGACATGTTGAGTTAATGAAATAAATATTTTTATACCCCACGCAACAAAGTTGCGGGGGTATAATGTTTTTGACTGGTCAGTCCGTCAGTCTGTCAGTCCATCAGTCAGTCCATCAGTCAGTCCTACTTGTTTTCCAGACTTTTTTTCTACATGCTTCTAGATTTTGAGCTGATTTTTGGTATGTGAGTCTAACATGGTGGCCTACAGATCAAGTTTGCATTTTGTTCTGCTCCACTGATTTTTACCGAAATTATGGTCCTTGGACGCTGAAAAATTCATCAAAATTACAGTTTTCCGGACTTTTTTTCTACACGCTTCCAGATATTGAGCTGATGTTTGGTATGTTAGTCTGACATGGTGGCCTACAGTTCAAGTTTGCATTTTGTTCTGCTCCACCGATTTTTACCGAAATTACGGCCCTTGAACTTTGAAAAGTTCATCAAAATTACAGTTTTCTGGACTTTTTTTCTACACGCTGCCAGATATTGAGCTGATTTTTGGTATGTTAGTCTAACATGGTGGCCTACAGAACAAGTTTGCATTTTGTTCCGCTCCACTGATTTTTACCAAAATTACGGCCCTTGGACTCTGAAAAATGCATCAAAATTACAGTTTTCCGGACTTTTTTTCTACACGCTTCCAGATATTGAGCTGATTTTTGGTATGTTAGTCTGACATGGTGGCCTACAGATCAAGTTTACATTTTGTTCCGCTCCATTGAATTTTATCGAAATTACGGCTCTTGAACTTTGAAAAGTTCATCAAAATTACAGTTTTGCAGACTTTTTTCCTACACGCTTCCAGATATTGAGCTGACTTTTGGTATGTTAGTCTAACATGGTGGCCTACAGAACAAGTTTGGGTTTTGTTCCGCTCCACTGATTTTTACCAAAATTACGGCCCCATTGACTTTGAAAAGTTCATCAAAATTACAGTTTTTCGGGCTTTTTCTCTACATGATTCCAGATATTGAGCTGATTTTTGGTATGTTTGTCTAACATGGTGGCCTACAGATCAAGTTTGCATTTTGTTCTGCTCCACTGATTTTTACCAAAATTACGGCCCTTCCACTTTGAAAAGTTCATCAAAATTACAGTTTTCCAACCTTTTTTTCTACACGCTTTCAGATATTATCGAAATTACGGCCATTTTAGTATGCGAGTCTACCACAATGACTTACAGATCAAGTTTGCGTTTCGTTCTGCTTGGCTGATTTTTGAGGAAATCACGGTCCCTGGACTCTGAAAAATACAAGAAACAGATTTCCGGGTCATTTTCCAAAAAATTACAGTTTTCCGAGCTTGAAATATCGGGGTGCGTGGGGTATGTGAGTGTGCTCACTAAGGTTCTATATTTTGAAGTAAAATAGGAACCAGAATGAATAACTGGGTTGAAAGTCCTCTTAACAGGGTTAAGACAATCTTTAAAAACCCTTGAATTCAGCACAGGGTCTTGACATATAAGTTTTCCTTAAAAAGTACTAGAAAATTGACTATCAACCCTGAAAAGTCCTTGAATTTCAATAAAAAACTTCAAGAGTCAGAATAGAAAAAACAAGTCTAAAAAAGTCGAAATGGCAGGTCAAGAATGTAAACAAAAGTTTTCCTGGGGTTGTTTGGTTTGTACTCTCAGAACTTTTGTTTAAATTTGCACTTAAAACAGTGATGTCATCTCTTTTTGTGAAGTACGCATGTTTACTGTTATGAATTGGATACTTAACTTGTAAATTTGTAGCATCAGTATAAATTGTTGACTAAACTTGACTTCCTCCCATCTGTTGTGGCTATGAGATAGCCAATGATGCAGAAAATAAATAAATAGCAGAAATTTTTTGTTCATGCCCCTATGGGGATCCCAGGAGCTAAAAGTAGAAACAAATTTCAAATGCCCATATTTCCATGGAAGAAAGAATTAGTATTTATGAAGCATTCCTAGGATCAATAGAATCGAACAGCAAACAAACTGCAATCAATTGTATCATGGGGTATAGTATGGGGCAGGGACCAGCCTAGGGTGAATTTTAGGGAGACTTCATGTCTCTCTCCCAAAAGAATAGGGAGACTGCAGAGTCAAGTAGGGAGATTTCATCGGCAAGTGGGGAAAATTAAGAATATTTATGTACCACCCCCTGCCGCTCCTTCATATTTTCAGCTGATGGTCATCCATTAACACCTGGTTAATCCAGATCCAGTTGTCTATGATGCATCTATGCCAGGTTAAAAAATCACGAAGTAATTATTGATTGAAAATCCCCCACTGCTACCCTCTCCTTCATGACCCCTCCCCTTTTCTTTGTGCCAATCCCCCCCCCCCCCCCCTTCAGCACCCTCCTGTGGTTGTCTTTCACCAAAGTCTACTAAGCTAATAATTTCCTAAGCCTGAGAGTGTGAACAGGACCAGATGTAAGAAGGTTGCTTGGAAGGTACTTTTTCCAAGATCCTTCATATGCACACTTGTGCCCTGTACAAAGCTTCTCTTGTCATTACTAAAGCTTTTTTTTACGTGTTTCAATTCCATTCGTGTTTTTCTGGGAATAGACAATCCAGCAGTTAACAGTCATCAGCAAAACAAAATAAAAATACAGTGTTAGAAAATACGTCTGTTGTGTATACATTTTCAGCAGAGAATTTTTGGCATCCCAAACGACGTAACCTACTTTCAAACTGGGTTATTAGCTCACCTGACTGAAAGTCAGGGTGAGCTTTTCTGATCACTTTTTGTCCGTCGTACGATGTGAAGGTGGTGTTTGGGTCATTTTCTCCCAACCCACTGGCTGCAGTTCAATGAAAATTCACATGAGTAGCGGTTATATAGGGGCATTTGGGTTTTTCTTCAAATTAGATTTCTGCTCATATTGTGGAGGGGGGTGGGGCCAAAATGCACAAAATTTTAAAAAATCTTCTCATGAATCAGCCGTAGCAGAGACTTGATATTTGATATGCAGCTTCCATTTGAGGTGTAGACTCAAGTTTGTTCAAGAGAAGTTTGACGGGCAATATTTGCCTTTGTTCTGAGAGGGTCAAGAATTTTTGCCCCACCCAGAATTTCTATTTTCTGAACCGAGCGTCCAATTTGAACCGAATTTAATATGAGATATTATTGGGTTATAAGTACTTGATTTATGCCAACAATTTTTTTCCTGCAGCCCCGTGGGAACCTCAGGAGCCAAAAATAGAAAAAGACAAAAACGTCCATATCTCCAAAACTGCATGGCAATGAGAATTTTTATTTGGTGTGAGGCTTCCTTGGGACCAACAGAAAGGAATGGTAAGAAAAAATTGCCATCGATTTTGTCATAAGGTACTTTTTCGAGACTTTGAAAAAATGCTGAGTCAGCATTTTTAACACTGTGGGCAATGGGAAAAAATTAAAGAAATTTTTGCTTCCAAACCACTGCTCCAAAAGCTTTCATATTTTACATATAACATCTTTGGAACATTGATTCACATAATTGTTGAAATCAAATCCCTCGGTTGATATTTGGGTTCCCTATGGGAGCCCAAATGTTCAAATTAGTGTAGTATGAAGAATATTCTTTAAAAATCTTCTTCAGATCTACCAATAAGAATCTCTTGATATTTGGTATGCAGCATGTTTAGGGGGGTGAGATTCAAGTTTGTTCAAGCCAAGTCCCTGGGTTCATATTTAGGCTGAAAATTTGGGGTCCTGACTTAGAAATTTTGGACCAAAATTCGGAAATTAGTTTTTTTGGTTTTTTATGCGTTTTGGTCAATTTTAAGACAAATTTTTTTTTTTTTTACACTGAAAATTTGGGGTCCGGGTGGGACTTAGAAAATTTTGGATCAAAATCCGGAAATGAGTTTTTTTTTGTTTTTATGCATTTTGGTAAATTTTAAGACAAAAAAAAATTATTTTTTTTTACACTGAAAATTTGGGGTCCGGGTGGGACTTTTAGTCTGAAAATATTTTGTTTGGGACTTTGAAACTTTCCGAACAAAAATAAAAAAAACCATCTGTTTTTTATGAGTTTATCTCAATTTTGGGACGTAAAAGTGCAGGATCTGAAAATAGAAGGAAAATCCTGTGTATTGTGTGGGCACAATCACTTCATCTAGTTGGTATATGCTTTTCTTAGGAGGGGCGTATGCAGCTTATTCAAGTCAAGTCCCTGGTTTGATATTTGGACTACCATGTTAGGTGAGTGCCCTCAGGCCCCCTGGGGCCTCTTGTTTTGTTGTTAAGTCACCTATTTTTGTTCCGAAACTTGAAGCTCTGATTGAAACGGAGCAAAATAGAAATAAAAAATCTGCAAAAAGCGGCAATGGACAATTGATTCTCCTGTGATTTCCAATAAATGGTTGCTTATTTGATGAATGAAAATGCCCATTTATCACACTCAAGCACATTCGATTCTTGAAAACAATTGTTTTTATGTAACCTCGGATCACTCAGTTCAGCCTTTCCTCATTTTGGCCAATTTTTAGAGGATGACTTGTAATCGCCCAACTATTTTTCTAGGCGACTTTGGGCTTAGAAGGTCGACATAATCGCCCTTGTTGCCCTCATGGCTGGTCCCTGGTGTGGTGTAAGGGAAAAATGCTAAGTCAGCACTTTTGAAATATACTATTCCAAAAAAGTAGGGGATATCCAAACTGATGTTGATATTTTCGGAAAATGGTTTTGGATACGCATGATTGAACACATCAATATGTTACCAGGTTTAGTGTGGATCATGAATGTCACTGGCCCACGAAAACTTTGTGCAGGTCTTTTGCACGAGGGGCATGGAACGTTAATGTCTGTGGGGTACGTTTTGAAATTTTGATTTGTACTGGACAGGCTTTTTCAGGGGTCTCATTGTTCTTTTCTTGGTATAAACTCGTTCATCAATAGTTTCTGGTCGAAACGTAACTTTTGAGGTTTGCGAAGACTGGCACGTGACGAACGTTTACGTGCCGTTGGCATATTGGAAGACAGACCGGAGTGGCTCAAATTCTCAATTGTACTCAATCGGTGATTAGCAGGTTGTGGTCATGCTACCGTCAGACAGGCAATGTTGATGGCAGACGTCGGTCAGGTCATCCAAGAGCGACAACTGCTAACCAGGATCGTTTCATCCAAACCACAGCATTACATAACCGCCATCAAAGTGCCTCAGCAATTGAACAGCAGCTGCACCAAGCGACAGATATACGAATCAGTGGTCAAACTATCCGAAATTGCCTTAACAGCTGGAATTTGTACGCTCGACGACCTTGAATAATTCCACACTTGACTGAACGTCACATCGCAGCAAGGCATAATTAGTGTGGAGCACGGCAATGCTGAGACAATCATCGGTGGAGCAATGTCATGTTTTCCAATGAATCGAGGTTCACTCTCGACCTCCACGAAATGCGAAACAGAGTGTAGCGACGGCGGAACGAACAATACCATGACGCAACTGTTAGGCAGCACAATCAATTGGTGGTGGATCAGTTATGGTGTGGGAAGGCATAACCATGACAAGGAGAACAGCATTACATTTCATCCACAGGCGTGTCACAGGGCAGTACTACCGTGACATGTTAGCAGCCCATGTGGTGCAATTTGAGTGATATCATGGCCGTTGATTCATTTTCCAAGATGACAATGCAAGAGCACACAGGGTCTGTGTTGCTACAGAGTTCCTCCAGGAGTGGAACATCACTACACTGCCTTGGTCATCACTAAGTCCAGACCTTTCACCAATCGAGCACGTCTGGGATGTGCTTGGCAGGCACCTATGACAATGCCAACAGCCCCCCTACCAATGTCCAGGAACATCGCCACAGCACTGCAGGAAGAATGGAATAACATCAGTCAAGCTGATATTGGACATTTGGTGAGGAGTATGCCATGTCGGATCTGCGCTTGTCTCGCAAACCAAGGAGGATTTACAAGGTATTATTGAGGTCTTAGACTGAATGTGGTAAATTCTCTGACTGACCGTCCATGTCTTCTAGCTTGTTGCGTGGAATGTGTGCTTGTTAGACACCCAACTCCCAACTATCGCTTAAATCATTCACCAGATATTATAGTGCAATGCCTCAACTGTCTTTTTGATGAAAATATAAATATATTTCTCCAGATGTCTCACTTTTATCAAATATTCCCTACTTGTTTTGAATAGTATATTAAAGAAATCTTCTGCAGAACTACTGATCAGAATATTTTGATATATTTGGACACCTTATGGGAGCCCAAGTTTTAACTAAGTGCAATCTAAGATATATCCCTTATGAATCATCTTCAGATTCACCCTGTCAGAATTGTTTGATATTTGATATACAGCATTCTTAGGGATCTGATTCAAGTTTGCTTAAATCAAGTCCCAGGGTTTATATTTGAGCTCCTTATGGAAATACAAATTTTAAGCTTGTGCAATATGAGGAAATTTTTTTTAAAAATCTTTTCAGATTCATATTTGGTATTCAGTATCCTTGGTGGAATTGGGAGTTAAATTCAAGTTTGTTCAGTTCAAGTCCCTGAGTGTCTATTTGATCTCCCTATGGGGGGTTGGGGCTACATTTTTAATATGGTGCAATTTGAGAAAAATTATCTAAGACTCTTCCTCAAATTGACCTGGCAGAATTTTTCGATATTTGGTTAACTGCATTCTTATTGGGGTGCAGATTGAAATTTGTCCAAATTAAGTCCCTATATTCATATTTGGGCTTCTCCATTAGGTCTTGGATATTTGGTATATATCATTCTTAGTGAATGTCAGATTGAAGTCTGTTTGAATTACCTCCCTGGGTTCATATGTGGTCTCCATATGAAGCTCAAATTGTAACGAAATGCAATAAGAGGAATATTATTCAAGATCTAGGGGCAGATCTAGGAATATTCTTTTGATACATGGTAAAGAAACAAAGTTTCTTTCAAGCAACTGTTAAGAAATTTTCCTTAATGATTCCATCTGCTTGTGAGTGTAAGGACGCAAAGTTGAGAGCCCTAATTTGTCTACAAAAACACCCTGTCAAAGTCTAATCCTTCTTGACTGCCATTTTCTCCATTTCTTCACGCAACTCGTGGCTTTCAGGAGTGCTACATATTTCATCCTCTTTCAACCTCGGATTGTAGCCAACCCAGAAGGAAGCTCCTTTATAATTTTTATGTGTACCCATACCATGTATGGTACACATAATGCCGGCATCCGGGGTGGCCATCCGTCATTCGTCCATCCTTTGTCCGTCCGTTTGTCCATCCATCCATCTGTCTGTCCGGCGTCCGTATCCATTTCTTTGGCATTCGATAACTTGAAAAATATTGCTTGGATTGTCAAATTACTTTATATTTGTGTTCAGGTTACTGATGTGCTGAGCTGTATAGTTTTTGGTGTAAATCTGATAATTTGATCCTGAGATATTAACTCTTTACCCTTCAAATTGAGAATTCTTCCAATCCCTTTGGCATTCGATAACTTGAAAAATATCAATCCAATTGTCATGCTACTTTATATATATCTTCAGGTTACTGATGTTCCGAGCTGTATAGTTTTTGGTGTAAATCTGTTATTTTGATCCTGAGATATTAACCCTTTATCCTTCAAATTGAAAATTCCTCCAATCCCTTTGGCATTCGATAACTTGAAAAATATTGCTTGGATTGCCAAGTTACTTTATATATATTTGTGTTCAGGTTACTGATGTGCCGAGCTGTATAGTTTTTGGTGTAAATCTGTTATTTTGATCCTGAGGTATTAACCCTTTATCCTTCAAATTGAAAATTCCTCCAATCCCTTTGGCATGAGATAACTCAAAAAATATCAGTCCGATTGTCATGTTAATTCATATATGTGTTCAGGTTACTGATGTGCCAAGCTGTATAGTTTTTGGTGTAAATCTGATAATTTGATTAACCCTTTATCCTTCAAATTGAGAACTCCTCCAGTCCATTTCTTCGGCATGCGATAACTTAAAAAATATTAATCCAATTATCAGGTTACTTTATATATGTATTCAGGTTACTGATGTGCTGTGCTGTATAATTTTTTATGTAAATCTAATAATTTGATCCGGAGATATTAACCATTTATCCATCAAATTAGGCACTCCTCCAATCCATTTCTATATGTACCCATACCATGTATGGTGTACATAATGTTGGCATCCGGGGTGGCCCTCCGTCATACAGCTTTCTACTAGTTGCGCGTATGGGTACACATCTGACGATTTCATTGGCCTATTTTTTTCAGCCCTGTGGTCCATCCGTCTATCCATCAAACATCACAATATGGTCATTAGTGATGTATCCAAATGAATCTTCAATTTTCATCAACTTTTTTTTTTTTTGCATTAAAAACAAAGCTTATGACCCCTCATTGGAACGAGCTCATTGAGCTCATTCCAATGAGGGGTCATAAGCTTTGTTTTTAATTCAAAAAAATGAAATATATTAGTTATTGTAGAATTTTGTTTGCAACTGTCATCTTCCTTTTGTGTTAGGTGAAGGGTTAAATATAGAATATACCCATAGCAGCTTGGTGTACCAAATGTTCATCACGAGTGTTGAAGTGGTGTTAACTGCGAGCCTTTGGCAATTGGTTAACACCACAAGGGGGGAACATATGGTACACCAAGCTACTTACTTTGGGTATATTTTATTTACACCATGATCGTCAGATTAATAAGAGTTTAAATGTTAAATAAATCAATATTCACATATGTGAATTAGTTTTTGTTTACATGAGCACGGGTGGGTGGTACTTCTGCTGGCAATTTTATTGCTGAAATGAAATAGAAAATGACACTTGCAAATTATAGGGCCTTTTTCACTTTATTAACATAATAACATATTGATCGATTTATGGCTGCTTTATTAACATGAGACAATGTATGTTTGTTAATTTTTGGTATTTTATGAGGTAAACTTATTTAAAAACGAAATAAGTAATTACTGGTTTCATTTCACTCTTCATGAGGCGACGAGTGATAAATTTGACAAGTTTGCATTCAAGACGAGGTCACCAAAGGTCAACATGGATGTAATTCCACTGTAGGTGTAAATTTTAAATTCTGAAATCCCATTGTTGGCGTGTTCACCACGTTTGGTGTGTAAAGTAGGCTTTTTATATATAGATGAGTAGGTAATCATGGTATAAATATGTGTTTGCTACCATGCCTTTTTAGTTGGGATCAGTTCAACCATTCACAACTGGATTTATAATTTTGTAGAAATGACACATAATAATCATGTTTTTTTGTAATTTCTTCAGGAAATACATCTACATGTCAGATTGATTCATGGAGTGAAGAACAAGCTTTAAACTTAATCACAGTATATAAAGAAGAATATTTAAAAATCCAAGAAGGCCATCAAAATTCAAAACCCTTATGGGAAAATGTCCATAACAGACTGAGAAGTGAGAAGTTTGTCCACTCTGTCCGTAAATGTCAGAGGAAGATAATGCACTTGCGAGCTGCCTATCTGAAAAAATTGAAAAAAGAAGGAATGGGATCTGAGGAAATGAAGAAATGGCCTTATTCTGATGCCATGCTTGGTTTGCTAAACATAAAAAAAAAGTATTCTACGACAGATCCTTTTTCTAATGCTTTAAGTGATAAGCAAAGTAAGGGATGCTTATTAACCCTTTGCCAGTGCACAGGATATCAAAATTTGTTATTTTAATTATTTATTTCTCAAAATTTTTTTCTAAAAATTTCAACCAAACCATTGGAATGAGCATAGACAAGTTTGATCCAGCTGAGGGGTCACATGATATGATTTGGCTGAAATGTTTTGAAATTTAAACATTTCAGCCAAATCATATCATGTGACCCCTCAGCTGGATCAAACTTGTCTATGCTCATTCCAATGGTTTGGTTGAAATTTTTTTTTTTCGACTGCTCAATTTTTAGCTTAACTAGATCAAGTCAGGATAGGCTGTTTATTGTCATCATGCATGCGGAAGTCTGTGAGCCTGTTCACATTTTTTTTGGCACAGGCTACACCCTATACTTCTTGTCCGATCATCATGAAATTTCATATGCTGGTTTGAGGTCATGTTTCAATGAGAACGTCCCCTTGTGGTCTCGATCGGTCAACCATGACGGCCGCGAGAGCCCAAAATCTGAAAACCTGTGGCACAGTCTACAGGTCGTATTTATGAAGGGCTTTCATTGTAACTTGGTAGGATGACCCTGTATAATGTCTAGATGAGACCGTCCCCTGTTGGTTGCAATCGCTCAACCATGATGGCTGCAAGAGCCTGAAACGCAAACCTTTAGCACAGTCTACAGGTCATCGTATTTATGAAGGGATTTCATTGTAACTTGGTAGGATGACTTTATATAATGTCTAGATGAGAACGTTTTCTTTTGGTCACGATTGGTCAACCATGATGGCTGCAAGAACCCGAAACCCTAAAACTTTTATCCCAGCTTGCAGGTCGTATTTATGAACGAATTTCATTGTAACCTGGTAGGATGAACATCCCCTTTTGGTTGCAATCAGTCAACTGTGATGGCTGCAAAAGCCTGAAACCCGAAAACCTTAAGCACAGTCTACAGGTTGATCTTATCAAGGGATTTTATTGTAACTTTGTAGGATGACTCTGTATAATATCTCGATGAGAACATCCTATTTTGGCCATGATTGGTCAACTGGGACTGCCGCACAGGCATATGACCTAGATTTGTTTAGCACAGTCTACAGTTCACAATGATAAAGCAATTTCATGTAACTTGGCAGGATAACTTGGTATGAGGTCTAGATGAGACTGTCGTGTTTTGGCCATGATCGGTCAGCCGTTACCTCCACCTGGTCACTTGACCTAGATTCCTTTAGCACTGCTTACAGTTTGTTTTAATGAATGGTTTTTGTTGTATCTTGGTAGGATAACTTGGTATGATATCTAGACGTGACTCCTATTTTGGTCATTATCGGTCAACCCTGACCTAGATTCCTTTAGCAAAGTTTACAAGTTACATTTATGAAGGGATTTCATTGTAACTTGGTAGGATGACTCGTTTTGGAATGATTTTACTGTAACTTGGTAATTTTAGTTGACATAAGTTAACTGTTATGGCCACATCAGTCCAGGTCTTAATTCTTTAGTACAGTCTACACTCAAATTATTCTTATTGAAAACATAGCATGCAGGGAACAGAAATTAACATATTCTCAACTATCACAATTCTTGTCTTATTTCATAATCCTTTCATAAACATTGAAAGTAATCTTTTTCATCAAACACTACACACAATCAAATTAAGCTACAGTATCACTGACACTTTCATTAAATTTTGCCGCCGGACGTGCCTGATTTGTAAGATGAAGGGTTAACCCAAAAGCACTTAGGCAATAAACCAAAATTTCTACTACCTGTTAGTCTAGTGGTATGACTGATTTCTGGACAAGACTTTTCTGTACAGAAGTTTTACTCATTAACACTTGGGGTATGGGATTATTTATCAAAATTTCCTCTGCATTAAAACCTGTTAGCCTAATGGTGAAGGGGTGGTTCCTAGACAACTCTTCATTGCCAATATAGACATAATAAGTTGCAGGGCAACTACAAAAAATTCTCTTCCATTTATTTGTAGTTTATAATTCCAACCTCATGGAGAGCCTCTGATTAATATCAAATACTTGCCTTTAGAGTGACCTTATTCTGGAACAACAGTTGTGAGATACAGGGCTTACTGGGCTAAATGTTTTTGGGCCTGCTCTGGGAACATTGTGAATATATGGACCCAATTAAGTGATTCCTTACATCTTGCGCAGTGTGTAACCCCACAAGTACTGTATCCAGTATTTTACAACCAAAAGTTGAAAATGTAAATTTGGTGTCTATTGCCAAATGTAAATTTGGTGTCGACTATAAGTCAATTAGTCAAAAACCACAAATCCCCCCACCCCCACTCCCACTGTGAATTTCCCACTGCTAAACATCACTTCAGCCTGTCTTTTTGACATACTGTTTTGGAAATTCTCATGAGTAAAAGACAGAGTGTTTGTTTGTGTAAACTTCCATTGTGGCCTTGGACAGCCTTGAAAATTGGCGATATGTGTGATGCCATCGTTGAGCATATTTAAATTGTCATGAAAAATTAATTAATCTGTATGGTTATAGTTAGCTCCCTTGATAGACTTTTCTATGCCATTCTCTGTTCTCCTCTCAGCCCAGCCCTCCAGAGCTCTGTCAAACACAGTGTAAGGGTTTCAGAATTTTCATCAGATGTTATAACCCTTAGGGCCCGAAAATTTTATACATTTCTGCTACACTTTGACAGTCAAAATCCTGTGGCTTTGCAGAAATTTGAAGCAAGTCTTGGCTGTGAACATAGGCAGCCAAACCATTCTTACAAACAATACCAATTTACTCAGAATGTAACATGCAACTGTTCCCAAAGACTTCATGTTGTGGCACCTGTTTTGTTGGAGTATAAAGTGATCTAAGTTGGAATTAGGTCCTTAACTGTTAAGGCAAAAAAATATTTATGGAAGCGAAATTTTGTGGCCATCTGTAAATTTCCAGCATAGACTATTGTACCATTTATTCAATTAAAACCATTGCGCATCTCGATGGTTCTCTGCTCGGTTGTTCTCTCCAGGTACTCTGGCTTTCTGCACCCATAAAAGTGATTGACATGAGCTGACCCTGCCTGTCAAAAGTGTTATTAAACCCCAATAAAAAATAATTCAATTGAAAGAGGTAGCCTCTCAATTTCATATGCAGATAACAGGTCTTCAAAATCCAAATAGCAGGTCAAAACAGTATGTCAATTAAGCCAAATGATTTTTAGCTCACCTGACTGAAAGTCAGGGTGAGCTATTCTGATCACTTTTCGTCCGTCGTCCGTCGTCTGTTGTCCGTCGTCCGGTGTCCGTCGTGAAGGTGGTGTTTGGGCTTTTTCTCCCAAACCACTGGCCGCATATTAATGAAATTTCATGTGAGAAGGGGTTATGTATGCAGACTTTGATTTTTTGTCAAATTAGGTTTCGACTCACATTGAGCAGAGGGATGGGGCAAAAATGCTCCAATTCTTAAAAAATCTTCTTCTCAAGAACCGGCAATAGCAGAGACTTGATATTTGGTATGCAGCTTCCTTTTGAGGTGTAGACTCAAGTTTGTTCAAGAGAAGTTGGAGGGGTTATATTTGACGATGTTAAAGGAGGGGCAAAAATTTTTGTCCCGCCCGAAATTTCTATTTTCCAAACTGCGAGGCCGATTTGAACCAAAATTTACATGAGTGCTTATTGGGTCATAAGTACCTAATTTATGCCGAAATTTGTTTCCCCATAGCCCCGTGGGAACCACAGGAGCTAAAAATAGAAAAAAATGAAAACGCCCTTATCTCCAAAACTACACGGCACTGAGAATTCTTATTTGTTGTGAAGCTTCCTTAGGACGAACAGAATGGAATGATCAAAAAAAATTGCCATCGGTTTTATGATGGGGTAGTTTTTGGGGAGTTTGAAAAAGTGCTGAGTCAGCATTTTTTAACACTGTGGGTAATGGGAAAAACATAAGACTACTTTTCTCCGAAAGCACTGCTCCAAAAGCTTTAAAATTTCACATATAACATCTTTGGAAGATTGTTTCACATGTTTATTGAAATGAATTGCCTGGGTCGATATTTGGGCTCTCTATGGGAGCCCAAATGTTTAAATTAGTGCAGTATGAGGAGTATTTTTGAAAAATCTTCTTCTTCAGATCAAGCAATAAGAATGTTTTGATATTTGGCATGCAGCATCCTTAGGGGGGTGAGATTGAAGTTTGTTGAAGCCAAATCCCTGGGTTCATATTTAGGCTGAAAATTTGGGGTCCCGTTGCGGACTTCGAAATTTTGCACCAAAATCCGAAGAAAATTTTTTTTTGTTTTTTCTGCCTTTCGGTCAATTTTAAGACAAAAAAAAAATTTTTTTTTTTCCCCCTGAAAATTTGGGGTGCGGGTGGGACTTAGAAAATTTTGGACCAAAATGCGGAATTTTTTTTTTTTTGTTTTTTATGCATTTCTGTCAATTTTAAGACAAAAAAAAAAAATTAATTTTTCCCCTGAAAATTTGGGGTCCGGGTGGGACTTAAAAAATTTTTGACCAAAATCCAAAAAAAAATTTTTTTTTGTTTTTTCTGCGTTTTGGTCAATTTTAAGACAAAAAAAAATTTTTTTTTTTTACCCTGAAAATTTGGGGTCCAGGTGGGACTTGGAAAATTTTGGACCCAAATCCGAAAAAATTTTTCTTTGTTTTTTATGCGTTTCTGTCAATTTTAAGACAAAAAAAAAATTTTTTTTTACCCTGAAAATTTGGGGTCCGGGTGGGACTTAGAAAATTTTGGACGAAAATCCGAAAAATAAATTTTTTTGTTCTTTATGCATTTCTGTCTATTTTAAGACAAAAAAAAAAAAAAAAAAAAAAATTTTGTGTTTTTTATGCGTTTCTGTCAATTCTAAGACAAAAATAATTTTTTTTTTTTACACCGAAAATTTTGGGTCTGGGTGGGACTTCGAAAATTTTGGACCAAAATCCGGAAATTTTTGTTTTTGTTTTTTATGCATTTCGGTCAGTTTTAAGACAAAAAAAAAATTTTTTTTTTTACCCTGAATATTTGGGGTCCGGGTGGGACTTCGAAAATTTTGGACCAAAATCCATAATTTTTTTGTTTTTTGTTTTTTATGCGTTTCTGTCAATTTTAAGACAAAAAAAACATTTTTTTTTTACACCAAAAATTTTGGGTCCGGGTGGGACTTAGAAAATTTTGGACTAAAATCCGGAAATTAGTTTTAGCGTTTTTTATGCGTTTTAAGAAGAAGAAAAAAATTTAGGCTGAAAGTATTTTGTTTGGGAAAAAAATCTGTTTTTTATGTGTTTATCTCAATTTTGGGACGTTAAAGTGCAGGAACTGAAAATAGAAGGAAAATCCTGTGTATTGTGTGGGCACAATCGCTTCATCTAGTTGGTATATGCTTTTCTTAGGAGGGGCGTATGCAGCTTATTCCAGTCAAGTCCCTGGTTTGATATTTAGACTACCATGTCAGGTGAGCGCCCTCGGGCCCCCTGGGGCCTCTTGTCTGTAAACACTGTTATCAAAATTGAAATCAGTTGTCTGGCATTTTATCTGGGTATGGAGGGGACAGGTGAGGTATCTTATATGAAGTGTGTAGCACTTCATACAAAACTCAGATAATGCAACAGTTAATTTATTTCAATTCTTTGAATGAAATTTATACTAGTTTTTTTTACAAATTGCCTATATTTTATTTATACCATGATTGTCAGATTAATAAGAGTTTAAATGTTAAATAAACTAATATTCACATGTGCAAATCAGTTTTTGTTTAAATGAGCGCTGGTGGGCGGTTCTTCTGCTGGCAATTTTATCACCGAAAAGAAATAGAAAACGACATGTGCAAATTACAGGGTCTTTTTCATTTTATTAACATAATAACATACTATTTTGAGTTATGGGTGCTTTATTAACACGAGATAACATATGTTTGTTAATTTTTGGTATTTTATGAGGTAAACTTATTTAAAAACGTAATAAATAATTACTGGTTTCATTTCACTCTTCACGAGGCAATGAGTGATAAATTTAGACGAGTCTGCATTCAAGGCGAGGTCACCAAAGGTCAACATGGATGTAATTCCACTGTAGGTGTGAATTTTAACTTTTGAAATCCCCTTGCTGGTGTGTTCACCACGGTTGATGTGTAATGCTAAAATTTATATCATAGGCTTTTTATATATAGATGAGTAGGTAATCATGGTATAAATATGTGTTTGCTACTATGCCTTTTTAGTTGGGATTAGTTCAACCATTCACAACTGAATTTATAATTTTGTAAAAATGAGACTTAATAATCGTGTTTTTTGTAATTTTTTCAGGAAATACATCTACATGTCAGATTGATTCATGGAGTGAAGAACAAGCTTTAAACTTAATCATTGTATATAAAGAAGAATATTTAAAAATCCGAGAAGGCTATCAAAATCCAAAACCCTTATGGGAAAATGTCCATAACAGACTGAGAAGTGAGAAGTTTGCCCACTCTGTCAGTAAATGTCAAAGGAAGATAATGCATTTGCGAGCTGCCTATCTGAAAAAATTGAAAAAAGAAGGAATGGGCTCTGAGGAATTGAAGAAATGGCCTTATGCTGATGCCATGTTTGGTTTGCTAAGCATGAAGAAAAAGTATTGTATGACCGATCCTTTTTCTAATGCTTTAAGTGATAAGCAAAGTAAGTAACCCTTTGCCAGTGCACAGGATATCAAAATTTGTTATTTTAATTATTTTTTTCTTAAAAATTTTTGAAAAAAATTTCAACCAAACCATTGAACTGAGCATAGACAAGTTTAATCCAGTTAGGGGGTCACATGATATGATCTGGCTGAAATGTTTTGAAAAAAAGCTTTTTTTTGTCTGCTCAAATTTTTAGCTTAACTAGATCAAGTCAAGATAAGGTATTTATTGCCATCATGCGTGCGGAAGTCTGTGAGTCCATTCACATTTTCTTTGGCACAGGCTGCACCACATAGTTATTGTCCGATCATCATGATATTTCATATGCTGGTTCGAGGTTATGTTTCAGTGAGAATGTCCCCTTTTAATCATGATCGGCCAACCATGATGTCTGCGAGAGCCCAAAATTCGAAAACATTTAGCACAGTCTAAAGGTCGTATTTAGGAAGGAATTTTATTGTAACTTGGTTGGATGACCCTGTATAATGTCTAGATGAGACCGTCCCCTTTTGGTTGCGATTGGTCAACCGTGACTGCTGCAAGAGCCCAAAACCTTTAGCACAATCCCATTGTTAGACATCACTTCATAGCGTCTTTTTGAGATGCTGTTTTGGAAATTCTCATAAATAAAAGACAGAGTTCTTGTTTGCGTAAGTTTCCATTGGGGCCTTGAACAGCCTTGAAAATTGACAATACTTATGATGCCATCGTTGAGCATATTTAAATCGTCATGAAAAATTAACCTGTATGGTTATAGTTTGCTCCCTTGATAGACTTTGCTATGCCATTCTACTCTCCCCTCAGCCCAGCCCCCCGAGCTCTGTCAAACACTGTGTAAGGGTTTCAAAATTTTCATCAGATATTATAACCCTTAGGGCCTGAGAATTTTATACATTTCTACTGCACTTTGACAGTCAACATCCTTTTGCTTTGCAGAAATTTCTAGCAAGTCTTGGCTGCCAACATAGGCAGCCAAACCATTCTTTCAAACAATACCAATTTACTCAGAATGCAACTTGCAACTGTTCCCAAAGACTTCATGTTGTGGCACCTGTTTTGTTGCAGTATAAAGTGATCTAAGTTGAAATTAGGCCCTTAACTGTTAAGGCAAAACAATATTTATGGAAGCAGAATTTTGTGGCCATCTATAAATTTCCAGCATAGCCTATTACAATATTTATTCAATTAAAACCATCATGCTGCTTGATGGTTCTCTGCTTGGTGGTTCTCTCCTGGTACTCTGGCTATCTCCACCTGTAAAAGTGTCTGACATGAGCTGACCCTGTTACAACCGATAATGTTACAACGCCGCATAATGTTACACCAACGCATAATGTTACAAAAAATATAGTAAACAACCGATAATGTTATAAACTCCACATAATGTTATAACTTTTTTCAACCCGTTATGTTATAAAAATTGACGCATAATGTTATAACTTTTTTCAACCCGTTATGTTACAACAAATTAACTGATAATGTTATAACCTCTGTATACTAATTCCAGTTACAGCTATTGCAGATGGACTTTACCACTTACCATTTATTGCCTCATAAAGGTATGTAAAATTTATACTAAAGGTTTCTGCTCTGCTTAAGGCGAGGAGACACCCCCCCCCCCCCACCCCCCTCCAACTCCTGGGGATTTATCATAGAATGACCTAGTCATGTTACATAGACTCGGATTATCCTGGTAACTCAATCATGTGACGTCATTACCATGATCGTGCAGTGCCCAACACGGTGAAGGTGGCGGTGGTGGGGAGGGGTGCTATTTTATCCGGTTGGAATGTTTACCAGCATGCTATGCGTAGTCTCCTCTGCCAGAAATGTACTGTACCATAGTCCCTGACGCCTTTGGGGATGGGCAAATGCCTCTGTTTCTGCTTGTTTTGGGCATCTAAAACTCATTTGTCGCATATTTCTTAGTCATAAGAATATCTTATTGTTCATTAATTTGACATTTTAACAACTAACAGTGAACAAAAATGAGGTGGAGTTAAAAGAGGTCAAACAGTTGGATAGAGCGAGGTACATACGGTGGATGTGGCAGGTTGGTGATGTCGCACGGAAGCCGAAGAATAAGATGCGAGACTGGGTAGGAAGAGGAATGTGGTATAGGAGAATTTAAAGGGGTGGGCATGGATTCGGCTGAGAAAGAGAGGAGGTCATGGATTAATACATCAGGGTGATTGTGTAGAGAAAGCTATCTGAAAATACTGTAAGAGAGTGTAGTGCTAGACGGAATGATAATATAGATGGTGGAGATGTTGGAAGAAGTGGAAGTGATGAATTTGGGATTACAGATTCTGGAAAAGGCGGAATGACTAGAACAGGCAGTATAGGGAGAAGGATGAGATTGTGGAGGAGGAGTTGTGTTGATGTTGGTGTTGTGGCAGTGTTGAGTAATAATAATAATAATAATAATAATTTATTTATTTATTTATATAGCGCTTTTCCCATCGAAACGCTGCTCAAAACATAGGTGACGGTAACAATGCTATAATCAGTGGCCGAAGGCTGCTTGAAAGAGATAGGTTTTCAGAGCTTTGTTGAAGTGATCTGCATTTAGGGTTTTTCTAAGGTTCTGAGGGCGGGCATTCCAGAGTGAGGGAGCTGCAAAAGTGAACGATCTCTTCCCTGCCGTTGATCAAATTCGAGGTACAACAAGGAGACTCTCAGAAGCTGATCTGAGATTCCTCGACGGTGTGTGTACTTTGATGACCTGCTTAAGGTAGATTGGTGCTTTGTCGCTATGTAAGATGTTGTGTGTCACCGCCAATACCTTATACTTAATGCGAGACTCATCTGGCAGCCAATGCAGTTATGTATGTTGAAAATGAGCCATTTTGTAGGACCGCGGGGCAGGACCCCGGAAGTGACGTCATGTCACGTGATTGGGCAGTCATGTTATGTTGTCATGATAGTGCACGTGGGTGGCCATGTTGTGATGTCATTATCATGATAATAGGTGGTAGGGGTGCGTATGCGCAGAGCGTGTTGTTATGGGGACACATGATCCGTCTCACCCCAACAACCCGACAATAGATATCGAATTAATCCAAACAACCCGACAATCTTCACACAACTGACCAAACACTCCCGAAAACACTCCCAAATAAAGGTAGGATAGTACTATAAGAGAGTAGTGCTAGTCTCAAAATGAAAGCTATGAAAATGAGCGCAATGAGTATCACGTCCTTAATGAGGGTATGAGACGTATGAAGAGGTACTCATTGCGCTCATTTTCATAGCTTTCATTTTGAGATGTATGATTTTGCATGCATAGTGCTCATTTTCATAGCTTTCATTGCTTCATACGATGAAAAGGGGGATTCCGTGGGTTTAGTATCCTTAAAATATAGGATAGTATCGTTACCTAATGTCCGACCATATAATGGACGCGTAATTTATCACAGAAATGGGTTTATTACAATAATGGTTGGTTTATTACAATAGGGTTTTTTTAACTGAGAGATAAACTGGAAGGGGGAGGTGCCATCCCTGTCCGCGGAGTCCTACTGCCCCTTGCCCCTGGAGCTCCTGAAGTCCCGGTCCCTCGAGTTTCTGGCGAGTTACGAAATCGGTACTGGCAGGATTCTGGAGTGTTTTGGGGAATGTTTTCGACAGTTTCCTGAAGATTGTCGGGTTGTTTGGATAAATTCGATATCTACTGTCGGATTGTTAAGGGTGAGACAGAGCATGTGTCCCTACAACAACATGCGCTGCACATACGCACTCCTACCACCTTTTTTCATGATAATGACATCACAACATGGCCACCCACGTGCACTATCATGACAACCCAACATGACCGCCCAGTCACGTGACATGACATCACTTCCGGGGTCCTGCCCCGGGGTCCTACAAAATGGCTCATTTTCAAGATACATAACTACTCAACACCATCACCAACACCGCCACAGCACCAACATCAACACAACTCCTCCTCCACAATCTCATCCTTCTCCCTATACTGCCTGTTCTAGTCATTCCGCCTTTTCCAGAATCTGTAATCCCAAATTCATCACTTCCACTTCTTTCAACATCTCCACCATCTATATTATCATACCGTCTAGCACTACTCTCTTATAGTATTCTCAGATAGCCTTCTTTGAACAATCAGCTTGATGTACTAATCCATGACCTCCTCTCTTTCTCAGCCTAATCACTGCCCACCCATTTTAGTCCTCCTAAACCCCATTCCTCTTCCTACCCAGTCTCGCATCTTATTCTTCAGCTTCCGTGCTTCACTACCAACCCTCCACATCCACTATATGTACCTCGCTCCATCCAACTTTTTGACCTCTTTTAACTCCACCTCATTTTTATTCACTGTTAGTTGTTAAAATGTCAAATTAATGAACAATAAGATATTCTTATGACTAAGAAATATGCGACAAATGAGTTTTAGATGCCCAAAACAAGAAGAAACAGAGGCATTTGCCCATCCCCAAAGGCGTTAGGGGACTATGGTGCACTACATTGCTGGAAGCGGAGATTACGCATGTTGGTCAATGTACCAACCGGATAAAATAGTACCCCTCCTCCACCACCCCCCGCCTTCACCATGTTGGGCACTGGATGATCATGGTAATGACGTCACACGATTCAGTTACCAGGATAATCCGCGTCTATGTAATGTGACTAGGTCATTCTATGATAAATCCCCGGGAGTTGGGGGGGGGGGGGGGGGGTCTCCTTGTCCTAACCAGAGCAAAAACCTTTAGTATAAATATTACATACCTTTATGCGGCAATAAATGGTAAGTGGTAAAGTCCATCTGCAATAGCTGTAACTGGAAATTAGTATACAGAAGTTATAACATTATCGGTTAATTTGTTGTAACATAACGGGTTGAAAAAAGTTATAGCATTATGCGTCGATTTTTATAACATAACGGGTTGAAAAAAGTTATAACATTATGCAGAGTTTATAACATTATCGGTTGTTTACTACATTTTTTGTAACATTATGCGTTGGTGTAACATTATGCAACGTTGTAACATTATCGGTTGTAACAGACCCTGCCTGTCAAAAGTGTTATTAAACCCCAATAAAAAATAATTCAATTAAAAGAGGTGGCCTCTCAGTCCCATATGCAGATAACAGGTCTTCATAATCTCAAGGCAAATCCAAATGGAAGGTCCAACAGTATGTCAATTAAGCCAAATGATTTTCTGTTAACAATGTTATAAAAATTGAAATCAGTTGTCTGGCATTTTATCTGGGTATGGAAGGGACAGGTGAGGTATCTTTTTTGAAATGTGTAGCACTTCATACAAAACTCAGATAATGCAACAGCTAATTTATTTCAATTCTTTGAATGAAATTTACAGTATTTTTTTTTTACAAATTGCCTGAACATGCCCTCCCTACTAAATTTACTTTGTATATGTTTGTCTCTTTGAATTGGTGTTACTGGCATTTCAAATGACTGCTTTATAGTTTTCAACAAATGCCAATACATGCTGTTTCTGGAAAAATAGTGTGAACTACTTACATTAGTACTAACTGGCACTTTTATTTATGAGCTTCATAATGAATGTACCATTGCCTGATTTCAATAGTGACTCACTTTTCACTGAACAATTACGAATGATTGTATTTTTACACTGTAAACCAATGGCCCAGACTAGCTGGTGCTTAACTCAAAGTTATTAAGGGCCAAACACAAATTTTGAACCCCCAATCCCCCACATTTGCTTGCAAAACTGAAAATTAAAAGTCCTATCGGGCCCTCCATACATCTACTCTCCACACATGCGCAGATGCCAGGAAGTAACCGGAATTGGCACCAACATCATTCTTTGTTTGGCCCTAAAAGTCATCAACAATGAAATGACATCTGTGCTTTGAAATCTCCTTTTTAGCTCAACTTTGACGAAGTCAAATTTGAGCTATTGTCATGGCCCGTCGTCCGTCGTCCATCTGTCCGTCCGTCCGTCTGGCCGTCTGTCCGTCTGTCCGTACGTCAACAATTGGCTATGGCTCGGGCTAGAGGTCGTATTTATGAACCGATCTTTACGAAACTTCTTGTGTATCTTTGTTATGACCCTGGGACGGGAACGAGTGTTTTTAGGTGTGGTCCAAAATTCAAGATGGCTGCCAGTGGCCATTTTGTACCGATGATGCAAAAATTAGTTTTTTGTACAGAACTTCTGTATGAAAGTTCTGATTTGAATAAAGTTTTGTATAAATGTTTAGTACCATGGGATACATCACATATAATACGGGTTTTTTTCTCGTGCGTAAATTATGCAAATTAGACTGACTTTGATTTATTTAGTGTTACTTTCAGAGCTGTAAGTGCCAAGCTGCTATGGCTCGGGCTAGAGGCCGTATTTATGAACCGATCTTTACGAAACTTCTTGGGTACCTTTGCTATGACCGTGGGACGAGAACGAGTGTTTTTGGGTGCGGTCCGAAATTCAAGATGGCTGCCAGCTGCCATTTTGTACCGACGATGCAGAAATCTGTTTTTTGTACAGAACTTCCATATGAAAGCTCTGATTTGAATAATTTTTTGTATGAATGTTTAGTACCATGGGATACATCACATATAATACGGGTTTTTTTCTCGTACGTAAATTATGCAAATTAGACTAATTTTGATGTTTTTTGGGGTTACTTTCAGCACTGTAGGTGCAAATGCCAATACGGCTCGGGCTAGAGGCTGTATTTATGAACCGATCTTTACGAAACTTCTTGGGTACCTTTTGTATCACCGTGGGACGAGAACGAGTGTTTTTGGGTCCGGTCCGAACTTCAAGATGGCCGATGGCAGCCATTTTGTACAAAATTAGGTGCAATCAGATTTTTGCACAGAACTTCCATATGAAAGCCCTGATTTGAACAATTTTTTTGTGTAAATGTTTAGTACCATGGGATGCATCACATATAATACGGGTTTTTTTCTCGTGCAGAAATTATGCAAATTAGATGAACTTTGATTTTTTCAGTGCGACTTACACACAGTAAGTACACATGTCAATACGGCTCAGACTAGAGTCTGTATTTATGAACTGATCTTCACGAAATGTCTTGGGTACCTTTGTTATCACCTTGGGACGAGAACGAGTGTTTCTGGGTGCGGTCTAAAATTCAAGATGGCTGCCAGTGGCCATTTTGTACCGAAATTAGGTCTAATCAGTTTTTTGTACACAACTTCTATACAGCTCAGACTGGAGGCCATATTTATGAACCAATCTTTACGAAACTTCTTGGGTACCTTTGTTATCACCGTGGGATGAGAGCGAGTGTTTTTGGGTGTGTTCCGAAATTCAAGATGGCCACCAGCAGCCATTTTGTACCAAAATTAGTGCAATCAGTCTTTTGTATAGAACTTCTGTATGAAAGTTCTGATTTGAATAAATTTTTGTATGAATGTTTAGTAACATGGAATACATCACATATTGTAAGGGGTTTTTTTCGTGCAGAAATTATGCAAATTAGATGAACTTTGATTTATTCAGTGCAACTTACACAATGTAAGCACACATGTCAATACGGCTCAGGGTAGAGGCTGTATTTATGAACCGATCTTCACAAAACTTCTTGGGTACCTTTGTTATCTCCTTGGGATGAGAATGAGTGTTTCTGGGTACGGTCCAAAATTCAAGATGGCTGCCAGTGGCCATTTTGTACCGAAATTAGGTCCAATCAGTTTTTTGTCACAAGTTCTATACAGCTCGTATTTATGAACTGATCTTCACAAAACTTCTTGAGTACTTTTGTTTTCACCTTGGGACAGGAACGAGTGTGTTTTGGGGTGCCTTTGTTATCACTGTGCTATGAGAACAAATATTTTGGGGTTCAGTCAGACCCACTCTGGGACTCAAAGATTTCTTTTCTAGTTCAGCATCTGACTGTCACCCACCTTTACAATACTTTACCTATACATTTGTTACAGGCAACGGTCAGTATTTATGTACAGACCGTTACAATACTTTATATGTACCTTTGTTATCAGGTCATTACCTAGATGTTTGTCATTGCTGTGTCACATACTATACATGTACATGTCTTTGTCTTGACAAGTTGAGCTACAGTGTCATTGACACTTTCATTTGAGGATGCCAGACACAAATCAGTGCAAGAATTGGTGGATACAAGGCTGTTATCGGATGAAGGAAGTGTTCAACAGTGGTTTTGGATATTCACGGCTGTAACTTTATAAATTTTATAAAATTATTTTATGTTTCCCAATTTCGGGACATATGCCTGACGTTATCATTTTTAAAAATGATTATTCCACTGTGTGTTAAGTATTCCTTCCCTATCCTTCCATGAACCCGTCCTGTTAAACTCTTAAGCTTTTTGGCTGTTTTTTATTGAAATGTTTTTTTTAAATTTCTTGGGAATTTAACATTTATTAGCTCACCTGACTGAAAGTCAGGGTGAGCTTTTCTGATCACTTTTCGTCCGTCGTCCGTCGTCCATCGTCCGTCGTCCGGCGTGAAGGTGGTGTTTGGGTCTTTTTCTTCCAAACCACTGGCCGCATGTTAATGAAATTTCATGTGAGTAGGGGTTATATAGCGGCATTTTGATTTTTGGGCAAATTAGGTTTCGGCTCATATTGAGCAGAGGGGTGGGGCAAAAATGCTCCAATTCTTAAAAAATCTTCTTCTCAAGAACCAGCAATAGCAGAGACTTGATATTTGGTATGCAGCTTCCTTTTGAGGTGTAGACTCAAGTTTGTTCAAGAGAAGTTTGTAGGTCTATACTTGGCGATGTTATGGGAGGAGCAAAAATTTTGGCCCCACCCCAAATTTCTATTTTTTAAACCGAGAGGCCAATTTGAACCAAATTTTATGTGAGGGCTTATTGGGTCATAAGTACCTAATTTATGCAGAAATTTTTTTTCCTGTAGCCCCGTGGGAACCACAGGAGCTAAAAATAGAAAAAAATTAAAACGCCTATATCTCAAAAACTGCATGGCAGTGAGAATTTTTATTTGGTGTGAAGCTTTCTTGGGACCAACAGAAAGGATTGGTAAAAAAAAATTGCTATCGGTTTTATCATAGGGTACTTTTTCGGGACTCTGAAAAAGTGCTGAGTCAGTATTTTTTAACACAGTAGGCAATGGGAAAAAAATAAAGAATTGTTTTCTTCCAAACCACTGCTCTAAAAGCTTTCATATTTTACATATAACATCTTTGGAACATTGATTCACATATTTGTAGAAATCAAATTCCTCGGTCCATATTTGGGTTCCCTATGGGAACCCAAATGTTCAAATTAGTGCAATATGAGGGATATATTTTAAAAATCTTCTTCTTCGGATCCACAAATCAGAATCTTTTGATATTTGCTATGCATCATCCTTAGGGGGGTGAGATTGATGTTTGTTCAAGCCAAGTCCCTGAGTTCATATTTGGACTCCCTTTGGGAACCCAAATTGTAACTTAGTGCAATACGAGGTATATTCTTTTAAAATCTTCTTCTTCGCATCCACCGGTCAGAATCTTTTGATATTTGGTATACAGTATGCTTAGGGAGGTGAGATTCAAGTTTGTTCAAGTCAAGTCCTTCGGCTCATATTTGGTCTCCCTGTGGGAGCCCAAATTATAACTTAGTTCAATATGAGGAATATTCTTTAAAAAAAAATTTTTTTTCAGATCCACCAGTCAAAATGTTTTGATATTTGATGTACAGCATTCTTAGGGGCTGAGAGTGAAGTTTGGTAAAGCCAAGTACCTGGGTTCATATTTGGGCTCACTGTGGGAGCCCAAATTATACCAAAATTTTTATTTTCCAAACCAAAAAGTCGATTTGAACCAAATTTGATATGAGGGCTTATTGGGTCATAAGTACCTAATTTATGCCGAAAATTGTTTTCCTGTCCCCCACGGGAACTGCAGGAGCTAAAAAAATTTTTTCTTTTTAAATGCCCATATCTCCAGAACTACATGGCACTGAGAATTTTTATATGGTGTGAAGCTTCCTTAGGACCGGAAGAAAAAAATGGTAAAAATTTTATCATAAGGTTCTTTTCTAGGACTAAAAGTGCCGAGTCATCATTTTTTAACAGTGTACATGGCACTGAGAATTTTTATACAATGTGAAGCTTCCTTAGGGCCGGGAGAAAGGAATGGTGAAAAAAAGGCCATTGGTTTTATCATAAGTACTTTTCCAGGACTAAAAGTGCCGAGTCATCATTTTTTAACACTGTAGGTAATGGGAATAACGTTGAATAATCTTCTTCTCCCAAACCACTGCTTCAGAAGCTTTTGTTTTTGGGTTCCCTATGGGAGCCCAATGTATAACTTAATTCAGTATGAGAAATATTCTTAAAAAATCTTTTTTTTCTGATACTCCTCTCAGAATCTTTTGATATTTGATTTTTAGTTTTCTTAGAAGCGGCAAATTGAAATTTGTTCAAGTTCTGGTTTATTGATAAAATTGGGCCCAGTAACCAATTCCTGCGTTGAAAGCCCTGTAAAGTGGGCAGTAATAGGCATAAACGATTGACCAAACCTGATATTATAATTATGCCTCTGTAATGATGTAGCCTTAGAAAGTGACCTTAAATTCCAATAAATAAATAGATAAATTATTGAGTACCCAATATGGGGATCTAACATATGAACACTCTGGGTTACTAAGTAGAGAAAACACTTTTATGTTGAAAAACTGATAATAACCACAAGGCAGAATCCCTTGCTATTTTGGTGATATGACTCGGCCGGTATCAGGTGAGTGCCCTCAGGCCCCGTGGGGCCTCTTGTTACAGAATATTATTCTGTTTCTTCCCCAGAGTTACGTCCTCACCCAAGCGGTGTTAGGCCGTTTAGTCTTGCATCTATCAATGTATCGTTTTTTCTTCGTATGAAGATCTAGCTTTGCATTTGATAGCATTTCAATTGGTTCTGATTTTGGGCCTTTTTGTGTGCCTTATGTCTTGTTTACATTGAGATTGTTTACATTGTCAGCATCCTCATATTTAGGTAGTTTCTTATATTCTTTTACTGTAATGTACTGTAGAATACATGGATTATTATTCTGGTAGTGTAGTGTAGCTCATAAAATTTTGGATTTTGTCCATGCTTTGGCTCTATCGGCATGCACTCTTCATGTTCCCTTTGGGAACTTGGGCATTTTTCAGAATTTTTTTTTGTTTACAAAAATATTTTGAATTTAATTATGATTGTTATTATTCATGTATCTCAGTTATATATATATATTGTTGTGGAGTTTGGAGGACTGATATCACCTTTAGTTGATACACTCCTGCGGACTCTTGTCATTCTTGTGTAGCACTGGGATGACTGATGTTGGAGTCGGGTGTCGCGGTACGTTGTTGGTGGTGAGGTTCTGAGGATCAGAGCCTCTTACCGCATTTTAATTCATTCTGCCAGTTTCTATTTCAGAGGAACATGAACATGGTGATGATATTCTGACACCCATCCAAGTGTGCTACCGTCATCGTGCTCCGTGGAGCATACAGAGCTAGCTGCAGTGCTCATTATTGCAAGAGTTAGGGCCTTTGGGTAAAGGTTTTAATCTCTTGCAAGCAGCTAGCTCAACCGGTGAAGCGGTACTCCGTCCATGGGTGCCGTGACGCCGGGTAAGTCCATTACGGTCTAAGAGGTGGATATAATATAAATAGCTCACCCAGCGACAACGGAAATAGGGAGGAAATAGGGAGGAAGTCTGCAAGTTCTGGTACTCGGAGAGGTCTGATAGACCGCGAGTGGGAGAGGCCCCCCTCTCTAATATAGCAACGTCTGGGGTCGGATGTTGTTTTTAGAAACTTGCACAAGCCGGAGCATATGTTGCCCTCCACTCGGGACACTCTGTTTAGTCAGCAGCCGGGGTCGGCTTCTGTCAAGGCTTCCTCCGCTACATTTCACAAGACTGAAATGAAGTTTTCCGGTTGGAAACTTGCATAGGACGGAGCATATGTCCGCCCGCCACTCTGGACGCTCCGTCTAGTCTGCAGCTGGGGTCGGCTTCAGTCGCGGCTTCCTCTGCTACGTTATTTAAGCACACACGACCGCATCTTAGCTACCCGACTTCCGATATCCAGCCTGCTGCACGAAGAAGGAGCCACTCTTCGCCTGTGACGTCGGACCATCCGGTAGCTAGGGATATGAGGCCTTGATCATCTGGACGCTCAGAGAAAGGATCTGTTTCCGACACACCGTCCCAGGAGCAGAATGCGGCTAAGGAATGGAATGGCTAAGGAATGGAAATCCGCTGCTCCTCAGGCATCGATGACAGACTTGCTGTTGCAGATTGCGCAGCTAATCGCAGCATCCCAGCAAGTGCAGATGCAGCCTTCCTCAGACTCAGAATCTGAGCTGTTGGACGGTGCTGGGTCGTTCCAGGCGTCTGTTTGCACAGATGCAGTGGACCGAGATTCGCAACTGATTCTCTCGGATGGTAAAAGGGATAAGGAAGAGGATTACCCTTCCCTTTCGGAACAGTATGTGGTTGCGATGGCTTTCATCCATCAATACTACCCTGCTTTTGTCTGCTGAATCAGAATGCTGCGACGACAAGAGAGAAAGCGTTGGCGTCGTTAGTCTCAGACTTTATCTGGACAAAAAGAAAGTCCTTTCTTTTCTGGTTCAGTTTATGCAGGTGTTGCAGGCCTTTGACCATATAGATGACGCCGTATTTATCCTCTTGAGTGTGAGGAAGAAGGCAGTTTCTTATCTTCCGTATACATACCGTTTTTTGGACCACGTTCATTTAAAAATGGCCGGGAAAGATGTTCAAAGAGTTCTTCTGCGTTTGGATGAGCAGGCCGGGAATCTAGAGGTATCCTTACCTGTATCATTCACTATTTGCTCAGACGCAATTGAGACAGCAATTTCTTCAAATAGAGTGAATTTGGACGTTATGTCTTACGCAGATCACCTTAAAGAGCTATGGCGCAACGTCTCAAGGGAAAGGAATTTTGAGGATGTTTGTACCTCTCTTAGAGGTCTTTCCAGGGCAATTATGTATACCACATATAACTCTGCCCTAACAATGGCTAATCTGGAGTTAATTAGACATGATGCTGCCCTTACGTTGTCATCACTGATAAGATGACAAGGTGAAAAGCTCTCTCCGAGTCGCTCCGATTTCCGGACATTTTATTTTCGACAACTAGCTTTCGGTAGTCGATGAACAGGCTACTAAGAAAGCATCTAGTGCTCTGCTTTTGAAGTCTGCGTATCAATGACCCGCTTTAGCAGACAAGAGTAAAGGAGGGCGTTCCAGACAAAAATCGTCAAAAGGAAACTCCTCACGAGGGTACAAGAAACCCTCTTATAATTACTCTGGAGGTCGTCAGTATAGCAACTCGAAAAAGGGGTGTAGGTCTGATCCGGACTAGAGGTCAGATGCCCCTGGACCGACGAGATGAGGTTTTTCGTGGGGTGGACGTGGTTCCTCCTCCCATAAGCCTCACAGGTCATACAGGTGATGGTTTAGACCTCTATTGCTGGCCAGTTGGCGGAAGGTTATGAAGCTCCGCAAAAAACTGGATAACAATCACGGAAGATCAGTGGGTGAAAAGTGTAGTCTCGGATGGCTTACGGCTATCATTCCGAGTAAAACCCCACTAGCAAGTTGTCCGCGTGGGATAAATCTTCCATTAAATTCTTGCATAAGAGAGTTTCTCCTACCGGAGGTATAAGCTCTCTTATCAAGGAAGCAATGCAGGTCATTGAGAATTAGGATTTTCAAGATTTTTACAATCACCTGTTCCTCGTACCAAAGCCAGATGGCTCGTTCCGACCGGTAATAGACTTGAGCTGGATAACAAGTTTATCCTGGCTCTAAAAGTTTATTTATGGAAATAATTCAGTCGGTAAAAGTGAGCATTTGAGTGTTGACTATGTGGCAAGCATAGATTAAGGATCCGTACTTTCATGTCCTGGTACATCCAGCATTCTAAAAGTACCTGCGGTCCGCCGTACAAGGGAAGGTGTACCAGTTCAGAACAATATGATTTGGTCTGAATCTGGCCCCCTGGGCGTTTCACTCGAATAATGAACTCGGTAATGTCTTACTTACGTGCTCATTTGTCTGCGGTAACGTCGGCTTACTTGGATGACCTTCTACAGGGATACGGCAACAGAATTATTCTTCAGAACGATGTTCAGAGACTGCTTCTATTACTCCGACGTCTCAATTTCATCATAAACGAGAAAAAGTTCACTTGGGATTGAGCTTTGAGACTCACAACAATCTGGTTTGCCTGCTGTGACCCAGAGCGAATTTAGTCAGTTGTTATGCTCGCTTTTGTCTACACTCAGACACATTAATAGTGAGGGAATTCATGCGACTGTTGGAGTTGTGCGGAGCGGATGTGGATCTCATTCCAATGGGCTGCCTTCGCGCATGTCCCCTCCAGATGTTCTTTACTCAAAACTGTAGTGTGAAGATGCTTTCGCTTGAATCAGTATTGTTTTAACAGACCTAGTAAAACAAGGGTTCAATTTGGCAGATATTCAGTGGTTAACTCAGGGAGTTACGCTTCAACTGCCGGATCCGCCTTTCACGAATATGACTGATGTGAGTCTGACGGGTTGGGGCATGACCCTAAGTCCCACAGTCTTGAGATGTCAGTGTCTTTGGGACCCTTGGTTCCAGGAGAGACACATAAACATCAACGAGATGATGTTAATTAGCTAGAGCTACAACATTTGATTAACATAATTAAGGACGTCCATGTTCAATTTGGTCGGGCAACTCAACAGTAGTAGCGTACATCAGGAACCAGGGCGGCAACCATTCATTTCCGTTATGCCAACTAACGGAGAAGATTTTCCTAATACGTCATGAATCATCGTGTTCATCTTTTTATCCATCATATACCAGGTCGTCTGTACGCACTAGCAGACTCGCTCTCTCGGAAAGGTCGATGTTGCAATTGGAATGGACGCTCAACAAGCGAGTATTTGGACAGTTTTGCTGCCAGAGGGATCGCCCCATGATAGATTCGTTTGCAATCATTTACTGTCATTTGTGTCGCCATACCCAGACCATTGAGCGCATGCAGTAGACACTCTGCCAATCTCGTGGGGATGGATGATAGGATACGAGTATCCTCCAATTTATCTGATTCAGTAGATTACGTTTAAAATCAAACAGTCTCATTGTGAATCCTACTAGTAGCACCTCTGTCGTCACAGAAACCTTGGATCAGTCTTCTCAAGTGTCTGTTATGGGACGTTCCCCAGAAGCTTCCTCCACGAGAGGACCTTCTTTATCAGGGGAAGTTTTTGTTCTTCACGTCCTCTCCGCCCATAGTGGCATAATGGAGTCTGTTAGATGTGAGGTAACCATTGTGGTTCCTATATTATTTGATAACTAACACAAGAACGATTAAATAATGCGGGTGAGGAGGGTTCGATATGACTTCGAATCCCCACACACACACACACACACACCTCCAATGTGTTTAGAGGCAATTACTGGGCAAGACATAGTTTTCTTCCCGCAAGCCTCATATAAGTTTAAATACATACATGCATTTCTTCACTTTTCGATTGGCAGCTGGGTCGTGTTCTATGGCGACCTCATGGGCACATCCACTTTTTAGTTGGATTGGTTTCCTGTGATTATTTGTCTATATGTCATATACAAGAGCATATTTCATCCTAATTAAATTGCTAGTCTTTGGGTACCTCGGAGGCTGCATAACTAGTTAACTGGTATTCAGATGATTACATGCAGGATTTTAATGCTCATGCGCATAATAATTATTAGGCTGACCCTTTATTGTATATTATGGACCTTTGAAATTATGAATTATTTCGGGGGCGGTCCATGTCGGAGCCTGTTAATCATACCTACTTCCATTTCTAGATCCAGGTTTCTATTAATGTCTGTACTCATCTCATATATTCCCACGCTTATAGTGTCATAGCTTTTGGATAGTACACGTCTCGGAGTGTTGTTACTGGAATTTATTGTACACCTGAATGGGGTCGCATGTGGGTTACCTCGGAAGTGTGTTTACTCTCCAGAGATCATTCATTATGGTTCAATTGAACATGTGTATGTTATATATTATATCACCGGTTTTCAACATATCTGCGTATGCCGTCTGCGGTGTACGTTATATAGTGGGCAATATTAATTACTGGGATTGTTGCTATAGCCTTAACTTCTGAAGTGGCATTAAGCACCATTTATTATATCCTGCATACAGCTGGAGTTTTATTGTGTATGGCATATGTTTGTGGGGAATATTCTCTCATTCTCAAATACACCATCCTAATTTTTGGGGCTTAGTCCGGGCTAACCTTAAAAATTGGGAACTCATTACATCCAATTAGCATAGTCTTCATGCTAAGTATACGGAATTACTTGAACTGGGCTCCTTTTGTATGATATGTCTTCTCTATTACTGTATAGAGAGACATACATGTAATTCCTAATAATTTTATTTTTCTTTCACCTTGGATTACAGGATTGAAACTATGTTGATCTACTAATTCTGAAGTCCTAGGCCCTCCACCTTTTTACGATTCAGCTAGTCTGGGCCATTGGTTTACAGTGAAAAATATTATAAATTTACAGTAATTTGTATATTTTTATACTTACCAATGGCCCAGATGGAGATGGCCCTCCCATGAGTGGGCACTCGTACTTCCCCGCTGAATTTTTATGTAGTACTCTCTTTTGCAAAGAATGATGTTGGTGCCAATTCCGGTCACTTCCTGACGTCTGGGCATGCGCAGAGAGTAAATGTATGGAAGGCCAGATAGGACTTTTAATTTTCAGTTTTGTAAGCAAATTTTGGGGATTTGGGGGGCAGGAGGGGGTCAAAATTTGTGTTTGGCCCTTAATAACTTTGAGTTGAGCACCAGCTAGTCTGGGCCATTGGTAAGTATAAAAATATACAAATTACTGTAAATTTATAATTTTTTTTGGCTGATGGGTGATGAAAAATTAAAAAAACACATTTAGGCGATAGGATCAGCATTCATGACACTCAGCAAGTTGTGAAAAACTTGTCTTGACCAATCCTGTGCAAGCAAATTGGCAGGATTTAATCCAGGACCATTTAAAGTGAATTTCTATGCAGGGATTCTTCTGCGTTCTTTTGGAAAAGGGTCTGGTACCCGTGCGTTTGGGAAAATTCACTGCACGAAATATCCAATTGGGAATTCATTTTGGAGTAGAAACTTTTAAAAACTGGGAAATATTTTGCCTTTAAATTGGACCATTAATACAAAAGGACTGGAGATATTCATGCATTTTTGCTACTCTTTGATAGGCTACATTCTGTGCTGGTTGCCTATACAGGCTGCCTACACTTGCCTAGACACAACTGACAAGATTCTTAAAATGTAACTTGCAAGAGTATCTAAGATGCCAGGGTTTCCGTTGGGGGAAAGGGAATGAGGCTGTTTTTGCGTGGTGACTGATGATCGTCAGTACCACGCGCCGACCATGGTTCAGCCTGCGGTAGGAAAATTTTCAATTCCAGAATCCCAAAACCCGTATTTCTTGCATCTGAGAGGATATTTTGCGTCTTTCTTCTTTCTACGGAGATATATCTGTCCAATTTTACACATTGACAGCCAGTAATTTCCGATGAATAAGACGTAAATAAGAGAAAATGGTTGCTCAACTGAAAAATAATTCATAGTATACGTGACTTTCCATTCGCCCAGGGTGTTTTGTCCCAATAAAACTGTCGAGCCTTGGCATTTTCATTGGGCCTAAACATCCAGGGTGAATAGAAAGTGTTTGTAGGAAGCGAAGATTCGCCCATAATTTAAAAATTCAATTTTAAATTGGGGGCGAAATGACGCTTGTGAGATATTTTAGCAGACACAAGCACTGCGCAAAAATCTGATTGCACATGCATGGTACAAATTTTGACGTTTGTGGCCACTGTAAAAACGAATACTAAAGTAGACTTGGGTTCGGTAAATCTCTACTTTAGAAAAACATTGCGGGTAAAATAGCTGAGATCTTACCAATTTTTCCCGACAAACACACCAAATTTATATCTGTGCAGAATTTCTGAACTCCTGATTCTTGCGGTCAAGTCGAAAAAAGACAGAGGCTGGTCTTTTTCTGTGTTCACTGATTCCAATTGGTTAATCCCGGTCACATGAGGGCTCAGAGTGGTGGAAATCATCTTCACAGCTGGAAGAGGTCCCGGAGAGTTCTGGAAGTCTTTCCTGGTTCACAGACTGCCTCTGATGGCGTCACGCGAGTGGGATTATATAGCAATTCTACAACAATCCTCGATATTACTATTGTTTGATGTCTTTGATGTTGAAAAACTGCTTTGAAATCAATTACTCTCCAGGTGCTGCGACAGAACGGTAAAATGGACGTGCGTTTTGTTGTCAATGAAATATGTGTACAGAAATCAGCAAAAGAAGTTTAGAAATGGCAATTCTACAAGCTAGGAACTAAATGTATTCTTGTGGGACGGGCAGATCATGGCGAATGTCAAAAATTCTGTTATGTCGGGAAGGTGACGTGGCAGGGGAATGTGGCCATTTGACGACCGCTGTACCGGTATAGTGGAAACCCTGGATGCCTGTTTGGTCAAATGGTTTCAACACTCCAGTGGGTTAGTAGTTATTGGTTTTCTGAGGGCTTATGACTGCGCAGTTCAAGACACCAGTTGTGAATTAACTTTTTATTTGAGTGGTGAATGAGATTGGGAAATTTAATTATTTATTTATTATTAGGGTTTAACGACCCTTTCAACAGCTAGGGTCACCTTGTGTCTGACAGTTTTACGGGTGGAGGAAGCCGGAGTACCCATAGAGAACCACCAAGCAATGGTGAATAACTGCCAGAGTCCCCAACGTACTCACTCCATACAAGCAGGATTTGCATTAGTTGAAGACAAGTGTACCATCTACTTGCCCAAGGATACAACATATTTGCCACAGGTGGGATTCCAACCGAGGACCTCTTGGCTTGTAGCCTGCAACTCTATCTACTGAGCCAGCACACCACTATTGGGAAATTTATGGTCGGAATTTGGAAAAAATTATGCCCAAACTCCATTGGGAAAGGGTCCTATATTCATCCCCAGCAGCTACCCAAATTAATCCCTTCTCTGTCATTCCCAGGGTGAAATGGGCAGTGAAATTCTCATTTGAACTTACCATGGTTTTCTTGATCTACCATCTACCAGTGATCGAACCCAATCAGCACTGAGTCCAACTACTGAACATATTACATACATACCTGGAGGTAATCCTGAAAATAAGCAATCTGTCATTTGTAGAATGAGGTCCCCAGAGGGTGAATTTGCTGATACTACCCCATACAGTGTGCCAATTTCTCCTCCCGGTACCTCTTACTGTATAGGTTTGAGACCTTGATTCACATTGAGGTTCACAGAGGGTAAATTTAGTGATGCTACCCTGCTTTACAGGGTAGCACCACCAAATTCACCTTCTGGTGTCCTCATTCTGAAGATGACAGTCTGCTTATTTTCAGGCTTGCCCAGAGGCACTAAACTGCCTCAGCTTATGATTTCCCATGGTCTTATATAGGGCGAGTTTTCAGTGTTGCTTTAAAAATCTTCAATTCCATGGAGCTCTGTATTTCTGGGGTGCCCACTGATCCCTATACAACTGGATTGCTGGAACGGTTGTTGGTCACGTACTGAAAGGTGTCTCTCCATGGCCACCATCTTGGAATGTGTGGTGGGAAGTTGCCTATAAATGAACAATGCTCAACAGAAAAAATTCTCAAAGGTTTTCAGATTTCCAATGCTTCACAATTAACGTTTATGTTTTAAATGATATAATTTGATATATGTAGAAAGTATTTTAGCTGTGACGAGCAGCTCTATATGTGGCACTGTCGGTCGGTCGGTCGGTCGGTCGGTCTATCGATCGGTCTGTCACCAACAAGTTTAAAAAACACCATAACTCCTAAAATACTTAATGGAATGACACCATACTTGGTATGCAAGTGTATCTTCATGGTGCCTACACCCTCTCAATAGTGCATGTCATTCGGATAATTTCTGTCACATTTATGGACTTGTCACCAACGAGTTTTTTTTGTCACCAACAAGTTTTTTTGTCACCAGCGAGTTTTAAAACATCATTGGCATTGCACGAATCGTCGCAGCTTCGACACTGTGACAGTGCACTCTAGTTATACTATAAACCAATGGCCCAGACTAGCTGGTGCAAACTCAAAGTTATCAAGGGCCAAACACATATTTTGAACCACCCAATCCCCCAAATTTGCTTGCAAAACCGAAAATTAAGTCCTCTCTGGTCCTCCATACTTTTACTCTCTGCGCATGCACAACCATCAGGAATTGGCGCAAACTTCATTCCTTGTTTGGCCCTAAAGTCAGCAACAATGAACTGACATCTGTGCTTTAAAATCTCCTTTTTTGAGGATGCCAGACACAAATCAAAGCAAGAATTGGTGAATCCAAGGCTGTTATTGGATGATGGAAGTGTTCAACGGTGGTTTTAGACGTTCAGGGCTGTAACTTTATAATAATTATAAAATTATTTCATGTTTCCCAATTTTGGGACATACGCCTGACGTCATCATTTTTGATAATGATTATTCCACTGTTTGTTAAGTATTCCTTCCCAATCCTTCCATGAACCCTTCCTTTTAAACTCTTAAGCTTTTTGGCTATTTTTTATTGAAATTTTTTATTAAATTTCTTGGGAGTTTAACATGTATTACAGAATATTTATTCTTCTTTTCCCTATGGTTAAGTCCTCACCCTAGGGTGTTAGGTCGTTTAGTCTTGCATCTTCTATCCATTGCATCGTTTTTTCATCGTAGGAAGATCTAGCTTTGCATCTGGTAGCATTTAAATTGGTTTCTGACTTTGGGCCTTTTTGTGTGCCTGATGTCTTGTTTCCAGGTTTTCATTGACGTTGTTTACATTGACAACATCCTCAGATATAGGTAGTATTTTATATTCTATTACTGTAGAATTACGGTAGGATACATGGATTATTATTCTGGTAGTGTAGCTCAATAAATTTGGATTTGGTCTTCACTTAGGCTCTATTGGGATTCCTTTGGGCTCTTAATGTTCCCTTTGGGAACTTAAGCATTTTTTTAAAAAATATTTTGAATTTAATTTTGATTGCTATTATTCATGTATCTTAATTATATATTTTGTTGTGGAGTTTGGAAGAGTGATAACGACTTTAGTCGATGCACTTCTGCGGACTCTTGTCAGACTTGTGTTCACTGGGATGACTAATGTTGGAGACGGGTGTCGCCGTACGTTGTTGGCGGTGAGGTGCTGAGGCCAGGCCCCTCACCGCATTATAATTCATTTTTAGCTCAACTTTGGCGAAGCCAAATTTGAGCTTATGCCATGGCCCGTCTGTCCGTCAACAATTGGATACGGCTCGGGCTAGAGGCTGTATTTATGAACCGATCTTTACGAAACTTCTTGGGTACCTTTGTTATGACTGTGGGACGAGAACGAGTGTTTTGGGGTGCGATACAAAATTCAAGATGGCTGCCAGCCACCATTTTGTACCGACGATGCAGAAATCTGTTTTTTGTACAGAACTTCCATATGAAAGCTCTGATTTGAATAATTTTTTGTATGAATGTTTAGTACCATGGGATACATCACATATAATACGGATTTTTTTCTCGTGTGTAAATTATGCAAATTAGACTAACTTTGATGTTTTTTGGTGTTACTTTCAGCACTGTAAGTGCAAATGCCAATACGGCTCGGGCTAGAGGCCGCATTTATGAACCGATCTTTACAAAACTCCTTGGGTACCTTTGTTATCACCGCGGGACGAGAACGAGTGCTTTTGGGTCCGGTCCGAAATTCAAGATGGCCGATGGCAGCCATTTTGTACAAAATTTGGTGCAATCAGATTTTTGCACAGAACTTCCATATGAAAGCGCTGATTTGAATAATTTTTTGTGTGAATGTTTAGTACCATGGGATACATCACATATAATACAGGTTTTTTTCTCGTGCAGAAATTATGCAAATTAGATGAACTTTGATTTATTCAGTGCTACTTATACACTGTAAGTACACATGTCAATACGGCTCGGGCTAGAGTCTGTATTTATGAACCGATCTTCATGAAACATCTTGGGTACCTTTGTTATCACCTTGGGATGAGAACGAGTGTTTCTGGGTGCGGTCCAAAATTCAAGATGGCTGCCAGTGGCCATTTTGTACCAAAATTAGGTCTAATCAGTTTTTTGTACACAACTTCTATACGGCTCAGGCTAGAGGCCGTATTTATGAACCGATCTTTACGAAACTTCTTGGGTACCTTTGTTATCACCGTGGGATGAGAACGAGTGTTTTTGGGTGTGGTCCGAAATTCAAGATGGCCACCAGCAGCCATTTTGTACCAAAATTAGTGCAATCAGTCTTTTGTACAGAACTTCTGTATGAAAGTTCTGATTTGAATAAATTTTTGTATGAATGTTTAGTAACATGGAATACATCACATATAGTACAGGTTTTTTTCTCGTGCAGAAATTATGCAAATTAGATGAACTTTGATTTATTCAGTGCTACTTATACACTGTAAGTGCACATGTCAATACGGCTCTGGCTAGAGGCTGTATTTATGAACCGATCTTCACAAAACTTCTTGGGTACCTTTGTTATCACCTTGGGACAAGAATGAGTATTTCTGGGTGCGGTCCAAAATTCAAGATGGCAGCCAGTGGCCATTTTGTATCGAAATTAGGTCCAATCAGTTTTTTGTCACAACTTCTACACAGCTCATATTTGTGAACTGATCTTCACGAAACTTCTTGGGTACCTTTGTTTTCACCTTGGGACAGGAATGAGTGTGTTTTGGGGTGCCTTTGTTATCACTGTGCTATGAGAACAAATATTTTGGGGTTCAGTCAGACCCATTCTGGGACGCAAAGATTTCTTTTCTAGTTTAGCATCTGACTGTCACCCACCTTTACAATACTTTACCTATACATTTGTTACAGGCAACGGTCAGTATTTATGTACAGACCGTTACAATACTTTATATGTACCTTTGTTATCAGGTCATTACCTAGATGTTTGTCATTGCTGTATCACATACTATACATGTACATGTCTTTGTCTTTGTCTTGACAAGTTGAGCTACAGTGTCATTGACACTTTCATTTCAGTTTCTATTTCAGAGGAACATGAACATGGTGATGATATTGTGACACCCATCCAAGTGTGCTACCGTCGTCGCGCTCCGTTGAGCAAATTGAGCTAGCTGCAGTGCTCATGATATGCAAGGGATAAGGCCTCTAGTTAGTGTTCTTAATCTCTTGCAAGCAGCTAGCTCGACCGGTGAAGTGGTTACTCCGTCCATGGGAGCCGTGATACCGGGTAAGTCTGTTGTGGTCGAAGGAAGTGTAGATGTGGGTAGAGAGAGCACTTAATATAAATAAGCTCACCCAGCGATGACGGAAATAGGGAGGAAGTCAGCAAGTTTCTTGTTGGGAGGCTCGGCTCGGCGAGATCTAATAGACCGCAAGCGGGAGAGACCCCTCTCTAACCTAACAACATTTGCCCTGTCTAGTCTGCAGCCGGGGTCGGCTTCTACATTTCACAAGCCGAAATGAAATTTTCTTGTTGGGAGGCTCGGTGAGGTCAATGAGGCCAGGAGAGGTCCCTCTCTAACCTAACAACATTTGGGGCCAAATGTTGTTATGAGAAACTTGCACGAGACGGAGCATACGTCCGCCTGCTGCTCGTGACGCCCTGTCTAGTCTGCAGCCAGGGTCGGCTTCAGTCACGGCTTCCTCCACTACGTTAGTAAAGCACACATGACCGCAGGCTAGCTTTCCGACTTCAGATATCCAGTCAGCTGCTCGAAGATGGAGCCATTCTTGGCCCTTGAAGTCGGACTCTCTGATAGCTAGCGATCTGAGGCATCGATCAACGGGATGCTTGGAGAAGAGATCTATCTCAGGATCTTTGTATCAGGAGCAGCAAGTGGTGGAAAAAACAGAAGACTGCTGCTCCTCAAGCCTCTGGAACGGACTTGTTGTCGCAGTTGCGCAACTATTAGCAGCATCCCAGCTAATGCAAGATCAGCCTCCCGCAGACTCCAGTGTGGAGCTGTCGGATGGTGCTGGGTCGGTCTGTCATTTGTGCATGTAGTAGAAGCCAGAAGTTTCTCTACGGGATGCTCGGCTAGATCTGGGGTCAGATCTCCGTTTGGAGAACCCCCTCCGTCCCGTTAACAGTCTGGGTTGATTGTGTTTGTTGTGAGAAACCATATTGAGTCGGAACACGCATCGAAACGTTCCTTCCACACAGCAGCCGGGGCCGGCGGCAGTTATGGCTTCTTCTACTTACATGGAAGTGCATGGAAGAGGATTAGTCTAGAAGTTTCTAAGCAGGATATTCTGCGAGATCTGCGGACAAATCGTGAGTGCAGAGCCTTTTTTTGTCCCATTAACAGTTGGGGATGACTGTTTTGTGTTGTAAGAAACTTCAATGAGGAGGAGCATCTGTCCTATGTGATGAGTCAGGATGCTTCTTTCGCACTTCAGCTGGGGTCGGCTATTGTTACGGCTTCCTCTTCTTCCATGGATATGCACGATAAAGGATAGATGCTTACAAGTTTCTAACGGAACGCTTGGCGAGGTCTGGAACAGACTGCGAGCTGGAGAACCTTCTCCTTTCCGTCAGCAGTCAGGGTTGACTGTTTTTGGTGCGAGAAACTTCAGCGAGTTGGGACGCCCATTCACGCTTGCGGTTCGGGATGCTTCTTCCACAGTGCAGCCGGATTTGGTTGCGGCTATGGCATCTTCCCTTGTTTCATTAATGAAGCGCGTTTACCACAGACCAGCTATCTGACTTTGCAGGTTCGGGTTGATAGCTAGTCATTTGAGACTAGTACTGCCGTTTAATAGACTCCGATGATGTGCTGTCAGACGGTGCTGTGTTGGTCCAGTCATCCATTCAGTCGGATGGAGTTGACCATATTTGCGGACGGAACATTTGGATTGTGAGAGGGATACGGAGTGTGAGTCTCCATCTCTCACAGAAGGGCACTTTAAGACTATGAAAAGTCTTAAGCTCTTAAGAATATTGTTCCATCTGAATATAAGTCTGCGTTTACATGAGTAGGCAGGGGATGTAAATATGTCCCTACCTGCATCATATAATATATGCTCAGAAATAATGGAATGTGCTATTTCATTGAAAAGAGCAATCTGGGCGCAATGTCCTAAGCAGATCACCTTACCAGAGCTATGGCGCAACATCTCAATGGAAAGAAATATGAGGACATGGTTCCTCGCTAGGACTTCTTTCCAGGACAGTCATGTATGCCACATACAACTCTGCATGGACAGGGAATTTGGAGTTGGTAAGACGTGATGCTGCACTTGCGTCGTCATCACTTATAGATGACAAGGTGAAAAGCTCTCTCTGAGTCGCTCCGGTTACCAGAAATTTCCTATTTGATGACAAGCTTGCGTTGATATAGGAGCAGGCTACAAGAAGCCTCCAGTGCTCTGCTATTGAGGTCGCTGTCTCATCAACTCACTTCAGCAGTCCGGGGTAAGCGAGGTCATTCTGCTTCCAAGAAAGCATCATGAGAATGTCTCGCGAGGGTACAATAACTCTCTTATATTTACTCTGGAAGTCGTCATTATAGCGACTCGGGAAAGGGGCATAGGTCTGATCAAGGATATGGATCAGAACCCCCTAGGCAGATGATTAATGGAAGGTTATCAACGTTAATCACGGAAGTTCCTTTCAAAGAGAGTCGCTTCTAGTGGAGGTAAAGGCTCTCTTATTGAAGGGTACAGTTGAGGTTGATGAGACGAGCTTCTTCGTGGGGAGGGTGTAGTTTCTCCTCCCATAAGCATTGTAAGTCATACAGGTGATGGACATGACCTCTGTTGCTTGCCAGTTGACAGAAGATTATCAACTTCACGAGAAACTGGACATTAATCATGGAAGTTCCTTTCAAAGAGAGTCGCTCCTAGTGGAGGTAAAGGCTGTTTTATTGAAGGAAACAATTGAGGTCATCGAGAATAGATTTCGGTTGCTTGCCACTTGGCGGTAGGTTATCAACCTCGCAAAAGTGGATAATTTACGGAAGATCAATGGATGAGAATGTAGTCTCGGCAGGCCTGCGGCTATCAGCCCGAGCAAGCTCCACTTACAAGAATACTTGTTAGACAAATCTTCCAAGGAGGCTTTACTTCTGGAGGTATAGCTTTCCTATTGAAGAAAAGCATTAGACATTGTCGAAATTATTCTCCAGTTTTTTATTATCACCTGTTTCTTGTCCTGAATCCGGATGTATAGTGCATAGATAGGCTGAGTTATGCCTTGGCGTCAAGACAATTATGTCATTGTGGAAGCCATAGTAGCCTTCTCTATGGTTACAGCGGTCTCTTGGGTTAGGCTCTGTTCACTGTCTTTTGGGAATAAAACAGAAAAAGATACTGTTTATTTCGGTTTGTTTTCCCTAGGTGTCATAGACTTGAGTCTTATTGTTACACCATAGTAGCCTAGCTAAAATCATGAGTAAGATTTTTTCAGTATTATGCAGTGGCATAACTGAATTTATTATCTCTTGGGACTGCAGCCCTGGGAATTCAGGGTTGTTTATATAGCGGTTCTTCATTCCCTACCTTGCGCGATGATAATTGTAAGTCTCCATTAAGTGAGCCTTCAAGGTAGCAACTTACACCAATATATCTGTCTTCACATAGATGGAGACTTATAAGTTTTGGCTAGTGTTGTAAGTCTCCTTAGTGACTTCTAGGGCCTCAGTTATTAGCTTTTAATGGTCTTCATGTACAGGAAGACCTTTAGCTGCTTCAGCTAGGCTGAGTTAGTTGTCCTATCGGACATGATACCGTTTGTTAGAGGAGGTTATTCTCTTCAAACCGGTATGGTTTGGTGTGAGTTATTATGTTAATACTGTGTATTTGTTTTTCACGTCCTTCTCCGCCCTTAGTGGCATTATGGAGTCGGTCAGATGTGAGGGAGCCTTGTGGTTCCTATACTATTTGATGACTAACACAAGAACGAGTCAAGTAATGCAGGTGAGGGGGGTTCGATATGATTTTGAATCCCCCCCCTCCCAACTGCCAATGTGTTAAGAGGCGATTACCGGGCAAGACATAGTTTTCTTCCCGTAAGCCTCGGATGCATGTAAGTATATATATGCATTTCATGACTTCTTGATTGGCAGCTGGGTTATGTTCTATGGCGACCTCAGGGTCACATCCACTTTTTAGTTGGTTTGTGTCCTGTGGTTGTTCGTCTCTATGTCATATACGAGCATATGATTCATCATCAATAAATTGCTAGCCTTTGGGTACCTGTAAGGCTGTTTAGTCTGTTAACTGGTATTCAGATGATTACATGCGGGATTTCAATGTTCGCGTGCATAATAAGTGTATTATTAGGCAGACGCATTATTGTATGTTATGGACCTTAGAAACAATGAATTATTTCGGGGGCGGTCCGTGACGAGTCTGTTAATCATAGCTCATTCCATTTCTAAATCCAGGTTTCCATTAATTTTGGTACCCAATCGAATATAACTTGTCTATACATTCTCGTCTATTAGCATGTGTTTGGAAGCATAGATATCGGATGGAACACGTCTGAGAGTGTTATGTATTGGAATTTATTGTACACCTGAACAGGGTCGCCTGTGGGTTACCTTGGAAGTGTGTTTACTCTCCAGAGATCATTGTGATTTTATTGGGCATGTGTATGTTGTATATATTATATCACCGGTTTTCGTACTATCTATGTATGCCGACTCTGGTATATGTTACGAGCTGGCGCAATCTCCATGATAGCCTTAGCTTCTGAAGTGGCATTGAGCACCAATTTATTAATAATAATTAATATCTGGGTGCCTGTTCGACGAATATATATTGTTATTTGGTACTGCTTTTACTGATTCCAGAGCAAAAAGGTGGGGGGGGGGATTTTTTAAATCTTCTCTGGCTTGATAAGTGTGTAACTATGAGTGAAGCTGTTTTGTCTGTAGATTATATCCTGGATACAGATTGTGTATTATTGTATATGGCATATGTTTGTGGGGGGTTAACCTCTCACTCTCAATATGCCATCCTAATTTTTAGGGCTTAGTCCGGACTAGCCTTAAAATTGGGAACTTGTTACATCCAATTAGCATAGTCATTCATGCTAAGAATACGGAATTACTTGAATTTGGCTCCTTATTTATGATATGTCTTCTCTATTACTGGACAGAGAAACATACATGTAATTCCTTTTAAATTTAATTTCCTTTCAACTTGGATTGCAGGCAAGCCAGAAAATAAGCAGACTGTCATCTGCAAAATGAGGTCCCCAGAAGGTGAATTTGGTGATGCTACCCTGCATAGCAGGGTAGCATCACTAAATTTACTGCATAGCAGGGTAGCATCACTAAATTTACGCTCTTTGAACTTCAGTCTGAATCAGAGTCCCAAACCTAAACAGAAAGAGGTACCCAGAGGATAAATTGGCCCACTGTATAGAATAGCATCAGCAAATTCACCCTCTGAGGACCTCATTCTTCAAATGACAGATTGCTTATTTTCAGGCTTGATTGCAGGCTTGGGAACTATGTTGGTCTGCTAAGTCTGAAGTCCAAGGCCCTCTGCCTTTTTACGATTCAGCTAGTTTGGGCCATTGGTTTATATATAAAAATATGATAAATTTAAAGTAATTTGTATATTTTTTATACTTACAAATGGCCCAGACGGGTATGGCCCTCCCATGAGTGGGCACTCATACCTCCTCACTGAGTTATTATGTAGTACTCTCTTCTACAAAGAATAATGTTGGCGCCAATTCCGGTCTGGCTGCGCATGCGTGGAGAGGAAAAGTATGGCAGACCAGATAGGACTTAATTTTAGGTTTTGCAAGAAAATTTTGGAGATTGGGGGTTTCAAAATTGTGTTTGGCCCTCTATAAATTTGAGTTTGCACCAGCTAGTCTGGGTCATTGGTAAGTATAAAAAATATACAAATTACTTTAAATTTATCATTTTCCATGGCATTGCAAATTGAATACTTACAACATATTCTAGTTATCCCCCACCAAAACAAAGTTTTGTGGTGGATATAGAAATGGATTCCGTCTGTCTGCCACCTGGCCCGCTGTTCGTTCATCCATCCATAACAACTTTGGATCTTCATATCTCAATCTATTCAGTGGATGTTAGATTTAAATGATCTTTGGTATGCTGATAGACCACTATGGGGGTGGGGGGGGGGGGAAGATATTTACAAGTAACAGGTTGTGTCCATTTTTAGCTCACCTGACTGAAAGTCAGGATGGGCTATAGTGATCACTCACCGTCCAGCATCTATCGTCCATGAAAATGGTGTTTGCACCTGCCTCTCCTAAGCCGCTGAACCAATTTTAGTTATAGTTGAGGTGATTGCTTGTTCTAACATCGCATTTTTTTTTTCAAATCAACTTGCCCAACCTCATAGGGAGGGGGTGGGGAAAATCCACCAAAATTCTTTAAAAATCTTCTCATAAACCAGTGGGTACAATGACTTGATATTTGGTATGGAGCTTCCTTTTAAGGTGTAGAATCAAGTTCGTTCAAATTAAGTTTGTGCATCAGTATTTGCCTTTGTAATGGGAGGGGCAGGATTTTTGGCCCTGCTCAAAATTTCTGCTTTCTGAGCTTATGGTCTGATTTGAACCAAATTTGATATGTGGTATTATTGAGTCATAAGTACTTGATTCCTGCAAAAAAAAATTTCCTGTGTCCCCTTGGGAACCCAAGTTTTGCATTACTGGAAATCAGGGCATTATTTCTGTAACATCCCAGTACTAGAAAAAAATCATCTGGCATGGAAAACAGGGTTATAAATAATTAAATAACTTCATTCCTTAGTTGTGTTAACTAGCTGTAGATGCTAATTAAATCCTTCTTTAAACAACTATTGTCAGGTCAGCGCTTCAGGCCCCATAGGGGCCTCTTGTTAGTCCCCTACGGGAACCATAAGGGGACTATAGGTTTGCACTCCGTCCGTCCATCTGTCTGTCTGTCTGTCTGTCTGTCCATCCATCCATCCGTCCGTCCGTCCGTCCATCCGTCCGTCCGTCCGTCCGTCCGTCCGTCCATCCATCCGTCCATCCGTCTGTCTGTTTTTTATGTTACCACCTCTCCCTCCAACATGCTTTAAGCTACACCTTTCATATTTGGTACATGGATAAATGGTTCTGAGGGGATGATGCACGCTCAAAATTTTTTTTTCAAAATCCAAGATGGCGGAATGGCGGCCATTTTTGTTGTGTTTTTTAAGCTTTTTTTCTCTATTTTCATGTTACCACCCCTCCCACCAACATGGTTCAAGCTACACTTTGCATATTTGGCAGATGGATAGAGGGTTGGGAGGGGATGATGCACGTTCAATTTTTTTTTTCAACATCCAAGATGGCGGCATGGCGGCCATTTTTGTTGTGTTTTTTAAGCTTTTTTCTCTATTTTATGGTTACCACCCCTCCCACCAACATGGTTCAAGCTACACTTTGCATATTTGGCACATGGATAGAGGGTTGGGAGGGGATGATGCACGTTCAATATTTTTTTTTCAAAATCCAAGATGGCGGCATGGCGGCCATTTTTGTTGTGTTTTTAAGCTTTTTTCTCTATTTTATGTTACCACCCCTCACTCCAACATGGTTCAAGCTACACTTTTTATATCTGGCACATGGATAGAGGGTTGTAATGGGATGTTGCACGTTCAATATTTTGTTTCAAAAATTCAAGATGGCGCCATGGAAACCATTTCTGTTGTGTTTTTTAAGCCTTTTTCTCTATTTTATGTTACCACTGCCCCCTCCAACATGGTTCAAGCTGCACTTTTCATATATGGTACATGGATAAAGGGGTTGTGAGGGGATTATGCACGCTCAATATTTTTTTTCAAAATCTAACATCTGTCTGTCTGTCCGTCTGTCTGTCTGTCTGTTTTTATGTTACCACCTCTCCCTCTAATATGCTTCAAGCTACACCTTTCATATTTGATACATGGATAAATGGTTCTGAGGGGATGATGCACGCTCAAAATCAATATTTATTTTTCAAAATCCAAGATGGCAGAATGGCGGCCATTTTTGTTGTGTTTTTTAAGCTTTTGCTCTATTTTATGTTACCACCCCTCCCTCCAACATGGTTCAAGCTACGTCTTTCATATATGGTACATGGATAAAGGGTTGTGAGGGGATTATCCACGCTCAATATTTTTTTTCAAAATCCAAGATGCTTATGTACTCTAGTGTCTTCTGTGACAAAAACACCTTATGTCACAAAAGCGCCGTAGGGGACTAATACCACCTCGGTGGTCAAACACTTGTTTTTTTCTGTAAAGTTATGGGCCTTTTTCTGCTTTTTTCAACTTAGAGACTCTTGACGGGGATACCAGTGGCGGTACGCCTTGTTATTATTAGAAAAAAAACCAAGTGCCCGGGTTGTAAAGTTGATACCGTCTTTAGGGCTGCATGGTATATCGATAAACCAATATATACCGGTATTGAAACCAATATTGATTGATTACTGGTGTAATTACAAAAAAATCAGTTATCATCACTATTTATTTACCCACATTTAATTTCGAAGATAACTTGAGTTTTTTAACTGTAGCCCCGGATGAGTAATATTGTCCCTTTACCCAAGGAATCATCTGTATGTGACCACGACAAATTCCCCAGTTGAAAAAATAATTTTCAAACATTTCAACAAAACTATATCATGTGACCCCCTCATTGGAATGAGGTCGTTGAGCTTGTTCCAATGAGGGGTCACATGATATTGTTTTGTAGAAGTTTGGGGGCAAAATCTGTTAAATTGATTTTTAAAATAATAAATTTTGATATCGTCTGCTTTGGTTAAATGTTTTTCGAACCGCATCATCAAGGCACGTTGATTCGTTCCAACTGTAATGCCTCAAGTCTCGATTGTGGTACCTATATTCATACATCTGAGCAGTTTTCGATAACCCAGTACACTGCGGTATGTTTTTGAATACTGATACGGTATTCAGTTTTGAATATCGTGCAGCCCGAACAGTCTTATTAATATTCATCCAAAGATAATACCATGATGTTTTGTGACATGATTGCTTTAACAGCTTTTACATTATCAAACATCATGGATGGGAGGAGTAACAGCTTTGATGGACTTGATGCCATATTGTATGCGGTGGGGGGGGGGGGGGGCACTTTGAGTGGCTCCATGTTTCGCTGACATTCCAGCAGTCCAGTTGTGTAGAGAACAGTGGTGGTGCACAGACAGATAAAACCTCGGGTCTTTTAGGGTTTCTTGAATTTGGATGTAATTTGCTCGAACTTGGCAGGTTTTTGTGACCCTAGTGGGTCCTTATTCCTGAAAAAGGCCTCTCCCAAATACCGATGGTTTAACCCTTGACTTGAATCTTATCTTTGACATACTGTATTTGGTGCAAAACTGAGTTCTCAGTGCAAGGTGACTTTTCTACTTTCTGATGTATTTACTAAATCGGTCATGGTTAGCCATTGTGAAGAAATATGTAACCTTAAACATCAATAAATAAATTTAATTTACAACAAGAACGTATTTCCCCCAATACAAGCGAAAATGTCTAGACAAAATACAAATCTGTATTGAGGGTAGCAACCACACATGCGATCATTCGATTCAGAAAGAGACTGTTTTTACCTGCACTCATTGAAAACACATGTTGAGGCCACTGTTTTTAGCTTAACTTGACAAAATCAAGATAAGCTATTGCCATCACGCGTGTGGAAGTCTGTTGTTGGTCTGTGAGTCTGTTCACATTTTCCTTTAGCACAGGCTACACCCCGTAGTTTTTGTCCGATCGTCTTGAAATTTCATATGCCAGATTGAGGTCATGTCTAGATGAGAACGTCCCCTTTTGGTTGCGTTCGGTCAACCATGATGGCTGCCCGAGCCCAAAACCCGAAAACCATTAGCACAGTCTACAGGTTGTATTTATGGAGGGATTTCATTGTAACTGGGTAGGATGCCTCTGTATAATATCTAGATGAGAACGTCCCCTTTTGGTCGTGATCTGTCAACCGTGATTGCTGCCCAAGCGCGAAACCCAAAAACTTTTAGCACAGTCTACAGGTCATATTTAATATGGAGGGATTTCATTGTAACTTGGTAGGATGACTTCGTATGATGTCAAGATGAGAATTTCCCCATTTGGTCGTGATCTGTCGATTGTGACGACTGCCTGAGTCCAAAACTCAAAAACCTTTAGCACAGTCTACAGGTCGTATTTATGGAGGGATTTCATTGTAACTTGGTAGGTTGACTCCATATAATGTCTAGATGAGAACGTCTCCTTTTGGTCGCGACAGGTCAACTGTGACGACTACAGGGGTCCAAAGCCCAAAAACCTTTAGCACAGTCTACAGGTCATATTTATGAAGGGATTTCACTGTAACTTGGTAGGATGACTCCAGATAATGTCTAGATGAGAACGTCCCCATTTGGTCGCGATCATTCAGCTTCCACGGCTGCCTGAGCCCCAAACCCGAAAACCTTTAGCACAGTTTACAAGTCATATTTATGGAGGGATTTCACTGTAACTTGGTAGGTTGACTCCATATAATGCCTAGATGATAACGTCCCCTTTTGGTCGCGATTGGTCAACTTTGACGGCAACAGGGGCCAGAAGCCCGAAAACCTTTAGCACAGTCTACAGGTCATATTTATGAAGGGATTTCATTGTAACTTGGTAGGATGACTCCAGATAATTCCTAGATGAGAACATCCCCTTTTGGTCACGATCATTCAACTATAACGGCTGCCCAAGCCCAAAACCCGAAAAACTGTAGCACAGACCACAGGTCATATTTATGAAGAGATTTCATTGTAACTTGGTAGGATGACTTGGTATAATGTCTAGATGAGGACGTCTCCTTTTGGTTGTAATGGGTCAACCGTGATGGCTACAGAGGTCTGAAGCCCAAAACCCTTTAGCAGATTCTACAGGCCATATTTATGGTGGGATTTCATTGTAATTTGAAAGGATGACTCGTTTTGGAATAATTACACTGTAACTTGGTAAGTTTTGTTGACATACATTAACTGTGAGGGCCACATACATTAACTGTGAGGGCCACATTAACCCACCCTCAATTCTTTAGTACAGTCTACACCTCATATTATTGTCTCCCGCTTTTTGAAAACAACGGGAGATATTAAATTTGGAGTGTCCTTCCATCTTTTTCGTTTCCAGACTCTAACTTTCCTTACAGTGACCGGATTTCGATGAAATTTGGGTAGTAGACCATTTTCTTCAATTGTGGGTCCAAGTTCAAATATAGGCATTTTCTGCGCATATTTAATTAGGTTGCTGACATTTGATTGGCTGATGGTTTCCAGACTCTAACTTTCCTTAAAATCAACCGATTTTGATGAAATTGCTGACATTTGATTGGCTGATGGTTTCCAGACTCTAACTTTCCTTAAAATCAACCGATTTTGATGAAATTTCATATATGGATTACTTTTATCAATACCTAGGTCAAGTTCGAATGTGGGAAATTTTGTACCGAAAATCTGTCCATCTGCCTGTCCGTCTGCCCCGTTGGTCATCGCACCTCAGACTAAAAGCCGTATTTATGAACCGATCTTCACAAAACTTCTTGGGTATCTTTGTTATCATTGTGAGACCAGAATATGTGGTTTGGAGTTTGGTCCAAAATTCAAGATGGCCACCAGCGGCCATTTTGTTCCGAAATTGGGTGTAATCAGTTTTTGTACAGAACTTCTATACGAAAGTTCGGATTTGAATAAATTTTTGTTTGAATGTTTAGTAACGTGCAATGCATCACATATAATACGGGTTTTGTTCTCGTGCAAAAATTATGCAAATTAGGGAAACTTTGATTCAATCAGTGCTACTACTAATACACAGCACACCTTCCATGTTTTTCGTTTCCAGACTCTAACTTTCCTTACAGTCAGTTTATTTCGATGAAATTTGGGTAGTAGATCACTTTCATCAATTGTGGGTCCAAGTTCGAACATGGGCATTTTCCACGCATATTTAATTCGGTTGCTTAAATTTGATTGGCTGATGGTTTCCAGACTATAACTTTCCTTAAAATCAACCGATTTCAATGAAATTTCATATATGGATTACTTTTATCAATACCTAGGTCAAGTTCAAATGTGGGAAATTTTGTACCGAAAATCTGTCTGTCTGCCTGTCCCTCTGCCCATGCATCAACACACCTCGAACTAAAAGCCGTATTTATGAACCGATCTTCACGGAACTTCTTGTGTATCTTTGTTATCATTACTTTTACAACTCTACAAAGTCAGACTCTCCCAGTACCATATACAGACCACCATATTATCTGGACATCACTTCCAAGGTTTCATTAACTTCCAGTCACAAGCTTTACAGGTTGGTTAACACTTTTCACATCAGTTTAATGTAATATGTCTTATCATACAGTCTTAATTTTTAGTGATTCTCACAGTTATACTCCACATCACTTTACTTGCTTTGACAGTGACCTCCGTGAAAATAAATCTGATAACCACTGTCTGAAGCACTGTCTGTTCTGTCTCTTCTAAATAACTTCCACTTGCAACTCAACTATATTCCACTGGATGCATTAATTCCCCTTGAAACTGCTGCCCAGCGGGAGACATCAATTCACTGAATTTGCTTGTTTTTATTGAAAACATAGCATACAGGGAACAGAAATTAACATATTCCCAATTATCACAATTCTTGTCTTATTTCATAATCCTTTCATAAACATTGAACATTATTCTTTTCATCAAACACAACACTCAGACAAGTTAAGCTACAGTGTCATTGACACTTTCATTGATAACAGTAGTTAAAATGTTAAATAACCAACACAACCAACACAACAAAATAAATTAGACAAGATCATTTTCTGCTATGATGATATTCTTAACGCAAAAATGCAGTACCATGACGTCATTCATAAAAAATCAACTCATAGACTCTGAACGATTAACAAAATATATGTGAACAAGCCAAGAAAGGGAGGAATATTGTAAGATAAATTGGTTATTACCACCCAATGGGTTTCCGAGATGGTATAAGTATCCACCTTGCCTCTGGATCATATATCGACTCATCCTAACAGACTTGTCGATATATGCCCAGAGAGGAGGTCTCAACTTCATTACAGCATCTCAGAAACCTGCATGGTGATAATAACCTATAGGCCTGTAAACAGTCTTTGAGGGACAGAAGTAGTCAAAAAGATTTCCCAAAACACCATGACCAAATTCCAATGACCAGAGGTACACTGTAACTTAACCCTTTAACCAATGCAGATGATATCAACATTTTTTATTTTAAATATCATTTTTAAAATTTTTTCAAAAATTTCTACAAAACGATATCATGTTACCCCATATTGGAACGTGCTCAATGAGCTTGCTCCATTGAGGGGTCACATGATATGGTTTTGTTGAAATTTGTTGAAAAATAATATTTTTTCAGCTGCTGAATTTTCATATCAATGCGGTGGATTCGGCTGATTCGTTAGGTAAAGAGTTATAGATGTTGTATCCGTTGCAAGCCTGTAGTAGTCACTCTTTATAGATGTGATGACTGCTACATACAACTGTCCTTGTCAGCCATTTTGTTTCCATAAGCCAAAGAACAAGACAGTAATAAAATGGAAGATTTCTTTGAAGTTTGAGATGGATTTCTATGGGATGGAGGAGGGTTTGAATACTTTTTGAAAGACTGTAATGCTCATTTGTGCTCCAGTTTCAGCCCTGTCATTTGAGTAAATGTGCATAGGCTACTAAACACATTTTGCTGAGGCAGTTTTTAAATCCTACTCAGATTAGTTTTCAGTGTTCCAAATTAAGGTTAATGATAAAAAGTGCATGGGTTTGCCTTTACTGACTGGGTCATCATTGTTTTGGTTAGACTTTGATGATGAAAATTAAATTCAAATTATTGAAAAGCAACCCTTTTAACTAATTTTAATTTAATTTTTAACACAAGTTCTAACCTTTTAGGACCAGATTCGAAAATCTGTTTGAACAACCAGTTGGTTAATAGTGCATACACTTCAAAACATTTCATGTACATGCCAAACATCACAATATAACTTAAGGAGTAGTTATAGTGACAATAGTATACAGTCAGAATGGAATTTATCAGGGAATGAATAATGAATGAAGAACACTACACACTGGACAACAGAATAATTTTATTTATTATATGCTCGCCTGTGAATTATAGCAAATTATCTAAAGGATATTTCCCGATATCCATCGACTTGATGGATATCTAGGAATATCTCCCAGTAGCTTCCTAAATGACGTCACACTAAACTGCATCCTGTCACCTTGAAGGAACGATCAGCTGATCTTTGTTATTGTTTTGAAGCGTACGCATTTGGGGTCAATAAAATGTCCCGTAGCACATAGTAAAAAGGAAAATCTACTCTATTTTAGCCACAATCTGGAATTTTCTTATCAGCCTACCTTACAGTTGTTTACTACAGACTTGCACTACAGTGGAAGACCCTAACTCTGATAAAATACTCTCATTTTTAATCTTTCCCAAGAGATTTGGGAAAGAAAAGTGGTGTAAAAACACCATGAAAAAATAAGCCCAAACTGGGTCAAGCACCATCGGTGCACACCCAGTAGGGAACGCTCTTCTCTTAGTACAATTCCACGACTTCCATTAACCAGTGTGCAAAGCAGTCATCAAACAATTCTTTTTTCTTCCGACGTCCAGGGATGGCGTTCGGCCATTTGTATTACGAAACAGTGATAATTCAACTCATCGTAATGGTTTCCTATGATTGGAATTATGGATCTGAGGATCGTATAATAACAGGACTGTGCTTTATATATTCTTGTTATTATTTTCAACCACATTTTCATTATATTTTATATTTTTTCCGTGTCGCGCGCGAATTTCGCGTACCGTGTCGTTCGGACATAAAATTTTTTGATAAATTTTATTATTATTATTGGAGTTAGGTGTCAGTAAAGGACTGTGTGGACAGGATTTCTTCACTCTGTTGAGGGCTGAATTTCTGTTTTTTAGGTCCCTGTCGGCTGCCTGGGTTCTGTTGTGTTCCCGCTGGTTCTACCTTTCTCTCGTAGTTTGGGGGGATTCTTATACTTTCTGTATCTGATGATTTCACCTTTCCATTCTACTGCTCTCACCTCTGTTATGTCCAGTACGGTTCCTCTAGGGCAATGCCTTTTGCCTTTTGCCCTTGCTTTTGGTGCATTCTCATGGCCGTTCCTCTTGCACCTGGGGGGGGGGGGGGGGGGGGGGGGGAACGCTGTCGTTTCGGGGCCTCCCGACACGACCACGTCTGGTGAGAGTTATACCCCCTCTGTGGGGGATGTGCAGTTTTTTACCGTGGTGGATACTGCAGGAGCTGTTGAGTTCTCTGGTGAAGAGATGCCTGGTTCCAGGAGTATGCTCCCTCTCCAGTCGACATCTGAGGCTGTCACTAGGGTTGTGACTCCTCCTTTGAAGGCCGTGCTCGGTAGCTCTCTCCCCTTTCCGCCAGTTTCAACAGCTCCCGTCGTATCTGCTGCTACTGCTGTTCCGTCTACAATGTCATCGGTCACCGTTTCAGCCGGCCCCGGCTTATCCCTGCAGGGGTGTGCAGCGATGTCTGTAGTGTGGATGTATGTGGGGTAGCAGCCTCAGCCTTCCCTGACTTCAGCTCGGCGAAGTCGGAAGTGGCTGCCGACCGAACCCCCTGCTGTGTCCTCTCAGCCATTGAGCACAGCAGTTTTATCCCTGCAGGGGTCTGCAGAGGTGTCTGGTAGTGTAGACGTGCGGTATCGGCCTCAGCCTTCCCTGACTTCGACTGTGCAAAGTCAGAAGGGGCTGCCATCCGAACCCTCTACTGTGGTCTATCAGCCGTAGAGTACCTCAGTTTTTCTCATTGGATTCGGATGTTTGTGGTGGGGTCACCATGAACTCCGTAGTGTTTCCGTCCACGCACTCTGGTCCCATGGCCAGTTTTGCGGGGACCAACGCTTTTTGTGCAGCCTGGACCTTCTGTCCCGCAGAGCTCTGCAGTGACTCTCCTGAGTTTCCACTCTGTAGATCCTCAGGGTAGGTCATACCCCAATTCACATCTGCCTTCAGATGTTTCAGCTGCTGCCCGTCGCCCAGCGTCGGGTGTTTTTGAGGATCGTGACCCTTTGCTGGTTAAATGGGTCAGGAGTGAAGTCAATTTGTTGGTTCATTCCCATGTTGCACCGTCCGACACAAGTCAGTGAGCTTATGGAGACTGTCCAAGAGCCTTTTCCGTTGCTTCCAGCAAGGCTACGAGTGGTTTCCGGGTGCCCCCTGTGGCGGATTGGAAACAGGCCGCTTTCTGATCCCCCTAGTGTGCCTACACTATGGGAGGCATCGGCTGGTTTGCCCATGATGGGCTTTGTGTCTTCCGACTCAGATGAGTCTGACATACCTGACGTCGAGAGCCAACAGTCTTCTGACTTGGGGGCAGCTCTTGACTTTGTGTTTGGGTTCCTTCCAGATCTCAAACTGTCAAACCAGCCAACAGTGTCAGCCCGGCCACGATCATCTGTCACACGCCTACAGCCTGTGGAGCAACCTGCTTCTGAGCGCCTTCGACCATGCCTGTTGGTACAGGTGGTTGAAGCGTTTACAGCTTTGGACTCTAAGCTGAGCTCCAAGGCTATGAAGACGTCGTACTTCATCGGGGTTGACACTTTTTTCCCTCCGGTGCGTTATCATTCCTACGATTCCGCCAATCCGTCAGTCTGCCAGACTTTGATGGTCTTGGATCAGGACTCCATCTCCCAAGCCAACCTTTTTTCATATGGAGACTCTGGGAGTCGGTGTTGGGCTTATCGAGAGAGATGCTGGAATGCTTTCTCTCTTCGATCACGTTGTCTCTGCTTTGCTGCTTATCTGCTCCCAGATAAGTTTGACGACGAACAGGGTTTTTGTGTGTGCTGTCCAAGGTGCTCATGCATCTTCTCACACACATGCCTGTAACACGGCTAACTTGGAATTAGTTCGCAGGGACGCTGTGCTGGACACAAGCCATTCCCTTCTTGAGGGGCAGTGCGCTGCTCTTTGATCTGCCTCTATCGGCGGGTCCGCAACTATTCCATGGTTCCGTGGTGACGGTCTGGGATGACTCCCTATGTCATTCCATAGATCAGCTGCTGCTTCGTCAGCTTGATCAGCCTTCTATTGGAGGCAGGGGCCATCCAAAGCCTAACAAGTACCCTTCTGCTTCCTCTGCGAAGCCAAGGGCTGATCCTCCTGCCACCACTTCTACTCACTCACAGGGTAAGGGTAGGCTTCGACAGTAGTCACCTCGAATTCATCCCAGGTTGAGGCATTCCACTCAGTCAAGAGTGCCTCTTCCAACACAAGTCCCTTTCAATGTTACACGTTGGGAACTTTTGATCGTGGAGATAGGCAATCTCCTGTCAGAGGGGGCGATCGAGGTCATCAAGAACATTCTTTCAGTGGGATTTTATTCCCGCCTGTTCTCGGTGCCGAAGAAGGGCGGCCAACTCAGACAGGTTATCGATCTGAGTATCGTGACCCAGTCTATCATTGCTCCTAAGTTCAGCATGGAGGCTTTCGGGTTGGTTCGCTGCCCCATTCCCCAGGAAGTTTTCCAGTTCAGGGCCATGCCCTTCGGCCTCAACCTGGATCCTTAGGCCTTCACCCGTCTACATTGCACACAGTCCAGGGTGTCTTCTTTGGCATATCTAGTCGCTATCCTCCAGAGGCATTCCAATGCTGCCTTTCTGGAGTCAGATGTCGACATACTGTTGAGCCTGCTCACATCACTAAGGTTCAGAGTGAAAGGGGAGAAGTCGGACCTGGTCCCTTCTCTGTCGTTTTGTCATCTGGAAATGGTGGCGGTTTCCCGAGCAATGGCTTTGATTTTCTCAGCTTTTGGCCATGTCTCTGTCCCAGTCCACGTCTGCTACAGCTCGGAGTCTTCCTCGGCTACTCTGTCTCTGCGGTTCGGTGACGGATCTCATTTGTCCAGGTCGGCTGCATGTCAGACCTCTCCAACACTTTCTGCTCAGTCGTTGAAGGCCGAATTCGCCTTTCGAATTGTCAGGTCCTTGTGTTGTCCAACAATTCGACAGTGGTTGTTTACATTTGGAACCAGGGCGGCACGCACTATGTTCCCATGTACGAATTGGTTTGGGATCTTCTACTGCTCGCTCAGGATGTCAATGCTGGATTGGTGCTTCGTCACATTCCTGGTCGTCTGAACATCCTAGCTGACACCCTGTCCCAACGGGGCATGTTCTTTTCCACCGAGTGGATGCTCCACATGGCGGTGTTCCAGTCTCTTTGCGATCTCTGAGGTCGTCCCCACATCGATCTCTTTGCGTCTCATTGTCCCCGTGTCCAGATGCTCTGGCTTTCGGCGTGGACGCTCTGGCCCTCCTTTGGAATGGTCTTGTCGGCTACGCCTTCCAGCCGGTTCCGATTCTGTCTCAGGTTCTAGCCCAGATATCAACCTGCAGTTGTCAAATCATTTCGAACACATCCTTGTCGCCTTATCTGAAAGGTTCTTGAATTTGTTTTCATCCCTGAGACAGTGAACCCTGTGTTATTTGGAAACAGGGATGTCTGAGCAAATTTCTTTGCTGCCATATTTCTTTTTCCACAAGGGACAGACAAAAAGAAATTATCATTTTATGGAGTGAAGGTCAGTTTCAGGTTGATATCCAAGGAGAAAGCTTTGTGTTTGAAGTGATATTTTCATTGCAGAAAAAATTTAACATTCAGGCAATCCCTCTTTGAAATTGAACCCCCTCACTGAACGTTTTTATTGCTTTGCAGTGTCTTCTAATACTACTAGAGAATCGGGTGACGTGAGAAACTTTTTTCGTTTGCTCACCTGATTGAAAGTCAGAGTGAGCTATGGTAATCACTCACTATCTATCATCTCCCTCAAAACCTCGAACTGATTTCAGTTGAATTTGAGGTGATTGTTTGTTGTGACATCACATTTTTTTTTGTTCAAACCAACTTGTCCACCTCCCTAATGAGGGGGTGGGGGAAATTTTAGTTATATTTGAGGTGATTGCTTGTTCTGACATCGCATTTTGGGTTTTTTATCAAATCAACTTGCCCAGTCACATAGGGAGTCTGTGGGAGAAAATCCACCAAAATTTTTAAAAAATCTACTTCTCATGAACCAATAGGTATAATGACATGATATTTGCTACTGAGCTTCCTTTTGAGGTGTAGAATCAAGTTTGTTCAAACAAGGTTCATGGAGCAATGTTTTACTTTTTAACTGAAGGGGCAAGATTTTTGGCGCTGTCCAAAATTTCTATTTTATGAACTGATGAGGTGATTTGAACCAAATTTGTGGTATTATTGAGTCATAAGTACCGGTACTTGATTCAGGCAAAAAATAAAATCTTGCATCCCAATGGGAACCCTAGGAGTTAAAAAATAGAAATATTTTCAAACCCCCTTACTTCCCAAACTGCAGAGAACATGGATCTGTTACTTGGTATGAAGCAATCTAAAGACCAGTAGAATTAAATGTGCCATTGTATCTGTCATAGTGTACTGTAGTGGTAATTAAAAAAATGCTGAGTCGGCATATTTGCAAAAAATTTTAAAATCCTTGGGCTCAATACAGGAGCCAGAATTTTAACTTGGTGCAACATGAGATATACTCTTTAATCAAAATTTATTATTTTAAATATCATTTTTTTATATTTTTCAAAAAATTCCAACCAAATCAAATATTGTGCCCCCCTCATTGGAATGAGCTTGATGAGCTCATTCCAAAGAGGGGTCACATGATATGGTTTTGTTGAAATTTTTTGAAAAATAATATTTTTTCAGCTGCTGAATTGACATATTACGTGGGTGGATGTGGCAGATACATTGGGTGAAGGGTTAAAGAATCTTTGTCTACAGAACCCAGAGTCCGAATCTTTCAATATCTGGTGAACAACATCATTGCAGATTCATGTTGGCTCAAATCAATTCCTTTATTTAGTATTTGGGATCCCTATTTTTGGGCCCGAATTTTTACTTAGGACAATAATAATCTTTAGAAATCTTCTTCTGATTCACCAGTCAGATTCTTTTGATATTTGGTATACAACAACCCTAGGGAGGTCAGATCTAAATTTGTTCACACCATGTCCCTGTGTTAATGGGCTTCCTCTTGGAGCCTGAATTTTAAGTTAGTCCAAGAAATAATATTTAAAACTCTTTTTCTCCAGAACCACTGGTCAGAATTTTTTGATAAATGGTTGGATTCAAGTTTGTTCAAATCAAGCCTATCAGTTGATAATTGGGCTTTCTATGTGAGCTCGAATTTTAAATTAGCACAATATGGGGAAAATAGAATTTGTCTGCCTTGAAATTAATTCATGAATACATTGTAGAGTACTCAATGGAATGACTTCATATTTGGTATGCTAGTCTATCCTATTGATGTCTACCCACAATACAAGGCAGATGTTATGCAATGTATTATTGTAGGAGTTATTGCATTTTATGGACTTTGATTTTGTCTGTCTCAAATTTCAATCATGAATAACTTGTTTAACTAAGGGTACCTTCATGGTGTAATCCACTCCTCCCACAATTTCTAATGTAGAGAGTTGCAACTTTAGGATATGGTTACGCATGTCTTGCAGATGCACAACATATATAAAGTTTGCAGAATTTTTTTTTTTCCCACAGAATTATCAAATCAAATCAATCGCTCTCACATTTGGTAAAGAGGCAGCGGTACCTTTTTGTGTCACTCTATGGTGCTACTTAATAGTTCTTATGATAATGTCCCAATGGTCTATAATCTGTCACAGGTCTGTCATCTGTCATCCTTCAGCATCACCCAGTAATAAATGTTTCATTTTCTGTAATGATATCCATGGTATTGCAGACAGGTATATTCCACCCTCACCTTTGCTTTAATTGGGACTGATATATTCATGATTTTTTGCCCAGTTGGATCTTTTTGGGGATCCTGGATCCATCACTATTACTGGTATTGTGTTGCTATATAATAAAAGAAAGATTACCTGAGTGTTACCCAAAAGAAAATGAGTTAACTCATTTTCAGGTTGCCTTAAATTCTAATTTTCACAGGCCAGCAATGTGTGTAATGGCATGTTGTGATTGTTCAGTTTAAATCTGAGGCATAGTAAACTTTGCTGTTTGCAGTCAATTTGGTAAAATACACTATTTATGGTATTTTTTGATTCCTGTTTTATAGAATGTGCAACAGATTTGGGTGTTTCAAATCAAGACAAACTCCAGCAACACAGCATGCATTCAGACAGTGAAAGTGAAGCAGTCAGTTATGTGACAAACTTATCCGAGGAAGCAGAAGTGTCTTGTGTGAAAAATGATAGAGGCCAAAGAGGCAAAGCACACTATTGTCCACTTTGTGACATTCTCTTTGATGATGCAGATAATGTACAAAATCATTTGAAGGAACATGCCACAGCTGACCAGACTTTCTGCACCCTCTGTAATGAGAATTTTTGGTCTCAAGAGACTGTTTTTGTGCATTTGTATACTAGACACTATGGAACTATCAGCAAACTCAATGGACTTGGTATCCCTTGTTTGACATGTAATAAGCTTTACAATAATATGCGAAATTTAACAAGACATTTTCAGTCACACCGGCCCACAAAAGACTTTGTTTGTGAAATCTGCGGAAAAAAATTCCAATATAAGTGTTATTTAAGTTCTCACAAAAGAGGACTCCATGGTAAACAGAAGCCTTTTAAATGTGACCAGTGTGGCATGACATTTAGTTTCAAAACTAACTATCGCTTACATATAATGAAACACTCAGGTTTACAACCATTTAAATGTAACCAGTGTAATAAAACTTATCAAGCCTCAAAATACTTGAAGAGTCACATTCTTCGGGCACATGATTACACAAAACAGTTCATATGTGAATTTTGTGGAAAAAGTTTCTGTGAGCGTGAAAAATTGAGACTTCATAGCAGGATCCATAGTGAAAGCAAGCCATTCATTTGTACAATATGTAGAAAAGGTTTCCGTTCCAAGTTTCAATGTAAGCAACATGAGATACAACATGACAGTAATAGATCATTTCATTGTGACATTTGTGGTAAAGATTTTAAAACTGAGATGTGGATGAAGTTTCATCGTCGTGGCCATTCAGGTGACTTCAACACATTCTGTGACATTTGTGGACGTGGATTTATGCACAAAAGTAAATTAGTAACTCATCTCAAAACCCATAAGTCCAAAAATAACACTGTGACATTCAACAATGTATTTTGTTAGCAGTATATTTTGTGGCTCTGATCTGCTTTACTTTGGTCAATCATTCTGTACACAGTATGCTCTCTGCCTAACATTCACAAAGGCCTGCTCAGTGGGCCAATTTATCCTCTAGGTTCATCTTTCTGTTTTGGCTTGAGACCTTGATTCAGACTGAGGTTCACAGAGGGTAAATTTTGTGATGCTACCCTGCTGTGCAAGGTAGCATCACCAAATTCACCCTCTGGGGACCTCAATTGCACATGACAGTCTGCTTATTTTCAGGCTTGTCCATGAGTCTGCTAAACTGTCCACAGTTTGTTCACCAAAACTCAAAAATGAACTTACATCAATCACAAAATGCAAAAAAATTTCAAGTATCCTGATTTTGTACTAAAAGGAAGACAGCAAGGCAACAAAAACATCCAACGAGAGGTTGTAGGAGCAATTTCAGTGAGGGATTGCTCAAGAGATTTTTTATGAAATACACCACCGCTATTCTGTAAATTATGAGGCAAACAAACCAGGAACATGAACTTTTGATGAAAGAAATAATTACAAAAATGAAATAAAAATATGCAGTTTTACAAAAAAATGGCCTGAGAAACAGACGGCCTACTTTTTGGGGCCTAATAGAACACATCTGATCCCTAAATTTGAAAGCACTATCTTGATCAGAACAAAGTTTAAATGTGTGAAAATAATATAATCAACATGCATATGGTTACCTTGAAATTGGAGAGAGAATGTCATCTCCCGCTTTTTTAAAAAACGTGAGATATTAAATTCGGGGTTCCTTCTGTCCTTCCGTGTTGTTCGTTTCGACTCTAACTTTCCTTACAGTGACCAGATTTCGATGAAATTTGGGTAGTAGATCACTTTCATCAATTGTGGGTCCAAGATTGAATATGGGCATTTTCTGCGCATATTTAATTAGGTTGCTGAAATTTGATTGGCTAACGGTTCCCAGACTCTAACTTTCCGTAAAATCAACCGACTTCGATGAAATTTCATATATGGATTACTTTTATCAATACCTAGGTCAAGTTCAAATGTGGGAAATTTTGTACCAAAAATCTGTCCGTCTGCACCATGCGTCAATGCACCTCAGACTAAAAGCCTTCTTCACGAAACTTCTTGGGTATCTTTGTTATCATTGTGAGACCAGAATATGTGTTTTGTGGTTTGGTCCAAAATTTAAGATGGCCGCCAGCGGCCATTTTGTTCCAAATTGGGTGTAATCAGTTTTTTATACAGAACTTCTATGTGAAAGTTTGGATTTGAATAAATTTGTGTATGCATGTTTAGTAACATGCAATACATCACATATAATACGGGTTTTGTTCTTGTGCAAAAATTATGCAAATTAGGGAAACTTTGATTTATTCAGTGCTATTACTAATACACAGTAAGTGCACACCTTCCGTGTTTTTCGTTTCCAGACTCTAATTTTCCTTACAGTCAGTCTATTTCGATGAAATTAGGGTAGTAGATCACTTTCATCAATTGTGGGTCCAAGTTCGAATATGGGCATTTTCCGTGCATATTTAATTAGGTTGCTGAAATTTGATTGGCTGACAGTTTCCAGACTCTAACTTTCCTTAAAATCAACCGATTTCAATGAAATTTCATATATGGATTACTTTTATTAATACCTAGGTCAGATTCGAATGTGGGAAAGTCTGTACCGAAAGTCTGTCCGTCTGCCCCATGCGTCAATGCACCTCGGACTAAAAGCTGTATTTATGAACCGATCTTCACGAAACTTCTTGGGTATCTTTGTTATCATTGTGAGACCAGAATATGTGTTTTGGGGTTTGGTCCAAAATTCAAGATGGCCACCAGTGGCCATTTTGTTCCGAAATTGGGTGTAATCAGTTTTTTGTACAAAACTTCTATATGAAAGGTTGGATTTGAATAAATTTTTGTATGAAAGTTTAGTAACACGCAATACATCACATATAATATGGGTTTTGTCTCAGGCAAAAATTATGCAAATTAGGGAAACTTTGATTTATTCAGTGCAACTACTAATACACAGTAAGTGCACACCTTCCGTGTTTTTCGTTTCCAGACTCTAATTTTCCTTACAGTCAGTCGATTTCGATGAAATTTGGGTAGTAGATCACTTTCATAAATTGTGGGTCCAAGTTCGAACATGGGAATTTTCGGGCATATTTAATTAGGTTGCTTAAATTTGATTGGCTGATGGTTTACAGACTATAACTTTCCTTAGAGTCAACCGATTCCATTTGCAACTCAACTATATTCCACTGGATTCATTAATTCCCCTTGAAACTGCTGCCCAGCGGGAGACATGAATTCCCTAAATTTGCTTGTTTTAGCACAATATCAGCACAAAATAGGTACATCAGTAAGGAGTTGAATACCGTCATATTTTGAGTTATTTTCTCAGATATATACATAAACTCGGATAATTTTTGTATAAAATGGCAGGTTTTGTATCCTGTAACAAACTGCTATTTTCAGGCCTGTCATTCTGAGGAGGGCGATTGATCCAGATCCTTACAGACTGTCTGGAATTTTGTTGAGAGCAAGTAATTACCCTCCTCAATAGACTGATTCTAATGATTTTGGTAGGTACCAGCACGCTTGGGTGGGCTTGTGCCTGCCTGAATATAGATCAAGGAGAGCTAACGACTGCCCTCCTGTGATTTTCAAAAAGACGGTCTTGTGTTTTGGAAGAACAGGCTTGTACAAATTAGAAATTAAGATGTCATAATAAAAAGTTACCTCAACTATTTTTGGCAACCGAATTTTGAACCCTGCAGACAATAGTGAGTACCATCGTATTTGCCATATACTCACCGCTTCACATCATGACACATGATTGAATAATGGCACCTCCTCAAACCCCAAATCTTGGGTCTGCTACTATATTGTATTCATTTGTTCACTCTCCCTGAACTGTGATGTACTTTAACCCTCTACCTAACACGAAAAGCAGACGACACTTGCAAATAAAATTCTTGGAAGCACTGATTGTTTTGATTTTTTGCATCAAAAACATAGCTTATGAACCCACATTGGAACGAGCTCATTGAGCTCCTCCCAATGAGGGGTCATAAGTTATGTTTTTGTGACAAAAAATGAAAATGTAATAAAAATTGAATGGTGAATTTTGTGAATAGCGCTGGCTGTTTTTGGCCGTTACGTTGGGTAAAGGGTTAAAATGATGATCAAACTTTTTGGACAATAATTATGAAGTGCGTGCCTTGTTGGCAAGGGCTCTCATGAAATAAACTGTGGTTTTCTAAAATGGTCACTTAACCACAGCATAAACAGTGGTGTAAATATCTTTATTGTATGACTATGTAATTTAACCGCTAAATATCACTACTGTTTGACAATCTTTTCCTTGTCCCCATAAAATTCACAGTGTGGAAACAGATTCAGTATCACTTTTGTATGACGGACTCTTCACAAGTGCATTTGTCATGGATATCCACTATCCAAAGGAATAGATGCCCAGGTTTCATTGCTGATAATATCATTCTATGGGTATCGGTGCTTATAAAAAAATGAAATACAAAAAAACAGGAGGGGTGTGGCCTCCCCCTCCTCCTCCTGAATCCACCCATGCAGTAGTAGTTTAAGTATAGATATTTGTTTGAAAGCTTGCAATTCCGGTGAATGAAAAATCTGTTGCCTTTTTTCTTGCAGAACAACAGGCGAACAAAGTGAGCTCACCCAATTTGTGCAGGTCAGCATATGGACTAAAACTTTATAAAATCTGGCTTGGAAGGCCATTATAAAGTATTAGACTGAAACAGAACATGTACAGGATTTACCCTATTATGTTTAACTAAAAATAATGCTGTTATTACAGAGTTCCAGAGAAGCTGCATATTGTCATTAAAATGTATGCAGAAATGCATTGAAAATAATTTTTCACTTGGGCCATACAGATTGTTACAGATTATTATCCCCCTGCTGGGCTGCATTCATTCATCTGTTCTCCTATCTGCTAATCAAGAACACTTTTGTATACGTAATAACTTGAACTAGAGTTATCGGATGTTAGAACCTTTTAAAGGGTTACTTTGCACGAATCCTTTAACTAACAAGCAGAAAATATTCTTTGAATAACTTAAAGTTTCATTTTTTGTTGCGAAAACATAGTTTATGAACCCAACATTGGAATGAGCTCTATGAGAATGTTCCATTGAGAGTTGTGAGCGTTGTTTTGAAGCTAAAAATTGAAGATCAAATCTGAATGGCGATTTTTGTGAAGAGAAAATTCTGGTTACATGTACGTAACTTGATAATTAGGTTTCGGGTTAACAGTGTCTGTGATAAGTGGATAATTATCTGCTGCCTTAATTTGTTGAAAATTAAGTGAGTCATTAATGATATCAATTTTCTTGCAATAACCTGACCAATAGATGTCCGATTTCAATAAATTTTGGTATGTTGGATCATTCGAATGATGTCTTGGAGTTAAGTGTGTTCTGTCGTTTATTTGGGAATTATTTCAAATTTAAGTGTTTATCCAATAAATTTTGAACAGTTTTTATTAGTTTTCAGTGAATTTTGGTAATAATAATAAATCTTCGGCCTTTCGCTGATTTGTCGCGGTCCTCTAACAAGGAGGCCTACATTAACCCTGTGTCCTACTCAGACATGTTAAGTTTCCCACTTTTGGCGGGAGACTCACAATTTTCCATGCCATCTCCCGCCCTCATGATCCGGATATAAAATCTCACGATTTCCGAGTGTCTTGGAACACTCCACAAACTGGAGTCCTATTTTCCATGCTGGGCCCCCGCTGCTTACATTAACCCTGTGCCCCGCTGAGGTATTCCTCCCCTACTCTCTCTCTCCTAATAATATCCCAGCATTCAGTTAAACACCGATTCTTAATTCCCCCACTGGCATCATTTCAATCACCTCAACTATAACATTGACCCTTTCCATCAGGGACAAGCCACATTGTGTCTTTGGGCAATGCACTTTATCCCGGTTGCCTACATGGGAGCACGATGATGCCATGTACTAAGGCGTACTGCACGTCGAAGGTGCACATGTCTTCAACCGCTGTAACCCTGCTTGAGCAGAGCTTGAACAGAGTCAGAATGTTGAGGAGCTGACAGCTGCTCGTCAATGCTCGGTGGTTCTCACTGGGTACTCCGACTTCCTCCACCTGTAAAACTATTAGCCAATATGCATAAGTATGTGACCTTAAACACCAATAAATAAATAACATTGACCCTTTTACTCATGTCATTCTTCATCCACTCATCCTTCATATTTTCATCCCATTTTTCCTTTAGACTCCCAAGGAGTCTTGTTCTGCTAGGCATATATTTGAGGCACTCTAAAATGAAATGTTCCAGGGTCTCTGTTATACCTAAGTTACACATTTTGCACACTCTTTCCTCACCTTTCTCGATTCTCCCCCTCAACTCCAGTCACTGGATCTCACTTTGAACAACAATGACCCCCCGACCCCCCAAACGATCCATCCAGGTACTCCTCAAAAGCTGGCACATCCTTTTTAGCTCACCGAAGGGAGCTTAACTTATCACTTTCCGTATGCAGTCATGAACTTTACATGATCGACTTCTCCTCACAAACTACTTGACCAAATTTGATGTGCATGTTCCTTATCATGTCAATCCAAGTTTGTTCGAATCAAGTTGACCCACCCCTTCTCATGAACCAGCAGCAAGCAGAGACTTGATATCTGGTGTGCAGCTTCCTTTTGAGGTGTAGACTCAGATTTGTTCAAGAGAAGTTCAAGGGGTTATATTTGCCGTCGTTATGGGAGGGGCAAGAATTTTCGCCCCGCCCAGAATGTCTATATTTTTATACTGTACCAATGACCCAGACATAGCTGGTGCTAACTCTTAAAATATAGGGCCAAACACAAATTTTGCCCCCCAATCCCCAAAATTTGCATCTAAAACAAAAGAAAACATGTCCTGAAAGGCCCTCCACACTTCGCCCCTACTGCGCATGCGCAGTGTCAAGGACGTTCCGAAATTGGCGCCATTAATCATTCTAAGTTTGGCCCTTCATCAGTTAACATCTGACTGATCTTTGTGCTTATAAATCTCAGTTTAAATGATGCCAGACACATAAATATTAGTGAAATGGTGATTCTAAGGAGGATAGAGAAGGAGGAGAGGAAAAAAATGTGTGACAGAATATTATCAGGGCTGTAACTTAAAATTTTTTAATGAAATTATGTTAAGTTACCTATTTTCGAGGCAGCAGCCATTTTGTTGTCATTCTGATTATTTAGTTACACTGTTTTTTAAGTGTTTTCCTCTCTCCCTGTCCTTTAAGTCCCCCCTTGCTATTCTCCCATGCTTTTGGCATAGTTTTTGTAATTATTATTACTAAATTTTCTTGGGAGTTTTAGCTGAATAACAGAATGAATTCTGTTCTTTTCCCCATGTTTACGTCTTCACCTACGGGTGGTTAGGCGTTGTGTTCTGCATCTACCATCTGATGTTCTGCAGTTTCTTCCCTGGAAGTCTCTGTTTTGCATCAGATAGTGTATTTTTGGTAACTGATTTCGGGCCTGGGTGCCTGGAGTCTTATTTTAGTGTTTTTACACTCATTGTTTACATTTACAACAGCCCTCTGTGTGAGGGGGGGATTTCTAAAAAATAATATCTTGATGTTATTTTAATCATAACTAGATACATTATTATTGTTCGTAAGTGTTGAATAAATTGTTTAAAATATTTTTAAAATTTTTGTCCACACTTAGGCTTGGGATCCATTGGGGCTCAACGTTACTTTTCAGAAACTTGGGCTGTTCTGAAAAAATATTTTTTAAAAATATTTTGATTTCAATTATTTTTTCTATATTAATGGATCATATTATTATTATGTATTTTGATTGCCAGGGGTTAGTGCGAGTACCAGGACTTGTTTTCTTTTCACATTGAAAGGATATTGATCAATTGTTTTAAGAGGAAGTCTTCCTCTGACTTTATTATCATTCTATATGTGGTCAGTGTACTCGCATTAACTCCTGTTCTGTATCGTATGATTTCGATGACAATATGGGAAGCGTATGTCACGGTATGTTATTGGGGATTTGGACACTCCGGTCCTTTCCCCGCAGGGTCACTCTACTTTATCAATTTCTATTTCAGACGATCAAGATTAGGGTGATGTATCTGTGATGTCTTCCAACAGTGTGCCTCCGTCGTCACAATTAATGAAGGGCTAGCGGAAAAGTGCTCATGTAAATACGCCAATTGCCTAAGAGGACCCTAGTAGGTTTGACGGCCTTTGACGTCCGCTAGCTCGCCCGGTGTAGCGTCCATTCACTGAATGGTTCGGCAGCCGGGTTCGTCCGTTGCGGTCTAGAAGGAATTTTGGGGTGATGCGAGCACTATAAATTAACCTAATGCACACCCAGTGACGGCGGATCGGAGGGAGAACGGAGGAAGCCTTTTAGTCCGGTTCATAGCTCGTTCCGGTCCATCCGGACGGCAAGCGAGAGAGGCCCCTCTCTCGTTCAACAACATCTGGCCCCAGATGTTGTGGTACAAAATGTGTCGCAAGCGGAGCATACGTCCGTCGCTCGGGACGCTCCGTTGTATAGGCAGTCCGCGGAGACTGCTAAGGCTTCCTCTTCTCGTCACCGCACACGACCGCACCTTGGCTGCGTGACCGCCGATATATTACCAGCTTCGCCGATCAAGGATTCTTCGGCGACCAGGTCACACCATCCGGTAGCCAGGGACACGAGGCCTGCAGACTCCGGACGTTCGCATAGGAAGTGTGCGGGAGTCAACGTACACGGAGCTTCCGGCGGCAATGCATCGTAAGACCGCTACTGCACAGGCCTCGGGAACGGACGTGCTTTCCTTAATAGCACAGTTTATCGCAGCATCCCAGCATCAACTGAATCTGTCGCATATATTTTATCCGACAATGCTGGGTCGGGACGCTCCGTGGAAGCGGGTACGGACGTCCGAAAGTTTCATCCGGTCCGACGGGATACCGAAAGGGATTCGGAGGATTTCGAGCTTTCCCTTTCGGAACAACATATGCTGTTGTGTATGTCATCTGACTTGGTCTTCTACAGCTTCTTTCGTCGGACCAGAATGCTGCGATGCCGGATAAGAAACTGATAGCGTCGGTGGACTTAGAAATTTTTGGTTCGGTTCAGGGACATCGTCCCTCAGTTCCGACATAGTCCAATAATGTCACACAAACTTTCGAATTATTGAACGACGCTATATATATTATTATTTTATGCTTGCTAACCAAGCATTTCTGGTTTCTTGTTCGAAGAGTTATGGAGATGTCTTTCAAAAGTGTGCCTCTGTCGTCATAGTTAATGAAGAGCTAGCGGCAATAAGTGCTCATGGAATATGTCTATCGCCTACGGAGTGACATTCGCTAGCTCACCCGGTGTAGCGTACATTCATCGAATGGTTCGGCTGCCGGGTTCGTCCGGTGCGGTCTAGGAAGGAGATTTGGGTGATGCGAGCACTTTAATTATTTTAGTACTCACCCAGTGACGGCAGATTGAGGACAGATCGGAGGAAGCCTGTTAGTCCGGTTCCTGGCTTGTCCAGGTCCGTCCGGGCTGTGAGCGAGAGAGGTCCCTCTCTCGTCCAACAACATAGGGAACCGCATGTTGTGGTTCAGATATTTTACATGCGGAGCATATGTCCGTCGGTCGGGACGCTCCGTTATATTGACAGTCCGAGAGACTGTCCTTAATGCTTCCTCATCCTCACAGCAGGGCACACGACCGCACATTGGCTACGTGACCTCGAGTATCCGATCAGTTTCGGCATTCAGTGATTCCACGGCGAATAGGTCGCGCCATCCGGTAGCCAAGGGACACGAGGCCTATACACTCCGTTCGCTCGCATATTGGTAGTATGCACGGGGTAACGATCACGGAGCTTCCAGCGGCAATGCATCGTAAGACCGCTTCTCCTCAGGCCTCAGTGACGGACGTGCTATCCGAGTTAGCACAGTTGTTTCGCAGCATCCCAGCAATTGACAGTTTCTCGGTCGAATCAGGAATTATCCGACGGCGCTGGGTCGGTGCGGTCCGCGGTTGCATCACGTACGGACGACCGAACGCTTTATAGGGTCCGACAGGATGGCGAAAGGGATTCGAAAGATTTCGAGTTTTCCCTTTAGTAGTATTGGAAGATGCCTTTCATATCTTCTGGCATTATCTTCCAGTGATTGTTATTTCGGACTTCATTGCTGCGATCTTGGATAAGAGACTTATAGCGTCATTGGACTTGGATTTTTCGATCGGTTCAGGGACATTGTCCCTGACTTACCGACGCAGTCCAATATTGTCATTACAACATGTGTTTTATATTTTTATACTGTACCAATGACCCAGACATAGCTGGTGCTAACTCTTAAAATATAGGGCCAAACACAAATTTTGCCCCCCAATCCCCAAAATTTGCATCTAAAACTAAAGAAAACATGTCCTGAAAGGCCCTCCACACCTCGCCCCCACTGCGCATGCGCAGTGTCAAGGACGTTCCGAAATTGGCGCCATTTATCATTCTAAGTTTGGCCCTTCATCAGTTAACATCTGACTGATCTTTGTGCTTTTAAATCTCAGTTTAAATGATGCCAGACACATAAATATTAGTGAAATGTTGATTCTAAGGAGGATAGAAAAGGAGGAGAGGAAAAGAATGTGTGACAGAATATTATCAGGGCTGTAACTTAAAATTTTTTAATGAAATTATGTTAAGTTACCTATTTTCAAGGCAGCAGCCATTTTGTTGTCATTCTGATTATTTAGTTACACTGTTTTTTCAAGTGTTTTTCCTCTCTCCCTGTCCTTTAAGTTCCCCCTTGCTATTCTCCCATGCTTTTGGCATAGTTTCTGTAATTATTATTACTAAAATTTCTTGGGAGTTTTAGCTTAATAACAGAATGAATTCTGTTCTTTCCCCATGTTTACGTCTTCACCTACGGGTGGTTAGGCGTTGTGTTCTGCATCTACCATCTGATGTTCTGCAGTTTCTTCCCTGGAAGTCTCTGTTTTGCATCAGATGGTGTATTTTTGGTAACTGATTTCGGGCCTGGGTGCCTGGAGTCTTATTTTAGTGTTTTTACACTCATTGTTTACATTTACAACAGCCCTCTGTGTGAGGGGGGGATTTCTAAATAATAATATCTTTATGTTATTTTAATCATAACTAGATACATTATTATTGTCCGTAAGTGTTGAATAAATTGTTTAAAATATTTTTAAAATTTTTGTCCACACTTAGGCTTGGGATCCATTGGGGCTCAACGTTACTTTTCAGAAACTTGGGCTGTTCTGAAAAAATATTTTTTCAAAATATTTTGATTTCAATTATTTTTTCTATATTAATGGATCATATTATTATTATGTATTTTGATTGCCAGGGGTTAGTGCGAGTACCAGGACTTGTTTTCTTTTCACATTGAAAGGATATTGATCAATTGTTTAAGAGGAAGTCTTCCTCTGACCTTATTATCATTCTATATGTGGTCAGTGTACTCGCATTAACTCCTGTTCTGTATCGTATGATTTCGATGACAATATGGGAAGCGTATGTCACGGTATGTTGTTGGGGATTTGGACACTCCGGTCCTTTCCCCGCAGGGTCACTCTACTTTATCAATTTCTATTTCAGACGATCAAGATTAGGGTGATGTATCTGTGATGTCTTCCAACAGTGTGCCTCCGTCGTCACAATTAATGAAGGGCTAGCGGAAAAGTGCTCATGTAATACGCCAATTGCCTAAGAGGACCCTAGTAGGTTCGACGGCCTTTGACGTCCGCTAGCTCGCCCGGTGTAGCGTCCATTCACCGAATGGTTCGGCAGCCGGGTTCGTCCGTTGCGGTCTAGAAGGAATTTTGGGGTGATGCGAGCACTATAAAATTAACTTAATGCACACCCAGTGACGGCGGATCGGAGGGAGAACGGAGGAAGCCTTTTAGTCCGGTTCATAGCTCGTTCCGGTCCATCCGGACGGCAAGCGAGAGAGGCCCCTCTCTCGTTCAACAACATCTGGCCCCAGATGTTGTGGTACAATGTGTCGTTAGCGGAGCATACGTCCGTCGCTCGGGACGCTCCGTTGTATAGGCAGTCCGCTGAGACTGCTAAGGCTTCCTCTTCTCGTCAGCGCACACGACCGCACCTTGGCTGCGTGACCGCCGATATATTACCAGCTTCGCCGATCAAGGATTCTTCGGCGACCAGGTCACACCATCCGGCAGCCAGGGATTCGAGACCGATGGACTCCGGACGTTCGCATAGGAAGTATGCGGGAGCCATCTGATGCGGAGCTGCCCTCGGCGAAGCACCGATAGACTGCGCCTCCGCAGGTCTCGACGCCGGACATTCTTGTGCACATAGCACAGCTTATCGCAGCATCCCAGCAGCCGACAGAAACGGTGTCGGATCGAGAATTATCCGACAGCGCTGGGTCGGTAGCCGGGGACTCGAGGCCTGCAGACTCCGGACGTTCGCATAGGAAGTGTGCGGGAGTCAACGTACACGGAGCTTCCAGCGGCAATGCATCGTAAGTCCGCTACTGCACAGGCCTCGGGAACGGACGTGCTTTCCTTAATAGCACAGTTTATCGCAGCATCCCAGCATCAACTGAATCTGTCGCATATATTTTATCCGACGATGCTGGGCCGGGACGCTCCGCGGAAGCGGGTACGGACGTCCGAAAGTTTCATCCGGTCCGACGGGATACCGAAAGGGATTCGGTGGATTTCAAGCTTTCCCTTTCGGAACAACATATGCTGCGATGCCGGATAAGAAACTGATAGCGTCGGTGGACTTAGAAATTTTTGGTTCGGTTCAGGGACATCGTCCCTCAGTTCCGACATAGTCCAATAATGTCACACAAACTTTCGAATTATTGAACGACGCTATATATATTATTATTTTATGCTTGCTATCCAAGCATTTCTGGTTTCTTGTTCGAAGAGTTATGGAGATGTCTTTCAAAAGTGTGCCTCTGTCGTCATAGTTAATGAAGAGTTAGCGGCAATTAGTGCTCATGGAATATGTCTATCGCTTACGGAGTGACATTCGCTAGCTCACCCGGTGTAGCGTACATTCATCGAATGGTTCGGCTGAGGGTTCGTCCGTTGCGGTCTAGGAAGGAGATTTGGGTGATGCGAGCACTTTAATTACTTTAGTACTCACCCAGTGACGGCAGATTGAGGATAGATCGGAGGAAGCCAACAACATAGGGGACCGCATGTTGTGGTTCAGATATTTTACATTCGGAGCATATGTCCGTTGCTCGGGACGCTCCGTTATATTGACAGTCCGAGAGACTGTCTTTAATGCTTCCTCATCCTCACAGCAGGGCACACGACCGCACATTGGCTACGTGACCTCGAGTATCCGATCAGTTTCGGCATTCAGTGATTCCACAGCGAATAGGTCGCGCCATCCGGTAGCCAAGGGACACGAGGCCTATACACCCCGTTCGCTCGCATATTGGAAGTATGCACGGGGTAACGATCTCGGAGCTTCCTGCGGCAATGCATCGTAAGACCGCTGCTCCTCAGGCCTCAGTGACGGACGTGCTATCCGAGTTAGCACAGTTGTTTCGCAGCATCCCAGCAATTGACGGTTTCTCGGTCGAATCAGGAATTATCCGACGGCGCTGGGTCGGTGCGGTCCGCGGTTGCATCAAGCTACGGACGACCGAACGCTTTATAGGGTCCGACAGGATGGCGAAAGGGATTCGAAAGATTTCGAGTTTTCCCTTTAGTAGTATCGGAAGATGCCTTTCATATCTTCTGGCATTTCTTCCAGTGATTATTTTTCGGACTTCATTGCTGCGATCTTGGATAAGAGACTTATAGCGTCATTGGACTCGGATTTTTCGATCGGTACAGGGACTTTGTCTCTGACTTACCGACGCAGTCCAATATTGTCATTACAACATGTGTTTTATTTTTCGACGCTATATATTATATATATATATATATATACAAGCCTGCTACTAAGCATGATAGTTTAGTTTCTTGTCCGCGTGGCTCATTTCTGCCATTTTATCTTTTTTACATATAGTTTATTTTGGCAGAGCGGGGCATACCGAGAGTTCATATGCGTCTAGACGGTGTGATTAAAGACTGCATATATTCTTTTTCGCCGTTTATGTCTTTTCCAATTTCAATGTTGGGAACGACATTATGTATAGTAGACTTAACTTAGACGCTTTATTATACGTAATCCGCCTTACTGAGGCGTTATCATTACGTCTTCAAGAAAAGATTTACGGGATATTATTCTCAATGTAATTTCTTTTGAGGGCAGTAGTTTGTTCACGTATAACTCCGCCCTTCAGTGGCTGATTGGAGTTGGTTAGACGTGATGCAGCCCTAGCTACATCCACGCGTGGATAGTAGGTTAAGAACTCTCTCAGAGTCGCTTCGTTCTCGGAGGAGCTTCTCTTCGACGGCAACTTTCCGGCAATCCATGAATTGCTTGATTTATACATTCTCTTGTCTATCTAGTGTTACAAGAGATTCAGACTGGGGCAAACATTCGGTGGTTGACTCAGAGAGTGCCGCCGCAGTTGCCGGACCCTAGTGTGGCTGTTATGACGGTTGCCAGTCAAACAGATTGGGATATATACTGATCCCTACGGATTCTAAGTGCCAGGGTCTTTGGGTTCCGCAGTCTTTTAGCTATCAGTTTAACTTCCGCGGAATAATGTTTTTTAGGCTTGCTTTATGTCATTGCATGAACATTATTCAGAAACGCATGCCCAAATTCCTGTCCTTTAATTCGACAGTAGTGGCGTATCTCCGGAACCAGGGAGGCACTCTTTCGTTTCCGTTATTCAATTTAATGGAAAGAATCCGTCTGTTGGTTATAGTACACCAAGTTCAGTTTTGGTCCGTCATATTCTGGGTCGTCTGATTGTTTTATCGCACTCCCGTTCTCTTACGGGTCGCTTGTTGCTGTCAGAATGGACTCTCAACAAACAAGTATTTAATCAGATTTGCTATCTATGGGAGCGCCCAATGATGTTTTATTTATGACACAGCTTGCTAATCAATTGCAGACGTATGTGTTGGCTTGTCCAGATCTCTGAGCTAATACTGTTAACGCTCTATTGATCTATAGGACGGAATGATAGGATACGCGTATCCTCCGGCGCTGTTGTTTTAGCAGGTATTGCTAAGATAAACAACCACAATACATTTCTGTTGATAGCATCTCTATCTTCACAGAGATCATGAGTAATTTACTCTCTTGTCTACTGTGGATCTTTACGTGAAATCTTCCTCTATGTGAGGATCTTTTTTCACTGGGTAAATCGTGTCATCTTTATCACAACCAGCAAGGTCGCAACCTTCATGTATTCCGTTGTGTGGTCCGTATTGCATTGTAAGCACTGTACTGGACGAGCTTTGGACGCGATTTCTTACTATAGGAGATCCTCTTCTTCGCTATTCTATGCGACTAAAGTGGAGGCTCTTCCGTCGTGGTGTAGGGATCATTATGTTCATATGGTTGATCCCTCCATACTACGCATTGCTAGTTTTTGGTATACTTGTTTCACAAGATCTACTGCAGCCTGTTGTTATTTAGGTTATAGGTTATGTTACCTCATACCTATGCACTCTACGATAGTTTACTATTGAGTCTTTTGTCTCTTTATCTAAGTCAGTTAGTAACTTTTTGATAAATAGACTTAGAATCTTTAGATTAAATTCCTATACGGATTTTAACTTCGGTTCTTATTTAGCTAAGTAATCATTTGAGCCTCTGGAAACAGTAGTTTTCAAATTCTGACCTTTTAGACAGTAATTCTGTTGGTTTCTCTTTTACTGTAGAGTCAGTGAGTTTCATGCACTATCGATGGATGATTTTCACTTTCATAGTTTCGGAATCAATACTTCCGTTACTATTTAGGTTGGATTGTTGCATAAGAGTTAGGCTCCTATTATCCGGAACCTATTATTTTAAGGTCCTTCCGTCTTCGTATGGGCATAGGCCTTTACTCTTTCCGGGTACAGTTTATGTATTTATAAACAGATATCTGTTTATTACAAGGGCGTAAGCTTCTTCTGTCTTTGATGTCTAGTAGAAGGACGTTACGCTCCATTTTATTGTTAATGAATTCTATTAACTAGCGTACTGCTTATGGTATATCATTGGCTTAGCAGTTGTGCTTAAGATTTCGGCTCATGAAGTAAGAGTTCTTCTACTTCTTGGGCTTACATTAATAGTGTTGCTATTATAGATTTTTGAAGGCTGCTCATTGCGCTCAGCCATCCATTCATGATTTTTATCTCAGAAATATCGAGTCCATTTCTGAAGGCCTCTATTGTTAGGTCTATTATCTACTGCTCAGAATGTCATTCACTTAACAGTTGCTACTATTGCTAGGTAGGCTGTCTGTTTCGGCAGTGTCTCCGTTCGGCTGCCCTCTTCGCTCTGGGCTATTTGACCCAGGGCAAGAAAAGGGGGGGGGGAGGGTGTTCCCTTGGGTCACCTGTTTTTACTATGAAAACAAGGGGATACCTCCTCCGGAGTTAGTAATTCTGAGCTGTTATTGGGATGGTTGTTTAGTGAGAAGTTTAAGTTTATAAAATTCATTCAAGTCTTAGTTTTTAAAGTATAGCTTTTGAATATTGCATTTGTCAACGGACATGATTATGCAATTCTCACACACTTTTAAGAGTATAAGAGTCTCTATTCTCTAGACTTACTTTATTATTGGCTTACTTTAAAAATTATTAGTATAAGGATTATTGGATATTAATAGAGTACATGGATGTATGAAGCTCAATTTTTGGAAGGTGTTGTATCTTTCTAATTTATCATAAATAAGAAAGATACATGTAAGGCCTATTACTTCTTTTCCCTACAGGGGATGACTCGATTTTATTTTATTGAGCGTATTCCATTTTGCTCTATGTCCTTGGCCCTCCAGCCTTTTTACTATTCAGCTATGTCTGGGTCATTGGTACAGTATAAAAATGTTAAAAAATTTATAGTAATTTATATATTTTTTATACTTACCAATGACCCAGACGGGGATGGCCCTCCCAGGAGTTGGGAACTCTTGCCTCCCCGCTGAGTACATAGCGCTTACCAGGCACTGGTTATTAGAATGATAAATGGCGCCAATTTCGGAACGTCCTTGACACTGCGCATGCGCAGTGGGGGCGAGGTGTGGAGGGCCTTTCAGGACATGTTTTCTTTAGTTTTAGATGCAAATTTTGGGGATTGGGGGGCAAAATTTGTGTTTGGCCCTATATTTTAAGAGTTAGCACCAGCTATGTCTGGGTCATTGGTAAGTATAAAAAATATATAAATTACTATAAATTTTTTAACTTTTCGACGCTATATATATATATATACAAGCCTGCTACCAAGCATGATAGTTTAGTTTCTTGTCCGCGTTGCTCATTTCTGCCATTTTATCATTTATACGAATAGTTTATTTTGGCAGAGCAGGGCATACCGAGAGTTCATATGCGTCTAGACGGTGTGATTAAAGACTTCATATATTCTTTTTCGCCGTTTATGTCTTTTCCAATTTCAATGTTGGGAACGACATGATGTATAGTAGACTTAACTTAGACGCTTTATCATACGTAATCCGCCTTACTGAGGCGTTATCATTACGTCTTCAAGAAAAGATTTACGGGATATTATTCTCAATGTAATTTCTTTTGAGGGCAGTAGTTTGTTCACGTATAACTCCGCCCTTCAGTGGCTGATTGGATTTGGTTAGACGTGACGCAGCCCTAGCTACATCCACACGCGTGGATAGTAAGGTTAAGAACTCTCTCAGAGTCGCTTCGTTCTCGGAGGAGCTTCTCTTCGACGGCAACTTTTCGGCAATCCATGAATTGCTCGATTTACATGTTCTCTTGTCTATCTAGTGTTACAAGAGATTCAGACTGGGGCAAACATTCGGTGGTTGACTCAGAGAGTGCCACCGCAGTTGCCGGACCCGAGTGTGGCTGTTATGACGGTTGCCAGTCAAACAGATTGGGATATAATACTGATCCCTACGGATTCGAAGTGCCAGGGTCTTTGGGTTCCGCAGTCTCTTAGCAATCAGTTTTCTTCCGCGGAATAATGTTTTTTAGGCTTGCTTTATGTCATTGCATGAACATTATTCAGAAACGCATGCCCAAATTCCTGTCCTTTAATTCGACAGTAGTGGCGTATCTCCGGAACCAGGGAGGCACTCTTTCGTTTCCGTTATTCAATTTAATGGAAAGAATCCATCTGTTGGTTATAGTACACCAAGTTCAGTTTTGGTCCGTCATATTCCGGGTCGTCTGATTGTTTTATCGGACTCCCGTTCTCTTACGGGTCGCTTGTTGCTGTCAGAATGGACTCTCAACAAACAAGTATTTAATCAGATTTGCTATCTATGGGAGCGCCCAATGATGATTTATTTATGACACAGCTTGCTAATCAATTGCAGACGTATGTGTTGGCTTGTCCAGATCTCTGAGCTAATGTTGTTAACGCTCTATTGATCTATAGGACGGAATGATAGGATACGCGTATCCTCCGGCGCTGTTGTTTCAGCAGGTATTGCTAAGATAAACAACCACAATACATTTCTGTTGATAGCATCTCTATCTTCGCAGAGATCATGGGTAATTTACTCTCTTGTCTACTGTGGGTCTTAACGTGAAATCTTCCTCTATGTGAGGATCTTTTTTCACTGGGTAAATCGTGTCATCTTTATCACAACCCGCAAGGTCGCAACCTTCATGTATTCCGTTGTGTGGTCCGTATTGCATTGTAAGCACTGTACTGGACGAGCTTTGGACGCGATTTCTTACTATAGGAGATCCTCTTCTTCGCTATTCTATGCGGCTAAAGTGGAGGCTCTTCCGTCGTGGTGTAGGGATCATTATGTTCATATTGTTGATCCCTCCATACTACTCATTGCTATTTTTTAGTATACTTGTTTCACAAGATCTACTGAAGACTTATTATTTAGGTTATAGGTTTATGTTACCTCATACCTATGCACTCTACGATAGTTTACAATTGAGTCTTTGGTCTCTTTATCTAAGTCAGTTAGTAACTTTTTGATAAATAGACTTAGAATCTTTAGATTAAATTCCTATATGGATTTTAACTTCGGTTCTTATTTAGCTAAGTAATCATTTGAGCCTCTGGAAACAGTAGTTTTCAAATTCTGACCTTTTAGACAGTAATTCTGTTGGTTTCTCTTTTACTGTAGAGTCAGTGAGTTTCATGCACTATCGATGGATGATTTTCACTTTCGTAGTTTCGGAATCACTACTTCCGTTACTATTTAGGTTGGATTGTTGCATAAGAGTTAGGCTCCTATTATCCGGAACCTATTATTTTAAGGTCCTTCCGTCTTCGTATGGGCATAGGCCTTTACTTTTTCCGGGTACAGTTTATGTATTTATAAACAGATATCTGTTTATTACTATGGGCGTAAGCTTCTTCTGTCTTTGATGTCTAGTAGAAGGACGTTACGCTCCATTTTTTTGTTAATGGGTTCTATTAACTATCGGTACTGCTTATGGTATATCATTGACTTAGCAGTTGTGCTTAAGATTTCGGCTCATGAAGTAAGAGTTCTTCTACTTCTTGGGCTTACATTAATAGTGTCGCTATTATAGATTTTTGAAGGCCGCTCATTGCGCTCAGCCATCCACATTCATGAATTTTATCTCAGAAATATCGAGTCCATTTCTGGAGGCCTCTATTGTTAGGTCTATTATCTACTGCTCCGAATGTCATTCACTTAACAGTTGCTACTATAGCTAGGTAGGCTGTCTGTTTCGGCAGTGTCTCCGTTCGGCTGCCCTCTTCGCTCTGGGCTATTTGACCCAGGGCAAGAAAAAGGGGGGGGGGGGGGGGAGGGTGTTCCCTTGGGTCACCTGTTTTACTATGAAAACAAGGGGATACCTCCTCCGGAGTTAGTAATTCTGAGCTGTTATTGGGATGGTTGTTTAGTGAGAAGTTTAGGTTTTTAAAATTCATTCAAGTCTTAGTTTTTAAAGTATAGCTTTTGAATATTGCATATGTCAACGGACATGATTATGCAATCCTCAGACACTTTTAGGAGTATAAGAGTCTCTATTCTCTAGACTTACTTTATTTATTGGCTTACTTTAAAAATTATTAGTATAAGGATTATATTGGATATTAATAGAGTACATGGATGTATGAAGCTCAATCTTGGAAGGTGTTGTATCTTTCTAATTTATCATAAATAAGAAAGATACATGTAAGGCCTATTACTTCTTTTTCCCTACAGGGGATGACTCTATTTTATTTTATTGAGCGTATTCCATTTTGCTCTATGTCCTTGGCCCTCCAGCCTTTTTACTATTCAGCTATGTCTGGGTCATTGGTACAGTATAAAAATGTTAAAAAATTTATAGTAATTTATATATTTTTTATACTTACCAATGACCCAGACGGGGATGGCCCTCCCAGGAGTTGGGAACTCTTGCCTCCCCGCTGAGTACATAGCGCTTACCAGGCACTGGTTATTAGAATGATTAATGGCACCAATTTCGGAACGTCCTTGACACTGCGCATGCGCAGTAGGGGCGAAGTGTGGAGGGCCTTTCAGGACATGTTTTCTTTTGTTTTAGATGCAAATTTTGGGGATTGGGGGGCAAAATTTGTGTTTGGCCCTATATTTTAAGAGTTAGCACCAGCTATGTCTGGGTCATTGGTAAGTATAAAAAATATATAAATTACTATAAATTTTTTAACTTTCCAAACCGAGAGGTTGATTTGAACCAAAATTGATATAAGGGCTTATTGGGTCATAAGTAGTTAATTTATGGGGAAAAAATGTTCCCGTCGCCCCATGGGAACCGCTGGAGCTAAAAATAGAAAAAAATTTTAATTGCCCATATCTCCAAAACTACACTGCACTGAGAATTTTTATTTGGTTTGAAGCTTCCTTAGGACCAATAGAATGGAATGGTAAAAATAAATTCAATGGAATGGTAAAAAAAAAATTACTATCGGATCTATCATAGGGTACTTTTTCGGGACTTTGAAAAAATGATGAGTCAGCATTTCTTATCAGCCTACCTTACAATTGTTTACTACTGGCTTGCACTACAGTGGAAGACCCTAACTCAGAAAATATACTCTCTATTTTGATCTTTCCCAAGCGATTTGGGAAAGAAAAGTTGTGCAAAAGCACCAAGAAAAAATAAGTCAAAATTGGGTCGAGCGCCGCCGGCGCATACCCAGTAGAGGATGGTCTTCTCTTAGTACAAATCCACAGCTTCCAGAAACCAGTGCTCAGGCAATAACTAATGAACCATTCATTTTTTCGTTTGCCCATGTGGTGAGACTTCCATATTTGCTTTAAGAAACAGTGATAATTCAACTCGTTGATAATGGTTACTTGTGACTGGAATTATAGATCTGAGGATTGTATAATAACAGGACTGTGTTTTATATATTCTCATTATTATTTTCAACCACATTTTCATTGAATTTTATATATTCTCCGTGTTCGCGTGTGATTTTTGCGTACCGTGCGGTTCAGACATAAAAATTTTCGGTTGATAAATTTATGTTATCCTTTTGGATATTATTATTATTATTGAAGTTACCGGTAGGTGTCAATGAGGGGCTGTATGGACAGGATTTCTCCTCTCTGTTGAGGGCAGAATTTCTATTTTTTGGTCCTTGTCGGCCATCTGGGTTCAGTTGTGTTCCCGCGTAGTTGGGGGTGTTCTACTTTCTACATCTGTTGAGTTCACCTTTATCTTCTACTGCTCTCACCTCTGTTATGCCCAGGACTGTTCCCTGATGGCTATGCCTTTTGCCCATGCTTGTGGTGCATTCTCGTGGTCATTCCTCCCGCACTCGCAGGGGGGAGGGGGTGGGGTGGAATGCTTTCGTTCGGGGCCTTCCAACATGAGCATGTCTGGTGAGAGTTATACCCCCTCCATGGGGATGTGCAGTCTTTTCTGTGGTGGATACTGCTGGAGCTGTTGAGTTGTCTGGTGAGAAGATGCCTGGTTCCGGGACTATGGTCCATCTCCAGTCAACATCTGAGGCTGAGGCTGTAACTAGGGTTGTGGCTCCTCCTTTGGAGCCGAGCTCGGTTGCTCTCTCCAATTTTCCACCAGTTTCAACGGCTCCCGTCGTATCTGATGCTACTGCTGTTCCGCCTGCAACGTCATCGGTCACCGTTTCAGTCGGCCTCGGCTTATCCCTGCATGGGTCTGCAGTGATGCCTGGTAGTGTGGACGTGGGGTATCGGCCTCAGCCTTCCCTGACTTCACCTCGGCGAAGTCGGAAGGGGCTGCCGACCGAACCTTTTGCTGTGGCCTCTCAGCCATTGAGCACAGCAGTTTTATCCCTGCAGGGGTCTGCAGAGATGTCTGGTAGTGTTGACATGGGGTATCTGCCTCAGCCTTCCCTGACTTCAAAGTCGGAAGGGGCTGCCGGCCGAGCCCTCTGCTGTGGTCTCTCACCCGTCGAGCACTGCAGTTTTCTCATTGGATTCAGATGTTCATGGTGGGGCCACCATGAACTCTGTGGCGTTTCTGTCCACGCACTCTGGTCCCATAGCCAGTTTTGTGGTACCAATGCCTTTTGTGCAGCCTGGACCTTCTGTCCCTCAGAGATCCACGGAGACACTCCTGAGTTCCCGCTCTGTAGATCCTTGGGGTATGTCATCCCTATACACATCTGCCAGATGTTTTGGCTGCCACCCGTCACCCCGCGTCGGGTGTATTTGAGGATCATGACCCTTCTCTAGTTAAAAGCGTCAGGAGTGAAGCCACTTTGCCGGTTCGTTCCCACTTCGAACTGGCAGACACGAGCCTTGAGCTTAGGGAAGCCCTCTCCTTGCTCACTCAGGTTCTTTCCAGGTGCCTTCTCGTTGCTTCCAGCGAGGCTACTAGTTGTTTCCAGGCACCCCCCTGTGGCGCCGCCTCCCGGGATTGGAAGTGGGCTGCTTTCTGATCCCTCAGGTGTGCCTACACCACTGGAGGCATCGGCTAGTTTGCCCATGATGGGCTACGTATCTTCCGACTCAGAGGATTAGTCTGACATACCTGACGTGGAGAGCCAGCAGTCTTCTGACTTGGGGGCAGCTCTTGACTTTGTGTTTGGGTTCCTTCCAGATCTCAAACCACCAAACCAGCTGACAGTGTCAGCCAGGCCACGATCATCGGTCGTGCGCCTACAGCCTGTTGAGCAACCTGCTTCTGGTCACCTTCGACCATGCTAGTTGGTACAGGTGGTTGAAGCGTTTTCAGCTTTGAAAGCTGAGTTCCAAGGTTAAGAAGACTTCATTCTTCACCAGGGTTGACACTTTTTTGCCTCCAGTGTGTTATCGTTCCTACAATTCCGCCAATCCGTCAGTCTGCCAGACTTTGACGGTCTTGGATCAGGACTCCACCTCTCTCTGGCTTTCCAAGCCCAAGTCGGCCGTTATTCCTATGGCGACTCTGGAGTCCCTGTGGGGCTTATCGAGAGAGATGCTGGGCATGTTTTCTGTCTCGGATCACGTCGTCTCTGCGTTAGCTGCTTATCTGCCTCCAGATAAGTTTGACGACGTACAGGCTCCTTTGTGTGTGCTTTCCAAGGCGCTCATGCGCACGCATGCCTGTAACATGGCTAACTTGGAATTAGTTCGCAGGGATGCTGTGTTGGACACATGCCGTTCCCTTCCTGAGGGACAGCACGCTGCTCTTCAATCTGCTTCTTCGGCGGTTCCGCAACTATTCCATAGTTGCGTGGCGACAGTCCAGGATGACGTCCTACGTCATTCCATAGATCAGCTGCTGCTTCGTCAGCTTGATCAGCCTTCTGTTGGAGGCAGGGGCCGTCCAAACCCTCACAAGCCCTTCTGATTCCTCTGCAAAACCAAGGGCTGATTCTCCTGCCGCCGCTTCTACTTACTCACAGGGTAAGGGTAAGCATTGGCAGGCTAGAGGGAGGACTCAGGATTCTGCATATAGTAGAGGAGGTGGTTTCTCCTCTCGCGGGCCTGGGGCTCAAAATGAAGGTCCTCACCTCAATTCATCCCAGGTTGGAGGAAGGATATCAGAATTTGCAGACCATTGGGCCGCAATCACATCCGATCCTTGGGTGTTAGATGTTGTTCGGTCCAGGCTGCGGATATCCTTCCGGAGGCATCCAACTCTGTTGAGAATGCCTCTTTCAACACAAGTTCCTTTAGACATTACACGTTGGGAACTTTTGATAATGGAGATAGACAATCTCCTGTCAAAGGGGGCGATCGAGGTCATCAAGAACATTCATTTAGTGGGATTTTATTCCCGCCTGTTGGTGCCGAAGAAGGGCAGCCGACTCTGACCGGTTATCGATCTGGGTATCCTGAACCAGTCTATCATTGCTCCTGAGTTCAGCATGGAGACTTTTAGGTCGGTTCGCCGTACCATTAACCAGGGTTTTCGCTTCCAGCATCGACCTGCGAGATGCTTACTTTCACGTTTCGATTCATCAGCCATCACTTTGCTTTTCTGTGGCGAGTTTACCAGTCAAGGCCATGTCCTTTGGCCTCAACCTGGCTCTTTGGGGCTTCACCCAAATAATGTTGCCTGTGTTAGCCTTACATCGCACACAGTCCAGGGTGACTACATCGGCATATCTAGACGATATCCTCCAGAGGCATTCCAATGCTGCCTTTCTGGAGTCAGATGTCAACACACTGTTGAGCCTGCTCACATTGCTAGGGTTCAGAGTCAACGAGGAGAAGTCGGACCTGGTCCCTTCTCGGTCGTTTTGTCATCTGGGGATGGATTTCAGTACTCAGCTGAATACAGTGGCGGTTCCCTGGGCAAGGGCTGTGATTCTCTCAGTTTTTGCCCAGACTCTGTCCCAGTCCACGTCCATGACAGCTCGGAGTCTTCTCCTGCTGCTCGATCTCTGCGGCTTGGTGACGGATCTCATTCCTCTAGGTCGACTGTATGTCAGACCTCTCCAGCACTTTCTGCTCAGTCATTGGAGGCCGAATGTTGATCCTCTTTATTTGGTGCTTCAGTTACCGGAGTCTCTTCATCGTCACCTTCTTCCCTGGACGGATGTTCAGTGGATTATGCAGGGAGTTCCGTTTGGCTTACCCATGTCCGATCGTGTTCTGACGGCAGTCGCCAGTGGATGGGGTGCGACATTGGATCCTCTAGGTCTTTCCCTTCACGGGGCATGGGACCAGGATCAAGCAGCTCTTCACATCAACCAGAAGGAGCTTCCAGCTCTTCTTCTGAGTTTCTGGCAGTGGAGACCCCACCTTTCGAATCGCCAGGTCCTTCTGTTGTTTGACAATTTGACAGTGGTTGCTTACATTCGGAACCAGGGCGGCACGCACTCAGTTCCCAGGATCGTCTACTGCTCGCTCGGAATGTCAATGCCGGACTGGTTGTACATTACATTCCCTGTCATCTAAACGTCCTAGCCGACTCCCTTTCCCCGATGGGGCAGGGTCATTTCCATCGAGTGGATGCTCCACAGGGCGGTGTTCCAGTCACTTTGTGATCTCTGTGGTCATCCTCACATCGATCTCTCTGTGACTTTTTGCAACCATCAGGTGGACACTTTCGTGTCCCCGTGTCCAGATCCTCTGGCTTTCGCTGTGGACGCTCTGTCACTCGATTGGGACGGTCTTGTTGGCTACGCCTTCCCACCAGTTCCGATTCTACCTCAGGTTCTAACCAAGATACGAACCTGCAGTTGTCGAATCATTCTGATCGCTCCAGCCTCCCCTGTCGCCTCAGTGGGTGTGGATCAATCAGCTCCGCTGTCTGTTTGCAGTGGTTCTGGCACGTCTCCCTCTACATCGCAACCTTCTTTGCCAACATCACCCGAGGAGGTTTCACATCGACCCAACGTCATTGTGCCTTCATGCATATCTTTTGTCAGGTCCTGTCTCCTCCGTAGAGGTTTTTTTCTAGACAAGCAGTGGAGTGCATTTCTTCAAGGAGGCACTCCACTGGTTTAGCCTATGCGGCTAAGTGGAAGGTCTTCTGTCGATGGTGTGCCGATCACTCTGTTGATTATGCCAATCCCTTCGATTTCACAGATTGTGGACTTTCTGGTATATCTGTTTGATTCTCGGGGTCTCCAGCATGTTACCATCGAAGGGTACAGGTCCATGCATTCGGAGACCTTTTCGTATGTGGAACAGCATTGTATCGGCACTAATCCATAACTCTCCAAGCTTGTTAGTCACTTTTCCTTGAAAAGGCCTAGGATTTTTCAGCTTACCCCAAGATGGAATCTTTCTTGGGTGCTGCTTTGCTTGAGGGGAGGGGGGGGGGGGGCACCGTTCGAACCTTTATCCCATGTGGATATGCGTTTTCTCACAAACATGACGGCTTTACTGATGGCTTTTGCCTCATCCAGATTCCAGACAGGTTAATGAGTTTCACGCCCTCTCGGTTGACCCGGCCTTTTTCAGGAGCTCTCCCAACAGTGTTACGTTTACCACTGATTGCTCCTTTCTGGCCAAGAATCAGACACCAGAAACTACTCCACCTCCTATCTGTATCAGGGCTCTTCCTTCTGCTGAGGGTAACCGCCTTTTGCTCTGTCTGGTTCGACAATTCGCTTTTATCTCAATCGGACGCAGTTCATTAGGAAAGGCAGGAAACAATTTTTTCTGTCTCTTATTCCTGGCTGACAGAAGATCTCTTCTCAATCCATTTCTTGATGGATTTGTCTTGCTATTCGCGTGTCTTTTGCTCGTACAGCGACTGACGATTGTATTACCAATCATATTTCTGCCCACAAGGTGCGTGCATTGTCTGCCTCATGGGCTTATACTAACTCTGTCATGTTGTCGGATGTTATTCAGGCACCTACTGGAGAAATGCTACTTTCTCCACCTATCTGTGTCAGTTGCAGGAGCAGTCAGAGGACCTTTTTACTATAGGCTCACTTTCTTCTACTCGGGCTGTTGTCTACCCTAGCCATTAGGCTTCTTACAAGGTCAGTCCCAGCTCTGTGCTGTTACTGCCTTTTCTGTCTGTGTGTCACACAGAACCATACGCCTCATCTCTCATTGTCTTTTACTAATGATTGTGATGCTATGGTTTGAAAGGCCTAGGGACCTCTTCCTCTGTCCACGGTTCCATTGCAATTGGGTTATGTGGGGGTTGGTTATATGATTCCCTCCATCCTATTGTCTATTCAGCCTGTAGTAAAAAATTGTAAGGTTGGTTGATAAAAAATTAAAATTTTATAGTAAATTTCCTTTCTTATTATACCTACTGCAATTGTTTACATGGAGGCCCTCTCGTCTTCTTATTCGGGTAAGAATCGTTCCTCCCCGCTGATCACTTAACTTCAGTGTTGGCGGATTCAAAAAAATGATTCCTTAGTTACTGCCTGTGCACTGGTTTCTAGAAGCTGTGGATTTGTACTAAGAGAAGAGCGTCCCCTACTGCGTGTGTGCCGGTGACACACAACCCAGTTTTGGCTCATTTTTACTTGGTGCTTTTGCACCACTTTTCTTTCCCAAATCGCTTGGGAAAGATCAAAATAGAAGAGAGTATATTTTCTGAGTTTGGGTCTTCCACTATATTGCAAGCCTGTAGTAAACAATTGCGTTAGGTATAATAAGAAAGGAAATTTACTATAAAATTTTAATTTTTTAACACTGTGCGTAATAGGGAAAACATTAAAGAATCTTCTCCCAAACCACTGAAAAGCTTTAATATTTCACATATAACATCACTGAAAGATTGATTCACATATTTGTTGAAATCAATTCCCTGGGTCCATATTTGGGCTCTCTATGGGAGGGGTGAGATTCAAGTTTGTTCAAGCCAAGTCTCTGGGTCCATATTTGGGCTCCCTATGGGAGCCCGAATTATAACTTAGTTCAATATGAGGAATATTCTTTAAAAATCTTGTTTTCTCAGATCCACCAGTCAGAATCTTTTGATATTTGAAATAAGCTTTTCTTAGGAGGGGCAGATGCAACTTGTTCAAATCAGTTCCCTGGGTTGATATTTAGGCTACCATGTCAGATGAGCGCCCTCTGGCTACCTGCCTGAATTTTAACTTAACTGAGGAAATTTCTTTAATATCTTCCCCAGGATCATCAGTTAGAATTGTCTGATATTTGGTATACAACATCTCTGGAGGAGTCAGATTCAAGTTTGTTTAAATTGGATCCCTGGGTTGATATTTGGGCTCCCTGTAGGAGACCCAATTTTAACTTAGTGCAATATGAGGAAATTTCTTTAAAAATCTTTCTTCTTCAGATCCACCTGTCAGAATCCTTTCATAGTTGATATACAACATCTCTAGGAGGGTCAGATTCCAATTTGTTCAAATCGAGCCCCTGGGTTACCTATGGGAACCTGAATTTTAACTTAGTGCAATATGAGGGAATTTCTTTAAAAACCTTCTTCTTCAGATCCGCCAGCGCAACTCCTCATATTTGGTATATACCGGTAAAATCTCAAGGGGATCAGATTCAAGTTTGTTCAATTTGAGTCCCTGGCTTAATTTTTGAGCACTTATGGGTGGGGTTGGGTGGAGGGTGGTGTGGGGCCATGTTAGGTTCAGGATTGTTCAAATCCCTTCCTTAGTGTTTTTCCATAAAATTTGTCTTTCATGACTTCATTCCTTTGTAGTGTTGATGAAGCATGTCTAACTGAATGTGACCCCAAATACTTCTTTTAACCACTTTGGCAGGTGAGTGATTAAGGCCCCTTGGGGCCTCTTGTTATATAACATGTCTAAAGAACTTGTGGTCCTAATTCCGGCTTGCCAGTTTCTATTACAATCCTCAAACACTGTTTCCCTTACAAATCTCCTCCCCTTCTTCACTCCTCATTCTAGATCTTCGGTCTCTGTTGAGTAGTTCTCCATTGGTTCCCTCATCTGCTTTATCCATCCTGTCTGAATGTTATAGTTCCATACATGGTTAAATGTCGTTTTACACAATCTGCTGTTTTTGAGGTTTACTAGGTAATTTAGGCAGCATAATTTTCTCATGTATTCTGTCTTCAACTGGCATCAACCCAAGTTTCTCTCTGACCGCTTCCAGTGTGTTTGCATAACTTGATCTGGTTATCCACTGGCCCACATCATTTTGTAGAATCTCCGAAGTTCTTCACTACCATGATGTGTGATGGTGTGATGTTATAACCGTCTGCATTCTGACGTCAAAATGGCAAAGTTTTCAGCAGTAAATATTTCCCATGATGCAATTTGATATTTAACCAAATATACCTTGTTTGAAAGAGCTAAATGAGCTCTGTTAAGATATAATTGGTTAAATTCATAGTTAAACAAGATAAAAACAGAGTGATTGTAGAAAATTCTGTTGCGCTACTAGAGTGCTTGGTGTTAACAATGCCTTTGACAATTAAAAGCAACCATAATTAATTGAGAAAATTGAGAGTTACTGCCTTTTGCTTCAGGAGCAAGGTAGCTTATTAGTAAGTTCATTAAACATAAAAAAAAGTTTACATTATTGGACTTTAACTGGTAGAGTGCTGAATTATTTTTCATATGTGATTTGTAACATGAGTATTTTTACCTGCGTCGCCAGCGGCAGAGCAGGTCTAGTAACTGCTCGACTCCGCCAGTCCTTCTGTCCGTCCATCAGTCTGTCCCTCAGTCCATCCGTCAGTCCGTCCAAAACACTTCTTCCGTCAAAGTTTTCTTGGCTTCTATGAAAGGGAATGATTTTATATTTGGTCTGCTGCTTCATAATGATTAGTTGTATCGTGTAAGCAATTTTCAGATCTGCCATGCAGCCACTTCCTGTTTGCCAATACTTTGAAATTTTACTGTACCCACTGAACATTGAAATTTTCTGTCAAGGTTTTCTCGGCTTCTATGCAAGGGAATGATTTTATACTTGGTCTGCTGCTTCATAATGATTAGTTGTATCGTGTAAGCAATTTTCAGATCTGCCGTGCATCCACTTCCTGTTTGCCGATACTTTGAAATTTTACTCTACTCACTGAACATTGAAATTTTCCGTCAAGGTTTTCTCGGCTTCTATGCAAGGGAATGATTTTATATTTGGTCTGCTGCTTCATAATGATGAGTTGTATCGTGTAAGCAATTTTCAGATCTGCCGTGCAGCCACTTCCTGTTTGCCGATACTTTGAAATTTTACTGTACCCACTGAACATTGAAATTTTCCGTCAAGGTTTTCTCGGCTTCTATGCAAGGGATTGATTTTATATTTGGTCTGCTGCTTCATAGTAATGAGTTGTATCGTATATGCAATTTTTAGATCTGCCGTGCAGCCACTTCCTGTTTGCCAATACTTTGAAATTTTACTGTACCCATTGAACATTGAAATTTTTCGTCAAACTTTTCTCGGTCTCTATCCAAGGGATTGATTTTATATTTCATCTGGAACCTGATAATGATCAGTTGTATCGTGTATGCAATTTTCAGATCTGCCGTGCAGCCACTTCCTGTTTGCTGATTCAGTTGCATGCAGCGACGCAGGTCCAGACCTGGTATTGGTCTTAGCTTGTTTTCAATGATACATTGCTGTCAGTGAGAGGAGTTTTAGTTTTGACAGATTTTGTTCATAAATAATTGGGTTTTTTTACTATTTATTGGGGAGTGCTTGTTGGCACTCTCCAATAAATTGTAATAAAATAATTTTATGTGAGCATTTTTTATACCCCACACAAACAAAGTTTGGGGGGGGGGGGGGGGGGGGTATATAGGAATCACCCTGTCCATCCATCCATCTGTCCATCCTTATAAGCGCAACTCCTCCTAAACCGTTTGCAGAATTTTCATGAAACTTTACACAATGGAAGAACTCCATATGAAGATGTGCATGAAGCAATATAATTCCGTTCTGACAGGCGCGGGGGATATCACTTTGTGAGCTTGCTCACAGTACCTCTAGTTTCTACTACTGCACAAATAACAAGGTAATGCATACATTGTGAAGCCACTAAATTGACTTTCACCATTTTTCAGAAAAGTCCTGATAGTGGCTTCTAGCCCTCAACAAGTTAACTCTTAACCTGCTGAGTATTTTCAAGATGTTTTTCATCAAATCTCGTCACTGAAACAGCCTCTACTAGATTTGATGAAAAAGTTCACCAAAATTTAACTCAAGAAATCATTGGTGAAAAAATCCATTTAATTTAAAGGGGGATAAATTTGATAAAACATGTCCACATTATACTTATTTCAGTGGCAAAAGAAGTTCTGTCCTTGGTAGGAATACCTGTCAACAGCACGTAAGGAGTCAAATCAAATAGTTGATGGTTTGATCCTGACCAGCATTAACAGCATTGTATCCTTAGGCATGACACTTCATCTGCATTGCCCATGTAAGAGCATGGCACTTTCTATTAGATAGATATAGATGCATATAGACTACAGCATGTCTACGAATCACTTGCCTTTAACTATTGGTAACCCTTCCTGTACCGGGATAGTATGTTGGAGAATTCAACATTTACTTGCTATTCCTTGATGGTTTCCTCTGGGTACACTGGCTTCTTCCAACCATTAAACCATTTGACGCACAATCTTGTTGGTTGCTTCGAGTGTTATTAAAACCCAAATGGTTGTAGCGTCCTCAGTTCATGCACTTAACATGGAGGACAACTCTTAACTTGATCACTTTAAAAGACATGATGAAAAGAAATAATAAAAAGAACACAAAGGTTTGAGAAACTATTGTTAGTCCCCCACTGTTTCACTGTGAAGTGGACTTCAGGATTGCACTCCATCCATCTGTCACTCTGTCTGTCTGTCTGTCCCCCTTACCTGTTACCACCTGTATCTCCGAGATGGTTGAATGTTGGCATTTCAAATTTTCAACATTAATCAGCCATTATGGAAAGATGATGCACGTTGGTATTTTTCCAAAAAACAAAAATTCAATATAGCCGACTGCCAGCCATTTTTGTTGGAAATGGGGTGTAATTATTTTTCTGCCTAGAACTTCTAAACGACCTTTCTGATTTCGAGCATTTTGGTATGGAGGTGTAGCAGCATAAGATAAATAACATACAGGGTTTTTTCTCATGTATAAATTATGCAAATTAGACATACTTGTGCTTTTTTTTCAGCCATTTTTAGCTCAACTTTAGCAAAGCCAAATTTGAGCTTATGCCATGGCCGGTTGTCCGTCGTCCGTCTGTCCATCAACAATTCAAAACGGTTCGGGCTAGAGGCCGTATTTATGAATCGATCTATACGAAACTTCTTGGGTACCTTTGTTATGACCGTGGGATGAGAACGGGTGTTTTGGGGTCCGATCCGAAATTCAAGTTGGCCGCTGGCAGCCATTTTGTACAAAATTATGTGCAATCAGATTTTTGTGCAGAACTCCCATATGAAAGCGCTGATTTGAATAATTTTTTGTATGAATGTTTAGTAACATGGGTTACATTACATATAATACAGGTTTTTTTCTCGTGCGTAAATTATGCAAATTAGACGAACATTGATGTATTTAGTGTTAATTTCAGCACTGTAAGTGCAAATGCCAATACGGCTCGGGCTAAAGGCCGTATTTATGAACCGATCTTTACGAAACTTCTTGGGTACCTTTGGTATCACCGTGGGACGAGAACAAGTGTTTTGGGGTCCGGTCCGAAATTCAAGATGGCCGATGGCAGCCATTTTGTACAAAATTAGGTGCAATCAGATTTTTGCACAGAACTTCCATATGAAAGCACTGATTTGAATAACTTTTTGTGTGAATGTTTAGTACCATGGGATACATCACATGTAGTACAGGTTTTTTTCTCGTGCAGAAATTATGCAAATTAGATGAACTTTGATTTTTTCATTGCTACTTACACACAGTAAGTACACATGTCAATACGGCTCGGGTTAGAGTCTGTATTTATAAACCGATCTTCACGAAATGTCTTGGGTACCTTTGTTATCACCTTGGGACGAGAACGAGTGTTTCTGGGTGCGGTCCAAAATTCAAGATGGCTGCCAGTGGCCATTTTGTACCGAAATTAGGTTTAATCAGTTTTTTGTACACAACTTCTACACGGCTCAGGCTAGATGCCGTATTTATGAACCGATCTTTACGAAACTTCTTGGGTACCTTTGTTATCACCGTGGTATGAGAACGAGTGTTTTTGGGTGTGGTCCAAAATTCAAGATGGCCACCAGCAGCCATTTTGTACCAAAATTAGTGCAATCAGTCTTTTGTACAGAACTTCTGCATGAAAGTTCTGATTTGAATAAGTTTTTGTATGAATGTTTAGTAACATGAAATACATCACATATAGTACGGATTTTTTTCTCGTGCAGAAATTATGCAAATTAGATGAACTTTGATTTATTCAGGCGAGAACAAGTGTTTCTGGGTGCGGTCCAAAATTCAGGATGGCTGCCAGTGGCCATTTTGTACCGAAATTAGGTCCAATCAGTTTTTTGTCACAACTTCTACACAGCTCATATTTGTGAACTGATCTTCACGAAACTTCTTGGGTACCTTTGTTTTCACCTTGGGACAGGAATGAGTGTGTTTTGGGATGCCTTTGTTATCACTGTGCTATGAGAACAAATATTTTGGGGTTCAGTCAGACCCACTCTGGGACTCAAAGGTTTTTTTCTAGTTTAGCATCTGACTGTCACCCACCTTTACAATACTTTACCTATACATTTGTTACAGGCAACGGTCAGTATTTATGTACAGACTGTTACAATACTTTATATGTACCTTTGTTATCAGTTCATTACCTAGATGTTTGTCATTGCTGTGTCACATACTATACATGTACATGTCTTTGTCTTGACAAGTTGAGCTACAGTGTCATTGACACTTTCATTGTATGTGTTATTAGCTCAACTTTGGCGAAGCCAGATTTGAGCTTATGCCATGGCCAGTCGTCCGTCTGGCCGTCTGTCCGTCAACAATTCAATACAGCTCGGGCTAGAGGCCGTATTTATGAACCGATCTTTACGAAACTTCTTGGGTACCTTTGGTATCACCGTGGGACTAGAACGCGTGTTTTGGGGTTCGGTCCGAAATTCAAGATGGCCGATGGCAGCCATTTTGTACAAAATTAGGTGCAATCAGATTTTTGCACAGAACTTCCATATGAAAGCGCTGATTTGAAAAAAAATTTGTGTGAATGTTTAGTACCATGGGATACAACACATATAATACGGGTTTTTTTCTCATGCAGAAATTATGCAAATTAGATGAACTTTGATTTTTTCAGTGCTACTTACACACAGTAAGTACACATGTCAATACGGCTCAGGCTAGAGGCTGTATTTATCAACCGATCTTCACGAAACTTCTTGGGTACCTCTGTTATCACCTTGGGATGAGAACGGGTGTTTCTGAGTGCGGTCCAAAATTCAAGATGGCTGCCAGTGGCCATTTTGTACCGAAATTAGGTCTAATCATTTTTTTTGTACACAACTTCTATACGGCTCAGGCTAGAGGCCGTATTTATGAAACGATCTTTACGAAACTTCTTGGGTACCTTTGTTATCACCGTGGGACGAGAACGAGTGTTTTGGGGTCCAATCCGAAACTCAGGTTGGCCGCTGGCGGCCATTTTGTACAGAGTTAGGTGCAATCAGATTTTTGGGCAGAACTTCCATATGAAAGTGCTAATTTGAATAATTTTTTGTATAAATGTTTAGTACCATGGGATACATCACATATAATACAGGTTTTTTTCTCGTACGTTAATTATGTAAATTAGACTAACTTTGATGTATTAAGTTTTACTTTCAGCACTGTAAGTGCAAATGCCAATACGGCTTGGGCTAGAGGCCGTATTTATAAACCGATCTTTACGAAACTTCTTGGGTACCTTTGGTATCACCGTGGGACTAGAACGCGTGTTTTGGGGTTCGGTCCGAAATTCAAGATGGCCGATGGCAGCCATTTTGTACAAAATTAGGTGCAATCAGATTTTTGCACAGAACTTCCATATGAAAGCGCTGATTTGAAAAAATTTTTGTGTGAATGTTTAGTACCATGGGATACAACACATATAATACGGGTTTTTTTCTCATGCAGAAATTATGCAAATTAGATGAACTTTGATTTTTTCAGGGCTACTTACACACAGTAAGTACACATGTCAATACGGCTCGGGCTAGAGGCTGTATTTATCAACCGATCTTCACGAAACTTCTTGGGTACCTCTGTTATCACCTTGGGACGAGAACGGGTGTTTCTGAGTGCGGTCCAAAATTCAAGATGGCTGCCAGTGGCCATTTTGTACCGAAATTAGGTCTAATCATTTTTTTTGTACACAACTTCTATACGGCTCAGGCTAGAGGCCGTATTTATGAAACGATCTTTACGAAACTTCTTGGGTACCTTTGTTATCACCGTGGGATGAGAACGAGTGTTTTTGGATGTGGTCCAAAATTCAAGATGGAGATTCAATTCAAGTACTAGATAAAAAGTACTGAGCCAATTCACCAGCTACTGGGACTCGCCAGTAGCATTCGCCATGCCACTTGCACTCACAGTCATATTTGCCAGGCTGGCTGCATTCGCCAATGCACTTGTCAGTGTACCCACCTATTTATTCACCAATGCATATGCCAACAAATTGTGCATTCATCAATGCACTCACCAATGCATTGGCCAATACGTTAGGATATAATGACCACAGATAGAATGCTCCATTACCTCTGATGAAGTTCACATAGGAACGAACCAGTTGGGCATTATATCAGGGATAACAAAATAATAGGTTCTCTGTGAAAAAGGTTACTTATTATTACGGTATCACACACCTATTACTGTATATCACAGGATTTCCACTGTTCTGCCTATATGATAAAAATAAAGTTGTACTGCACATGTGGTGATACAAACACATTCAATTACATTTCCAACGTAAAAAGAGAAGGAACCCGTCTAAATAAATCATGTCATCATTAGTCAAATGCTCTGGGGACATGATTGCTTGGAAATTCCTAGTTCCTCATTTAGATTTGTTTACCTGGGATATTTAAACAATCCGATTCGAGTAAAAAAAATTCGAAATAAAATTAACATTCTGACTGCTTGTTCCTTGACAGATACTTTCTACAACTGGTCAAAAAACAATGGAGTGCGCGAAACTTGTTAGCTATTTGTTATGTTATTCCTTGAAGTTTAGTCAATATTTGAAGTTCAATCATTGTGTCCATGACACTGATCGCTGTCAATTGGCTTTGACCAATTGAATGCCGTAAAAATTAAAAAGCAAATTAGGGTTAGTACCCCACCCATTAACAGTAATGTCTTCTTGGCAATGAAGGAAAGGCAGCAATTATCAACTTAGAAAGTGCTTTTAGCTCAATTTTCGTGTAGACTGGTTGTTACATGGGAGGTGTGTGATAAATCCAGAACTGCACATATGTTTGAATAGGTTAGAAATTATTGCACAAGATTGCTTTGGCCCAGGGTATCACGAGAGCCTTCGGCTCTAATAATAATAATTTCTAATAATTGTGTATCCTGGGCCAAAGCAATCTTGTGCGATAATTCTTAACCCATTCTAACGTATGTGCGGTTCTGTATATTTATTAAACTCCAGTAAACAAACAAACAATACTCTACTTAGGTTGAATATCTTAAGGGTGCGCGGTGGCTCAGTGGTAGACTATTGGACTTCTATGCTAGAGGTCCCAAGTTCAATCCCAGTCCGGGACGACTCACGTTGTGTCCACAGGCAAGGCACTTTATCCCGGTTGCCTACATGTGGACACGATGATTCCGTGTACTAAGGCACACTGCACGTCGATGGTGCACCACATATCTTCAACAGCTGTAACTCTGCTTGAGCAGAGCTTGAACAATTAGAATGTTGAGGAGCTGACAGTTGCTCACCGATGCACGGTGGTTCTCCCTGGGTACTCCGGCTTCCTCCACCCATAAAACTGTCACAGTCATCATTGGCCATTGTGCATAAGTATGTGACCTTAAACAGCAATAAATAAATAAATAAATGAAATTCTTAATATTTATATGATAACTTGATTAGTATTTGTTAGGTTTTGATGAATTTGTGTGACTTTATAATAACAGTGTTTTTGATCCACTAAAACATGCCTAGAAAGAAAGAGCTTACATAGTGATGGGTTTGCAGGTTATGCTTTATAACAGGGTTGTAATCTATAACATCCCCCGTGGGAAGTGAAGCAGTGCTTGTTTACTGTGGTAAACAAGCTCTGTTTCACTGGTAAAAAAAAATTAGTCACTAATGCTTGGGGTACGAGTCCTCTAAAATAGACAACATGGGGTATAAACGATTGACTGACCTTGACTTTATTTCCATGTTGTGGTCATGATTAGCCAGTGTGCAGAAGTATGTGACCTTAAACACCAATAAATATATAATACATAAATAATCTAAAACAAAAACATGCTGTGATGCTTTTCCACCTTCTGTGTTTTTACTATGCCAGCCATTAGAGATGGGCAGTATTGATATTTTGGGTTCGGTATCAGCTTCAGTTGTCTTAGGGGGTACACCACGGTATGAGTTTGGTATTTGGTATCTAACTTAACATGTTTGATCATAGTACAAAGGGGAATTCACACCTGTAAAATCAAAATAAGTTCTTCTTGTATCATTCTACCACAGTGCCACATATACCACTGCCAATCAGCTCAACATGCCATTCTTTTGTCAACATAAATATTATCTACAGTAATTTTGTGATCTGCCCCCCCCCCCCCCCAAAACTCAGTCTTGCCCCCCCCCCCCCCCCCCCCCCCCAAAAAAAAAAAATTCTTTATGCAAGATTTTCAGGACCACTTATTCTAGTGAAGATTCTGTGAACAAAAACTCATGGTAAATTCGACCGAAATGTGAGTCGAAATATACCGCAGGAGCCAGGAAATTGCGTCTGAGACATGCTAAAATTCAAAATTTTCCCAGACCCCCACCTACGGGAGGGGCCGACCCCTTCCCATGCCTTCCCCCACACTCGGGCCTTTGGCCCTCGGGAGATGCCGAAGGCATCTCATCCTAGGCTCGTCCTCCCACAATTCTCCTTTGCCCCCCCAAAATTTGGATCCTAGATACGTGCCTGCTCTCAAAGGCCTCTTTCAGACTTTTGTGATCTCAGAACATATTCCATTAATATGCCATGAGGTCCTGCCAACAATAAATAAATCACCTGAGCAGTGACTAGAAATCACTGCTAAGCAGTTGCACATTTACAGGTTGCAGTCTAATGGGAATTCAGGATAATTTCCAGACCTTTAAGATTTATCGAAACCGAAAAGAAAACCAATCACTTCTTTCATGAAAACAAACCCTTAAACTGCAGTCAAGTCTCAAGAAGGCATTATAAGTACAGAATGTAGGAAAATATGAAAATTCAGACAATTTCAAATATTTGGTATTCAATGGTGGGATTGATTGGTCTTTTGATATCCCCATCAGTATCTGTTCGGTTTTTCAGTATGTTGCCCATCTCTGTAGGTTTTATTTTCATATTTGGTGTGCAGTATCCTTGGAGATGGGGGGGGGGGGGGGGGGGGGGGGGGGGGGGGGTTGATGGTGGTGAACGTTCAGATTGATGTTTGTTCAAAAGAAGTTCATGGGTTAATGTATTGGCTCCATATGGGAACCCAAATTTTAAATTGGTGCAGACAGAGACAGATATAATCTTTAAAAATCTTCTTCAGAACCACCAGTCAGAATCTGTTAATTCAGGCCTTCAGATTTCCCCAATTTCACACCCTTTATGGGTGTGCAAAAATTAAAGAAGGTGTGAGGACATCAAGAAAATATTTCAATTCTCTATGCCTCTTCTACAATTGAGAATAACTTCACTCATAATATGACCATAGAAACACAAAGGAAGGCATGACAATAAACGTAATAGGATAGGCTGTTATTTCTGATTTTAATTTGCCCAAATCTTGGAAAAACGGTATGACAAAAATAAATGAATTTAAGGGCCTGATTAATGTTTGGTATACAACATCCATAGGGGGTGGGAATCAAGTTTGTTCAAATCAAGTCCCTGGGGTGAAATTTGGGCTCTCTACCGGAGCCCATATTTTAACTTAGTCCAGTGTGAGGATAACCTTTAAAACATTTTTCTTAAAAATGTCCTTGCTTTAGTGTTAATGAAAATACTTGATATTCAGGCATTATTTCAGTGATAGCATCTGAATCTTAGCAAACTGAATGATACACAGGTTTGCTAAAGTTTGAATTCTGGAGCTCCAATTTATTGGAGTTACAGTGATCCTGTCTGAAGAACCAGTGATATTTTGTCAAGTGAGCACTTCAGGCCCCTGTGTTCTTTTGTTTACATTATCGACTTCTTCTCACAAACTACTCAACCAAATTAAACCAAATCTGGTGTGCATGTTCCCTTTCATATGTCAATTCAAGTTTGTTTAAATCAAGTTCACCCCTCCCTTGGTAGGGCCATGCCCAAAAAGTGAGCCTAAATCTTTAAAAATCTTTGTCTCATGAACCAGCAGTAGCAGAGACTTGATATTAGGTGTGCAGCTTCCTTTTGAGGTGAAGACTCACAGATTTGTTCAACAGAAGTTCTAGGGACTATATTTGCCATCGTTATGGGAGGGGCAAGAATTTTTGCCCTGCCCAAAATTTCAATTTTTCAAACCGAGAAGCTGATTTGAACCAAATTTGTGAGGTTTTATTGGGACATAAGTAGTTAATTTATGCCAAAACAAATTTTCCTGTCTCCCCATGGGAACCGCAGGAGCTAAAAATAGATAAAGTTTAAAACGCCCATATCTCCAAAACTGCACAGCACTGAGAATTTTTATTTGGTTTGAAGCTTCCTTAGGACCAACAGAATGGAATGGTAAAAAAAAATTGCTATCGGTTTTATCATAGGGTACTTTTTCAGGACTTTGAAAAAGTGCTGAGTCAGCATTTTTTAACACTGTGGGTAATGGGGAAAACATTAAGGAATCTTCTTCTCCCAAACCACTGGTCCAAAGGCTTTCATATTTCACATATAACATCATTGGAAGATTGATTCTCATATTTGTTGAAATAAATTCCCTGGGTCCATATTTGGGCACTCTATGGGAGCCCAAATGTTCAAATTAGTGCAATATGAGGAATATTCTTTAAAAATCTTCTTCTTCAGATCCCCCAATCAGTATCTTTTGATATTTGGTATGCAGCATCCTTAGGGGGTGAGATTCAAGTTTGTTCAAGCCAAGTTCCTGGGTTCATATTTGGGCTCACTGTGGGAGCCTGAATTATAACTTAGTTTGATATGAGGAATTTTCTGTGAAAATCTTCTTCAGATTCAGCAGTCAGAATTTTTTTTATATTTGGTATGCAGCATCCTAAGGGTGGTGAGATTCAAGATTGTTCAATCCAAGTCCCTATGTTCATATTTGGGCTCCCTGTGGGAACCCGAATTATAACTTAGTTCAATATGAGAAATAATCTTCAAAAATCTTCTTCTTCACATCCACCAGTAAGAATATTTTGATATTTGGTATACAGTGTCCTTAGGGAGGTGAGATATAAGTTTGTTAAAGCCATGTCACTGGGTTCATATTTGGGCTTCCTGTGGGAGCCCGAATTGTACCAAAATTTCTATTTTCCAAACTGAGAGGCCCATTTGAACCAAATTTGATATGAGGGCTTATTGGGTCAGAAGTACCTAATTTATGCCAAAAACATTTTTCCTGTCATTCCATTGGAACTGCGGGAGCTAAAAATAGAAAAAAATTTGAAATGCCCATATCTCCAAAACTACACAGCATTGAGAATTTTTATTTTGTGTGAAGCTTCCTTAGGAACAGCAGAAAGGAATGGTCAAAACAAAAAAATTGACATCGTTTTTTTTCATAGGGTACTTTTCCAGGACTTTGAAAAAATGCTGAGTCATCATTTTTAGCTCAACTTTGGCAAAGCAAAATTTGAGGTATTGTCATGGCCCGTCGTCCGTCTGTCCGTCCGTCATGCCGCCAACACGACTCGGGCTAGAGGCCGTATTTATTAACCGATCTTTACGAAACTTCTTGGGTACCTTTGTTATCACTGTGGGACGAGAACAGGTGTTTTTGGGTCCAGTCTGAAATTCAAGATGGCTGCTGGCAGCCATTTTGTACAAAATTAGGTGCAATCAGATTTTTGCGCAGAACTTCCATATGAAAGCTCTGATTTGAATAATTTTTTGTATGAATGTTTAGTATCATGGAATACATCACATATGATACAGGTTTTTTCTTGTGCGTAAATTATGTTCACCGTGGGACAAGACCTAGTGGTTTTGGGTGCGGTCCGAAATTCAAGATGGCCACCAGCAGCCATTTTGTACTTTAGTTAGTGCAATCAGTTTTTTGTACAGAACTTCTGTATGAAAGTTCTGATTTAAATAAATTTTTGTATGAATGTTTAATAACATGGAATACATCACATATAATAAAGATTTTTTTCTTGTTCAAAAATTATGCAAATTATATGAACTTTGATTTATTCAGTTCTACGTATACACAGTAAGTGCACATGTCAATACAGCTCGGGCTAGAGTCTGTATTTATGAACAGATCTTCACGAAACTTCTTGGGTACCTTTGTTATCATCTTGGGACGAGAACAAGTGTTTCTGGGTGCGGTCCAAAATTCGAGATGGCTGCCAGTGGCCATTTTGTACCGAAATTAGGTCCAATCAGTTTTTTGTACACAACTTTTATACGGCTCAGGCTAGAGGCTGTATTTATGAACTGATCTTTACAAAACTTCTTGGGTACCTCTGTTATCACCGTGGGACGAGAACGAGTGTTTTTTGTTGCAGTACAAAATTCAAGATGGCCGCCAGCAGCTATTTTTACCAGAATTAGTGCAATCAGTTTTCTGGACAGAACTTCTGTATGTATTTTCTGATTTGAATAAATTTTTGTATGAATGTTTAGTAACACTGAATGCATCACATATAGTACAGGTTTTTTTCTCATGCAGAAATTATGCAAATTAGATGAACTTTGATTTATTCAGTACTATTTATACACATTAAGTGCACATGTCAATACAGCTCGGGCTAGAGTCTGTATTTATGAACCGATCTTCACAATACTTCTTGGGGTACATTTGTTATCACCTTGTGACAGAAATGAGTGAATTTGGGTGCCTTTATGATCACTGTGCTGTGAGAACAAATATTTTTGGGTTCAGTCAGACCCACTCTGGGACTCAAAATTTTCTTTTCTAGTTTAGCATCTAACTGTCCCCCACCTTTACAATACTTTACCTATATATTTGTTACAGGCTATGGTCAGCATTTATGTACAGACCGTTACAATATTTTGCATGTATCTTTGTTATCAGGTCATTACCTAGATGTTTGTCATTGCTCTGTCACATACGATACATGTACATGTCTTAAACAAGTTGAGCTACAGTGTCATTGACACTTTCATTTAACACTGTGATTAATGGGAAAAACAGGAGTGCGGTGGCTCAGTAGGTAGGGGTGCAGGCTGCACGCCGAGAGGTCCTCGGTTCGATTCCCACCTGCGGCAACCGCGTTGTGTCCTTGGGCAAGACACTTAATCTCCATTGCCCACGTGGGTGCACGATGACGCCGTGTACTAAGGCATACTGCACGTCGATGGTACGCATGTCTTCAACCAATCTAATCCTGCCTGTGCTACAGTGCGGAGTTATGACGTTGGGGAGCTGGCAGCTGCTCGTCGATGCTCGGTGGTTCTCTCCGGGTACTCCGGCTTCCTCCACCCGTAAAACTGTCACGGTCATGATTAGCCATTGTGCATAAATATGTGACCTTAAACATCATTAAATAAATAAATAAATGGGAAAAACACTGAACAATCTTCTTCTCCCATACCACATTACCACTGCTCCAAAGGCTTTTATATTTCACATACAACATCTTTGGAAGATTCATTCACATGTTTGTTGAAATCAAATTCCTGGGTCCATATTTGGGCTCTCTATGTGTTACGGTGTGGAAATATTAATGATATTGGTAACAGAAAGAAATCTGAGAATCAGCAACAATAACTATGAATTTAATTATTCTGAAATTTAATTTAAAAAAATTAATATAAAAAAAATGATACAAAGATCTTTTCCACTAATTGGTTTACAGAAAATAAAAACAGTGGTACTTATCAATTATTGAATTAGTCCAAAACACAGTTTGACAGAATCCAGTAATCCAGTGGTGAAGAATCTTGAAATTTTCCAACTGGTAGTATTAAATCTAAGAATCTTCAGAAACAGTATCCCGTAGATTTGTCACTTATAAATTTCTGCAGTCTCCAATAAAATGTAATAAAATGCTCAGCAAAATTCAAATGGAGTAAAAATCCAATAAGTATTGGTGCCACAGGTAATTTCCAAATAATCCAGTAGAATTCTGGCTTTTCACAAAAATATATTCTGTTTGACAGAAAGTGTAAATTCTCTTTTACAAGAATGCAAGAATAAATTCTCCTCAAAATTCTTTTTTTGAATCGCTTTTCCAAATTCACGAAGAAGCACTGCTTCTATAATAAATGCACTGTTCTGGAACAATAATAATCTCCAATAGAAACAATTGCTCTGTAAAAGAATAACTATTTTAACTGAAATGAGTCTTTCTGAAAATGAGTTTTTGAATTCTGTTGACAAACCTTTATATAGTATCCCGATAGAATGTCCTAGAAGATGAAGTTTCTCCAAAGTTCTGTTTTCTATCTGTTTCTAGGTGATTCTGTCTTAATTCATGTAAACAAGGTCCTTGACCTTCTTATACAATTGAACAATCAACAGCTATATGTATAATGATTTTAAAATTGATGATGTGTAACAAAGATGTAAATACTTAAAGGTCACTCTGTGCAAATGAGTCAGACCAGCCAGAATATGCAGAAAAATATCAATCTCGTAGAATTATCAACTAAGGATATATAAATCTTGATGGGGGCGCAGTGGCTCAGTTGGTAGAGGTGCAGGCTGCAAGACAAGAGGTTCTCGGTTCAAATCCCACCTGGGGCAACCACGTTGTGTCCTTGGGCAAGACACTTCACCCCCCCCCCCCCTTGCCCATGTGGGGGCACGGTGACGTCGTGTGCTAAGGCGTACTGCACGTCGATGGTGCACTTGTCTTCAACCAGTGCTAACCCTGCTTGTGTGGAGTAAGTATGTTGGGGAGCTGACAGTTGCTAGCTGTTGCTCGGTGGTTCACTCCGGGTACTCCGGCTTCCTCCACCCGTAAAACTGTCATGGACTTGATTAGCCATTGTGTAAAAATATGTGACCTTAAACCCCAGTAAATAAATAAATCAATCTCGATATAAAATGGGGGCTATAACACACCCCGCCTTAAAAGAAAAAGTTTGAAGGGACTGAAAACTTTTTATATAACTTCAGCAGACTCTGAGTGGTTTACAATATACACATGATAATCTTCACAAATTTTTTAATAAACATATATTTTCGCTTAAAGTCAATGGGAACCGATCAGATCATTTTAAATTAGGATATTCTGGAAAGAGCATCAGCTACAACATTATCTCTTCCCGAAATAGGCCTAATATCTAAATTGTATTCTTGAAGGGCTGAACTCCACCGCAATAATCTTTGATTCTTGTTTTTCATTTTATTGATAAAAGTTAAGGGGTTATGATCGGTGTAAACTGTGATTGGGCATTGAGTGGTTCCTAGATACACATCAAAATGGTTTAATGCCAAAATTAGAGCCAAAGTTTCTTTTTCCACTGTGGAGTAATTCTTTTGATGTTTGAGAAATTTTCTGGAGAAATAACATACAGGGTGATCGATACCTTGGGAATCTTCCTGGGCAACATATCCACCTGCTCCACTTGCATCTATAAACAATTTGAAGGGCTTTTCATAATTGGGACTGGCCAGGACAGGGGAATTGTTTAATAATGTTTTTTTTCTGTCAAAGGATTTCTGGCACTCCTAAGTCCAAACAAATTAACCCTTTTGCTCAATAAACTGGTCAAAGAGGAGACAACATCTGAGAAATTTAAACAAGCTTTTCTATAATATACAGTCATGCCTAAGAATCTCATAAGCTCTTTTTTAGAGCTTGGTACTGGAATATTTACAGTGGCATCAACTTTTGCCGCAATTGGCTTCACCTGCCCCTGACCCACAACAAGGCCTAAATAATTTACAGTTGCTTTGCCAAATTCTGATTTTACCAAGTTAATAATTAGGTTGGCTTTGGTCACTTTGTCAAAGAATTCTTGAATATGCTTTAGGTGATCAGCCCAATTTGTATCTGTGTGCACAATAACATCATCAATATAAGCTTCACTGTGATCTAGGTCTGTAATTAAGTGATTAACCATGCGCTAGAACGTTGCCGGAGAATTTTTCATGCCAAAAGGGGTAACTTTATATTGATACAACCCAAATAGGGTAACAAAAGCAGATATTTCTTTTGCTTTTTCTGTTAAAGGGACTTGCCAATAACCCTTTAACAAGTAAAATTTTGTCACAAATTTAGCATGGCCAAGTTTGTCAATGCCGTCATTAATTCTTGGAATTGGATAATTGTCCGTTTTGGTGAGGCTGTTCACTTTTTGGTAATCTGTACAAAATCAGTAACTCCCATCAGGTTTTGGGACGAGAATAGAGGTCGAACGCCAGTTGCTATGACTTGGTTCAATAATATTATTGTCCAGCATATACTGTATTTCCTTTCACATGATCTCAGCTTTGAAAGGGTGCAAGCAATCTATATGGATGCAGTTTGATGGGATCTGCCTCTCCTACATCAACATCATGTAAAATAACAGCTCTCCTACTTGGCACATCGAGAAATAAGTGTTGATATTTGAACATTAAATCAACTAAATCTTTTCTTTGGTCAGGCAGTAAATAATCCATTTTATTTTGTAGATTTCCGAACATCTGAGTTCTGTAACTTGAGAGGTACATTTTCACCTTCTTCATTAATATCCTCCACAGGATTTTCCACCTCATCCATGTGGGTGACTGCTGAGACTGGTAGAGAGTTTGGTTCTCTCTCATAATATGTTTTCAACATATTTATATGGCATAGCTGAGTATTTTTGAGTCTATCAGGAGTCTCAACAACATAATCAGTATCACTGATCTTGTGCCTGACAATATAAGGGCCTGAATATCTTGCTTGTAAAGCATTGTCCTTATCATGGAATAATACTAGCACCTTGTCCCCAGGTTTGAAAGTGCTAAATTTCGCCTTTTTATCATACCAGGTCGTCTTCATGTGACTCTGGGCTTTCTGTAAATGTTTTTTTGCCATTTCTTTGGCCCTGTGCAATTTTTCCTTAAAGTGGACACATAGTCCAGGAGAGAATTTCTGGTGGCTCTTCCTCGAGCCATTTCTGCTTTAAAGCAATAAGTGGACCCCTCACTGAATGTCCAAACACTAATTCAAAAGGGCTGAATCCCAGAGATTCCTGTACTGTCTCACAGACTGCAAATAAGAGGAGATGTATTCCTTTATCCCAATCCTTCTTGTTATCCTCCCTGTATGCCTTTATCCTGGTCTTGAATGTTTGATAGAAGCGTTCAAGAGCACCTTGACTTTTGAGATGGTAGGCACTTGATGTGTACTGCTTAATTTTGAGCTCATACATCACATGCTGGAAAATGTTTGACATAAAATTTGAGCCTTGGTCCGATTGCACTTACCTGGGTAGACCGAAAGTCATGAAACATTTTATCAAGGCCCTAACTATAGTCTTAGTTTTAATATTTCTTAGAGGAATAGGCTCAGGAAATCTTGTAGAAGCACACATGATGGTAAGCAGATATTCATTTCCAGATCTTGCTCTAGGCAATGGGCCAACACAGTCAATAATAATTCTACTAAATAGTTCCTGAAAAGCAGGGATTGGTTGAAGGGGAGCAGGAGGAATCTTCTGGTTGGGTTTTCCTACAATTTGGCAGGTGTGGCAGGTTTTACAAAATTCAATAACAGCCTGTCGAAGCTTGGGCCAATAGAAACGCTGTTGGACTCGAGAGTAGGTTTTCCTAACTCCCAAATGTCCAGCCATTGGATTTTCATGAGCCAGGCTCATTATTTCCTTCCAGTATTTAGTGGGGACAACTATTTGATAAATAACCTCTCAATCACTATTGGAGGGTACTTCTGGTGGCCGCCATTTCCTCATGAGTACACCAGATTTTCTGAAATAACAGACAGGGGAGTTTGGGCTTCAGCCTTTGTTAGAGCATTTTCACATGGCTCGGCAAGGTCAGGATCACTTTCCTGTTCCTCAGTTAAAGAAGTCCTAGAAATTATATTATAAGGAGGTCCCCCTATCACTCTCAGGAGTAGTGGCCTCTTGAGGAGTCATCACATTGACTCAAAAATGCCTGGGACAAATCGATGTCTTCAGAATCAATAATCCTGTGAATGTCATTATCTCCCGCTTTTCTTTTCAAATCAACCCAATTGAGGTTATCAACTTCGGCTTTCTCTGCCATGGACCGAGTCACAGCACATGCTGGAAAGGCGAGATGAAAACATTCCTTCAAATTACTAATACTTTCATCTGTGCTCGGCTTATCCACCAGCTAAGTCATTTCCCAATAATAAAGAAATACCTTTTACAGGTGGAGTAGGTCTGATTCCTACTGTCACAGTCCCATTTCCTAAACTACTTCTCAAATTTATTTCATGAAGTGGGACATTTAAAGAGCTTGACTCAATACCTGATACTAGAACTTGTGCCCCTGCAGCACTTTCTTCAGAAAATGGCAAAATGCCTTCTAACATTAAAGATTGAGTAGCCCGTGTCTCTCAGTATTTTTATTGGTAAGGAAAAGTTCTTATCCCCCTCAAGGGAAACAAAGCCTTCAGAAATAAATGGCTTATAATTTTCTAAAGCGTCTTGCTTTATAACATAATTTTCAGGGCATGGTGCACATGCTATTGCATTCTGTGAAGTTGAGGACTATTTTTCCTTTTTTACAGTCAGCAATCAGATAGTAAATGCCCTGGTTTCTTACAATAATTACAAGTTTTAGTTGAACTGTTGGATCGTAATGGTGTAGGGCTGGCATTAGAGGTTTTATTTTCACCAGATTTCTTATTAAATTTGGGCGGTGAAACGTTTGGAGGATTGGAAGAATGACTGTTATCTGAAGTTGGTTTAGGTCCACTTTGGAAAGAATTCTTGTGGAGCCAAAAATTTGTGGAGTTATGACTCACTTTATGAGTTAAGGCGTAGTTATCTGCTAATACTGCTGCTCTGTTTAATATATGACTGGCGGGAATCTACCCACGCGGTGGGGTGCTTGGCAAGCTCGGGATCAGACCAGCTCTTTCCGGTTAAGAGATATTGCTCATGGAACACCGTGTAATGTTCGGAGAGAAATGTCTATTAATGGGAGAAAGCTGACCTGCAGGGGGTTATGGGATACATTAACGTTGACGGCACGATTGGGGTCCCACAATGTCGGTAATCCTGATTGGAATGTATCACCCCTCAGCTGGTATAGGCTTTAGATCTTACCTACAGACCATTGTGTGGGTCACTCAGGGCTTATACACTAACGATAAGATTATGAGTCATATATATATTCACAACTCAATATTTCTATAAATTATCCCATTATTACAATTCACCTAAAATCATAATGACTATCATACCTCGTAAATAATACAAATATACATTAATAACTATGGTAAGTTTATATTTCCCAAATTCGTATTCGTGTGAAGATATCGGGGCCGGAATTAAGTAGGGTCCATTTTTGAATATCCGCGGGTTATTGTTTCATTATCCCCGCATTTTAAAAAATGTGGGGATATTGTCGTGATCTCCGTCCGTACGTCTGTACGTACGTCCATACGTCCGGTTTTGTAATTCGAAACGCTGTAACTTTCTACAGTTCTTCAATAGCGTCTGTGCAATCCAAAAATAACACTTTTAAAGTTTTGCGCCACCAGGTGGCTTCTGTGGAGTCACTTGAAAAATGCACTGATTTTTCACGTTTCCGGCAAAAGGCTCCTAGGGTATGTAATTTCGAAACACTAAAACCATGCTCAAATGTGGCAGTAGGGTCTGTAGATGCGTACGAAGGTTTCGGATTTTTCAGGTGTCACGTGGCTGTGCCACCGTTGCCACTTTTGTGTTTTCTTAGACCGTTTCCGGCGAAAGGCTCCTAGGTGTGTAATTCGAAACGCTAAAACCATGCTCAAATGTTGCAGTAGGGTCTGTAGATATGCACGAAGGTTTCAGATTTTTCAGGTGCCACTTGGCTGCGCCACCGTTGCCACTTTCGTGTTTTCTTAGACCGTTTTCGGCGAAAGGCTCCAAGGGTATGTAATTTGAAATCCTAAAACCATGCTCAAATGTTTCAGTAGGGTATGTAGATGCGCACGAAGGTTTTGGATTTTTGGGGTGCCACGTGGCTGTGCCACCGTTGTCACTTTGGCGTTTTCTTAGACCGTTTCCAGCGAAAGGCTCCTAGGGTATGTAATTTGAAATGCTAAAACCATGCTCAAATGTTTCAGTAGGGTCTGTAGAGGCGCACGAAGGTTTCGGATTTTTCAGGTGCCACGTGGCTGTATCACTGTTGCTACTTTCGTGTTTTCTTAGACCGTTTCCAGCGAAAGGCTCCTAGGGTATGTTCGAAATGCTAAAACCATGCTCAAATGTTGCAGTGAGGTCTGTAGATGCGCACGAAGGTTTCGGATTTTTCAGCTGCCACGTGGCTGTGCCTCCGTTGCCACTTTCGTGTTTTCTGAGACCCTTTCCGGTGAAAGACTCCTAGGGTATGTAATTCGAAACGCTAAAACCATGCTCAAATGTTTCAGTGGGGTCTGTAGATGCGCACGAAGGTTTAAGATTTTTCAGCTGCCAAGTGGCTGTGATGTTGCCATTTTCGCGTTTTCTTAGACCGTTTCCGGTGAAAGGCTCCTATGGTATGTAATTCGAAATCCTAAAACCATGCTCAAATGTTGCAGTAGGGTCTGTAGATGCACACGAAGGTTTCGGATTTTTGGGGTGCCACATGGCTGTTCCACTGTTGCCTCTTTCATGTTCTCTTAGACCATTTCCGGCAAAAGGCTCCTACAGTATGTATTTCGAAATGGTAAAACAATGCTCAAATGTTGCAGTAGGGTCTGTAGATATGCACGAAGATTTCAGATTTTTCAGGTGCCTCGTGGCTGTGCCACGATTGCCACTTTCGTGTTTTCTTAGACCGTTTCCTAGAGTAATTAATTCGAAACGCTAAAACCATGCTGAGATGTTGCAGTAGAGTCTGTAAATGCGCAGGAAGGTTTCAGATTTTTGGGGTGCTACGTGGCTGTGTCACCATTGCCACTTTTGTGTTTTCTTAGAACGTTTCCGGCGAAAGGCTCCTAGGGTATGTAATTTGAAACGCTAAAACCATGCTCAAATGTTGCAGTGGGGTCTGTAGATGCGCACAAAGGTTTCAGATTTTTCAGCTGCCACTTGGCTGCGCCACCGTTGCCACTTTCGTGTTTTCTTAGACCGTTTCCGGCGAAAGGCTCCCAGAGTATGTAATTTGAAATGCTAAAACTATGCTCAAATGTTGCAGTAGGGTGTGTAGATGTGCACGAAGGTTTCAGACTTTTGGGGTGCCACGTGGCTGTGCCACCATTGCCACTTTCATGTTTTCTTAGACCGTTTCCGGCGAAAGGCTCCCAGGGTACATGTATGTAATTCGAAACGCTAAAACCATGCTCAAAGGTTGCAGTGGAGTCTGTATGTGCGCACGAAGCTGTGTCACCTGTGCCACTCAATATGATTTTAGTGTGTCATATAATACATTTCATCTTTGTATCAAGCATTCATACAAAGTCAAGGATGCAAATGCGGGGATACACTATAGTGTGCTTTGCACACAAGTGACACCATCTAGTTTAATTATTAACCATCCGCGTCTTAATATACTTGTGTAACGCGACTTCAGTAAAACTTAATATTATGAACTTCGACTGATATATGATACCTATATGACGCTGTTCGGTGAAAAGTGTCGTTAAATCTCAATAATGAGCAATTATAATATTCTCTCATAAAACATATTACAAGTTATAAAATACTTAACTTAAATCTGCCGGTCTTCTACTCATGCGGTTCCTATAACTGTATAATGCTGCCCAGAATGGCAAGCCCACCGGAATACACAACTATGTAACAGAACTTTCTGTGTGGCCTATCAGCCCATATTTCTCCGTCTGTCTTAGAATTAGCTGTTTGCATATTTACAGGAAACGTGAATAATTTATTTATATTGTTACCGAAAGATTAATATTAGCTTGTTATTCACTCGACGCACAGGGTGTTGATTAGAATTACCGCGACATGTTGAAACGTATTATCTGCACACGCCTTATATATCCCCGCATTTTAAAAAATGCGGGGATATTGTCGTGATCTCCGTCCGTTTTGTAATTCGAAACGCTGTAATTTTCTACAGTTGTTCAATAGGGTCTGTGCAATTCAAAAATACCACTTTTAAAGTTTTGCGCCTCCAGGTGGCTTCTGTGGAGTCACTTGAAAAATGCGCTAATTTTTCACTTTTCTTTCAAATAATCCCAACCTATGTAATTCAGAGTTCTATAACTGCACTAGGGTGTTACTAAATGATCTGTATATGTGCACGAAGGTTTCAGATTTTTCAGGTGCCACGTGGCTGTGCCACCGTTGCCACTTTTGTGTTTTCTTAGACTGTTTCCGGCGAAAGGCCCCTAGGGTATGTAATTCGAAACGCTAAAACCATGCTCAAATGTTGCAGTGGGGTCTGTAGATGCGCACGAAGGTTTCGGATTTTTCAGGTGCCACGTGGCTGTGCCACCGTTGCCACTTTTGTGTTTTCTTAGACCGTTTCCGGCGAAAGGCTCCTAGGGTAAGTAATTCGAAACGCTAAAACCATGCTCAAATGTTGCAGTGGGGTCTGTAGATGCGCATGAAGGTTTCGGATTTTTCACATGCCACGTGGCTGCGCCACCATTGCCACTTTCATGTTTTCTTAGACTGTTTCCAGCGAAAGGCTCCAAGAGTATGTAATTCGAAACGCTAAAACCATGCTCAAATGTTGCAGTTGGGTATGGAGATGTACACAAAGGTTTCAGATTTTTCAGGTGCCACGTGGCTGTGCCACCATTGCCACTTTTGTGTTTTCTTAGACCGTTTCCGGCGAAAGGCTCCTAGGGTATGTAATTCGAAATGCTAAAACCATGCTCAAATGTTGCAGTGGGGTCTGTAGATGCGCACAAAGGTTTAAGATTTTTCAGGTGCCACGTGGCTGTGCCACCGTTGCCACTTTCGTGTTTTCTTAGACTGTTTCCGGCGAAAGGCTCCTAGAGTATGTAATTCGAAATGCTAAAAGCATGCTCAGATGTTGCAGTAGGGTTTGTAGATGCACACGAAGGTTTCGGATTTTTTGGGTGCCACGTGGCTGTGCCACTGTTGCAACTTTCGTGTTTTCTTAGACCGTTTCTGGCGAAAGGTTCCTAGGTTATGTAATTCGAAACGTTAAAAACCATGCTCAAATGTTGCAGTAATGTCTGTAGATGCGCAGGAAGGTTTCGGATTTTTCAGGTGCCACGTGGCCGTGCCACCCTTGCCACTTCTGTGTTTTCTTAGACTGTTTCCGACGAAAGGCTCCTAGGGTATGTAATTCGAAACGCTAAAACCATGCTCAAATGTTGCAGTGGGGTCTGTAGATGCGCACGAAGGATTCGGATTTTTCAGGTGCCACGTGGCTATGCCACCGTTGCCACTTTTGTGTTTTCTTAGACCGTTTCGGGCGAAAGACTCTTAGGGTATATAATTCGAAACGCTAAAACCATGCTCAAATGTTGCAGTAGGGTCTGTAGATGTGCTCAAATGTTGCAGTGGGGTCTGTAGATGTGCATGAAGGTTTCGGATCTTTCAGCTGCCACGTGGCTGCGCCACCATTGCCACATTCGTGTTTTCTTAGACCGTTTTCGGCGAAAGGCTCCTAGGGTATGTAATTCGAAATTCTAAAACCATGCTCAAATGTTGCTGTAGGGTCTGTAGATGTGCACGAATGTTTCGGATTTTTGGGGTGCCACGTGGCTGTGCCACCGTTGCCATTTTCGTGTTTTCTTAGGCCGTTTCCGATGAAAGGCTCCTAGGGTATATAATTCGAAACGCTAAAACCATGCTCAAATGTTGCAGTGGGGTCTGTAGATGTGCACGAAGGTTTCGGATTTTTCAGCTACCAAGTGGCTCTGCTGTTGCCACTTTCGCGGTTTCTTAGACCGTTTCCTGCGAAAGGCTCCTGGAGTATGTAATTCGAAACGCTAAAACCATGCTGAGATGTTGCAGTAGAGTCTGTAAATGTGCAGGAAGGTTTCGGATTTTTTGGGTGCTACGTGGCTGTGTCACCGTTGCCACTTTTGTGTTTTCTTAGACCGTTACCGACGAAAGGCTCCTAGGGTATGTAATTCAAAATGCTAAACGCATGCTCAAATGTTGCAGTAAGGTCTGTAGATGCGTATAAAGGTTGCAGATTTCTCAGATGCCACGTGGCGGTGCCACCATTTAGCTTTCGTGTTTTCTTAGATCGTTTCCGGCGAAGAGCTTCTAGAGTATGTAATTTGAAATGCTAAAACTATGCTCAAATGTTGCAGTAGGGTCTGTAGATGTGCACGAAGGTTTCGGATTTTTGGGGTGCCACGTGGCTGTGCCACTGTTGCTACTTTCATATTTTCTTAGACCGTTTCCTTCGAAAGGCTCCTAGGGTATGTCATTCGAAATGCTAAAACCATGCTCAAATGTTGCAGTAGGGTCTGTAGATGTGCACAAAGGTTTCAGATTTTTCAGGTGCCACGTGGCTGTGCCACCGTTGCCACTTGTGTGTTTTCTTAGACCGTTTCCAGCGAAAGGCTCCTAGGGTATGTAATTCAAAATGCTAAAAGCATGCTCAGATATTGCAGTAGGGCCTGTAGATGCGCAGGAAGGTTTCGGATTTTTTGGGGTGCCATGTGGCTGTACCACTGTTGCCACTTTCGTCTTTTCTCAGGCCGTTTCCAGCGAAAGGCTCCTAGGATATGTAATTCGAAACGCTAAAACCTTGCTCAAAAGTTGCAGTGGGGTCTGTAGATGCATACGAAGGTTTCGGATTTTTCAGCTGCCACGTGTCTGTGCCACCGTTGCCACTTTCGTATTTTCTGAGACCCTTTCCGGTGAAAGGCTCCTAGGGTATGTAATTCAAAACGTGAAAACCATGCTCAAATGTTTCAGTGGGGTCTGTAGATGCGTACGAAGGTTTCAGATTTTTCAGCTGCCTAGTGGTTGTGCTGTTGCCACTTTCGCGTTTTCTTAGACCGTTTCCGGCGAAAGGCTCCTAGGGTATGTAATTCGAAATTCTAAAACCATGCTCAAATGTTGCTGTAGGGTCTGTAGATGCGCACGAAGGTTTCGGATTTTTGGGGTGCCACGAGGCTGTGCCACCGTTGCCACTTTCGTGTTTTCTTAGACCGTTTCCGATGAAAGGCTCCTAGGGTATATAATTAGAAACGCTAAAACCATGCTCAAATGTTGCAGTGGGGTCTGTAGATGTGCACGAAGGTTTCGGATTTTTCAGCTACCAAGTGGCTGTGCCGTTGCCACTTTCGCGTTTTCCTAGACCGCCGTTTCCTGCGAAAGGCACCTGGAGTATGTAATTCGAAATGCTAAAACCATGCTGAGATGTTGCATTAGAGTCTGTAAATGTGCAGGAAGGTTTCGGAGTTTTTGGGTGCTTTTTGGTGGCTGTGTCCCCGTTGCCACTTTTGTGTTTTCTTAGACCGTTACCGACGAAAGGTTCCTAGGGTATGTAATTCGAAATGCTAAACGCATGCTCAAATGTTGCAGTAAGGTCTGTAGATGCGTACAAAGGTTTCAGATTTTTCAGGTGCCACGTGGCGGTGCCACCATTTTGCTTTCGTGTTTTCTTAGATCGTTTCCGGCGAAGAGCTCCTAGAGTATGTAATTTGAAATGCTAAAACTATGCTCAAATGTTGCAGTAGGGTCTGTACATGTGCACGAAGGTTTCGGATTTTTGGGGTGACACGTGGCTGTGCCACTGTTGCCACTTTCATGTTTTCTTAGACCGTTTCCGGCGAAAGGCTCCCAGGGTACATGTATGTAATTCGAAACGCTAAAACCATGCTCAAATGTTGCAGTGGAGTCTGTATGTGCGCACGAAGCTGTGTCACCTGTGCCACTCAATATGATTTTAGTGTGTAATACATGTCATCTTTGTATCAGGCATTCATACAAAGTCAAGGATGCGAATGCGGGGATACACTATAGTGTGCTTTGCACACAAGTGACACCATGTAGTTAAGACTATTCATCTTCGTCGCTTGACATGAAGACAGGACGATGAACAGGCTTGCAATTAACCGAGGGAATCACTTTTTTTCTTTAATGGGGTGTATCATTTCGGAGGGGGTAAAGGAGGCACCACGGGTTATAAATATGTCAACTTTTTTGGTTCATCCAGGTGGGCCTTTATATTTGAATGTATCTTTCCTTTAAACTCTTCAAATAGCATCATTTCCTTTAATTTTGTAAAATCTTTCCCTATTTCTTTTGAATGGCACCACCTGTCAAATAAATTTTGCTTTTCTCTGGCAAATTCCACAGGAGTTTGATTTTCGATTTTACAATAATTTCTGAATTTCTGCCTATAAGCCTCGGAAACAAGTTCATATGCCTTGAGTATAGCCTGTTTAACAGTGTCATAATTATTGCTTTGCTCAGAAGATAGAGCGGATTAGATTTCTTAGGCCTTCCCTTTCAAAACTCTTTGCAATAGCAAAGTCCAGACATCCCTTGGCCATTCTATCAACTTCTTTTTCTTGAAATGAGGGAAATAGCCTAACATGTTTAGTTGCATCAAATCTACTTTGTGAAATTACATTTGAGCCTTGACGCTGTGATTCCAATTCTTTTATTTTTATTTCCTTTTGGGCCTGAATGTCAATTTCCCATAATTTTAATTCCCTTAATTCTTTTTGAGCCTCAATTTCAATTTCCCTCATTTTATGTTGCATTTCTAACTTTTTTAATTCCAATTCTAAGTTTTTGAGTTCAAGGGCATCAGTAGGTTGTGGTTCAGAGGGGGGTGGGTAATTTCAGACTGAGACAAAAGCCCTTCCTCCATATAATGATTCACAATGAGCTGTTTACTTTTATGTTTGTTCAGACCAGGGGTGGCAGGTAATTTTAGATACTGAGCAAGTTGGAATAAATCTTCCTTCTTAAGGGATTCTAAAAGCGCCAAACTAGGAGAGCTTTCAAACTCAGAAATAAATTCTTTCACAGTAAATACCATGATGAAAAGGTTTGCTGGTTCTCAGATTATATAAATAATAATACTGAAATTCTCTAAGAAAATTTAAAAGTTTTGAAAGTGATCCAAAATAATAATTGCAATATGCAAATAAACCTTTCTTGTTATCTAATATTCAATCCCGGATGAGCCCCCAAATTTCTGTTATGGTGTAGAAATATTAATGATATCGGTAACAGAAAGAAATCTGAGAATCAGCAACAATAACTATGAATTTAATTATTCTGAAGTTTAATTAAAAAAAAATAATATAAAAAAAATTGATACAAAGATCTTTTACACCAATTGGTTTACAGAAAATAAAAAAAAACAGTGGTACTTATCAGTTATTGAATTAATCCAAAATACAGTTTGACAGAATCCAGTGGTGAAGATTTGTAATAAAGTGTCCACTTGAAAATTTCAACAGTCTCCAATAAAATGTAATAAAATGCTCAGCGAAATTCAAATGGAGTAAAAATCCAATAAGTATTGGCGCCACATGTAATTTCCAAATAATCCAGTAGAATTCTGGCTTTTCACAAAAATATATTCTGTTTCACAGAAAGTGTAAATTCTCTTTTACAAGATGAATAAATTCTCTTCAAAATTCTCTTTTTGAATCACTTTTCCAAATTCGCGAAGAAGCACTGCTTCTATAATAAATGCACCGTTCTGGAACAATAATAATCTCCAATAGAAACAAATGCTTTGTTATAGAATATCTATTTTAACTGAAATGAGTCTTTTTGAAAATGAGTTTTTGAATTCTGTTGACAAACCTTTATACAGTATCCAGATAGAATGTCCTAGAAGATGAAGTTTCTCCAAAGTTCTGTTTTCTATCAGTTTCTAGGTAATTCTGTCTTTATTCATGTAAACAAGGTCCTTGACCTACTTATACAATTGAACAATCAACAGCTATATATACAATGATTTAAAATTGATGATGGTTAACAAAGATGTAAACACTTAGTTTAGTTTAAACATATTTTATTTGTTGTTGATGATAGTTGACAAAAAGCAAGTTATAGCAACTTATTTTCGTTCCTCTCCTGTATAATGCAGTAACAATATAAACAAAAATGTACAAGAACAACATACATAGCTGAACATTTTAACATCCTTATAATACAAAGTTTAAGTTTCAAAGAGAAGAAGATAAAGATTGTGGAAAAAATAAATATAAAGTAGAATAAATAATGCTTGTTTTAGTAGGCTGAAACCCGACCACCACTCAACAAAAAAATGTTTTAAGCTCAATATTTCAATCGACGAAAAGTTAAAATTTGTTTTTTATTATGTAGTGCGCAAGCTCCAACCACCAGCTTTTCTGGACGAAGTTTTGATGAATGCAAATGCAAAATGTAAACACTTAAAGGTCACTCAGTGCAAATGAGTCAGACCAGCCAGAATATGCAGAAAAATATCAGTCTCGTAGAATTGTCAACTAAAGATATATCAATCTCAATATAATATGGGGGCTATAACATATGGGGGCCCAATGTTCAGATTAGTGCAATATAAGGAATATTCTTTAAAAATCTTCTTCCAATCCACCAATCAGAAGCTTTTGATATTTGGTATGCAGCATCCAGTAGGGGGTGAGATTCAAGTTTGTTCAATTTGAGTCCCCGGCTTAATATTGGGGATTTCTATGGGTGGGGTGAATAGGTGGCATGGGGTGCATGTTAGGTTCTATCCATTCCTTAGTGTTTTTCCATAAAATTTGCCTTTCGTGACTTTATTCCTTTGTAGTGTTGATGAACCATGTCTAACTGAATGTGACCCCAAATACTTCTTTGAACCACATTGGCAGATGAGTGATTAAAGTCACTTGCGGCCTCTTGTTTTTTTTATTAATTTCACACAATAAATTTACTTTCCTCTAGGAGAATGATTCAAAATTTGGCAAAAGTTCTTATCACAAATCGAAGGCAATGTTTGATTTTGACATTCCTTATGCACAGAATTCCACGGTTATCACCCTTGGCTGAGAAAAAATGTTATTTATTTGGCTTTTGCATGGTAACTTTTTGATCTTTTAGTAAAGATGCAAGTTTTTTCAATGGTTACAAATGGAAGGCAAGGTTCTATTTTCACCTTTTTCTTTCAGTAAAATAGTAGTTATGCCCTTGAAAGTGTAAAACTTTTGTTATTTGGAGTTTTATTACACAATATTTTGTGGGGCATAACACTCGGAAAGTTTGGAGTTTCACTTGTCAGTACAAAAGAAAGGATAAGTTCCATTTTTTGCTTTTTATATGAGTAATGCAGTACTTGTTGCCTGTGATTGTGTAAAACTTTGAATATGTTGGAGCTTCAGCACAGGTACATTCAGGTGGGGGCATCGGTATCGGATGGCTGTTGTCATTCTAGTTTTCTTTGGTTTTTGACATTTTAGAGATTTTTTCAAAATGTTAGAACTACAACAACAACTTATTTATTTTTCCGTATTAATTGGTGTAACCTCCCGTGGGAATTCCAGGATTTTGAGCAGTAATTGTGTACTGCAATAAACAAGTTCTGGTTTACTGGTAAAATAGGACATGGAACTACCGCCCTGCCACGAAATCCCTTAACGTGGGCAGCCTAGGTGATTGGCTAAACTTGACCTCATACCTATTTTGTAGTCATGATATAGCCAGTATACTGCAAATGACCTTAAACACCAATAAATACATAATTGGTAGGACAATTATGTTGTAAATACACAGAACGACACACGCGTGTGAATGGGTTAATCAATATGGATCGAGTGCCAGCGTGGAAGGAGAAAAAAGGAGAGGCTTCCTTCCTTCCGCAATGGCACAAGTGTCCTCTCGATTAACCCATTCACACGCGTGTGTTGTTCTGTGTTTATTACAGACCTTCACGTCTGTAAAAAAAACAATTATTAGAAGGACACTCAGCAATTCAATCGATAACTATCAACAAAAAACCCTACATTTTATCGCCAACCAAATTTGCAAGGGGAACCCGTTTTACTATTTTGTGCCCTGAGTTCCAATGTGTTCTATGTGCCTACTGGGAATGAAAATTGTTGGCAAGAAATTATGAAGAAATTTGAGGTTCGCAAAAACTGAAAACCAAAAAAATTTAAACCAATTAGAATCCCGGACATTTGCCCCAGTTGCATTTTTCAAGAATATTGACATTTGCCCCGGATGTGCATTTGCCCCATGGACATTTGCCCCAGTATATAAATCAGACGAGGAGTTTGCCCCAAATAGATTTATCGATTGAAATCTATAGCCCCTGGGTGCTAAGGGCATCTGGAAATCGATTGTGATAACAAGCTCTCCCTCGATGGTAGACCAAAATCAGCAACTGCTTGTGTGTTTCCCCAACCTAGGGGCGCTTGATGTGTCTGGTACCGCACATCTTTGTTTCATCATAGACGTGACCCCAACTGAATCCAACAGGACCCTGGTCAGAACCTATGGTGTTCCATGGTTAAGAAAACCATAATCAATAATGCCATGCCCATCAATGACATTGACGTCTTGCATTGCTGTGGTGACTCCTGGAAGACTACAGGAAAGGGAGAATGTGCAGTACCAAGGAATAAATATCTCATCCGACAGGAATGTAACTAAGCTGTGGGCCAACGCGGGTGATAAGAGCAGAAGCAGAAGACAATGCCATCACCTATGGCAGCAGGTTCTTTACTTGATTTCAAGTTCCCGGGGAGCTACCACAAAGCAACATAGTCGGTATCACTCATAATGTTTGTTCCGGTTTCTTGGACATGTCTACTGGTGTTCCCTGGGGATCTACCCTTGGTCCTTTTTTCTTCATTATTTATATCGTCGGCATAATAAATTCCACGCTGATGAAACTTATATGCTATGCCATTGACATTACATGTACTGCATACACGACTGTCAATAACCTAGAATCAATCGTAGAAATCGCTAACAACGAACCCAACAAGGTACCATATAAAATCTGTGTATCATTAATAAATTTGCCCTCACTGAGAGCAAGACAAAATATATCATTCTTTATCCTTGGGGGACCATGTATACTGTTTGGAAGCAGAAGAATTGCGCTTGACAATTCAGCCATCTCTTATCGCAAAATTTGTCTGAATTCTTTTATGTGCATCATTCCTTCAGTGAAAATTTAGTTTCAACTACTACCTTTCAGTTGTATTGTTCTAAATTTTAATAGGACTGTTTATGCTATAAATAAGGTGAAACGGAAGGTGTCGAAGGAATGTTTGAAAACTTTATATTATTCTCTTATACACCGTCACATGCTGTATTATGTTCATATCTGTGGGCACTCGGCTTCCACCAGAGCGATAACTAAACTGCAAAGAATGTCATCCGCATCATATCCAACAACAAATCAAGCACACACTGGCCCACTATTTAGAAATCACAGAAAAATTCACAGACTTCTATAAACTTCACGTTCAGCTGATGATGTGTGATTGGCATAACAAAATGTTTCCTGGAAGTTTTGAGAATACCGTTAAAATATACCAAAATCCCTCCGGTATGGACACCATACCAAGAAGGGCTCTTGGACAATCGTACCCTGGACGATTCGTACCATGGACAATTCGTACTACAACTAGGGGCTACGAATTGTCTCGACAAAAGGTACGAATTGTCCCAGTAAAAGGTACGAATTGTCTCCTTTATAGGTACAAATTGTCTCGTATAAGTGTCCCAACTGTCTCATTAATTGACCATTTGAATGTTATTTACTCACGTTCATTATTTAATTTTTAGCTTACCTGACTGCAAGTCAGTGTGAGGTATTGCCATCACTCGGCGTCCACCGACCGTCCGATAAGTTTTGCAAATCCGGCATCTCCACAGCCATTCAGCCAAATTCAAACATATATTGCACAAGCCATCCCTGTGGCTGCCTTCTTCGGGCCCTGGGCAATGATGCCAAAGCCTAAAAATCTTTAAAAATCTTCTCGTGAACCACCAGAGAGATTGCCGTGATATATGGTATGTAACACTCTTTGGTGTTGAAGATTAAAGTTTATTCAGGAGAAGTTGGTAAATCAATATTTGGGCTCTCTGTGGGCACATATCCATTTTGGGCTCCGCCCAAAATTTCTGTTTCAAGAACCGATGGGCCGATTTGAACCAAATTTGGCATGTAGCATAAGTGGGTCCAAAGTACTTGATTGATGCCCGACATTTTTTTTCGTTGCCCCGTGTGTACCCCAGGGGCTAAAAATAGAAAAAATTCAATGCCCATATTTTCCAAACTACATGGAATAGAGAACTGTTCTTTAGTATGAAGCATCCTTTTGACCGGTAGAATGGAAAAAATGCTGAGTCAGCATATTTGTAAAAATTGAACAAAAATGTTACTTCTGAACCGCTGATCAGAATCTTATGATATTTGGTATACAGTATCCACAGGATGGTCAAATACAAATGTGTTCAAAAAAATCTTCTTCAGATCATACAGTCAGATTCTTTTGATACTTGGTATACAGCATCTCTACAGGGGTCAGATTGAAGTTTGTTCATATTGAGTCCCTGGGTTAATGTTTGGGCTTCCTATAGAAGCCCGAATATTAACTTGGTGCAATATGGGGAATAATCTTTAAAAATCTTCTTCTTCAGATCCACCAGTCAGATTCTTTTGATATTTGGGTATGCAGCATCTCTAAGGGGGTTAGATTCAAGTTTGTTGAAATGGGATCCCTGGATGAATATTTGGGATCCCTGGATGAATATTTGGGATCTTTATTGGAGCTCAAATTTTAACTTGGTGCAATATGAGAAAATTTCTTTAAAAATCATCTTTTTCAGACCTGCTACTGAGAATCCTTTCGTATTTGGTATGTGCCATCTCTAGAGGTGTAAGATTCGAATTTGTTCAAATCGACTCCCTGAGTTAATATTTGGGCTTCCTGTGGGAGCCTGATTATTAACTTGGTGGAATAGGGGGGATATTCTTTAAAAATCTTCTTCAGATCCACTAGTCAGATTCTTTTGATATTTGGTATGCAGCATCTCTGGGAGGGGGGGGGGGGGGTGTAGATTCAAGTTTATTCAAATGGGTTCACTGGATGAATATTTGGGTTCTTTATTTGAGCCCATATTCTAACTTAGTGCAATATCTTCTTTTTCAGACCTGCTATTGAGAATCCTTTCATATTTGGTATGTGTCGTCTCTAGAGGTGTAAGAAGATTCGAATTCGAATTTGTTCAAATTGAGTCCGTGGGTTAATATTTGGGCTTCTGGTGGGAGCCTGAATGTTAACTTTGTGTAACATGGGTAATAATCTTTAAAAATCTTCTTCAGATCCACGAGTCAGATTGAAATACAGCATCTCTATGGGGGTTAGATTCAAGTTAGTTCAAATGGGATCCCTGGATGAATATTTGGGCTCTTTATTGGATCCCAAATTTTAACTTAGCGCAAGATGGGCCAAAGAGTCCGCAAATGAACTACTGGTCATAAAAATATCAAATGACTGGTTTCTGGTTGAAAACAGTATAAATAATGCATATCCGAAGTTTGGTGTTGATATTCCAACGTTAACCCCTAAAATTTCACTATTAATGTTTTGCGTGTTCACAAACTTACCGACTCATTTTTCGGAAGACGGGCCAAAGAGTCCGCAAATGAACTACTAGTCATAAAAATATCAAATGAACGGTTTCTGATTGAAAACATTATAAATAATACGTATCCGAAGTTTGGTGTTGATATTTCAACGTTAACCCCTAAAATTTCACTGTTATTGTAAGCTCGTTTTCAAACTTACAGACTCATTTTTCGCAAGATGGGCCAAAGAGTCCGCAAATGAACTACTATTCATAAAAATATCAAATGACTGGTATCTTATTGAAAACGTTATAAATAGTACATATCCGAAGTTTGGTGTTGATATTTCAACGTTAACCCCTAAAATTTCACTATTATTGTATACCACGTATTGAAACTTAACTACTAATCCTAAAAAGACACATTTTTCGCAAGACGGGACAGAGAGACCCCAAGCGAACCACAGACTTAGCACTCTCAGGTCGAATTAACAGTAGTAACTAGTAGTTCATTTGCGGACTCTTTGGCCCGTCTTGCGAAAAATGAGTCGGTAAGTTTGTGAAAGCGCAAAACATTAATAGTGAAATTTTAGGGGTTAACGTTGAAATACCAACACCAAACTTCGGATATGTATTATTTATACTGTTTTCAACCAGAAACCTCTCATTTGATATTTTTATGACTAGTAGTCCATTTGCGGACTCTTTGGCCCGTCTTGCGAAAAATGAGTCCGTAAGTTTGAAAACGCGCTATACATTAACAGTGAAATTTTGGTACTACCCTCCGTACTAAGAGCCAGACTCGACAGACAAATTGGTATTTCCAAAATTCGTCATTTAACATTGCATGTAAAAGCTAGACTTATAGGCCTATACACTGGTGGTTTCCAGAAAAAAACCTTTTAAATACAACAATAGACATGATTTAGCACAAGCTGGAAGAAACATGAAATGATTAATGACTGATTGTTATAGTATAATGAAGATTAAAATGATTTAATAATATAAATAATACAATAAATATAAAATATATATAAAATCAATCAAGGTCACCCTGCCATAACTGACCAAGGAATAGTAGGAACTGGAAGTTGCCTTTTCACCGCCTCCCACCCCTCTTCCTTCACTACCGGAAAGCCCGGGAGCGGGAGCCACAGCAGAACAGCCACCTCGGTCCTTACTCGCCATTGAACTAGAGAAGGCCAGGAAAGTAATAGAGGAAGGAAACCGAACACTTGAGCGAACTCAACATCTAATCCCAACATCGCCATCCATATCACCATCTTAACCACCTTCTAAGAAAAAGAGCCGAAAGAAACACAGACGGGGATAAGCTACCTCCGTCCTACCCTTTCCTCCTCAACCACGCCTCGACATCTTACAAAACAAACAACCAATGAGGGTCGAAAGGGGCTTGTTCCCTATACCGTCCCTGCGCGCCTTCGGCGCGCGAAACCATTTGATTTGATTGATGGAGTAGGGGACGCGGTGGTTCAGTAGGTAGAGGTGCAGGCTGCAAACCGAGAGGTCCTCGGTTCGAATCCCACCGGCGGCAACCCCGTTGTGTCCTTGGGCAAGACACTTCACCCCCATTTCTCACGTGAGGGCACGGTGGCATTGTGTACTTAGGCGCACTACACGTCGATGTTGCACATGTCTTCAACCAATGCTAACCCTGCTTGTGTGGAGTTGGTATGGCAGCTGACAGGTACTCCGGCTTCCTCCACCCGCAAAACTGTCATGGTCATGATTAGCCATTGTGCAGACATATGTGACCTAAAACACCAGTCGGAAGATTGTAGAATTCAGCGGTAATATTTCCTTAAAAATTTTCTTAGCAACCTAAATTGCAAATTTAGATATAACTGTTTTGTTTTTTGCATCTGAAAAGTATTAGTATTTATATCATTTTAGGTGTTTTTAGCTCACCTGACTGAAAGTCAGGGTGAGCTTTTCTTATCACTCTTCGTCCGTCGTCTGTCGTCCTGCGTGAAGGTGGTGTTTGAGTCTCTTTCTCCTGAACCATTGGCCACATTTAATTAAATTTCATGTAAGTCGTGGTTATATAGGGGCATTTTGATTTTTATGCAAATTAGGTTTCGGCTCATATTGAGCAGAGGGGTGTGGAAAAATGGCCTTATTTTTGAAAATCTTTCTCTAATGAACCACCAGTAGCAGAGACTTGATATGTGGTGTACAGAGTCCTTTTGAGGTTTAGAATCAAGTTTGTTCAAGAGAAGTTTGTGGGGCATTATTTGCCTTCATTATGGGAGAGGCAAAAATTTTGGCCACGCCTAAAATTTCTATTTTCAGAACCGTGAGGTCGATTTGAACCAAATTTGATATGAGATGATAATGGGTCATAAGTAGTTGATTGATGCAAAACAATTTTTTCTCATTGCCCCATGGGAACCTCGGGAGCTAAAAATAGGAAAAACCTTAAAACTGCCAGATCTCCAAAACTACACTGCACAGAGAATTCTTATTTTGTATAAAGCTTACTTTTATCCAGTAGAATAGAAAGGTAAAAAAAATCCCGGTTTGAACACAAGGTCCTTTTTTTCTGACTTTTAAAAAAGTGCTGGGTCAGCACTTTTTAACACTGTAGGCAATGGGAAAAACATTAAAAAATCTTCTTCTCCAGATCCAGCAGGCAGAATCTTTTGATATTTGATATGCAACATTGTGGGGTGGATCTGATTCAAGTTTGTTCAAATCGGCCCCCTGGATTCATAGTTGGGCTCACTATAGAAGCCCGTATTCGAACTTAGTGCATTTCAGGCAAATTTCTGAAAAAATCTTCTTCTCAAGATCCAGCAGGCAGAATCTTTTGATATTGGGTATGCACCATGCTTGGGTGTGTGTATGTGGGGGGGGGGGGGGGGTGTGGGGGGGGGAGATTCAAGTTTGTTCAAACCAAGTCCCTGGGTTTATATTTGGGCTCACTGTGGTAGTCTGAATGATAACTTAGTTCCAAAATGAGGAATTTTCTTTTAAAATCTTCTTCTTCAGATCCAGCAGTCGGAATGTTTTGATATTTGGTATGCAGCATCCTTAGGGGAGTGAGATTCGAGTTTGCTCAAGCCATGTCCCCAGGTCCATATTTGGGCTCACTGTGGGAGCTTGAATTGTAACTTAGTTCGAAATGAGGAATTTTCTTAAAAAATCTTCTTCTTCAGATCCAGCAGTCAGAATGTTTTGATATGTGGTGTTAAGCATCCTTAGGGGGGTGAGATTCAAGTTTGTTAAAGCCAAGTCCCTGGACCCATATGGGAGCCCGAATTATAACTTAGTCAATATGAGGAATTTTTCTTTAAAAATCTTCTTCTTCAGATTCAGCAGTCGGAATGTTTTGATATTTGGCATGCAGCATCCTTAGGGGGTGAGATTCAAGTTTGTTCAAGCCAAGTCCCTGGGTTCATATTTGGGCTCACTGTGGGAGCCCGAATGGTAACTTAGTTCAAAATGAGGAATTTTTTTAAAAAATCTTCTTTTTGAGATCCAGCAGATGAATGCTTTTGATATTTGGCATGCAGCATCCTTAGTGGGGTAAGATTCAAATTTGTTCAAGCCATGGCCCTAGTTCCATAAAATTTGTCTCTCATGACTTCATTCCTTTGTAGTGTTGATGAACCATGTCTAACTGAATGTGACCCCCAAATACTTCTTTGAACCACTTCGGTCGGTGAGCAATTAAGGCTCCTTGGGGCCTCTTGTTACTTAGTGCAATTTAAGAAATTTTTTTTTAAATCTTCTTTTCTGGAACCTATGGGCAGAATCTTTTGATATTTGGTATACAGCATCTTGGTATGGGTCTGATTCAAGTTTGTTCAAATTGATCCCCCTTTCAATATTGGGGATCACAATGGGGGGGGGGGGGGGAATTTTTACTTAAAGCAATTTAAGAAAAAATTTTTAACAATCTTCTTCACCAGAACCAGTGGGCAGAATCTTTTGATATTTGGTATGCAGCATCTTGGTATGGGTTGGATTCAAGTTTGTTCAAATTGAGTCGTTTGATCAATATTGGGGCTCTCTATGGGGGCGTGAATGTTTACTTTGTGCAATTCAAGGAAAATTCTTTAAAAATCTTCAGAACCATCATGCAGAATCTTTTGATATTTGATCAGCAGCATTGTCCCATTCAGTCGTGTTGATGTTTTAGCTCCACAGAGAGTATAGATTTACTCTGTAGAAGCTTAAGAATAGCTTTTGATAAAATTTGTGTCTTAACAGTATGGAACATTCGGTGAGTGCCTAAGGCCCCCTGGGGCCTCTTGTATCTACATTTCATAACTCTGGTCAGTCGCTGTCACCCGAGTAACTTATCCTAATATTCTGGACATGAAATATATTTTAACCTTGTTAAATGATATGCATGTAATTACTTAGTATAGAATAATACAAGTGAAAGTATTCAAGCTTTTACACCTATTATCTGTAAATAAAATCTTCACAATAATAATTACTTGGTGTAAGTTACAGTTAACTTATTAATGTTTCAGCCAGATATCTGTAAATTGTAATGACGTCTCTGACATTTGTGCTTTTTGCATGTCCAAATTATTTGTGCCCATCAGTGCCCACAATGAAATTTTCCCCCAACTTTCAACAATAGTTTTGTGTCTTAGATAACAGTAACTTGTTATCAATCACTTAAACAATATAAATATGAGTGATTTACTTAATCCTTTGATACTTTTGTATGTCTCCTGACGTACGAAATAAAACAGCGCTTTGATACTTTGTGGTCATTTGTTTTGTTATTATTTTTTGATTTTTTAAAGTTTTGACCTCAATTCTTGTTTTCTCCTGAATAGTGCTTAGTGACAACCGTTGAGCCAAATGTTATCGCAGCTTAAAATACTGATGTAATCCTTCTGTCAAGACTCATTGAAAAACGTCATTCATTTTTTTACATTTTCACTTTTTGCTTCCAAAACATAGGTTATGACCCCTCATTGGAACCAGCGTGTTGTGCTCGTTCCAGTGAGGGGTCATAACCTATGTTTTGGAAGCAAAAAATGAAAAATTTTAGTTATATGAGGTTGTTTTTTCCAAGTTCCGTCTGGAACTCAAGTTAGGTGATGGGATAAAAAGTCATACTAAGTGGCTAATTTGTGCATCTGTGTGTCATATGATAAATAGAATATGAAATGAGTGTTTTTCTCATATAATATTTATGAAAATCGTCCGAATTTTCCGTTTGGGCTCGCCAGAGGCTCGCCCAAACGGAAAATTCTTAGACTCATTTCATAAATATTATATGAGAAAAACACTCATTCCATATCCTCTATATATGTTACAATGAAAACAGAAAACCAGGGATTTCTCGAAATCCCTGTTTCATTCAGATTTCACGAAATCCATGTCTCACTCAGAAATTTCATGAAATCTCTAAAATCTTCAGGCATTTTTTAGTCATGTCTTTTTATACCCCCTTCATTTTATGACAGATGTATTATGTTATGGCATTGTTTGTCTGTCCGTCCGTCCATCCGTCCATCCATCCGTCTGTCTGTCCGTCCGTACACACTTTTTGTGTTGCCTACTCCTCCAAAGGTTTACATGCTACATTGTTCAAACTTCACAAACATGTTGATCAGTAATTGCCGTTGTGCATGTGACAAGAGCAGGTAACTCTGTTTTGTATTTCCAGAGTTATGCCCCTTTTAGTACTTGAAACATCACAGTATTGTGTCACCTACGTCTTCAACATTTTACATGCTATATTGTTCAAACTTTGCACACATGGTGATCACTAGTTGCCGTTGTGCATGTGACAACAGCAGGTAACACCATTTTGTATTTCCAGAGTTATGCACCTTTTAGTACTTAAAACATTACAGTATTGTGTCGCCTACTTCTTCAACATTTTACATGCTATAATTGTCAAATTTTGCACACATGTTGATCACCCATTGCCATTGTGCATGTGACAAGAGCAGGTAACTCTGTTTTGTATTTCCAGAGTTATGTCCCCCCTTTTAGTACTTAAAACATTACAGTATTGTGTCGCTTATTCCTTCAACATTTCACATGCTATATTGTTCAAACTTTGCACACATGTTGATCACCGATTGTCGTTGTGCATGTGTCAAGAGCAGGTAACTCTGTTTTGTATTTCCAGCGTTATGCCCCCTTTTAGTACTTGAAACATCACAGTATTGTGTCGCCTACTCCTTCAACATTTTACATGCTATATTGTTCAAACTTCATACACATGTTGACCACCATTTGCCGTTGTGCATGTGACAAGAGCAGGTAACTCCATTTTGTATTTCTAGAGTTATGCCCCTTTTAGTACTTAGAACATTACAGTATTGTGTCGCCTACTCCTTCAACATTTTACGTGCTATATTGTTCAAACTTTGCACACATGGTGATCACCATTTGCTGTTGTGTATGTGACAAGAGCAGGTAACTCCATTTTGTATTTCCAGAGTTATGCCCCTTTTAGTACTTAAAACATTACAGTATTGTGTCGCCTACTCCAACATTTTACATGCTATACTGTTCAAACTTTGCACACATGTTGATCACCAATTGCCGTTGTGCGTGTAGCAAGAGCAGGTAACTCTGTTTTGTATTTCCAGAGTTATGTCCCCCATTTTTAACTCACCTGGCCTAAAAGGCCATGTGAGCTTTTCTCATCACTTGGCGCCTGTCGTCGTCCGGCGTCCATAAACTTTTCACATTTTCATCTTCTACTCTGTAACCGCTGAGCTGGAGTGAACCAAACTTGGCAGGAATGGTCTATGGGAGGTCCTCTACAAATGATCCTCATTTAGTTCCCGTCGGATGAAAAACATGGCTTCCAGAGGCATTCTTTGATTCTGGTTGGTGAATTTTCAAAAATCTTTCCTCTAAAACTACCATGCCAAATATTTTGAAACTTCACATAAATGATGACTAGGACCCCCTACCAATGATCCTCATTTAATGTTTATTGGGTCACAAATATAGCTGCAATTGCGGCTTATAGTTACTGTAGAAACCCTATGGGAAATCACATTTTCCTCTTCTTCTCTGGAAAAAATGAAGCAATGTGAAAACAAACCTGGCAGGGATAGTCTATGGGAGGTCCTCTACAAGATCCTCATTTTGTTCCCTTGGGTTGAAAAACATGGCCGCCAGAGGCATTCTTTGATTCTGATAGGTGGATTTTCAAAAATCTTCTCTGAAACTGCCAGGCCAAATGTTTTGATACTTCACATCAGTGATGACTGGGATCCTCTCTACCAATGATCCTCATTCAATGTTGATCGGGATGTAAACATGCCCACAGTTACGGCTTATGGTTACTATAGAAACCCTATGGGAAATCACATTTTCATCTTCTCTCAAACTACTGAGCCGACATGAACCAAACTTCGCGGGAATGGTCTATAAGAGGATGGAAATATGTGGTCACCAGAGGCTATATTCTAATGCTTAACCCAATTCCTCTCCTGTCTGCATGAAGATCGGTACTGCCAGCAAAATACTTGTTTTTTGAGAATCTGGTAAGGGTTGGTTCCAGTTTTCTCCACTGAGAACTGGGAAAAAACCCAAAATATTGAGTATGCAGTACAAGCCAAAATAAGCTGTAGCATAATTGCAATAACCTAAGTAAACTGCTGCTCCTGTCCTGACAAGATCAGAATCTGACATTTTCTGGAAAGCTATCAGTGAGAGCTTTCCAGAAAATGATGTCAGCTTCTGGTTTTATCAGTGTAGGAAGAGAACAATGATAGATAGTTTTTAGGGTTATCCTACAAATTATTTTGACTTTGCTGTAAACCATTGCAACTGCACATGGATGCTGATACATGCATCATTAGTCTCATGTTACTTATCAGAAAGTACTGATTGATGACAGGTGTTTAGAAAACCAGGGGAAGTTTTTGTTTACATTCTCTTCCAATCATGTCAGCTTAGATGACAGTAATTATTGTTTATCTCTTAAGATTTGACAAAAATTGGAGTAATGTGTTTTCCGGTAACTCTTTACCTATCTAAAGCTATTTTGAAAAGTGAATACTGTCTTAAAAAAGTTGTAATTTTCAAAAATATTTAACCTTCTTTTACTGAGTTTTTTGTTGAAACAGAATTCATAAATGTGTGCATTTTCAAGAAACTCTTCTTTGAAACTACAAGGCCAAATGGTTTGAAAACTTAGTGTCACTGATGACAGTAACCCCCTCTACCAATGATCCTCATTTTAATCTTCACCGGGTTGCAATTATGGCTGCAATTGTGGCTTATAGTTACTATAGAAACACTATGGAAAAACACATTTTCATTATCTTCACTGAAAGTACTGAGCCAATGTGAACCAGACTTGGCAGGCATTGTCTATGGGAGGTTCTCTACAACTGTTACTCATTTTATTCCTGTTAGGTGAAAAAACGTGGCGTCCAGACGCATTCTTTGATTCTGATTGGTCAATTTTGAAAACTCTTCTCCTCTGAAACCACAGGGCTAAATGTTTTGAAACTTTACATGGTGATAACTGGGACAACCTCCACCAACGTTCCTCATTTTAATGTTGATCGTATTGCAAACCTGGCCACAATTGCGGTTTATATTCACTATAGAAAAAAACTACGGGAAATCACATTTTCATCTTCTCTCTGGAACTATTGAGCTGACGTGAACCAAAACTTGGCAAGAATGGTCTATAGGAGGCCATCTAGAAACGATCCTCTTTTTGTTTCCGTTGGTTAGAAAATATGGCCACCAGAGACATTCTGTGATTCTGTCTGATGGATTCAAATGTTTTGAAACTTCACGTGATTGAAGACTGGGACACCTTCTACCAATGATCCTCATGTAATTTTGATGTAATGTTGCAAACATGGCCACAATTGCAGCTCATAGTTACCATGGAAAGCCTATGGGAAATCACATTTTTATATGTACATTCAGGTGAGCGATTACAGGCTCTGTAGAGCCTCTAGTATTACTTAAAACATTAGAGTATTGTGTCGCCTACTTCTTCAACATTTTACATGCTATGTTGTTCAAACTTTGCACACATGTTGATCACCAATTGTCGTTGTGTATGTGTCAAGAGCAGATAACTCTGTTTTCTATTTCCAGAGTTATGCCCCCTTTTAGTACTTGAAACATCACAGCATTGCGTCGCCTACTCCTTCAACATTTTACATGCTATATTGTTCAAACTTTGCACACGTGGTGATCTCCATTTGCCGTTGTGCATGTGACAAGAGCAGGTAACTCCATTTTGTATTTCCAGAGTTATGCCTCTTTTAGTACTTGAAACATAACACTATTGTGTCGCCTACTCCTTCAACATTTTACTTGCTTTATTGTTCAAACTTTGCACCCATGTTGATCATCAATTGTCGTTGTGCATGTGACAGGAGCAGATAACTCCATTTCATTTTTAAACGACGAGAATCCTCACCGTTTATAACTGCTATGATCCTCAAAATGTCCGTTTCCTTGGTGCCACCTATTGTCAATCATTATCAATGAAGTTAACCTGTCAATTAATGGGCGCTACCATTGTAAACGGCGAGAAGAATCTTCTACACCTAAAATAGTTTGCATTTCCATTCTGCACACCAAAATTTCACAAAAACAATATGAAATGTGTGCACACAAGCATACAATTTGAAACCCTTTACCCCAGACAGGGCAGGGGAATGGGCAATGATTGGAGGGGGGGGGGGGGGGGGGGCAGACATAATCGAGTCAACAAAAATTTCAAACTTTACCCCAGAGAAACTTGTGCATTTTTCAATTTTGACGGGTGTATGTTGTCCCTCTAAGCGGTGCTCTTGTTAAATCATAACATACTTTCGATTAGTAATAGGCACGTGGGAGCAAGCACGGTTAGTTAGAATAATTGTTGAAGTCACAGGATGCACAAATTGTGCAGTTATCAATTTTTCTTATTTTATACCCTGAACCAGTAAATGGTTCAGCAGAAACGGATGAAAGACCCTAAGAATGTGGATGGTGGATAGAAGGGGGCCACGGCATGAAGAATGAAACAAGAAAAGCTCAAGAGTTACGTGAGACTATGACTGCGGTACATGAGGCAGTTCTTCAAGTGCATGATACTGCTCTGTGTAAGTAGACGTTAGAATCGGTCATTACAGGACCGGACGCCATTCATTATAGTTAGTGTTGTGGTAAGAGGGCGTTTTCAGAACGCTTCCTGCTGTCGTACGATCGATCGCTGTTGTATAAGATTCGGAGCCTGATACTAATGGAGAGATTAAGCATGACCGATTCCATGTGCAGTAGTGGTGGTTTCCCCATGTACCGATGGAAAGATGCTAGGGGGTATAATCTATCACTCAGCTGTTGTATCTGGCCCATGGGCTGTGCGCGCCTGTGCAAAATGACGATGAGTGGTCCCCCCCCCCCCCCCCCCCCCATCAAGATTTAACCCTCCTGTGATCTTAGTTTGTTGTTCTTGGCGTTGACCTGGCCATGGCTGGTTAATGGCGATGTTGTGGGGACGCCCTAGTGAACGCACTTGCCCTCATCGGTCCAAACTACCACTTTTCAGCGTTATGAAGCCCAGGTATCGACACGGAGATATGGTAATGATAAAGCCAAAGAACTCCATGCCGCCCAACACAATGATCTCGAAACGATTTGACTGGATCAATGAAGAACTCCAGCATCAAAGCCACGCTGTTCACACTTTCACTCATGTTGACGAGGCGATGCACGAGTATGCTTTGGTTGTTAGTGGTGGTCGTCTCACTCTACACTTCCTCAGTTCCAGCCTCAACTCTCATAGGGTGAGCAGAAGAACCATGGACTTGCCTTTGTTATTCTAGGGTTGGGTGTGGGGTGCGACTGGGGTTGCTGCCTATAAACTCACCAAGTAGCTGCTCCACAGGAACTGGCATTAAGAAAAACAAGATGACTTTTTCGCCAGGCCTTTTGGAATCCCATTACTTTGATGGCATGCACCGCTTCCTCAGATGAGAAGGCAAGACTCGACGACTACGAATAAGAGTTCACGCATTTACTACAACCCCGGGCAGCCTCCCATTTCTACCTCACGATAGCTTACCCGGTGTCGAAATATCTTCAAGTATACCCTGGACATCGCCGAAGTGGCCAGACGGTACACAGGGGCCAAGCCTCAGACCTCAAAGGATTCAACCGAGGTAGCTATAGCGCTTTCTAATGCATCTACAGTCGAGCGACCCAGCGGCACCCCAAACACGTTCAGGTGGCTCCTGGGCCATAGCTTATGGGCTATGTTTTGCAGCTGCTGCCATAGCATGGCGTCAGTCCGACGTGATAAGAAAGCCCAAAGAGTGAAAAGCATCGAAGAAAGGTTTAACTGCACGCTGGCAGAGTGGCTATTTAGACGGTTGTACGGGAGATGGTCAAAGATACACTGAATGGGTTGTTGGGTTACTGGCTATCATATCGGCTCTGAACAACGAATTGACGCGTCTGACAGGTAAAAGGTCAAAGGATGCCACTGAGGTTAAGACGGTGATACAGAGGCTCCCTGTCGTTGACGGTAGGCCTGTTGGTTTGGATGAGCAAAAGATCCCATCTGATATGGGCTTACAATGCCTCTACCAGCCAGGTGAGCTGAAAGAAGAGGGACAAAGTGCTGCTGATCCTGAGTGGTCCTTCTGGGTCTACCGACTTGTGAGGTCATTTACAAATCCCGGTGAGCCTGTACTGTATTATTTATCCCATGAACAGCGTGGATCAGTTCGTGCGTTTGTCAAAGAAGAGCTAGAGGTCGTTCGTAGTGCTGGCACCTGATTGTGTGCTTTCTCGTTGAGGTCCCCGCACCTCTTTTGCGGTTACATTCGAGGCAGGTAAGGCATCCATTACCGAAGACCCGGAGAATATCGATGGTACAGGTTATGTTCTGTTGGCACTCTTTGTGCTTCAAGACATAGTCCACTGTCAGGTTCTTCCGGTTATCATTCCATTTGTAGTACACCAGCTTTTTCTGAGTGACCTGCTGGATTATCTTCAGAGTGGGTGTCTGAAGTCGGTGGTCTCTTATTTGTCAGGCAGACAAGCAGTCCTCTGAAGCTGACTCAAGTACTCCAGCCTGAGACCACTAGTCGTCGATGATCCAAACCCTTTGCGGGTTTTTTATAGTCAGTGCTTGGCTGGAGAGGGCTAAACCCATAGTCAAGGAGCCAGTTTCCATCATAATCTTCCGCTTAAGAACGTTAATGGCATGGGGGGGGGGGGGGGGGAGGCACACCAGCGACATTGTTCAGAACGAAGACTTCCTGGTCCGGTCGCCCATTATCGACTAGGAGTTTGGTAATTGTGACCACAATGTACTTTTTTCAGCTGCCCTTTGTGTCGTAGAGTGGGAGCGGGGTGTCTGCAAAGAGTTCCTTTTTTAAGCGATTCTTAGGCTTTATCTCGGACTGTATGGTGGCTTATGAGGATCAGATCGCTCCACAAGACAATTCCCATCCAAGACAACTGGGGAGAGCTTTTATCTACTGACACTTAACCCTGTCTGGTCTGAGGCAAATATCTTTGAGGGCTTCGTGTTTTGGCATGTGGTCAACCTTGACCCCCCCCCCCCCCCCCCCCCCATAATGGTCTATATCGCAACCATTCATGTGGAATCTCAACAACAATGGGGTGGCTGGCCCTAGTCACCACTGACTACCCAGTCCAAGAAGGGTTCGAGGATTTGCTTTGGAACGGTGCAGGCCCATATGATGACACGCAGGATATACTCCAGGCTCATTCCCTCAGGCGATCAGTTGTTCTGTCCACTCCACCAGATAAAGCTTGGTATTTCTGAAACTACACACCCCTGCCCCGCATTTCATTTCTTTTACTATGTGATGAGTCGGAGTGAACACCGAGGGATCTGTGACTCGAAAGACCATGATCGCTCTTGTCGTTTTTCCAAAGTCGCCATAGCTGTTTAGGTAAAATATCTTGTGGGTCGTGAGAGGGTCGTCATGTCGGCAACCGTACTCGGGCGTTGGAAAATGTGCAGCATAGTCCTGAGGCATTAGAGGGTTCCCCCCTTATTTCGCCCTTGTGCTGAGGATACCGGGACAGGAATTCTTCCTCTAGATGACACAATCCGCATATGCATTGCCACAATCTCAGTTCTTTTCTCGGTGTATATGTTGTCTGTTGTCACCCGAACCATACTCTTTGTTGAAACGTCACAACAAGATGGGGAGGTTAATGTGGGTGTAGATTAGCATACTGACCCTCAGGTGGGGGTGCTGGGATTGGCTTCCATCGAAGTAAGTTAGCCCGTACGTTGCCCAGGGGGTTCCTTTCTAGGACTCTGATAAGGGTACAGTAGCATCGCGTGCCTTTCACAAGATAATCTAGTCGACCAGGCGGCGAGTGGGAGATTTCCCATCAGCTTTCTTGCCCTCGGTGAACATCTCGATAATGTTACGTCCCTGGTCTTTGTCTTCAGAAAGCCTAACTTCTGCTTTTATAAACTCTGTGAGATATGAAAGGAGAACCGTCAGAGCCCAACCCTGCTTCTCAAAATGCCACCCCCTCCTCCGAGCATGCAGGGAAAACTGGGTGGACACTTTGGTCGAACCTGCACTTGCGTATTTGCCTATTTGGGCGAAACCTATGCCTAAATCTTCTTGTAGAGAGCCGTTGACTGCTACGCGAGTTATTCAGACTTGGATGACCCATGCACTCAAAGTAAAATTGTGCCTTGCCCAAGCCCCGGAAGCTAGCTGGGTAAAACGCATTCATGCTTGGTTTGCTGGACTTGGTTCTCTGAGAGGATAACGTCCATATGCCATAGCGATGATGGAGTAGTCACTTTTGTAGCACGGGTCCTGGATTTCAATCAAGTCACCAGGCCTGGTATCTCGATTAATTTTAATAACACCCTTCTTTATGCCTTTACGGGGCCAGACTTATCCTCGACTACCCTGCCCACTTCGTTCTGCTCGCATAACAATTTGATCTACATGACGTACGCACCCTTGGGTAGTTGTCTGAGGAGTTGTGCTGCTCTCCTATATGTCATCCTAGCATGTAGCGCCATACAGCCTACCTTGGTTTCTATTCCATCAGCAACCTGAATATCGTCAATATCGAACGGACCCTCTCCTTTAACCCTCCATGTTGAGAAGACCGCAGTGGCGCCATCAACTTCAAACTCGGCTCTGGCGTCGTTCGTCATCTCTACCCATTGTTCGTTGCAAGCTTGCCTTACAGCCGGAGGGGCATGGGCATCCAGATCAATGAATTACTGCCCCCTGGGGTGGGATCATGCAGTTCAACAAGTATCTCGTCGATTAGATCATCCATAGTAGACCTTGAGTCTGTGGTTTATAGTTGAGCAATATATGTATTTACACTGTTGACTTAGAACTCGCTCCAGGCTGAACAGGGTCTTGGAGGAGTTATTGCAGATGACCTTGGAGGAACTGTTGGGGTTGGGGTTGGGCTGTGGTGGCGATGCTGACCTGGGAGGCGTTATATGGACTTGGGAGGGTCTGGCGGAAAACGGGATGGAAGACTTTATATGGGTAGGTTGCGTCTAACGGGCATTTCTGGGCTGGGAGGCTTTGTGGTCTGGGGCGTTCCCATTGGTTTTTTTATTCGCCCTCCTTGCTGCTCAAAATCTGTATCAATATTTAGACATCGGAGAATCCATGTTGTGCTTTGATAAGGAGGGAGGGAGAGAGAGAGAGAGGGGGGGGGCAGAGAGACAGCATTCATGGTTGGTACTTTGTTAATGCAGACTTCATGGCATCAGTGGAGTCTGCTGGTGATATGCCGTAGTCCAGTTGGGATCAGACCACAGCGGTTCTTTCAAAAAATGAGTGGTTGTATTGCTTAAGGTTGTTACTGTTCAAGATAATTACATCACTTTATAAGTTCTGAATTTGATTTTAAACCCTTGTTTGAACAAGTTTCTGGGGTGTATGATTGAGGCTTACTTTTGGCAACTTTCTGTCTCACTTGAGCGCGACCGTCCCGTTGAGCGTTGTTCAGGTTAGGGGGGGGGGGGGGGGGGTCCTCCTAAATACCAGAACCCACCGGCACCGCACAGAACCCCCAGAACCGCACAGAACCCCCCAGAACCGCACAGAACCCCCTCCCTCTAAATTACATTTGCGTAGTGTTTTACGATGAAATATGTTTATTTTATGCAATAATCGTTACAGAAAAGAAGAATAGAAGTAAATTCATTCTTATAGTTGCCTTTGTCCAGGCGATTCTGGGGAGGGGGTTCTGGTATTTAGGAGAAACCAGAACCCCCCAGAATTCGCTAAAACCACCCTTTAAATGACATTTGCACGCCGCTGTCAGGGAAAATATTCCATTTTCAGTTTCTTTTTAGCCTCCAAATTCATACATGGTTTGAATGTCAGACACTTCCCCTGTCACCTCCCCCCAAATTGGTAATTTTCCTCCAAATTTGTTATTTCATCCTGAAGTAGACATTGTTGCCCCCCAAAAAGTAGTCCTCCCCCTTTTTGTCTTTTCTTGTCTTTGTAAGACTGACCTTGGGCTCCCTCCAGGGCCGGGAGAGGAAGGGGGCCCTAGGTCACAATCTTACAAAGACTTGGTCATCCCCCCCCCCCCCCCCACCAGTTTGTCTGTTCCGAAAAACTTTTCCATACTGCTTTCTGTGCAGTAATTTAATTAAATAATGTTTAATCATTTAACCCTTCTAGAGTTTACATGCTGCAAAACATTGCATTGCAGACGTGTTTTTTTTCAAGAAAAAATGGAAAAAAAAACATGGGGGGAGGACTACTTTTTTGGGGGGGGGGGGACTACTTTGGGGGAAATGACTACTTTTGGGGGATGACGACTACTTACTGTTATTGGAGACTGTTTGAACCTGCCCGATAAATTGGATCTTGCTACTCATTCACTTGCGACACCTCACTAATGACTCCAAAACACAAAATTCGCCAATTTTTTACCGTCACTTTTTCATTTAAAATGATTTTTTCTTACTCACAAATTTGATCCAATTTTTCTCAACCTTGTTTCTACTGTGTTTCAAACGGGACAAAAACGTTATGTCCCTCAATATGTATGGTATGTATGGTATATAGAGATTTAATACCTGGATGTTTCGGTTTTCGGTGTTTTTATGACATCTTTCCGCGAGTTTAGATAGAGTAATGATGAAGGCTAAAATTCTGAGTTAACTCCCATGACTACATTTTAAATTTCGTTGTTCAGCCCGAAATGAGAGCGAATTTGGTAATAAATCATGTTTTAGTTTTCCACAGAACGCTAAAACAGTGTGGAAATGGAATCTTTTCTTCAAAAACAATGTGTAAATGTAACTTAGAGGAGGTTCTAGGGAAACATCTGAGAGGTTCTGGTATTTAGGAGAAAAATACTAAATACCAGAACCCCCAGGACCGCGTAGACAAAGGCAACTATAAGAATGAATTTACTTCTATTCTTCTTTCCTGTAACGATTATTGCATAAAATAAACATATTTCATCGTAAAACACTGCGCAAATGTAATTTAGAGGGGGGTTCTGTGAGGTTCTGGGGGGTTCTGTGCGGTTCTGGTGGGTTCTGGTGTTTAGGAGAACCGGTTAGGGGAGAGGTATCAGGACAATCGTACACACGGCAACTCGTACCAGTCAAGTCGTACCCAAAATTGGGCGACTCGTACCCATTTTCGGCTGGAGAACTCGTACCCATAGTTGGACAACTCGTACCCAAGGTTGGACAACTCGTACACACAGTTGATCAACATGTACCTGGTCTTTAATTATATGGGCGAAGGCGAATATTGGCTGAAGGACTTGAGAAGATGAGTGTCTGCTTTCAATGGGTGTGCATAAAAGCAAAAACTTTCCATTTTTAGCATTTATCTCAGCAGAACAGTCTGAACAGACTTCGCCGAAAGTCAATCTCGCCGGTATGAACATTTCATCAAGAGAGCATTCGAAGGAAACAGGAAATATTTAAATTATATATTAGTACAGTGGTGTAGATACGGAAGACGACCCCCCCCCCCCCACCATCACGCCCTACCCTCCCCCCCCCAAAAAAAATCGGGTAATCTTTGGCTCTTCGTTAAACTTCTGAGAGCTTGTCTACGTAATATTTTGTTGTACTGGTAGCCATACACAGCATTTCACGTGTTGAGGGGTTAACGCAAAATCAGATGCGATCGGGGCTCATTCCCCCACCCTACCCCACCCTTCATTGGTTCAAGCATTAACGCAATGTCGGACGCGATCGGGGCCCATCAGAAGTCCCTTTCCTGGTCAAATTACATCAAGATAGACCTGTGCCAATTTTTGTTTCGATCGGTCGAGGCACGAGAGTCAGGTGCCTATAAAGAGAGAGAGAGAGAGAGAGAGAGAGAAATAGAGAGAAAAAATTCACTTTTATTCACATTTATAGTCTAATTGCAAACCTTACAAAAATGCTAATTATCATTTAATTTTCATGATTGTCATGGAAGATAATTGTTAGAAAAACACACCTCCCAACTGGAAGATTAACTTAATTGGCGATAATAATATGCACAGATAATTGGAAGAAAATTAAACACCAATCGACTATAAGGTAATAGATGATAGAAAATAATTCTTCATGATCTCACACCTGTCACTGCCGGGTAAGTCTAAATTAAATGACTGTCGAGTTTTTCAGGTGTGTCGGTGTTGACCATTAAATTTCCGACAGAAATCAGTTGATGCGAGCTGGTGGACTCATAGAGAGAGATGTATATAGTGATTGAAGTGTGCGCGTGTCCGTCCGTGTGTGTGTGTGTGTGTCCGAGCCAATAACTCGAAAACTGTTAGGGCCACAGTCATCAAACTTCACACAATTATAAAGGACAATGAGAGGATGTGTCACACACCATAGCCGGGTTCGTACCTTCAAGGTCAAGATCACATTTCAAGGGCACACTGAAAATCATCAATATTCGTGTCTCAGCCATAACTCAGAAACGAACCAAAGTACAAATATTAAACTTTTTACAAATTTTTTTGTTTGATGGAGGTCAAGGTCACAGATCAAGGTCATTGCCACGTAGGGGGCATAATCACCTCCGAGTGAATCTCTTGTTTTTTAAATGAACATCATTTGTGATCTTCTTGATTCAGTCTATCAATGGTCATTGTTTGCCGTTTTTCTTCCGAGCGGGTAAATGTGCTACGCTTCAAGTACAAAATCCGGCTTGACTCTCAATTTACAATGAAATCCTTTCTCGCCTGATCAGAGTGGCGCCTCACCAGTGATGTAACTTTGCCACACGAAAAATAATAATGCCACTCTCCACCTTTAGATTATTTTTCGTGTGGCAAAGTTACATCACTGGTGAGGCGCCACTCCGGCCAGGAAAGGCAAGAGTTAATGCGACTGGTGCCTGCTATCAACAAAGTACGGTCAATGAATATATGTTTCCTGTTCTGTGTATCACAGCCGTCATTTAGACGTAAAATTTGTGTATATTTCATTCATATTCATGGAATATCTGACGAAGGAATTTCGAAGTAAACTGATTTCCATTACTATTATAGCACCTTAAACGGATCAAACAAAAGCAAAAACCCTGCTTCTATAGTTCTTAGGCCATTAACTGCCTTCGCCCATACAATTAAACACCAAGTACAAGTTGACCAGCCATAGGTACGAGTTGTCCAACCTTGGGTACGAGTTGTCCAGCCGAAAATGGGTACGAGTCGTCCAATTTTGGGTACGACTTGACTGGTACGAGTTGCCGTGGGTACGATTGTCTAGAAACCAGGGGAGACAACTCACATCATCAACTTTTATTTGTTTGGAAGCAAAGGCGCTTGTAAATTCACTTATGCCTGTGGCCCGTGTGTTCATAAACTTATCTGTACGCCTGATTAGGCCAGCCTATACTTTTTCGTTGCAATATAAGGAACCTTGTTATTTAAAAGTGAGCCTAAGTATGACGATGGATTGAAACTCGACAGCATGAAAAATATCGCTGGGTCCCTTGAACTTAGTGGAAGGGTGCGCCCGTACGGCGTGGGTCCTCCTAAAGTAAACACCGGAATTATATAAATATGACGCGGTATCACATTTATTTTACCAATACTCGATCCCAGAATGTATTTTGATGATTAACTAACAAAAAAATATGCAGTGGAAATCAGAGGAATGGACTGGTTGTCACTAAAACTTGTTGGGTGAAACATCCGGAATGACAGACTCCGACACTGTTATTTCGTACCCTTGGCTTGAGTCTTGACCTTGTAAGAAAGTAATGTGATACATATACATTATCATGACGACGTGCATGTCCTGTAATTTGTATCAGATTCTCGGTCGTGTTTACAATCAGATCACAACGAGCCTGTCGGGGCGAGTTGTGATCCGATTGTAAACACGACCGAGAATCTGAAACAAATTAATACAGGGCATGCATTTGGTCATGATAATACATTTATCTAACAATCCCATTACATGAAGCCCGTTTCCCCGGTTTTTCACTTTAAATTGGTTTGGAATTGGTCAAAATTTTGAATTTCATATTTTAGTACCTAATAACAATGCATATAATGGTATTATTTGTCATAGCGCGGTGGTTACCGGAAGTTGAATCTATGATACGGAATCGGAACACATTATGTGATACGTACCATTTCCCGTGGGTTTCAGGCCAAAATCTCTATGATTGTTAGATAAATTGTGGTATATAATTAGAGCACCAAGATGTGTCACAATAATTTTTTATAAGGGTCCGAAATAACAATGACAGATCAAGAATGGAACTCTGAGGAATGGACTAGTTGTCACTAAAACTTGTTGGGTGAAACATCCGGAATGACAGCCTCAGACACTGTTATTTCGCACCCTTGTAAGAAAGTAATGTGATACATACGTGGTACACAGCTGTGACCTAAGATTGCGCACCTAATGCTCCGATCGCCAGTCACTGATTGAACGCATGATACAATTTCCTAACAGATTAACAAATGGATAGAGCAACTATAGACCTCTAAAACTGTAAAAATTAAACGAGGTTTGAAAATAATTAACAACGAATGTAAGCAAAAGAATGCACTCACCCCATGTAATCTGCCATCAACTGTTGTGTTACCTAACATTGTGCACTGAAGTATCTCCGATGTTCCCGGTCTAGAAAATCACTGTACGGTGGCCCACAAGGTACCATCACCGGCCACAAAATGTTAGTCTATATTCAGTTAGTTATCACAAATCCGTCGTGCAACTTTTAGTGATGGGCTAATGATCGGTAATGCCAATCGGAGGCTGCCGATTTCGGGCAATCGGGGCACAATCGGAAGTCCTTGTCAAACATCGGTATTGCTGATTGCTGGGGTCAAAAATTGAAATAACGCTTGTCTGCTTGTCACCGACAAGTAATTTCTATCCGTGACAGCCAGAAATTAAAATCGTTTGTCCCGGGCGACAAGTGTTTGTTGACAGAAGACCAAAAATATCGCGTGCGCAATGTTCGGTCATGCGCAATCTTAGGTCACTCGACTGTATCAAGGAAATCGATAAGTGTGAAAGTTGTCGTGTGAAAAATACCCAAATGACAGTGATATGTTCACAAGAACAACAAGGATATTGTTTTTGTAAAAATTATTACTTAAAGTTTTTTTTTTTTGATGCAGTGAATATTGGATGTTTTTGCAGATCGGCAATGTTTCCTCTGGCCTGTTTTTTTCCGCCATTCAAGTCTTTTAAAACCTGTAGATCTCCACCTGTCAAAACTTCAAGATGTGATAGCAATGATGAATGAAAGGTTTTAGCGCGCCGAAGGCGTGCAGGGACGATGTGGGATTTACAAATCCCTTGCGACCCGGTTAACCTTATTTTTTTTTTTTTCCTTGGATCACACAGGCCTAGCTTTCCTATTGCCCAAAATGGAGTCTGAGGGGGTTATGCACGCGGTTAGAATACCCGGCAGTTTAAGCTGGAGTGTTAGATGGTCAATACTCAATCCCCCAACGCCTTTAAAACTATTAGAGAGCGAGCTCTGTTCGGTTCCAGTTCGGCGATGGTAGAGGTTTGAGTCCCACCATGGTGGCGAGCCAGAATGTAATGTTGTGCGATGGCAAGTTTAAGGGAAGAAGAGAAAAGAAAACCAAACAGCAACGCCGGTTTGGTAGCGGCCCCGGTATATGACCATAGCGGTTACAAAAAAGAAGTGGAGAAAGCTCCAACAGTTTAGTTTTAAGAAACCGGGAGTCATCCATCAAGCCTTCTGGGAGATAGGATGCCGTATGTGATTTTGAGGTATCTGGTTATCCTTCGGGAATCCCAAATGACCTCCTCCACCCCACCCCAACCCCCCCCCCCAAAAAAAAAAAAAATCACTGACACACACCCTCAAGCCCTTAAAAGGGCTGTTAAATCTTTATTCAAATGTTTATTTATATCAAATGTACACTCGTTCCCAGCCAGACAAGCTTGTTTCAATCCTTGCCTAGCGTTTGGTGGTTTCTTGTATATGTTGCAGAAAGGTAGATTGCACCAATTCCTCCTACGCTTTGTCTACCATTTCCATGCGTCTTCTTGATAAGAGTGTTGCAAGAAATTTGAGAATGTTCAGTTAGAAAAGTAAAAGGTAGAGAGAAAGATAGGTATGCGCTATTGTATATTGTGCCTGCTGTGTGATTGTTGCTATGGATGGGGTAAGGGGTGTGTTTCTTCGGAGTCCACTCCCAACACGCAGAGTTGCGAGGCAATCCTCACAGACTCAATCCTAAAGACCTCAATGAGTAGCGAGGCAATCCTCACTGACTCCACGCAGTTTAATTCTATTGAGTAATTTTAATTTACTGTGGATTATTTTGTTTTTCTGTTTAGGGTTCGGTGTTCGTTCAGCTTCACCATTGATTCACTATCCTGGAGTATGTGGAGGGTTTTGTTATATAGATCTTATTAAACGCGTTTCAATCGCGCTTCAGAAGAGTTGCGAGGCAGTCCTCCCAGACTCTATCCTAAAGTTCCCAATGAGTAGCGAGGCAATCCTCACTGACTCCACGCGATTTAGTTATATTGTATAATTTTTATTTTATTTTATTTTATTATTTTTTTTTTTTTTTTTTTTTTTTATTTTCTGGAAACTTATTTTGTTTTTCTGTTAAGGGATCGGTGTTCGTTCAACTCAACCATTAATTCACTATCTTGGAGTCTGTTGAGGGTTTTGGTTTGTAGGTCTTTTAATCGCGTATCAATAGTTTCTATTTTTGCTAGCTCGTGAAGTTCCTTTATCGGTGTCCATTTCGGTTTGCATAGTGCCACTCGCAGGGCATAATTTTGAACCCTCTGTAGCTTCTGAATGTTGGTTTTGCTTAGGTCGCTTGTTATTATGGCACCGTATTCTAGTACCGGACGTATAAATGTTTTGTAGAGCTTGAGAAGCACATCTTTGTTTGCTCCCCAATTTCTACCTCTGATCATCTTCAGAAAATTGATACGTTTAGTAGCTCTAACCGTAATGGAGTTTACGTGACTGTTTAGACTGAGATTGCTATCTAGGATAAATCCCAAAAATTTGGCCTCTTTGTTTGCTTCTAGTTTGTGATCGTATAACTGGAGATCGATACTCGGGACTGGTTTTTTCCTTTGCTTTTTGAAGAACGTAACTTTTTGAGTTTTGGCGGCATTGAGTTTGATGCGCCACAGGGCACACCAGCTTTCAAGATCGCGAATGGTATCCTGCAGACGATTTTTAATTATGTTTCTGGACTTGCTGGCTGTCCAAATGCCTTTGTCATCTGAGAACTGCGATAGTTCAACAAAGTTTTTCCCTACTTTTTCTATATCATTCACATATATTATGAAAAGAAGCGGACTTAGAACCGACCCTTGTGGTGTTCCCGCTTCGAGTATTACTTCCTCTGACACCTCGCGATTAACCCTCACCTTGATTTTTCGGTCAGTTAGAAATGATGATATGATCCTTAGAATTTTAGTGGGTAATCCCATTTTCACTAGTTTATATCTCACGCCATTGTGCCATACCGAGTCGAACGCTTTTTCTACATCCAAGAAAAGCGCGGTTCCGATTTCGTTTTGACTAAATGCTGTTTTCATATAATCGACCAGTCTATATACGTGTTCGATTCCCTCTTTCTGACTCCTATACGCTCTTTGCCATTTGTTGAAAAAATTGATTGATTCGAGATAGCTGCGAAGTCTCGTAGTGAGAATCCGCTCAAATATTTTCCCAACACAGCTAAGCAAGCTGATTGGGCGGTAGTTAGAAGGGTTGGTAAGGTCTTTGTCGGGTTTAGGTATCATGACTCCCGTGGCCACTTTCCAGCATTTTGGGAAGTACCCACAGGAGAGACAGCAATTTAAGAGTTTGGTAAGTCTGCAGTAGAAGATGTTGGGGCACTGTTTCATTATTTTGTAAGAGACTTCGTCTTCTCCTGGGGACGAAGATGACCTGCATTTTCTGATTATACCCATGACCTCTTCTACGCTTATTGGTTCGGTTAATTCATGGTCGTCCCCGTCTTCATGCCTTTTGTCGAAGTTCGGTTCATTGAAGATTGAGTTGTTATCTTGGACAAATTTATTTACTCTTACTCTTACCTTAAAATCGTTGTCATATCTGTTCCCTTCTTGTGGACGATGTGCCTTCTTTAGAAGTTCGGCAAAAGCACTGGCCTTTGCCTTGTCGTCTATGGCCATAGATCCGTCGCTAGTCTTTAGCGCATTATTATTGGCAATTTTGCTCTTTTGGCCAGTAAGAGTTTTAAATGTATCCCAGAACCTCTTAGGTTCTCTCAGCCCATTTAGGTTTTCGGTTGCTTTTTCCCATCTCACGCGATTGTCGTTAGCTATGGCCTTTTTTACTTCCCCATGAAGGCGATTATACGCGGTTTTAAGTTCTGCTCTTTTCATTTGATCATTCTCTGATTGGTAAGCCCGGAAGGCTTTTCTTTTTTGTTTGATTATTTGAAGAGTTGTTTGGGTTATTCTGTTTATCCGCGTCTTTACTGTTTGCTTGGGACAGATTTCATCTAGCGTACTGTTGATAACGTCGTTAAGGTGGGTGCAGGCTTTTTCTAGTTCATGAACATTTGAGGGGTCATTTGCCTTTATTTTTACTTCGATAATGTTTCTGAAGAGGTTCCAGTCAATTTTTGATAGGTTCCTCCTATTCACGGGAGGATACCTTGCGGGACCAGTATTACATTTCAGAGTGGCGTGAACCGGCAGGTGATCACTGCCTAGATCATCATCTCCTACAAATATGTCTTGCATTTGGCTGGTTAGTGATAGCAATGATCGTCTGTTCTAAGCATTTATAGGAAACATCAAGACAGTAATAAAAACATTAGCCACTTTGAAGTGGTCGCTTCTATGTTTGAATTTTAAGAAGTGCAAAATAAATCAAAGAATGTATAAAAAACAATCAATGGTGAAATCACACTTCATGAATCATAATTAGTGAATATGGATTCGAGCACTATAAAAACATTTACTTTCCATTTTCAGACCATCAACTCATAATTAACTCATTGTGTATCTTTCACAAACAATGGGATTAGCAATCAGCCACCTCAATGCAATTATGGCCTTTCAAGTTCAGACTGCATTGTTCAAACACTCTCACTGAGTATCTCTACTCAGTGAGAGTGTTTGAGAGTGGTCAATTATGATCTTGATCATAACTGACCATTTGTTATATTTTTTGTTCTGTTTGGAACAAAAAATATAACAAATGGTCAGTTATGATCAAGATCTCGGCCCTGGTATGTATTAAAACACATTATTTACAGTAAAATTTTATTTCTCAGTGTAATTCCATGTCATTCTGGTGTTTAGGAAGACCGATATAACGTAGTTCAGCGGTCTGAACGTAGTGGCTATCCCACTACATTCAAATTCTGCCCATTCAAATTCTCAGCAATCAGTATGTAGAATTGATGCAATTACTTGATGAATAACTTAAAAATAACAGAGAGAATTCTGTGTGATCTGTACTGACCTCATATATACCTGGTTAACTAGCATTCCTTTATTGGTGGCCGAGTGGTGTGCATGGTTCAGTGTAGTTTTAGTTTAAACAGTATTTATTACAAAAAAAAAAAAAAAACCATAACAGATACATTTCAAACATTAATGTGAATTCGGCAGTAAGCTGAAAGCTTATAAGGCCGTTTCCACCAACACAAGATCACAAAGATACGTCGATGACAATAGCAGGTATGAGTATCAAGTACAAACAGTGTTTATCTGCATTATACAAGCGTTTGAAAAGCGGCAGCAACTAATCTTGTATGGAAACAGTCGGGGATGGGTTGGGCTGCAAGAAGAGTTGGAAAGTGCGGGATGGATGTATTCATTGCGTAGAGTTATTTAGTTGTGTTAATGTCAATCACCTATGCGAAATGACTACGCGTGACGAAAGATAGAAATATAATCAAGGTAACACCAATTATTTGCCACCCAAGACGCCCATTTGGACTTTCACCCAAACACCGACAACAGAGTCACGGTTGACTCTGTTATCAATGTTTGGGTGAAAGTCCAAATCGATCAGTGAGGCTTCGCCTGTTTACCACAGTAAACAAGTGTAGCTTAGTTTACAGGCATTCCCACGGAGATCATCTTGATTTAATTGTGGGTTAGTGTTTATTATAGTAAGTATATAAAACGGGCTAGTACTACATTGGGGTTAATTAGTGAATCGATTACTTGATAAAATAAAGTCGTGTACCACTTCAAAGATAAGGCGGTTGTCATCATTACTCAGGAATTCCGAACCGAATAGAAGTGTTGAGGAGTCCGCTCTAAACGGAAGGAGATTAATTGAATAATTACGAGCATCGGAGAAAATTGGACAATGCAGGAGAAAATGAGCGGGAGTCTCTTCCTCTCCACACTGGCATAGAGGGGTTGGTGATATGTGGTTGCGATATAAGTGAAAATTGAGGTTACTACTTCCTAGTCTCAATCTACAGAGATATATTTGGGCTGTGCGAGATTTTGATCTGCAGTAGAACCTTGGCGGTCGTCGGTTGCCATCGTTTAGAAAAGTCTTGAGGTTTGCCAATGATGAGTTTTCACGCACGGACAAGGGCAAATTATTCCATTGGTCAGTAACGCTGGGTATGAAGGAAGATTTATACAGCTCAGTCCGACAGAACGGAACACGGTGGTTTTGACCTGATCGAAGACTAAGTGAAGGATTGATCAAGGAAGCACGTTGCGGGATTTTACTGGAGATGTGCGGAGGAACCATACGGTGGTACATTTTGAAGAACTGGATTAACTTGTGTTTGTAGCGTCTATCTTGCAACGGTTCCCATCCTGTTTCCGTATAAAGTAAGGACTTACTAGCACTGACGGTTGCCCCAGTAATAATCCTTGCCGCAGCAATCTGGATCTTTTCCATTTCCTCCACTTTAGTTACAGAGCAATTATCCCAAACAGTATCGGCGTATTCAAGGAGGGGCCTGATAAAAGCAAAATAGATTTTTTCGAAGACACTACGGTCTAAGTTAAATTTGTGCTTCCTAAGTAAGTCTAGCCGGGACCAGGCCTTTGCACAAATATGGTCGATATGGTCATTCCATGTACACGTGCTATTTAATATGACTCCCAGATGTTTATGATTAACGACTTCAGATATCTGAGAACCGCCAAAGAATAATGGTGGATGGAAAGTAGGGCTACTTTTTCGTGATATTAGCATACTCTCAGTTTTATTTGGATTGAACTCTACCAACCATGTTTTAGCCCAATGTTCAATTGTGGCCAGATCTTGATTAATTATTGTCGAGGCTTGTTCAGGGTTTTCTATAATTAGGTATAAAGAAGTATCGTCTGCAAATAGGCGTATACTGCTCAGAAGATCTTTGGTTATATCGTTGATATATATGAGGAACAGCAGGGGTCCAAGAATAGACCCCTGTGGAACACCTGCATTTATGGTTCTCCAGGACGAAGTCTCAGACGATATCACAACTCGTTGCAACCTATCTGTAAGATACGATTTGAGGAACAACAGAAGTTCACCCGAAACACCAATACTTTCCAACTTGTGAATAAGACCTGCATGCCATACTTTGTCAAAAGCCTTGCTGACATCACAGAAGACAACCCTAACTTCTTTGCCATCATCAAGGGCGTGACAAAATTCATCATATAAGTCAGTGAGCTGGAGGACTGTTGAATCACCGGGTGTAAAACCTGACTGAAATTGGCTGAGAATTTTATTGTCAATCAAAAACTCCCACAAACGTTTGAATACACATTTTTCAAGTAATTTACCGACACAGCTAATCAAAGATATTGGGCGATAATTCGTCACAGAACTGGAAGGGTGTTTTTTCAAAATCGGAGAGACATTAGCTTTTTTCCACAATGATGGGAAATACGAGTTGTTCAAAAGTATATTGAATAAGATGGAGAGTGGCTCACATAAGGATGATTTGCATTCTTTTAGAAGACGCGGGCTAATTAGATCTGGACCGGATGCCTTAGAAATTTTCAATGATTTCATTGCTGTGTGCACTTCATCACAATGTAACGTGATACAATCAATAATTGCAGAAACATGTGTTGATGCGTATGGCAAGGAAGCATTCGAATCATCAACTGTTGAGATAGAACTGAAATATTCGTTAAACACTTCGGCTTTCTCAACATTTGACGAGAATATTTGGTCGGAATGGATGAGAGTAGGAATTCCAGAGTAACTGCTCCCGACTACTGTTTTCAAGGTCTTCCACCACTGTGATGGCGGCGTTTTGCTACTTATTAGCGTGGACTGAATTTTCGACAAGTGTAAAGCTTTGGACTTCCTTATAGCAGATACAACACTATTCCGTTTTAGTTTGTAGTTTGCCCAGGCATTCGGGGTATTGGTACGTTTAGCAATGCGATATAAACGTTTACGCTGTCTGAGCAGTAATCTTATTTCATTGTGCATCCATTTCGGCTGATCTATTCGCGTGGTAATGAATTTGTTAGGTATGTGGGCGGATGCAGTTTCAAGTATTTTGTCAGTAAGTTTGGACACTATGTTATCGAGACATGGGTCATCATAATAATAACTCTTTGGCCAGCCGCTGATTTGTCGTGGTCCTCATAAGAGAAGTCCATCATTCCCCCTGCACCCCACCCCCTCTTCCCCTCCTCTCCTCCCAGCATTCAGATATAAACTGCTTAATAATGTCCCTCACTTCCTCTTTTTCAATTTCTTCAATAAGCATTCCTACCCTCTCCCTCGTGTCCCCCTTCAGCCATCTATCCTTTGTTTCTTCACCCCACTTCTGCATTATTCTTCCAGTAAATTTTATTCTATGAGGTATATACTGTGGGCATTCCAAGAGAAAATGTTCCAGGGTCTCCACTACTCCAGAGTGGCACATTTGGCATCCCTTTTCACCATCTCTCCCAATTTTTCCCCGAAGCTCCAGTGATCTTGATCTCAGTTTGAACAGCAGTGACCCTCCAAAGGTGCCATCTAGGTACTTCTCAAAAGCTGGCTTTTCTTTATATTGTAACCCCTGCAGTGATCTTTTCACGCTAACCCCTGCTCGCCAGTTTCGATTGCAATCTTCCATGACTCTCTCTTTGACAAACCTTTTGCCTTCTTTCATTCCTACTTCTATGTTTGTGACCTCTATAGAGTAATTGTCCATTAGTTCCCTCACATGTTTTGACCACCCCGTTTCTATATTAGAATTCCAAATGGTATCGAGCATCAATTTGCACCACCGGTTGTCAGGCAGGTTTCTCAAGTAGTTAAAGTAACACAGTTTTCCCAAATCTACCCTGTCCTTGATTTTCATCCACCCAAGCTCCCCCCTTACTGCTTCCAAAGCTGCAGCATTACTCGACCCTGTTATCCATCTGCCGGCATCATTTTGAGTATTTTCCAACTTCTTAATAACGGTTTGGTTTAATGGAATCACGTCCGTGCCATACGTTATACTTGGTAAACCCACCCTCTCCCACAGTGTTTTCCCCACAAAGACCTTGTTGAAACTATTTTTCCCTAAAAGTTTTAGTTGGTTCAGAATTCTTTTCCCCTTCAGAATCAGTTTGGCTGAGTAATTTCTGTACACCCCTCTTCCCGTTATATTTATGCTTACCCCTAGATACTCATACTCTCCCGTTTCTCCTACAGTGATTTGTTTGCTTTCCCCTTCGGGGATTGAGAACTCCCCCACTCTCCATCTCTTCGTCATATCTACCTTGCGTCCAACGGGTGTTACCTTGCTTTTATTTTCATTTAGTTCGAGCCGCCAAGTGTTCCCATATCTACCAACAATTTCCAGCAGTTTCTCTAGCCCCTGTTCAGTTCTAGACACTAACACCATGTCGTCCGCAAAGAATAAGCCTGGTATCTTTATGTCTCCAACATTTACCCCCTCCGCACTCTGAATTAGTTCGTCCCCTAAATCTTTAACATACAATGCAAACAAAATCGGTGAAAAGATACACCCCTGCTTGAGGCCTATATCCATAGGGACTCGTTTTGTAGTGATACTCCCTAGACTGAGTTGGCTTTGCACATCTGTATACAGTGCTTTCATGATTCCCACAAAGTCACCCCCAGTCCGATGCCCTCGAGCTTTCGCCACATACCTTCCCTCCACACTCGGTCGTACGCTTTTTTCACATCTAGAAATGCCAGAAACATCTTTTTCTTTTCAGCCTTTGTTGATTCTATCAGTTGGGTGAGTGTAAATAGGTGATCAGCGACTCTTAGTCCTTTCCTGAAACCATTTTGAATTTCTCCTAAAAAACCTTTCTCTTCAATAACTTCCTCTAGTCTACCGTATATGACCTTACAGAATACTTTTCCGATGTTACTACTAACTGATATCCCCCTATAGTTATCTAGAACTTCCTTATCCCCCTTTTTGTGTATGAACGACACCTTACTTTCCCTCCACTCTCTGGGGACCTCTTGCTTTCGCAGAGCCAGGTTGAAAAGGTTTGTCAGGACTTCAATAAGTGCCTCCCCTCCATTTTTGAGGAATTCGTTCGGAATTTCATCAGTCCCTCCCGCTTTACCATTTTTTAATTTCGAGACCACGTTCCGCACTTCTTCTGCCGTTATTTCGCTACATACACGATTGGATAGGTTCTCCTCCACCAGTGTATTTCTTTTTGGTGGGGACCCACTGCCCCATCGCCTATCGTTTATCTTTTCCCAGTGCTTGACTAACTCTGAAGCGATACGGCCTTTATCTTCTGTACTTTCCCCATCCACTTTGATACTCTGCACACTACTTTTCCCCCGTTTATTTACCCAGTTCCAAAATACGTTTGAGCTCGAACCCCCCGTTTTCTTTATTGTTCTGGCAAGACTGCAATTGCGCTCCTTCCTATTATTATTCTTTATCTCATTCACCTTTTTCCGTGCCAGTTCATATTCTCCTTTCATTAGTCTCGTGTCATTGTTATCCACCCCTTTAAGCTTCCTACTTCTTCTGTAAGCAGCGCATTTTACCTTCCTTTCTTTTATAGCCTTTTTCAGTCCCTCGTTAACCCTGTATCCAAGCTCTCTCGTTGGGACCCTCACCCTTCCTATACACTCCTTCCCTGCCTCTGTTAGGCTATTTACTATGCCATCTGAAATACTCTGGACATTTGCATCCCTAGGTATACATTCAAGATTTGGTTTTAGTTTTTCCCGAAACTGCTTCCAGTCGGCTCCTTGTTTTAGTCCCCAAACTTCCTTGAAGGTATTTCTGTCTCTATTCGTCTTTTTGCCCATAATCTTAACTGTTATCAGGTTGTGATCACTACCTAAGTCATTTTTTCCCTCGTCATCTATTTCTACATCTATAACCTCCCTCCATACGCTAATGTCAGTGAGTATATAATCAATTATTGTTTTCTTATCGTTCCTCTCCCAGGTCCATTTACCCTTACATTTCGCATCCCTGTTCAGGATCTTTAAACCAAGCTCTTTTGATAGGTCCAACATCTTCCTCCCATTCGTGTTAATTTTCCTATCACCTCCCTGTATGCCCTCCTCCTTATCCCCGATGTGCCCATTGAAGTCCCCCATTAGGACAATACTGAACCCTCTGCTCCCAAGCTCTGTGATATTCGATCTAAGAGTTGTATATATTGAATCATTCCACTCGGGCTTACTTCCCTCCACTGCTAAGTATACAACACCAACGGCAACACTCCTGTTTCCTAACTTGATTTTTGCCCAGACTATTTCGTTGGATACTGGAATCTGAGTCCTTGCTTCTGTGAGATCTGTAATCAATGAGGGCTGTACTTCCTCTTTAGCGTAGATGCCAACACCCCCACCCCGTTTCTGACCCTCAGTTCGCCCAGCTCCTATCCACACGCAACCCTTCATCTGATCAACCCGCTCATCCCGTCGTATCCACGTCTCACTTAGACCCATTATATCGAAGTCTCCTTCGTCCATCATTGTTGATATTTCGCTTACTTTCTTGTGCAGACCCTGGATGTTGCAGTACCCAAACTTAATGAATCTTTGTTTTTTTGTCATCACTGGAACATTATTATAACCCTGGTATGTCCCTGTATTGTGCATGTTTGTTGTTCTTCCCATGTTCGCAGCATTTGTGCCACTCTGGGTTACCGGCTGTGGTCCCCTACCCCCCTTTTCTCCAAAAAGGCCCAGCCACCTGTAAGATTTTTTGGCCCAACAGGTCTGTACCCATCCTACTTAAATGCAATCCGTCTCGCCCATACAACTCTCCTTGTCCCCAGACTGAATCCCAGTGGTCAATGAAATGTACTCCCAAGTCTTTGCAGTGCTCTTCCAGCTCCTCGTTTAGTGCCATAATCCGCGAGTTCCTCTCATTCCCACCACCCATAACGGGGAGCACCCCTGAAACGATGATCCGAGCATTCCTGCTAAGTAGCTTACTAATTAGGTCCTTGTATGTGTCCACCAAACGAACTGATTTCCTCTCCCTGATGTTATTGGACCCCACATGTAATACCACTACCGGATCAGGCCCCGACCCAGCTACAATACCGTCCACTCTATCCCTCAGGTCCTCCACTTTAGCCCCCGGAAAGCACAGAACTGTTCTATTTTTACTGTCCGGACCACAGACAACCTCGTCGATCCCCCGAACTATGCTACTTCCCGCAACCACCAACTTACTTTTGGACCTCTCCCTATTTATCTCCTCTAGTCTCCTATTGTTTACAGCGTCCTCTTCCTCTCCAACAGCCCCACTCGGACTCAATATCGGTATCGATATCTTTGACCTAGGATTACTCCTATCCTTGTCCCTCCGTCTCTTTCCAGGCCCTGAGCTACCTGGACTACTCCCCTGGTCTTCCCCCGGATCCCTCCTCCTTTTTCCTGGCCTAGACCCCAAGCTACTATCTGTTGCAACTACCTCCATCTCCTCCTCTGTCTCTTCCGAATCGAGCACATCAAATCTGTTTCTGGTGCTGCACTCCCCACTGCCTTTGGACTTTACACCCCTATCTACCTGCTTCTCTGGCCCCCCTTTCCTACCACTTTTGGTAGTCCACGCCAAACGCTTTACAGCATTGCTCCGGCCTGGGCCCCTCTCATCTGTCCTACGTACTTTTCTAGCAGCCCCCACCTCATCACCTACCTCATTCACATCAAAGGTTCTACCCCCATGTTTCCTCTTGGAACCACCGACAACCTTCCATCCTTCTCGGAAAGCCACTTTCACAGGCGTAATTCCAGACAGCCCCGCCCTACCAAGTTTTCCCTTCAGCTCAGCAATCTCCCCCTCAAACTTAACAAGTGTCTCAAGTAGGCGGAGGATTTCCTGACAGTTTGCACATACCTCTCCATATCCCATCGAGCGACAGTCCCCATACATCATAGAACACTGTTTACAAACTTCAAGCCCAATATCGCCATCGGTGGCCCCACCAACCCGGCTCTGACCGACACCCCCAGTGACCTCTGTCTGCACACCAATACTTACTCCGTTGGCACCGTTGACCTGGACCGCGATATTACACGTATTTACCTCCATACTTACCTCCGTCTGAACAGACCTGCTCGCCATCATCAAGACAAAATTACGCGATCGGACAGGGAAAATTGTAAACACGCGACAAAAGGCAACACGACGAACCGTTCGACAACTTAGCGCTCACAGTTTTATTTAAGGCCTCCTAACTTTGTCCCAGTTACTATACTAAACTAACTCCCCACAAAGTTGAATAAAATAACCTGAAAATGAAATATATATGATTAGTAAACAATAAAAATACTTAATTTCGATTCGTAACCAAGGAGACTTCTTCTGTATACTTGCGGATCGATGAGGGCATTCCAGTCGACATGGGAGAAGGCCTCATTCAACGCTTCATAATTACCCTGGGAATAAAGCCAAATTCTCCTCTTGAATGATAAAGTTGGTGGTTTCAAGAATTCTACTACGAGTGAGATTGGACAATGGTATCGGATCATGTCTGGGATGATTGGTTCAAGGACCTCACAAGTTTTCATGTTTATTGAGTCACTGAGAACAAATAGATCTAATAACGAAGCCGAAGTCTCGGTGAAACAAGTCGGCTCACTCACGACTTGTCTCAGATTGAAATAGTGGAGTATTTCAGAAACGCCACTTCTTGAGGGAGTCACTTGATTGTCATTAAAGTCCCCTGTTATAATTAGGTCGGCAATTGAGGAGTCTCGGGCTTTTTCAACGGATCCTGATATGGCTTCCCATGTTTCGCGGGGACTGTTTGGTGGCCGGTAGAACACACCCAACAGTAACGATCTAGTTCGTTGTGTAAACACCTCCGCCCACAGGCACTCTGTGTTCGAGTTATGTAGGTCTGGTCTCGTTCGAAATGATATTCCATCTTTGATATACATAGCTACCCCACCTCCCCTTGTCGAACGGTCAAATCGCAATGGCTCCTGGAACCCGTGAACAAGAATATCGGATGTGGAATCATTATCATCCAACCATGTCTCAGACAAAGCCACGACATCGAATGATGCAAATTCATATTGGATAATGTCAACTTTGGGTTTTAAACTCTGAATATTCAGATGGGCAATTTTTAAGGTATTCTGGTTGTAATCGGAGTTAAGAGAATTTGGGCCAGGGTTAGTTTCAATATCACCAGACAGTAGAAGAATCACAGTCACGTTGAACAGCGAAATGACAAGGAGGACAGAAAGTATCAGTACATGTACTTTCCTTTTGAGTACAGTCGTTGAAACTTCAATGCTGTAAGGGTATAAAGTTTCATCCAGAGGTTTATCCAAGAGCGATATTAACAATTTATTGGACAGTCCAAGGAACAGAGTGACCACAACATTAAGGCTTTGATGCAGCCCAACCCCACTGAGGCGCAAGCAAAGATAGATTAGGACACAAACAGATCTCTTCTTCGATAAGAAGAACCTCGAACTCCTACAAAAAACTTTGAAGTTAAATGTACCAATCCAAGCACGATAAGATTCAAGGGAACACATGATGAGCTATTCGTAACTAGGTAACGCAGTTAAGGCAAATTGTTTCTTTATAAACAAGATTGTATTCAGGCTGGCAAATAGTGCAGATAATGTGTGACAAACACTGTTATGTAGTTGGAAGACAGTAGTAACTTATTTAAAAGTATGATAATAAACAACAATTTTTGTAGAAAAGAAAAAAAATATAAAAAAAGAGTCAGATAAGAACTATAAAGCACTACTGACTTGGATGATAAAGATACTGGGAGCTTATGGGGGCAATGTCATTGGTCATTTTCGGGCAAGTCAAATGAATATTGACACGAATATCATTACCAGTACGAAAATGATTACGAAAACCGATGGCGATTAAAGTTAAATATGATATATTTTCTTTGAGTAGGTGACAGTGTGGAACAGCTTGGAAATTCCTTTTCGTTAATGGTGATCAGGTAGCATTTAGCATTTACCATGCTGCAACACAAAGATTGCACCACGGAAAAAGCTTATGCACACGAAAAAAATATTGGATTTAGTTATGGATGAGGGGAACCAAGTGATGTGAAGCTGTGTTTGTTTACCGTGGTGAACAAGTACTACCCCACCCCAAGGGGTTCCCAATAGCTCCATATCATACCGTTGACTTTATTGACCGACTTGAACTAACATGATTCACAAATCTCTCGACTAACATAAAGTAGACTCTGCAACGAGAAGAGGACGCACGAGAAATTTGAAAGCGGCCGAGCGAATCATCATAAAGAAGCATGATTAAATTGATAATATATATTGACCGACTTAAGCCACAAATCAGGGTCAGTTGACGAGATTCGAGATGAAGAAACCAATTGCCGTTTGCATTCCTTACGAGTTTTGACCCTCTTTCGCTGCGTGCTTCGTAAGGCGCAGGGTAATATGCAGATACACTGTTCAGGAAAGAGTATTGTAGATAGATAGATAGATAATTCTTTATTCACGGTATGCAAAAATGGTTTACAGTACAATTCACATAATCTTGTGTTACAGAAATAGGCACACCGTAGGGAATGACGTAGCCAGATTGGCTGTCTACCCGACATTCCCTTAAGAAAATAACAGTTTATTTGCAGTCTAACTATGAGAGCAAGTGGAAGTAATAGTAGCTCTTTCTTTCAAGAAAGTGTATACAGGGCGGGAGGAAATTATTTATTTATTCAGGATCGACGTTTTACAGAATGTCCAGTAAGAAATCCAGCGGTTTTTCAAGGTAGATAAACCTAAAGGTCAGACCACTCCATATTCCAAACCCGTCGTCGTTGCGAATAATTTTGGAGCATCCAAAAGTTCTGACACACAACTTACAACATATAACAGCTATTAATTGGAAGACGATATGGAGTGGTTTCTGACAACAGGTTATACGAGACGAGGTACCCAGAAAAGATTCAATTTTTGACATTTATATTGTTCAATAGATTTCAGATGAAGGTTATATCAGTAGGTAATATCGGAAGCCAGCACCATAAGGCATAAGGCATAGACAGATGAATTTTCAAGAGTTGCTTTCTTCATCTTTTAACCCTTTGCCCAAAAAGGCCCAACCGCATAGATACCGACTTTCATGATTTGAAGCAGGTTCTTCTTTTCTAGCATACAATAAAACCATACACGATATCAACATCCTTGAAACCAGCTCATAGAGCTGGCCTCAATCATATCAACATTTGCTTGGTGTTATTAAATATGTGCCACAACATACGAAGCCGAGGAAGCCACACTTAGGCTAAAAATCTGTGCGGTTGTAGTCGTTTTGTTAGGTGAATGATTAGTATAGTTGATTATACAAAGTAAATAGCTTTTTGGAGGATAAGAAAATTTATCGTCTGGCTAATTACCAAGCCCTTAAAAATGGCGATTAGCCATCCTAGTCTATTCAACATCCTGGCTATGAAGTAAATTAAGGGAAAAAACAGCCGCAAAATGCCACACAGCTTTGGGTGTATGGCCAACACTGAGCATGCTCAACCATCTGGGAGAATCACCTACGCTTTATTTGAGATACCTGGTATTTGTCTATATGGTTTGAAAATAAACTGGAAGTTTTATTTCTTGTCAATATGTGCAGTCTGGACAGTAAGGGTTATTACAGTAAATCTCACTTGAATATGACGATAATATATTGTTAGTTAGCGTATTCTTGAAGATGTGTCTATTTCTTATATCACGGATCGAGCTGTCAAGCGCGTTCCAGATTCTTGGAAATGCATACAATGGGAGATTTTCTAGTGATTTGGTTCGAGTTTTTTCTACCTTTAAGAGACCTGATTGCCTTGTCGCCATCCCTGATGGGTGTATTACGCTGCTGAATGTATTGTTGAAGGATGTTGGTAGTGTACCATTGTGCCAGTCTAAAACAAATAAGGACACGCGAAGTTTGTACAAGTCCTCAACTTTAAGTATTTTGTCTTTTTTAAAAAGGGGTTCGGTGTGAGCATTGTATCGCTTGTTATTGATTATGCGCACCGAACGTTTTTGCATAATACCAAGTCTTTTGACTGCCTTAGACCGCCCCCAAATCTGGATACCATATGTCAAGTGGCTGTGAATTAAGGCATAATAGAGGGTTTTCATGGCCTCGTGGGGAAGAATGTGTCTAACTTTGTTCAGGCTATAGTTAGCACGGGATATTTTAAGGTAGATCTGTGATATGTGGGCATTGTAGGACAAGTTATCATCGATATTTATTCCGAGAAATTTCAATGATTTTTCAGGCTTGGTGGACCCCACCCTTGTAATGGGTTGGTTATTAATCAAAATGTCATCTTGAAGATTACTAATCAGGTTGCGTTTATTACTTGGGTTTATTAAAATACTTTTTGTTTTGTTAGTATTTAACTTTAATTGGTTGCTAGAACACCACTCAAATAGTTTTTGAAGTTCTTCGTTGAGGTACCTGATTTGGGGAGTAATGTCAGATTTGGAGTCATGTACTGTTGTATCGTCTGCAAAAGCTAGAAGGTTTAGTGTTGTTGCATTGCTAATGTCGTTAACGTATAAAAGGAACAGAATGGGCCCCAATATAGAACCTTGGGGAACTTCGCAGTTCATTGGAGCTAAATAAGAAAGGTGTTCTCGGTACGAGACATACTGGGTTCTGCTAGAGAGATAGCTCACAAACCAGTCCTTCGCTACTCCTCGTATGCCATTTGTTTCAATTTTACTCAATAGGATATCATGTTTGATGGTATCAAAGGCTTTGGAGAGGTCCAAAAACACCGCCAAGGTGTTATTTTTTGCGAGTTTATTATTTTCCAGTGCTATATTGTTCAGTAGGTGAAGGACGGAGTGTATAGTGCTGTGTTTTTGCCTAAAACCGTACTGATGAGGATGAAGAATATTAAATTTGTCCAAGAAATCTGTTAGTCTGTTGGACATAAGTTTTTCAAGAATCTTTGAAAAAGTAGGCAAGAGACTAATAGGTCTGTAGTTGGTGAAGCAATGCTCGTCGCCTGTTTTGAATATTGGTACCACTTTTGCACTTTTCATTCTGTCTGGCACAATTCCCTTCCTAAATGAACTATTGATAATATGTGCAAGGGGCTCTGAAATTTCGTCTACCGTTGTTTTCAGAAGCCGAGTTGAGATGCCATCGCCATCTTTTGTCGATTTAGATTTTAGTTTGTTTAGAACAGAAATTACTTCCAGAGGACTGGTTGGTCTAATATAGAAATTATTTGGAAAATTGCTATCCATGTAATTCGAATACGATTTATTTGTTTTTTTAATTTGCTCTGATGTAACTTTACCTACGTTTGCAAAGAAATTATTGAACCCATTGGCTATGTCGCTAGGAGCTCTTACTTCTTCATTGTTGAGGATGAATGAAGATGGTAGTGTGAATGTACGTTTTGCTTTATTAATTGCTTCATTTAGGATTTGCCATGTTTTTCGCATGTCATTTCTATTTTCTTGTATGACATTTCTGTAATAATTAGCTTTACATTGTTTTTTAGCTTTGTTGAAGATTCGGCAATAATTTTTATAGTTCAGGATGTTCTGAGATGTCGGGTGCTTAAGTTTTTTGTTGTAGAATTTCAATTTATTATTAGATGATACGACAAGCCCTTTGGTTATCCATGGTTCTTTCTTAATGAATTTCTTATTAATGGGGACATTTTTCAATGGAAATGCTCTTTCATAAGCTTCTAAATAAATTTTTAAAAATGTTTCGTATGCCACGTTTGGACAGTCTGACTGCGTTACAAGACTGAAGTCGCTTTGAGAGAGAAGACCTTTGAAGACCGATATACTTTCAGCGTTTATCATTCTTTTCGCAGTGAACTTTTTCGCATTGATTCCCTTTGAGCTCGTTTCAATATGGAATATTCCAAAGTGATCGGACACGTCGGATATGATTATGCCAGAAAGAGTTGACGGTGCAAGATGATTCGAAAAAATGTGATCGATCAAAGTGGCTGAATGACACGTAACTCTTGTTGGTTTTGTTATATGAGGTAGAAATCCGTCACTAAACATACAATTAACGAATTCTTCTGTTTTGGAATGAGTTGAAACTTTTAACAAGTCGAGGTTGAGATCCCCCATAATATATGCTCGTTTATTTTCCGCATTCAAAATACCAGTTATTTCGTTCAGCTTGGAAAGAAAAATATTTATGTCCGCTTTGGGGGCTGTATTAGGTCTGTATATTACTCCAATAATTTTAGGGATATTTCTAGTTTCAATCTCAATGAAAAGCGATTCGAAGACATGGGGGATGAAGATGGAAAGGTCTTTGCGAATTTTATATGAGGTACCCTCTTTAATATAAATTCCAACTCCACCTCTACCGTCGTCATTTTCAGCCCTAGAATTTTTAGTAAGAGATTCGTAGCCCTCGAGTGCGTATGAAATATTAGGAGGGATCTGAAAGATTTCAGTTAGACCGATTATATCAAATGTTTTGCCGCCCTGTTGTAGATCATACAACAAGTCTTTCAAAGGATCCCAGTGCGCTTTCAGACTTTGACAATTGATATGGAACAATGAGAATTCCATTTTCAGTTCGCTTGTGGTCGACCGAAAATCTCTGGGTGAGAAATAATTACAGTCTTTTAATAAGTCACAAACGAGGGACTCGTCGGTTTCAAGAGTTGTACGTAGCTTTTCGTTGTACAAATGTCTGAAATCGTACTCATCGCAAGTCTGGACCTCGTCGAAAGTTAAACTACCCGCCATTGAATCCCTGTAAACCACCTAGAATTCTCTCCGGACATAAGTTGAGAATGGACATACATAGAGAAGAAGAAGCCGCATTTCCCTCAAATTGTAACAAGGTTGTACCCACGTTTGCTCTCATAGAATTCTGCAGAGAAAGAGATGGAAGACTGGAATATATATGGAACAGAAAGATAAATTTAATAAGCAACATATATAACAAAGAATGGATTGGTGCTTTTCTCTAGGCTGATCTATTGAATAATATGTACCTGATGGGTATTTGTCGTTTTATTCATTTTCCCAAGGATTGATTTAAGCCACACATGGAAAAGTGCTACAGGACCAGCATCCTCTCGTATATACTTCCAAATAATATTCCCGCCGTGCGGAACACTGCCCAGATCCAAATGGTTGGCTCTGGGCAGTGGCCCGCATCTACGAGGCCATCATTAACTGGTTGAGGGCTAGATTATTTTTGGTGGTCTGAATTTGTTATTGAAAACTTGTTTTATCTCAAACTATTGGAGAGTGCCTGCAGACACTCTCCAACAATTTGCAATAGAACATATTTATATAAACAAAGTATTTTTTGCTTTTGAATGAATATGAAACAGGAGCAAGGAAAACATTGGCTTTTGCTCTGATACCCTCATTCTTTTGAAAGCCCTGACAGTGGGTTCTAGCACTCCACCGGTTAAGAGGCATATTTCGGGTTGACACGGAACAGGTTTTGGAGAGGGGGTTCGCTGACAGCCAATAACGATAAAATAGCATGTGAGAAATTCAATTCGATCAGCGACTGCTTTCAGCGTAGCACCAAACAGAGTGGAGGATTTGTCAAAACAGGATGCGCGGGGTTCATCGTGAAGCGAGGACCGTTTTCCTATTTGGTGGTGTCTGAGGAGATGAAATGACGCAAGCCTTCTTTCACGAAAAAGTACGCGAAAGTTGAAAGGAGATGCGCGGTGGGTTGGGGTGGTGGGGACCCGACTCCTATCAAAAACGGCATGGTTCAAAAGTGAACAACCCCCAAGGGGAAAAAAGAGAAAAAAAAAAAAAAAAAAATTTTTTTTTTTTTTTTCTTTTTTTCCCTCCTTCCACAATATAAGTCTCTTCAAGTGACGAGCAGTTGACAGCAGTAAATAGAAGGAGGGACTCTAAGGGGGACACAGTTGAGGCTGCACGGTGAAAGTAGCGCAACATTTTGAGTGCAATCGCTTAAGTGTGTGAGTATCTATGAGGATGTGAAGGGGGGGGGGGGGGCTCATATGCCGAATCGTATTCTGGAGAACCCTCTAAACGATTCTTGTACCTTGTGTCTTGGATCTCACAGCAACACATATTATAATATCACTTTGGCCAGCCGCTGATTTGTCGCGGTTCTTAAAAAGCCCCTACTAGCTGGACCGATACCATTACCCAATACAAGTGTTAACGGATATGAACTACCCCCAACCCCCAAGTTGATTCTACAAATTGTCGCCACTGTATGTATACAGGTATTGACCCAAATATATATTTATATGCATCGGCAGTGTGACCCGAGGGGGGTGGGGGGATAAAATAATATTAACGGTCCTTATCATCGTGTAGGGTAGACTGTGAGATGGCGCCAACATATCGAATTATCGGCGGGAGATATCAGTCAATATCAGTACCTATCGTATGGTGAGACAATAATATGCTTTCAATCAATGTATGTAAAACATATATACAAAACATTTTGTAATGTTTTTTGTAATACATTTGATAAACTAAAAGAATGATGAATGTATATACATTTATTTTATACACACACTCATATTAGGGTCCTGCGAATAGTGAATTTTGATCGAATCGAACATCGAACCCAACATCCGAAACCGAATCGAGCATCGAAATTCGATTTACCTATTTAGAGTCGAATCGAACTTCGATTCTCGAATCGAATTTAGAGCTGAATTTCGAATATTCGCAGGGCCCCAAATCATATATATAAAGTGTTATAGTTTCGTGTTTAATGCACTGGATGAGATAAATAAATGAACCTATGCGTATCATATATACAGACCTGTAAAATAATATTTTAAAGACTGTGATGTCCTTTTTCTATGAGCTTAACTGGCATTAATTTGTTTTAAAAATAAACTCTTTAACAGTGTGACGTCTGAAAGAAGTCTTCTTTGGGAAATCTACAGTACGTGGAGAGCGGACTGCAACCAGACCACCCGCGGAGCGGAGTTGTCACCCAAAGTATTATTTTCAAACTCTGTACAAGTGGACAAAAAACACAAGCAATGCTCCAGCCAATGGACCCCCGGATACAACCCCGAAGTCCATTGGCCGGAACTTCCCTCCTGCTTCCTATGCCCTGCATCTAATATGGAATCCCCACTCCGCGCACGATCTAGCGACAACACACTCCCCACGCATTGTATGTCCTGCCCAGGCTTGGATTACTGAGGGGACTGAAAATTGAAAGGGATACATCAGCAAAATTGTGCGTTCAAGCCTGATTTTTAGAGGTCATGCGTTACTTAATGGGTGTGCTCACATCACAATGCTCACTTTCCTTAATGAGCAGCTTGACACACTCAAGGACTAGTTCTATCATAAATAGTGTCTAATTGCTGTATAAGAACAGTTAATATTTTTTTCATCTTGCTTCTGTACATTTCCAAGAAATTTTGAGAAGATATTGCTGACAGTTTAAAAAGTTTGATATGAATCAAAAGACAAACATTGTATGGTGTGTCCGAATAAATACTATCCCAATGGGACTAGAGTTGGAGATAGAGATCAGATATATGTTTCCTTGGGGGTAAATTAGCATGCTGATCAGGGGAGTTATGACAGCTTCAATGCCGCAACACATACATGCATTGCGTCGCGAGTTGGGCAAATGCACACGAATGAGATAATTATACTTCAATTATGGACAGCGGATACCAGATGAGGTGTGACTTTGTTTATGAACCCTGGTGAGCATGCACTGCCTCACCACAGAGATTTTCCTCTTGTTATTTAACATGTCACCTCTTGTTCATGGTGATGTGTATGTCGAATAGTCGCAGCCTAAAATGAATAAAAATTGGGCGTCAGACAGGCAATGAGTTGACCCCATATCCACAAACGGCTCTCGCAAGAGAATATTTTTGGTAACTGAAAATTTTCACTCTATGCCCCCAAAACCACAGGCAAACACCTCTCATCCGACGAATGCCACGTGCTCATTCGGCTGAAAGCCACAGCCGCCAATGTTACGGAAGTAGAAGATGAAGATAATAATAATAATAATAAACAGATTTAATAGTCATTATCGCGTATTACGCTGGACGGCCCCGTCACTTTTGGTAAAGGGTTAACATAAAGATCAGTCAGTTGTTACGAATAATCAAGCGAGGTGGCCAGTGTGCGAACAAGAAGAGGCCACTGATTGTTTGTTTCCAAAAATAAGAACACATGGTGCTTGGTTGTTATTAAAGGTTAATTGTTAGACAAGGTTCGATAATTTCTATCAATTCCAATGTAGTCAAACGCCACAGTGACAATAGTGTGCAAGTTGAATTTGATTGACCACACAGTTTCCAGCACGAGGAAACATGATTGTGTTAATAATATATTTTGACCGACTTGACCCACCAAACTGTGTCAGTGACAGAGATGAAAAAAGTGACGTAAAATTCCTTACGAATTAATACCTTTTCACACCACACTCATTCGACAAAAGATTATACTATGCTTGTACACTATTCTAGTGAGGTAATGTGTCGAGGTGATCAGAAGTGGATACAATCCCCAAGAAAACAGAGATCCATTTGGGAATATATGTCAAACAAAACATTACCTTGGGTGTCGGAAGACAAGAGGACAGAACAGAACGGAATTTTCATTCGTTCAGACATTACATTTAAAACATAATCACACTGACCCACCACTCAAATAGATAAGGATCACAAATAGATAAGGATCACAGTGTAGTTTTGCCAGGCGGTTGGTGCCGAAAGGAAACTCTTGGCGTGGGTTCGAACTCCCTCTATGCCATTGTAATAATTGGAAATGAATATTGTTTAAACTAAGTAATCATAAAACTGACCTCAAGTTGTCAGTATATTTTTAGGTACTGTAGTAGTTTGGATGTGACACTCAAATGACTAGTCTCCATTTAGTTGAGTTTTTGAAATCACACATGGGGGATTGTTAAGTGTTTATTAAGGGGCTATAAAAGTAATGGAATTTTGTTTATTTTGAAAATTATCACGTCTGATATTCCTTCAATTCAAATTAAATATACACAAAATGTACATCAAAATGAAGATTGAGATGTATAGAACACGAAACGTGTAATCAACTCAGAGAGTCGACCGTAGGCACCACTGGTTCCTGGAAGTCTGCTACCATATTCGTACCAGAGCTGATAATTTAATAATATTTCACGAGAACAACTTGTGGCCAAATGTGCTTTACATATCCAAGAACAAAGCTAGGGTATAAAAATTCCTCAAAACACAGTGACAGAACTAGCTTCATGGCAGGGGTGGTTAGGAAAAAATTTGCAGACACCGATGCCGATTTTTTTTTTTTTTGACTGGTCGAAGGACCCACCCGCCCACCCCGTGTAATTGTTTTCCAGTTTTATATTTTTTTTCAGGGGTTATCTGAACCACCCACCCCCACTAAATACACATACTTTTCCATCATCTTTCCCACCAAACAGCACCATAACCAATTTTATCACACAGTATTGAGTGATTGACCTTGTACAGTAGGACAGGTCTTGAAAGAACAACCGTTTTTTCAGACCAAAGTGGTCTCTTAAGGCAGATGGTCTCCCATAACAAATCAAATATTGAGTAAAGCTGGTATGTCCAGGTATGTCCATATTAAACATGGTCTCCAAAGACATCAGTCTCTTAAGGCATGTTCTATTGTAATTCATTAACACTCTTGAATGTCATATCATTAACTTTTTACCTACAGTTATCTCTCCACGAGTTAGGCATGTTGTAGAAACCAACAATATATATGGTATTCGACAGAGTTCAGAGAGCTTTGTAAAATATCATACAAATTGTTGATTTTTTTTACTACATGCATGAACCAGCATTGCTTGATTGGAGGAGGGGATTTATTACTTATTTTAAGTCCAGCCCTAGAAGGTCTGGTACATGATTTTGTTGACACCTGTATTCTCAGATGTGTTTGAAATAAATTAGCAGTTCAATCAGGTTCAATGTTTAGTAGTTTTTACATACTTCCTTCCTACAATGGCAATAAGAGTCATTGGTGTTTTCGTAATAGGTCTGGATACATCGTTGTACAGAATTGTTCCAGCAGCTGAAATCTGTAACTGTTCCTCACTTCACATAATTGTCTTTGCTCCTCATCTAAGCCAGTCGATCTCACCAGGGTGAACATATTAGAAATTTAATCAATCGGAACACCCTCAAGATAACGTATCCTTAGAGTGCAGTGTTTGATAATTGCAATTAGTGATGCATTTTAACTTGCATTATTCAATATGTCATACATTGTATCACTATAAGCCGAATTATAGCTCAGCCGCAATAACAGTTTTATAATCTTATATAACCCATGGTAGGTATCCCCTGATAACTTGAGTGTCTTTTTACTGATTATGGTATACAATTTTGGCCAAAAGTGTCTGAGGAAAAAATTTGCAAGCATCGAAAAAAAAAATTATTGTCCTCCTTGACCACCCACCCCGGCATCAGTGTTTTGCAAATTTGTTCATGGGGGTAAATTCCCAAACCTTTGCTTTTGTTTACATATGAATTTACTTTTAATTTCTGGTCGGCATCATCGGATGGAAAAAGCATTTTAAAAACAACGCCATCTAAATCAAAGAATGAGAAAGATCGCCTTAATACAGTATACTTTTATTAGATAGAGACTGCACAGTTGCCATATTCAATGCAAGGTATCATGATACCTGTTGAAATTTCTTAGAATTGCAATTTTGTTTTTTGATGGAAGAAATTTGTGGTATCGAGTAATTTGCGCATGTCTGTCAAGCATGGAAACTATCTTCAATAAAAAATGAAGACAGTGTTGTCCTTTTCCAAAATGCAGTCCTGTCGCTACACTCGAAAGTGTTTTGAATACCTAGCTTTATTATTGAATATCTGAAGCATATTTGGCCACGAGTTCTTGCAAAATATTATTTTATTATCAGTTTTAGTACGAATACGTTTCATATGTGTTTTGTGTTCTATACATCCCAACCTTCATTTTGATGTATAATTTGTGTATATTTAATCCGAATTTAAGGAATATCAGAGGTGAGAATTTCAAAATAAACAAAATTCTATTAGTTATATAGCCCCTTAAGTAATAATACAGGTACAACAAACAAGCAAATATGTGACAAATTATTTTAAGTATTATCTCTCTGAGATACTTAGTGTAAGTGTATTGTTTGTCCATTGTTCGACTTTTAATTTGTTTAATGCTGCTCTGTTATTGTATATTGCTTATCACATCTATTTTGTTTTTGTTGTTATTAGTCCCACATGGTTTCACCATGAAAGGGACTATTGAATTGCACTCCGTCTGTCTGTCCATCCATGCTGCTGTCCTTCTGTCCTGTTACTGCCTGTATCTCAGAGATGCTTCAGTGCTTTTGTTTCAAATTTTCAGATTTGATGGAGCATTAGGAAAAGTTGATGCACGTCAAGTTTTTTCCTGAAAAAATTCAATTTGTCCGACTGGTGGCCATTTTTGTTGGAAATTGCGTGCAATTTGTTATACGTTCAGAACTTCTGAATGACATTTCTGCTTTCAATACTTTTTGGCATGGAGGTCTAGCAGCATAAGATAAATAACATATCATAACGTTTTTTTTGTTGTGCATAAATTATGCAAAATAGCCTTACTTAACCTTTTTCTTGGGTAATATTTTTGTGCGTATTATCTTGTGTACTGTTACTGGTGCGCGGACATTTCCCCATTGGACATTTCCCCATCTGGACATTTCACCATTGGACAATTCCCCATCCGGACATTTCCCCATCGAGGGCGGACATTTCCCCATCAGCATTCCCCCATCACAGGTGGACATTTCCCCATCGGAGGTGGACATTTCCCCATCGGATATTAACACCTTTTCTCATCAAAGGCGGACATTTACCCATCAGACTTTACCCATCAAAGGTGGACATTTCCCCATTGGACATTTCCCCATTGGACATTACCCCATTGGACATTACCCCATGTCCAATGTAGCTGACAGCTTCCACCTGTGAATGAGTGACAAGTAACTCTTTAAAAATTTTCATTTTTTTATTCTTTTATATCTCGAAAAAAAATTAAAATATATAAATACTGTTAAATCCTGATTAGGTTTAATCCCGTCAATGATAGTGACAAAAGAACATTAATCGAACAATTCAAACAACATTACCCATGTCGGCTGAATAAAAAGGGAATGATACACAATAAATCAATAGGAAAATTTCAAACAGACGGACCCATAAAAAATTAAGAAATGGATGGTGAAAAGTCTGCATGGGGTATTGTCTGTTTTTCTATTAAGTAGAATGGGGTAATGTCCAATGGGGAAATGTCCGGCCTAAATGGGATGGGGTAATGTCTGGATGGGGAAATGTCCGGTGGGGAAATGTCCGGCGACCACTGTTACCACCTGTATCTCAGAGATCCTTTCATGCTTTTGTTTCAGATTTTCAGATTTGAAGGGAAGAGACATAACATTATACAGGCTTTTTTTCTTGTGCTTAAATTATGCAAGTTGGCCTTACCGGTACTTAACCTTTTTACAGGTATTTGGATGCTTCCAGAAAAACCACAGAAATATACATCGCACCCGCACTACCGTCACATAAAATTCAATTAATTCCAATTAATTGAATTGTAGTGCGACATATATAAGCATTAAATGCGAGTAGACGAACTTCAGACAAATCTTTGTGTTAGTCAGAGGAATCTAAATCCCAAACTTGAGTTAGATCCATGTTCGTTATAGACGTTGCATCACCATCAACTCAAATTAAATGCAAATGAGATAATAATATTAATGATATGCTAATCAGGAATACACCGAATGTCGTGACATGTTTTACAATTTACAGTAACCATTGGAGTGGAATTGAATTCGAGTCGACAGTGATGCATTGTCTATAACCAACACAGATTTAATTCGAATTTGGGAATTGTTTTTCTACCTTGGTTTGATGTCAGGCAACTAAGCTATACAGATACTACTCAGCAATTTTCTTTTAAAACATTATGCGTCATGTTACCCCATTAAAGCACTATAAATTGCAAACAAATATGCCTATATAGGTCAAACTATATAAACCTTATAATAGGAAAGACAATCTCCAAATAAATTCAGAGCTATGATGGAGTGTCTGTATTAATAAAATTAAGCCATAGTATAATGTTTTCCTATACTTGTACACCATTAAAATACGTGTATAGATATCACATAACATATAGTATAATGTTTTCCTATACGTGTACACCATTAAAATACGTGTATATAGATATCACATAACATTTGTGTGTAGACTCAGATATTGTGAGTTGTGGTCGTGCATCAATTGAATTCGACTTGACGGTAGGGTGTCCGTATATATCAAATTAAGATTTGACAGATTTCAGACGAATTTAATTCCATTGAATTTGACGCAGTGGTTGTGCGATGAAAATAACTGGCTTAATAGGGGAATACAATGGACATATAGTTTCAATTTTCGCTGCCTAAATTCCAGTTGATTCTGAATGTGGAAATTGCTGATAATTTGAATGAATGGAAACTGAATGTAGTTTGGGTAGCCACTGCATTCAGATCACTGAACTACTTCTGTTGGATGTCTTACATCTTCTATATATTATAAAATATGATATTACTCTTTATTGGCTATACTGATTATAGCTTTATTTTGTAAATAGTACCAATATGGTCAAAATTAATCAAATCTGGCTTTTGGCACAATAAAATATCAAATTGTTTTTTCCATAATTGGCTGATCTAAATCAATCGATCTAAATCAGTGATTTAAAATTTTTTTTTATTAATTTAAATAAAAAGTTTACAAATTGTCGCAAATATTTTCTAACAACTTGAAAATGAACTGAAATAAGATGGAATGCACATTAATTGTTGAAATACTCTAATTAAACAAGTGTTTATGACAGAACTAATCTGTAGAATGGGAATATACATCCTACTGTGTCTTGACTACTAGAACATGCTGTTGGGTGAGTTAAATGTTCCTGAATAAGTTCAATAAGTTTATATAATGTTCAGCTTATATGAGTAGAGTCACATTAATGTGAACATAAATTTTGAACCATATATATGATAATCTTTCAATGAACCCATCAAAAATACTAAATCAACTTGGAGAACAAGGATCATTGATTTAAGAATAGTGATGAACCGTTAATCAGAATCGGCAATCGGAACCGACCAGTTATGGGGCAATGGTCGATTATGACAACTGGCAGTTTCCAGTTATTCTATATTTACATGTAACACTGACTATTGAAATCTCTTTGATATCTGGCCATTTCAATAAAGTTTCCCCATTAAAAACGCGTGTAGGGCATATCAGAATATTTAGGGATTTACAGAGCCGAGATATTACGGAATTTACCATCTGCAATCGGTACGGGATTGCCTCTATTCCCAGCTGAACAAAGTCACTGGTCTTTACTCATGGTGCTGTACAACGTTGTATTTGAGGATACATGTATAAATAAAATGCAATCGGCCTCTAGTCTGTAGTACTTCATGATGCAAACATCACAATACAATAAGAAATTAAAACTGGAGAAAAACTAAAAAAATACTTTTTTTTCAATAGTAGATTATTGTTACGCAACATGTAAGTACAATGATTGTCACAAACACCTTTTCAGTTTGTCAAGCTTATTTTTTTTTAAGTCAGTTACATTCCTTGATGTTTCTCTCTAACTGAACATTAAATAATATATTCTGACGTCGCGTGGGTGTCTAAACAATGCGCCATACAACTTCACAACCCACATTAACATCAACATTATTATTTAATTAAGACACAAAGTATGTGTGCTCAGTATCTTCCTGGGAATGCCAGTAACTTCGGCCCACTGTAATTTTGACCCAAAGTATCTTCGACCCAAATCGGTAATTTTGACCCAAAGCAATTTCAACCCAATTTCAGTGACTTCGACCCACTATTTTCCCCGACTCAAGAGCTCTCCCACTGACTGCAGTGGCAATAAGCCTTTAATGAGACAATCACCCTAATGGGATCAGCTTCCAGGAACAGAATCAAACAGCTACCGAAAATTATATAAGCCTTCCAATGTTCCCATTAGCACACCATTTTTTCCATGGCCCGCCATCATTCAGACCTCTCACTTCTTACTGATGAGACCTTAATTAGCTGCGTGATGGATTTCCTCACATTTCAAATGAAGGACACCTTGACACCTTCGCTGGGCCTCCTACACTGGTCCACACCAAAGGAAGGGTAAGAAATGATGTGGGGGAGGGACTAAAAGTTGAATGTTTCTAGGGAGCAGGCGATAAAATATCAGTGACTTGAGTTTTGTGGTATTTGAAATTAAATCTTTTTAAATTCATTTCGATCTGGACAGGTAAATTTCTGATTGGTCGGTGGTCCGGGTGGGTCTTTATGCTATTTGAGGTAATTTGGGGTGATTGATTTACATGTTTCGGTTGCTGAGCAGTTATTATTTTTTTATTTTTCATCTCTCGATCGCCCACATTCACTGTCTAACTTGAGCAAGAGTTTGTTTCCGTAGTGATTTCCATGGTTATATATTCAAGTCTTTTTTTCTTATTAGCTCACCTGGCCTAAAAGGCCATGTGAGCTTTTCTCATCACTTGGCATCTGTCGTCGTCTGGCATCCGTAAACTTTTCACATTTTCATCTTCTCTGTAACCACTGAGCCGGTGTGAAACAAACTTGGCAGGAATGGTCTATGGGAGGTCCTCTACAAATGATCCTCATTTTGTTCCTGTCGGATGAAAAACATGGCTTCCAGAGACATTCTTTGATTCTGGTTGGTGGATTTTCAAAAATCTTCTCCTCTGAAACTGCTAGACCAAATTTTTTGAAACTTCACATAAATGATGACTGGGACCCCCTCTACCAACAATCCTCATTTAATGTTGACTGGGTTACAAACATGGCCAAAATTGCGGCTTATAGTTACTGTAGAAACCCTATGGGAAATCACATTTTCCTCTTCTTCTCTGGAAAAACTGAGGCGACGTGAAAACAAACAAGGCAGGGATAGTCTATGGGAGGTCCTCTACAAATGATCCTCATTTTGTTCCGGTGGGTTGAAAAACATGGCTGCCAGGGGCATTCTTTGATTCTGATTGGTAGATTTTCAAACATCTTCCCTGAAACTGCCAGGCAAAATGTTTTGATACTTCTCCTAAACGATGAGTGGGACCCCCTCTACCAACGATCCTCATTTAATGTTGATCGGGTTGCAAACATGGCCACAATTGCGGCTTATAGTTAATATAGAAACCCTATGGGAAATCACATTTTCATCTTCTTCTCCGGAACTACTGAGCCGACGTGAACCAAACCTGGCAGGGATGGTCTATGGGAGGTCCTCTACAAACAATCCTCATTTTGTTCCCGAGGGTTGAAAAACATGGCCGCCAGAGGCATTCTTTAATTCTGATAGGTGGATTTTCAAAAATTTTATCCTCTGAAACTGCCGGGCCAAATGTTTTGATACTTCACATAAGTAATAACTGGGACCCCCTCTACCAACGATCCTCATTTAATGTTGATCAGGTTGTAAACATGGCCACAATTGCAGCTTATAGTTACTATAGAAACCCTACGGGAAATCACATTTTCATCTTCTTCTCTGAAACTACTGAGCCGACGTGAACCACACTTCGCAGGAATGGTCTATGAGAGGATGGAAATATGTGGCCACCAGAGGCTATATTCTAATGCTTAACCCAATGCCCCTCCTGTCTGCACAAGAGATTGGTACTCTCAGCAAAGTACTTGTTTTTTGAGAATCCGGTAAGGGTTGGTTCCAGTTTTCTCCACTGAGGACTGGGAAAAAAACCCAAAATATTGTGTATACAGTACAAGTCAAAATAAGCTGTAGCATAACTGCAATAAACTAAGTAAACTGCTGCTCATGCCCTGACAAGATCAGAATCTGACATTTTCTAGAAAGCTATCAGTGAGAGCTTTCCATAAAATGATGTTAGTTTCTGGTCTTATCAATGTAGGAAGAGAAAAAAGAAAAAGATACATAATTTTTGGATTATCCTACACAACTTATTTTGACTTTACTGTAAACCATTTTAACTGTACCTTGATTTTTGCATCATAAGCCGTCATTAGTTTTCTGAATTTACAGGCATCTGTCAATTTCAAACTGATAACAGTATTTTCTGATAAGTAACATGAACAGTGTTTGTATTCTGTTTCGATCATGTCAGCTTAGATGACAGTAAGTATTGTTTATCTTTTAAGATTTGACAAAAATTGGAGGAAAGTGTTTTTTGACTGTAACCCTTTACCTATCCAAAGCTATTATGAAAAGAGAATACTGTCGGAGAGAATTGTAATTTTCAAAATATTTAACCTTCTTTTTCTGATTTTTTTTTGGTTGAAACAGAAGCCATAAATGTGTGCATTTTCAAGAAAATCTTCTTTGAAACTACAAGGCCAAATGGTTTGAAAACTTAGTGTGACTGATGACTGTAACCCCTCTACCAATGATCCTCATTTTAATCTTCATCAGGTTGCAATTATGACTGCAATTGTGGCTTATAGTTACTATAGAAACCCCATGGGAAATAACATTTTTATCATCTTCACTGAAAGTACTGAGCCAATTTGAGCCAGACTTGGCAGGCATTGTCTATGAGAGGTTCTCTAAAACTGTTACTCATTTTATTCCTGTTGCATGAAAAAACGTGGTCACCAGAAGCATTCTTTGATTCTGATTAGTCAGTTTTGAAAACTCTTCTCCTCTGGAACCACTGGGCCAAATGTTTTGATATTTTGCGTGGTTGACCACTGGGACACCCTCCAGGACATTCCTCATTTTAATTTTGATTGTATTGCAAACATGGCCACAATTGCGGTTTATAGTTAATATAGAAAAAAAAAACTATTGGAAATCACATTTTCATCTTCTCTCTGGAACTACTGAGCCGATGGAACCAAAACTTGGCAAGAATGGTCTATAGGAGGCCCTCTACAAACGATCCTCTTTTTGTTCCTGTTGGTTGGAAAATATGGCCACCAGAGACATTCTATGATTCTGTTTGTTGGATTCAAATGTTTTGAAACTTCACGTGATTGAAGACTGGAAGACCTTCTACCAATGATCCTCATGTAATGTTGATGTAATGTTGCAAACATGGCCACAGTTGCAGCTCATAGTTACCATGGAAAGCCTATTAGGAAATCACATTTTATATGTAGTTCCAGGTGAGCGATTACAGGCTCTGTAGAGCCTCTACTTTTATGTATTTTGTTTTAAAGTTTGATTGATAAAAAATTACATTAAAAGATCCCATTAAAATGCATGGCGCCTTTGTTAATTGAAATCTCTTTCTCCGACATTAAGCTGTGTTAGCAGTTTGTGGTGGAATATTAACTTACAAAGAACATACACCTTTCTCACTATCTTTTGTCACGGTAACAATCCTTTGTGTTCACTAAATGCAGTGCAAACTTTCAGTCACCTATCTTTATTCAAACTCACTTGTGACACTAAAGGCGTGTTTTTAAAAGATAATATTGCCCACAAAGTTGAAAAAAGCATACTAAAAAACCCCGAGATTTTTATGTAAATTGTGATTCAGGCCCCAAAAGTTAAAGACATTCTGGTAAAATCAGCCTTCGCCAACGTGTATATTCCTTGTCATAATTTCCAATCGCATGTAATTTGTGCTTTATAAAATTGCGAGGATAATTCGCAATGCCAAACCGAACCTTCCCACACCCTAGCGTTGATTAACTGAAAATTTTTCTAACAGTTTTATAAAGCATAAATACCGTGTAAATGGGAAAAGAAGTTAAATAATCATATTATATGGTACAAGATGTAAACTCCCTTATGTTTTGTTACTCTAGTTTGATTTTATTGCGTTTTCCGACCAGTTTTATAATAAACAAAATAGCTCAAATACATAATTTTTTCCCCGAGAAATAAACTTCCACTTCAAAGTTCTCTTCTCGTATACAATTTTGCCCAGAACTTCAAATAAATGGGCTCTTATTCATTTTACTTAAATTCATCTTGTTCGGATTCGTCTTGTTGGGATAACCAATTTCGACATTCGTCTTGTTGGGATTCGTCTTGTTGGGAATAAACCTTTAATTGTACTAATATTGTATAAATATTTACCACAACAAATTTTGTAATAAAACACAAATGGTATTTACAAAAGATGCATCATTAAAAGACGAGACTAACCAAGCTGATCATTACTTGAATAAAACTTTATATTTATGGAAAAAGTCTGAAAAAATAGTGATTGAATTTACCGAAGTGGATCGAAGTTACTTTGGGTCAAAATTACCGATCGGCAAGGCGGTCAGCGGAAGGGCATCTGAGTGTGGGGAAATAGTGGGTCGAAGTTCGCGAAAATGGGTTGAAATTACTTTGGGTCGAAATTACTTTTTGGGGTCGAAATTACCGATTTGGGTCGGAAGCAGGTGAGTTCGGACTTTTACCAGTTCGGCCCAAGTGATTTCGGCCCATTTGGTGAGTTCGGCCCAAGTGAGTTCGGTCCACGTGTAAGTAACTTCGGCCCAATTGGTGATTTCGGCCCAAGTGAAATCTGTCCATGTATCTAAGTAAATTTGGCCAACGTATAAGTGAGTTCGGCTCAGTCATAAAATCCATTCCAACCACATAACGGCCAAGTTATAAATTAAAAACAGCTGAATCATTGTTTCCAGCGATTTAGCCCTTTTCACTTTCCTTTCAAAGTGTTGCCAAACAATTGAAAAAGCCACAAAAACAATAAAAAAAACATTCTGATTAGTCTTTTGCTGTTTTATATGTCGTGTTTGTACAATCGTTACTCCATTCTATTTGTGGTTAAGAGTCTAAACCGCAATCATCACGGCTTATCAGTTGTTTTTACAAAAACCGTAAACATGAAATGGCCAATTTTCTTTGATATGGCAGTATAAAAGAGGGCGTCGAGATTCTCACTGACTGTTTGTATAAAATTTCAAAACAACACTCAAGCTTAAAAAAATATATAAGCACAGGGGAATAGTATGCACATCAGTTCCAAAATGGATATTGATCATAACTGTATCAAATGTAATTTCATTGGTTAGGCCCCGACAGGAGGCATTGCAGTGCCCTGAATGTAGTAAATGGCAGCACCGTACGAATCCTCGCTAATGGAACCCATCGCAACTGAAAGTAACACATCAAATGACAACCCAGCTTACGAAATCGTCAGAAATTCGTCAAAAGGAGGTGGAGATAAATTATTTGACAACATGGGACATTCATTCACACTGAAACGAAAAAGTGGTGAGTACATAATATTTTACCAAATATGCCAATATTCATTTTATATAAATAAGTAGTAATTAATCGCATTGATTGCGTGAACATACAATAAATAAGACGCATATTTATTTTAAATAAAAAATATTCCTTAATCGCATTGATTGCTTGAGTATACAACAAATTAACATGTTACCAAATACACCAATATTTGTTTAAATAAAATTAATTGTGTTAGATGTTTGTATATGGTTCATTCATTTTATTCATCATTGATCTATAATAAACAGTTTGCTGATCAGTATTATTCTTTTTTATCTATCAATAATAATGGTCCGAACTTATCTCAATGGGGCCGAACTCACTTTTCACTGGGCCGAATTCACCCTGTCCGAACTCACTTTCGTGGGCCGAACTCACTTTTCGGGGCCGAAATCACTTGGGCCGAACTGGTAAAAGTCCGAACTCACTCGCATTCTTTGGGTCGAAATTACCGTGGGTCGAAGTTACTGGATACCCTTCCTGGTTAATACAGCCAAGTGTATTATTACACAAAACCACGGAGTACAGAATCAACTCCCTGACAAAACCGTATTAACACTAGTTACCGAATAACACACAATCATCACAAGAGAACAATATTGTGTGATTGTATCGTTTATAACGATCTAACTCCCAACCCATCTCCCAAAAATGCAAATATTTTGGCTAATATTGCCCAACACTAAACATGCATACTCTAAGAACTTATATGTGGTATTAAGCTTTTGTAAATTGTATTTGGTGATTTATCAATAAAATTCTGCAGTATAACAGGCACTAACTAACAGATTTTCTTCAGGGTCATATTTCAAGCATCGGAATCAGCATCGAAATCGGCATAATTGGCAGAGAAATAATCGGTAATCGGTTCATAGCAAGGTTTGAAAATCGGTTCATCACTATTGAAGAATGTTGCAAGTAGGAAAAATGATTTTCAAGAAGTCTTGTCCCTGTATCCCAATAAATTGTGTCTTTTTATTGGTCAGAAAGCCTTGGACAAATAGCCATGGCAAAGGGTTCACCCAACATCCAAGGTATATGAGAGCGTGCAACATCCACGGTATAAGCACTAGTACTGATATGGTTAACCGGATAATCGGTTTGAAACCAGTTAGCTACCTAACCAATTAGAAAAACCGTCAACCGGTTATTCAAAATATCGATAGTGATCGTCATTGCACATTTAAAACATAGTAAATCTGCCACTTCTCCTTTGTAAAAGATTACATGTCATAGCCACGTTGTGTATATTGAGAAATAACCGACGTTGGCGTTCAATGCTTCGTTAATGATCAGCAGTTTCCGTGAGTTATGAGTAATCACAGAAACTATTCCGTAGTGTGTATACAAATGAGCATTGTCGAGTACTCGACAATGCTCATTTGTGTACACACTGCGGAATAGTTTGAGAATACTGCTTTCCATATTCGATGAAATAATGGCCACGGATAACTGGATATTTTCCGGTTATAGCTCTCGGTTAGTCGGTTATGAAAATGAGCCAACCGTTTCAGCCCTAATAAGTGCCTGCGAAATATCGTGGGGTATATGGTTTAAACAAAAGCTTTCCGCTTTTGCTCGCTTCAATACAAAAATAAAACAAAAAAACCTGAAAATCGCCACAAATGTCATCAGATTTCCGACAATTCGAGCTTATTTTGCTGTTATAAATTAAACAGTCGAATAATTAGATGAAACAACTTGAACAAAATAAAATAAGAGCAAATATCGTCCCCTCAGTTCCACTGTGTTCTATGTGCCCATAGGCACATAGAACACATTGGAACTCGGGGGACAATATGTAAACAAAATACTGTTTACTCGTTTCCTTAATGACCCAAGGGATGTAACTCTATCTGTTGTCTTCTGTGTTTGTAAAAACCATAGATATCAGATAGTAAATCTGATATCTATGGTAAAAACAAAACAGTTATTCATGAATTTGGTCCAACTTTTTACCTAGCTTGAGAAACACGTGCACAAATTTTTTCTACTATGTTTGTATTGTGTTTCAAACTGGACAAAAACATTATCTCCATCAACATGTATGGAAAATGGAGATTTAATACCTGGATATCTCATTTAAACACCTCTCCTGTGGCTTAGTGCTTAAAAACCAACATCCAGGAATTAAATCTCCATGTACCATACATGTTGGCAGAGATAACTTCTAATTTTCCTTCAAGCAGTTCTGTGATAATGAGAAAACGTGTTTCAGTGATTCCTCTTTATTTCCATCTATGCTGTTTATTCTTGAATTTATCTCCATGTTGTGGTGAGAATTAGCCTTTGTGCTTAAACATCGACAAATAACCGTGAAAGCCTCGGACAAAGCTCGAATTGAGCGAAACTGGTCAGGTACTTACTGTGAGTCCTCTCACACTTTCGAATGACTCTTAATACAAGTTTCATATGGTTCCAATCTTTTAGGGATACAGTTAATCTATTTAATCTAGAAACAACAGGTAACCTTTTCTCCTCTACATGTATGACATCATCGTCATGATGATTTTCAAGTATGTTCAAATTAGCCACCTGGGTGCATACAGTAATTAAGGGTGTAATTGGGCCAAGAATTTAACGCTATGACTAAAGGTACATTACTCTAACATATAGGACCTAGAACCAATGCATGTGGTGGAAGTCTTCCACACTGGGCACATAAGCATAAACTATTTGTTATACTCGACTTCATTCCTATGTAGAACTCATGAGATAGACAAAGATGCTGAAAGTGTCCTTAAACACCATTAAATAAATAAATAAGGTGCATGTCATAGAAAAAAAAACTTTAAAAAATTTTTGTCTTCCCAAAGAACTGTTTGGCCAAGAGCATTTTCGATCGATTTTTTGTTGTTGATGAATCACAGGTTTGTTCCAATTAAGCCCCTGGGTGGGGGTGTTATACGTAGTTCTGAGTGTTATTAGGATCCCACATTTTAATACTCAGTGTATTGGGGCTTCACAGTATTTGAATATTTCAATACTGGTGACAAAATCAGCAAATACTTTTGTTTAAAATCAGGTGATGGGTGTAGTTCAAATTAGTTTGTTCAAATTAAGACCATTGGATCATGTTAGGGCACCTAAATAGAGCCCAAATTTCAACTTAATACAATAAGATGAAAATTCTTTAAAAATCCTCTTCTTCAGCTCCATCATCAGAATCTTTTGATATTTGGAATATAGCAGCCTTAGTGGGGACACACACAAATTTCTTCAAATCGAATTCCTCTCAATTAGACTTTCAGTATCTCTTTTTTCTTTGGAAATTGCTAATTTCCTGTTCATATGAAGAATGTGTAACAATGCAATTTTCTTTTGGGAGATCTGAGATGCTTGGCAATGCTTGTTCTCTCTTTCCACTTTCTCAATTTGTGAAAAAAAATAGCTGAATCTCTTTATTCTATGGAAATTGCTAATTTTCTTTTCATTTGAAGAATATGTAACAATGCAATTTTCTTTTGGGAGATCTGAGGTGCTTGGCAAAGCTTGTTCTTCTAACCACTTTCTCAATTAGTGAAAAAAATAAAAGTAAATGATAAATGATTCATTTTTCAAAAAATACATGTGTCCTTAACTCTCTTTGTGAAGTATCAGTGGGTCTTTGTCGGTGACACTTTAGGCCCTTGTGTCCTTTTGTTTTACCAGCGGAATTCTGATTGTTACCAATAACATAGAAAACTAATGGAAGCTTTTCCAGTCTGTTAAATTAGTAATTTTTTGTAAACCAGTTACATGGCTACCAATTGACCACTAATATATACTGATTCAAAAAATGGGGTTGAAAATCTTTTTACTCTGGCCCCACAAAGTACATCTTCTGTTTCTTAGACCATTTTTAGCTTAACTTCACAAAGTCAAGATAAGCTATTGCCATAACACGTGCAGAAGTCTGTGAGTCTGTAAGTCTGTTCACAGGGAAGTAAGCAGCACTTGTTTACTGTGGTAAACCAGTTCCGCTTTACCAGTAAAATAGGACCCAGTCACCAATGCTTGGGGTGAAAGTCTTCTAAAATGGGCAACATGTAGATCAACGATTGACTAAACTTGACTTCATCTCCATGTTGTGTCACGATTAGCCATGGTGCATAAATATGTGATGTTAACCACAAACAAACAAACAGTCTTTTCACATTTTCCTTTAGCACAGGCTACACCGCGTAGTTCTGGTCTGATCATCATAAAATTTCATATGCAGGTTTGCGGTCATGTCAAGATGAGAACATCCCCTTTTGGTTGTGATCGGTCAACCCTGATGGCTGCCCGAGCCCAAAACCCGAAAATATTTAGCACAGTCTACGGGTCGGACTATTTGTAGTAAGTTCCTGAATTGCAGTAGGTTCATGAATTGCAGTAAGTAACTTTGCAGAAGTTCCTCGGTGTGCACGAGGGAGTTATTTTTGTCTTGTTGGTACTTAATTGGATTACAGTGTTGTCACCTACATTTGTCTATTGCTAATAATTGTTTATTGATTGCATCCATTCATTTTTTAAACGAAAAGTTTCAGCGTGCCAAAGGCGCTCGTGGGATTTCCCTTGTCAATCACAGGTACTCGGCACAAGCTGGGCAATCGAAGCATAATTATATCTGATAGCAGTTTTGGATCTATAAGATTGGAATATAAATATTAACATTAATATTTATATTCCATTATGTGGGCACGACAGCATCAATCCAAAAATGCTTGGCTATCAGATATCATTTTTGTCTCCCGCTTTTTGAAAACAAAAAGGGGAGATATTAAATTCGTGGTGTCCTTCCGTCCTTCCATCCTCCCGTCCTTCTGCGTTTTTTTGTTTCCAGACTCTAACTTTCCTTACAGTGACTAGATTTCGATGAAATTTGGGTAGTAGATCACATTCATCAATTGTGGGGCCAAGTTCGAATATGGGCATTTTCCGCACATATTTAATTAGGTTGCTGAAATTTGATTGGCTGATGGTTTCCAGACTCTAACTTTCCTTAAAATAAACTGATTTCGATGAAATTTCATGTATGGATTACTTTTATCAATACCTAGGTCAAGTTCGAATGTGGGAAATTTTGTACCAAAAATCTGTCCGTCTGCCCCGTGGGTCAATGCACCTCGGACTAAAAGCTGTATTTATGAACCAATCTTCACAAAACTTCTTGGGTATCTTTGTTATCATTGTGAGACCAGAATATGTGTTTTGGGGTTTGGTCCAAAATTAAAGATGGCCGCCAACGGACATTTTGTTCCGAAATTGGGTGTAATTAGTTTTTTGTACAGAACTTCTATATGAAAGTTCGGATGTGAATAAATTTTTGTATGAATGTTTAGTAACATGCAATACATCACATATAATACGGGTTTTGTTCTCGTGCAAAAATTATGCAAATTAGGGAAACTTTGATTTATTCAGTGCTACTACTAATACACAGTAAGTGCTCACCTTCCGTGTTTTTCGTTTCCAGACTCTAACTTTCCTTACAGTCAGTCGATTTCAATGAAATTTGGGTAGTAGTTCACTTTCATCAATTGTGGCTCCAAGTTCGAACATGGGCATTTTCTGCGCATATTTAATTAGGTTGCTTAAATTTGATTGGCTGGTGGTTTCCAGACTCTAACATTCCTTAGAGTCAACCGATTTCAATGAAATTTCATATATGGATTACTTTTATCAACACCTAGGTCAAGTTCGAATGTGGGAAATTTTGTGCCGAAAATCTGTCTGTCTGCCTGTCCATCTGCCCATGCATCAATGCACCTCGGACTAAAAGCCGTATTTATGAACTGATCTTCACAAAACTTCTTGTGTATCTTTGTTATCATTGTGAGACCAGAATATGTCTTCATCATTACTTCTTTTGCAACTCTATAAAGTAAGACTCTCCCAGTACCATATAAAGACCACCATATTATCTGGACATCACTTCCAAGGTTTCATTAACTTCCAGTCACAAGCTTTACAGGTTGGTTAACACTTTTCACATCAGTTCAATGTAATATGTCTTATCATTATGTCCTAATTTTTAGTGATTCTCACAGTTATACTCCACATCACTTTACTTGCTTTGACAGTGACCTCCGTGAAAATGAATCTGATAACCACTATCTAAAGCACTGTCTGTTCTGTATCTTCTAAATAACTTCCACTTGCAACTCAACTATATTCCACTGGATGCATTAATCCCCCTTGAAACTGCTGCCCAGCGGGAGACATGAATTCACTGAATTTGCTTGTTTCCTCAATTTCTCGGCTTGTGTCGAGTGTCTGTGTTGCGACCTGATTAACTTTATTTGCTTATGAATACACAGGGGTTCTCCAAAATACCAGAGCACCAGAACCGTACAGCACCCCAAGACTCTCCCAGACATAACCCCCCACCCCCAAGATTTTTGGTCCTCGCATCCGACCCTCATGAATTCATTAGCATATAAAGTTATTCGAATCACTTGGGAAATCTCCTGTAAGAATTAATACAAATAAGTTATTCACATGGCAGGGGAAATCCCACACAAAATTAATAGGATGCAGTCAATAAAATATCAGTTATTAACAATAGACTAATGTAGGTGATAACACTGTAATCCAATTAAGTACCAACAAGATAAAGGATTCATAACACCTTCGCGCACACCGAGAAACTTCTGCAAAGTTACTTTCTGCAATTCTGGAACTTGCTGCAAATAGACCGACCGCAGTCTGCAGGTCTTATTTGTGAAGGGATTTCATTGTAACTTGGTAGGATGACTCTGTATGATGTCTAGATGAGATCTTCCCCATTTGGTCATGATCTGTCAACCGCGACGGCTGTCCGAGCCCAAAACCCGAAAACCTTTACAAGTCTACAGATCGCATTTATGGAGGGATTTCATTGTAACTTGGTAGGATGACTCCATATAATGTCTAGATGAGAATGTTTTCTTTTGGTCGGGGTTTGTCAACTGTGATGGCTACAGGGGCCCAAAGCCCGAAAACTTTTAGCACAGTCTACAGGTATTTATGAAGGGATTTCATTGTAACTTGGTACGATGACTCTAGGTAATGTCTAGATGAAAACATCCCATTTAGGTTGTGATCATTCAACCATGACGGCTGCCCAAGCCCAAAACCTGAAAAGCTTTAGGACAGACTACAGGTCGTATTTATGAAGGGATTTCATTGTAACTTGGTAGGATGACTCTGCGTAATGTCTAGATGAGGACATCCCCTTTTGGTTGCGATCAGTCAACCGTGATGACTACACAGGGCCGAAGCCCGAAAACCTTTAGCACAGGCTACAGACAGTATTTATGAAGGGATTTCATTATCCCCGCATTTTCAAAAATGCGGGGATATTGTCATGATCTCCATCCGTACTTCCGTCCGTCCGTCCATACGTACGTCACACTCTGAAAGGCTCCTACTAAGGTATTCAATTCGAAACGTTAAAACTATGCTAATGTGTTCAGGTAACATCTCTAGATGTGCATGAAGGTTTCGGAATTTTGATTTTGCTCCCGGTGGTTCCAGTGGAACCACTTTTATCGTTAGAAAATCAGTTTTCATCGAAAGGCTCCTAGGGTATTTAATTCGAAATGGTTAAACTATGCTAATGTGTTCAGGTAGCAACTCTAGATGTGCATGAAGGTTTCGGAATTTTGATTCGGCCCCCGGTGGTTCCAGTGGAACCACTTTTATTGTTAGAAAATCAGTTTTCATCGAAAGGCTCCTAGGGTATTCAATTTGAAACGTTTAAACTATGCTAATGTGTTCAGGTAACATCTCTAGATGTGCATGAAGGTTTTGGAATTTTGATTTTGTCCCCGGTGGTTCCAGTGGAACCACTTTTATTGTTAGAAAATCAGTTTTCATCGAAAGGCTCCTAGGGTATTTAATTTGAAACGTTTAAACTATGCTAATGTGTTCAGGTAACATCTGTAGATGTGCATGAAGGTTTCGGAATTTTGATTTTGCCCCCCGGTGCTTCCAGTGGAACCACTTTTATGGTTAGAAAATCAGTTTTCATCAAAAGGCTCCTAGGGTATTCAATTCGAAATGTTTAAACTATGCTAATGTGTTCAGGTAACATCTCTAGATGTGCATGAAAGTTTCGGAATTTTGATTTTGCCCACGGTGGTTCCAGTGGAACCACTTTTATCATTAGAAAATCAGTTTTCATCGAAAGGCTCCTAGGATATTTAATTGTGAAACGTTTTAACTATGCTAATGTTCAGGTAACATCTCTAGATGTGTATGAAGGTTTCGGAATTTTGATTTTACCCCCGATGGTTCCAGTGGAACCACTTTTATCGTTAGAAAATCAGTTTTCATCGAAAGGCTCCTAGGGTATTCAATTCGAAAAGTTTAAACTCAGCTAATGTGTTCAGGTAACATCTCTAGATGTGCATGAAGGTTTCGGAATTTTGATTTTTATCGTTAAAAGATCAGTTTTCGTCGAAAGGCACCTAGGGTATTCAATTCGAAACATTTAAACTATGCTAATGTGTTCAGGTAACATCTCTAGATGTGCATGAAGGTTTTGGAATTTTGATTTTGCCCCCGGTGGTTCCAGTGGAACCACTTTTATCGTTAGAAAATCAGTTTTCATCGAAAGGCTCCTAGGGTATTTAATTCGAAATGCTTAAACTATGCTAATGTGTTCAGGTAGCAACTTGAGATGTGCATGAAGGTTTCGGGGGAGCGCGGTGGCTCAGTAGGCAGAGGTGCAGGCTGCAAGCCGAGAGGTCCTCGGTTCAAATCCCACCTGCGGCAACCGCGTTGTGTCCTTGGGCAAGACACTTCATCTCCATTGCCCGCGTGGGGGCACGATGACGCCGTGTACTAAGGCGTACTGCACATCGATGGTACGCATGTCTTCAACCAATCTAACCCTGCCTGTGCGGCAATGCGGAGTTATGATGTTGGGGAGCTGGCAGCTGCTCGTCGTTGCTCGGTGGTTCTCTCCGGGTACTCCGGCTTCCTCCACCTGTAAAACTGTCACAGTGATGATTAGCCATTGTGCATCAGTATGTGACCTTAAACATCAATAATTAGATTAAATTGAAGGTTTCGGAATTTTAATTTGGCCCCCGGTGGTGCCAGTGGAACCACTTTTATCATTAGAAAATCAGTTTTCATCGAAAGACTCCTAGGGTATTTAATTCGAAACGTTTAAACTATGCTAATGTGTTCAGGTAACAGCTCTAGATGTGCATGAAGGTTTTGGAATTTTGATTTTGCCCCCCGGTGGTTCCAGTGGAACCACTTTTATCGTTAGAAAATCAGTTTTCATCAAAAGGCTCCTAGGGTATTTAATTCGAAACGCTTAAACTATGCTAATGTGTTCAGGTAACAACTCTAGATGTGCATGAAGGTTTCGGAATTTTGATTCGGCCCCCGGTGGTTCCAGTAGAACCACTTTTATCGTTAGAAAATCAGTTTTCATCGAAAGGCTCCTAGGATATTTAATTCGAAACGTTTATACTATGCTAATGTGTTCAGGTAACATCTCCAGATGTGCATGAAAGTTTTGGAATTTTAATTTTGCCCCCGGTGGTTCCAGTGGAACCACTTTTATCGTTAGAAAATCAGTTTTCATCGAAAGGCTCCTAGGGTATTCAATTCGAAATGTTTAAACTATGCTAATGTGTTTAGGTAACATCTCCAGCTGTGCATGAAGGTTTTGGAATTTTGATTTTAACCCCTGTGGTTCCAGTGAAACCACTTTTATCGTTAGAAAATCAGTTTTCATCGAAAGGCTCCTAGGGTATTTAATTCGAAACGCTTAAACTATGCTAATGTGTTCAGGTAACAACTCTAGATGTGCATGAAGGTTTCGGAATTTTGATTTGGCCCCAGGTGGTTCCAGTGGAACCACTTTTATCATTGGAAAATTAGTTTTCATCAAAAGTCTTCTAGGATGTTTAATTTGAATCGTATAAACTATGCTAATGTGTTCATGTAGCATCACTGGATGTGTATGAAGGTTTCGGAATTTTGATTTTGCCCCAGGTGGTTCCAGTGGAACCACTTTTATCGTTAGAAAATCAGTTTTCATCAAAAGGCTCCTAGGGTATTTAATTCGAAACGCTTAAACTATGCTAATGTGTTCAGGTAACAACTCTAGATGTGCATGAAGGTTTCGGAATTTTGATTCGGCCCCCGGTGGTTCCAGTAGAACCACTTTTATCGTTAGAAAATCAGTTTTCATCAAAAGACTCTTAGGGTATTTAATTCGAAACGTTTAAACTATGCTAATGTGTTCAGGTAACATTTCTAGATCTGCATGAAGGTTTTGGAATTTTGATTTTGCCCCAGGTGGTTCCAGTGGAACCACTTTTATCGTTAGAAAATCAGTTTTCATCGAAAGGCTCCTTGGGTATTAATTCGAAACATTAAGACTATGCTAAGGTGTTGCTAAGGAAATGCGAGGATACACCATTGTGTGCTTTGCACACAAATAACTCGATCTAGTTGTAACTTGATAGGATGACTCGTTTTGTAATAATTTCACTGTAATTTGGTAACTTTGGTTGACATACATTAACTTTGAGAGCCTCATTAACCCACCCCTCAGTTCTTTAGTACAGACTACACCTCAAATTATATTTATTGAAATTATAACATTAACATACAGGGAACAGAAATTAATATATTCTCAGTTATCACAATTCTTTTTGTATTTCATAATCCTTTCATAAACATTGAACATTATCCTTTTCATCAAACACATCACACATTCAAGTTAAGCTACAGTGTCATTGACACTTTCATTTGTAAAATTGCATGTGGGGCAGCATTTTTTTAATTTTAATTTTGTATTTTTGCAATTATTTCTTTGCCATCAAAAGTTCATGCTCTTGGTTTGTTTTGTTTTAGGCCTTAAAATCTACAGAATAACATGGGAGGTGATGTATTTTATCCCTTGAGTGCAAGAAGGATTTGCAGTGCTAAAACATTGCAAAGCCTTGTTGTGCCCGAGGGACACATTTATCAATTTTATTAGCATGGGTAAAATATCAGTCATAAACCATTCAATTTTCATTTTTTCAAGTTTGTATTGTTCTTAAAAAGGGAGCATGCAGAAGCCAAATGGACCATGCAGGAGGGCTTGAGAAACAACTTTTTAACTTTTTAAGGCCTTATTTGTATTTTGAATACTTGCTGTATATTTTTAAATTTCTTGGTAAATATTTTTGAGAGGAGTGCTGAAGTCTAATCTCATTGATTTTGTAATAGTATTTTATTTCTTTACAGATCTTCTATGATATGCAACTGAAAAAAGCGTAACCCCTTTTCCAGTAATTTATACAGGCCTATTAGGATCTTCATCTAATTAGACACACATGTACTACTGTTAGCTAAAGAGTAGATTGGATTAGAAATCGTCCCTGATTCAAAATCAAAGGGAATGGGCTGCAGGTGTCAAATTCAGGTTACACAGATCTTGCCACACAAGATTCCAAATAGATTTGACAGTTTCTCAGCATATTGATAGCTTTGTTGCTTATGGTATTCAAAATTCTAACCACCCAGCTGCTGTCGATATGGATATAAATGATGAGGAAGTCTGCCAGCAACAAACAAGCCTAAACGCATTTGCAGATGTTATAAGCAATGTTGAATTTGGTGGTGGAAATAACCAGGGTAGTGAAGGACATGCTTTCAATCCAGTTCATTTTACAGTAGAACAGTTGGATGATTTAATAAAGAATAGTTCAGTTGGCCAAGTTAATGAGTGTCTGATTCTTCAAGATGACAATGATCCATCATCTGATGCCATATTGCATATCATTGAGACCCCAGCCTATGATGGTGCTGAATATGTTACTTCATCGGAGGGGTCAACTGGTGTGCAGGCTGTAAACTGTGTCAGTAATGTTCATGCTGAATATGAGGAAAATACTATTAAACAATCTCAGACCTATAGTGTTTGTAACCTCAATACAATGGAGGATGATAAGCTGAATCCTCAACAGACTCCAACCATTAATACATCACATGATGAAATTATCACTGTCAAGGATTCTGTGAATTCTATCGACTTAAGTGTGTTAGCAAACAAAGTAGTAGCCTCTTGCCAAACTTCAACCTCTGTTGGATATAATGTTACAGCATCAAGTAACAAAATGCTGACAATCAAACCATCTCAACACCTAGTTAAAACATTAGATGATAAGAAGCAAACATTATCATTAGATGATAACAAACAGCCCCTAACTCCTGAAATTTACACTACTGCAGGTGACAAAATACCAACTACCAAACCAACTTCAGTGTCTATCCATGTTAGTAATGTTAACAATTTAAATGTTGGAATGGTGAGTATAAAGAAGCCTCGGAATTCTTCCCATTTTAATGATGATATTTCAACTGATGCCAAATTACCAACTGTTGTGAAGTCAATGTTTACAGACAATCTTGATAGTGTTACTTGTTTGAATGACATTAGGCAGACTGCGAAACAGAATTTATCAAATATAGGTGTCAATAATGTTGATATTGCTTTGCCACTACGTTCAAATGTTAAAATGCCAACTGAGAAATGTCTTCTTAGTCATTCTAGTGTCAGTAATACTAATATGAAGAGTGATAGTATTGTAACTCTCAGCAAATCTCATGCTGTTAGCAGTTTAAATAATGTCAATAAATCAATAACACCACCTGACTGCATACTGACTAATGAACAACCTTCATTTCCAAGAAATGTATGCAATGTTAGAATCCCACGTGATCCAAACATTACACAGCCACAAACAGTTGGGCACATCAGTAAAGAAGGTTCTTCATGTGATGAAATGATGACTATGAAACATCTGTTGGCTATTGAACATGGATACAGTGTTAATACAAAACCTAACAACAATGTTAGTGAAAATGATGAAATAATGACAGTGGCACAGTCTTCAATTCTAAAAAATGTTTGCACGGTTAGTCCCTCAAATAATATGGTGTCAGCCATTACTCAACCTTTAACTGACAGTATTGTCAGTAATACTAGTGTTTCTTATGATAATTTAAAAATGGATTTTGTGAAACAAGCTCCAGCCACTAAATATGAGAGCAATGTTCATGCTTCAGGTAGCTTAATGGACACAATTACTCAACCGCCTAGTCTTAATAACTTTGTTCAAGTTAATGCCCCAGGCACCGTACCACCAGATTTGAAGCAGCCTCCCGCCTCTCACAATGTTCACTCTGTTGACACTTCTAGTGAATCTGTACCAACTGTCATACAACCTTTACCCCTAAATAGTGTGAAATATGTCAGTACTTCAGGTGGTGTAATGACACCTGTTATACAACAGCTACCTCCACCAACTATCATACAACCTAACTGTATTATCAAGAATAATACTTCAGGTGGCACCAATCCAACTATCACCCGGTGCCAAACCTCAAGCAATGTTAGTACCAATAATACCATGCCAGGTGCCATTTTTTCAACTATCATACAGCCTCAGTCAACTAAAAATAGAACTAATATTACTTCTCCAAGTCATGTTTATAATGGCCATCAAGTTACTACACTCCTACAATATTCTGTTCCAAACAACATAGATGATCATGACATTTCATGTAACAATAAAACATGTGATAATAATACTACCAGTAATAAAACACCAACTCTGAGGTCTTCCATCAATAATGAGAAGATCAAAAACACCTTACCACAAGGTAAGCTATGTAAATCAACTGAAAAGATATGTTCTTGTAAACCTGAAAGAACTCAAACATCCACTGCAGAGAAGTCTTTTGTCAAACATAGTGAACAGTGTCCAACAAACTTTCCTAATGGTAAGTTCTTAAATTCAGGGAGAAGGAAAACAGCTTGCCCAAGCACAGACAGTTTATCATTAAAGAGAACCTCTAAACAACTCTTGTCACAAAAAGAAATTGTTAGAAAATTGACTGAATGTATCAGTAAGACATCACTGGAATGTTTCAATTATCAAGAACTTATTCATATTACTGGAAACTTGAGATTTGAAATTGATAAGTCTGCAGAAGAAAATGTTCAAATTGAAGCCAGTATTACAAAGTCTATTCAGCCATTATCAGATCACATTTCAAATAATGTGGCTCATGTTAACAAAAATGATAAGATTCTCCAAAATCAAACTACAGAACTCCATAAGAAAACTGTCTCTTTTAAAAAAGCCTCAATACTGCATGAGGGTGGTGACAGGATTTCCCCAGCACAGAAGCTTATGCTACCTGACAGAAGGCCTAGGGCATTTCCTGACAAGTCCATAATAAAGGAGGACCTCCCTATGGCACCATCTCTGATCTCACAAAAGATTGATGAGTTTGGAAGGAAAAAAAAGGCAGAATCAGTGGATAGTACTCTCATACATTGCAGTAATTCTTCAGTTCAAAATAAAGCTACATGTAAATCAGTTAGGCTGTTTCCATGTGTTCCGAATGTTCCAACTAAAAAAGCTGAATTAAAAAAGAAATTCCAGTTGAGTAAGGAAGTTATTGCAAATGTTCAACTGAACCATTCATTGGAACTTCAGAAGGGGACAATACACAGTGCAATTTCAGTTTCACATCAACCAGAAAAACTGGAAAATAATTTCAGTGCACTCACTCAAAAGACATTAGGTACTACAAACTTGATTGTTCAGAAAATGATACGAGGTGATCCATGCACTTCTCAACTTGTTTTGGTGCCACAGACATTAGATATAAAACCCAGCCAATCAGAATCAGCAGAGAAGGCTAAGAAAAACAATAAGCAAAGGGAAAGCAGTACAGATTTAACTGGAAGTAAGTTTGATTTGCAAAGTTTGCTGTCCCAAAAAATATTTTATTTATTATTTTCAGTGTGTTTATAATTATTGTGATGATTACTTTTGATTCCATTTTCGGTTGAATTGTGACAAAGTTAAAATCTGAGTTTGATGAATGGTGGATGGGTGGCTTTGAACAATCACTTTCTGGACAGTAACTTGAGATCTATTTCAGGAATAGATATTTCGATTATTTTCAGGTATCTCATGTGTTGAAATCTGGTAACAGAAAATGCTCTGTTGCTTTAGAATAAGCTGGACCTACAGTGAATCATATAAATAAAGGCTTTCCAGTAGGGCTGCAGGTGGAGGCCTTTTAGGGTTCCATTCCCTTGGCCAATTTTCCCCCAACGTAGGCGTACAAGCCAGGGGGTCGGGGGGGGGGGGGGGGGGCAGTTGCCCCCCTGGAATCAGGCAAACCAGCTTTAGAAATCCGGGCAAGGAATGACAAAGAGGGAGAGATTAGAGGGTTGGGGAGCGGGACGAGACGAACCAAAACAACATTAAAATAAAAGATAATCATTACCAGTGACAGCGGATTCCTGTTTCCTGAATGTTGTTCCGTCAGAAATCTTTGAATCGTTCTCTAATTAGCTCCTCTATAGCGGCCCTCCTTAATAACTATTTTGCATTTAGTTTTGTGCTTTCGTCATTGGGATAAGGTCATGACCTTGTCTCATTGAATGCCTGAAACGAAACAAGCCCATGATTTCTGCGAAATCTGCGAAAGAAAAATAGCGAATCTCTCACATATTTTCACATACTGACCCTTTAGTGGCTCAGTAGGTAGAGGTGCAGGCTGCAAGCCGAGAGGCCCTCGGTTTGAATCCCACCTGCAGCAACAGTGTTGTGTCCTTGGGCAAGACACTTCATCTCCATTGCCCGCATGGGGGCACGATGACGCTGTGTACTAAGGCGTACTGCACGTCGATGGTACGCATGTCTTCAACCAATCTAACCCTGCCTGTGCTGCAGTGTGGAGTTACGATGTTGGGGAGCTGGCAGCTGCTCGTCGTTGCTCGGTGGTTCTCTCTGGGTACTCCGGCTTCCTCCACCCGTAAAACTGTCACAGTCCTGATTAGCCATTGTGCATAAATATGTGACCTTAAACATCAATAAATAAATAAATACTGACCCTTTAATATCTTCGGTGCCAGGAAAGCGGAAAACGCTATTTTTTTTAACTCCTGGCACACCGATGTCAAAACATCAACTTTTATGTTTAGAATTATCCCCCTTGCTTTGCATAGATCTCAACAATAAATATTTGCATGACAGAGCTCTGTTAACACTGTGTAAAGGAAAATAACCATGGACTGAAATACAGGATACATTGACATCAGAGTGAGGGGAGTTAAGTTCATTACTTGGTAATCCATACCACATTTTAAATAAACATCTTGGACACCATCATTTATATTTGTATTCCATCCATGCAGGACATCGGGTAAATCAAAAGGTTTGCCCCCACCCCCCCCCCCCCACCCCCCCACCACCCCCACCCCCACCCTGTATTACAAAAGCCCCGTAAGCCCATGTCCCCCAAACTATATATTACTCACACAGAATTTTCCTGTGTGAGTTTGACACATGCCACAAGCAATGTTAAAAGACATGTGCTTACTTGCAACCAATCTGATGTTGATTACATTGTTCATCTAGTATCGTTCATCAGTTGACATCATTGATAATACAGCCAAACATTTTCCCCTAGTCACTAAAGGGACTGAACATTTTACCCCCTTTCTTAAAATGCCCTGTTGGTGTTGCAAAGTCTGTTAAACTAGCAAAAACAGGTTATGTACTTATGTATAATAAATTATATCATTTGGTAACTTATTTAACCCTTTACCTAATTAATACACCCATGTAATTTGCAAATTAAGCAGTTGAAAATAATATATTTTCGGCAATTTCCAAAAAATATCAACAAAACTATATCATGTGGCCTCTCTTTGGAATAAGCTGGTTTATTTTGTCATTTATTGGAGTTTAAAATTTAACAAAACTTTCAACAACCCTTTTACACATGGGGGAAGCTGAACTACCTGGACAGAACCACCAAGCAATGCCAAATAACTGTCCAACTTACTAACCCCGTATAATATGGTTAGTGTCAGTTGAAGGCAAGTGTACTATCATCATCATGTCCTGGGCTTTATACTGAGCACCACCAAGCTATCACAGAGACAGTCAGGGAGACTGTTTACCTAACAAATCAGCAAGCCAGAAAATAAGCAGACTGTCATCTGCAAAATGAGGTCCCCCGAGGGTGAATTTAGTGATGCTACACAGCAGGGTAGCATCACAAAATTTACCCTCTGCGAATCTCAGTCTGAATCAGGGTCTCAAAACTAAACAGAAAGAGGTACCAAGAGGATAAATTGGCCCAGTGTATGGGATAGCATCATCAAATTCACTCTCTGGGGACCTCATTTTGCAAATGTCATACTGCTTATTTCAGGCCTGCAAATCAGCTGCATCTGCCCGCATAATTTGTGAAACTAAAAGATGGAAAAATACTATTTTTCAAACAAATCAATAAAACCATATCATGTGACCCCCTCATTGGAACGAGCTCATCGATGAGGGATCACATGATATGGTTTTGGTGAAATAAAATTGACAAAATTGGAAAAATGATATTTAAACTGATATATTTTGAGATTGTCTGCATTGAGTAAAGGGTTAAGTGTCTTGGCCAAGAACACAATGCAGATGACAAGGGTCTGGATTGAACTGTTAACCTTTCATTCTCTTTGTTTAACTATGTATGGTATTCCAACATTCAGGCATGAGGGGAGTGGGGGGGGGGGGGGGGGGGAGATTTATTAGTCCGTCTGGATTGAACTGTTAACCTTTCATTCTCTTTGTTTAACTATGTATGGTATTCCAACATTCAGGCATGAGGGGAGTGGGGGGGATGGAGAATTATTAGTCCCCGCCCGGCATCGCCGGAGGGGACTAGTCAGTCTGTCCGTTTGTCAGTCTGTCAGTCTGTCAGTCACACTTTAGTTTTCCGGAGTGTTTTTGGAAACGCTTCAACGGAATGATTTCATTTTTGGTAAACTACTATAGAACGGTGACTTACAGATCAAGTTTGAGTTTCATGCTGATTGCAGTATTCTTGTGTGAGTTATGGCCCTTGGAAATATGGAAAAACATCAAAATATCAGTTTTCCGGAGTTTTTTGGGAAACGCTTCAACGGAATGATTTCATTTTTGGTAAACTACTATAGAACGATGACTTAAAGATCAAGTTTGAGTTTCATGCTGATTGCCTTATTCTTGTGTGAGTTATGGCCCTTGGAAATATGGAAAAAGTGCCAAAATATCAGTTTTCCGGACTTTTTCTGGAAACGCTTCAACGGAATGATTTCATTTTTGGTAACCTACTATAGAACGATGACTTACAGATCAAGTTTCATTTACGCCCTGTCCATTCATCCGTCAGTCTGTCAGTCAGTCTGTCGGTCATACTTTAGTTTTCCGGACTTTTTTTGGAAACGCTTCAACGGAATGATTTCATTTTTGGTAACCTACTATAGAACGATGACTTACAGATCAAGTTTCATTTGCACTCTGTCCATCCATCCGTCAGTCTGGCAGTCAGTCTGTCAGTCATACTTTAGTTTTCCGGACTTTTTTTGGAAATGCTTCAACCGAATGATTTCATTCTTGGTAACCTACTATAGAATAATGACTTGCAGTTCAAGTTTGAGTTTCATGCTGATTGCATTATTCTTGTGTGAGTTATGGCCCTTGGAAATATGGAAAAGTGCCAAAATATCAGTTTTCTGGACTTTTTTTTGGAAATGCTTCAACGGAATTCATACCAGTAATAAAACAGCAACTCTGAGGTCTTCCATCAATAATGAGAAGATCAAAAACACCTTACCACAAGCTAAGCTACATAAATCAACTGAAAAGATATGTTCTTGTAAACCTGAAAGAACTCAAACATCCACTGCAGAGAAGTCTTTTGTCAAACATAGTGAGCAGTGTCCAACAAACTTTCCTAATGGTAAGTTCTTAAATTCAGGGAGAAGGAAAACAGCTTGCCCAAGCTCAGACAGTTTATCATTAGACAGAACCTCTAAACATCTCTTGTCACAAAAAGAAATTGCTAGATAATTGACTGAATGTATCAGTAAGACATCACTGGAATGTTTCAATTATCAAGAAATTATTCATAATACTGGAAATTTGAGATTTGAAATTGATAACTCTGCAGAAGAAAATGTTCAAATTGAAGCCAGTATTGATCCTGCTCAAGGATTGTAATAGTAACTTGCAGGCTGGAGTGGGGTCAAAATCTTGTTGGATGGGGTATACAAAATGATGCAATTGCTTTTGAAGGGTACCTGGATCAGGTCTGTCCATTTGAGGTGAATGACTGGGTCGCATGGAGGTTACCTAAAATGAAAAGCATGATTGAAAAACGGGGAATGCCAAATTGATGCTAGGTCTCGCAAAAACTTTTGCAAAGTTGAATGATCTACATGTAGTACAAATGAATGGTAGAATGTTGTTGAGCATTGACCAGTCATCAGCTGCACAGTTGTTTGCATCTGTCTGAAGTATAACTGATCTGTTGGCCACTTATTGGACAACAGAGCAGCTACACTGCAGGCAGATGCAAACACCTATCCTGATGATTAGTTGATGCTCAACAGTCAACATCATTTCAAACTGTTGATCATCTCAAGATGTAATATAGGTACAAATGCAGCCTCATTATTGTTCCTAAGGATTCATCTCTATTCATTTTGGATATTGCCCACAGGAGCAAGAAACTGGCTATGATACACCAGTTCGTATATCAGCATAGTTGCAATACATATATATTTAGGCTACCTAATGGGCTACCTGGATCAAGGGGAATAAATGATAAGTTACCAAAGTTCAGACAAGGTGAACGATAAATAGATTACGCAAAATTTTGAAAACAGCAGGCCTGCTAGATGGATCTTTTGAAGGAGGAGGCAGGCACGTCCTTATTGTGCAAAATAAGATCAAACTTATTAGAATTGAGAGGGTCAATTAGCAAAGGCAAGGAAATGGAGTGCCAGATGTGTGTCATAGGAATAACAAAGACCTGGAACATTTCATTTTAGAATGCCCTTTATACCAGCTTAGCAGGATCAAATGCCTTGAATGTGATAAAAACATGAAAGATACATGTTAATGAATGGAAGGAGGGTGTGCAGGTAAGGGTCAGTTTCATAGAAGGGTATACTGAGAAAGCTCCAAATGGGGTGGGGTGGGGGGAGGGGGATATTATAAACCAGTTTGTGTCTGGGAGATTAAAAGGGACAGTTGGGGAGGAATGATCTGCGCGGAATGATTTGATGTAGGCCTTCTCACTAGGGGACTGTAGCAAAATACTGGATGGTCAAAGTAATATTAACCCTTTACCTAACATGAAGGGTAGATGATACTAGCAAACATAATTATATTTTTCTGCCAAAAACATAGCTTGGGTCACTCCCCCTCCCATACTCCCCATTGGAATGACCTCATTCCAACGAGAGGTCATAACCTATGTTTTTGAGGCAAAAAAATTAAAAAATCACGGTGATTTTAGTGAATAGCACTGGCCGTTTTTGTCATTACGTTGGGTAAAAAGTTAATAATAAATTGAATTAATTATTGGAATACAAACTGTGTCAGTTCTGGAAATAATCCACAACTGATCATTTAGGTTATTAATTCTGGCACATTTTATCCAATTTTCCTTCTGTAAATTGAATGAATTTTTCTTCCAATGATTTTTTATCTTAAAGAAATTTGTTACAGCAGCCATGACTAGACTTAATGAAAAATATCTTGAAAATACTGAGCACATTAAGACTTTAAGTTTGTTCAAAGCCTTACTCTCAATTGATTTTGGAAGACACCAGAGGGTTTTGGAATTTAAGGAAGATTCTAATGGAGAATTTACTATTCGTTTGCTCAAATGAATTCTCCCCTGCCCACTGGTGGCAGGGCTGATAGTGATCAAAAGCAAACATTCCTGAGCATCCAAATTTTGCAGAAAATTCCTTTTGCTTTTATCAGTTGAAGCATTTGAGTAGGTTTTTTTATGAGTCGTGTAACGTCACTATGCAAAAGCTATTTTTAATCAGTGTTTATGACAATCATTTGGAATTTTACAATAAATTATGAGTATAAAAATGAAGGATTTTAATATTTTTTTCATTCCCAAACACACTGATTTTTAACTCTTTTATCTGCTGAGTATTTTTAAGATATTTTCATAAGATCTAGTCAACGCTGCTGTAAGAAAAATCTTAAGTTTAATTCAAGAAATCTTTGGTGAAAAAATACATTCAATTTACAGGGTGGAAATTGGATTAAATATGCTCAAATTATACGTATTTCAGTGGCAAGAGAAATCCTGTCTTGAGCAAGGATCATTGAGCGCATCTTAAAAAAAATTCTGTAAATTGCCCATTACAGCCAGTAGATGACCTGGTACATTTCTGAACCTCATTTTCTATTTCCGCCAACAAAGTCGGTAGGGGGATATAGAAATGGTGTTCATCCGGCAGTTCCTCTGTCCATCACAAACTTTGTCCACTTAACTCCTCCAGCAGTTTTCAGTGGATTTTTACAAAATTTGGTCTGAAGTATCAGAATCAAGTGTAGATGCACATGTGATCAGGAATTTTCAATGCTACAAATTTTGCGTGGCTACTGCCCTTGGAAATAGCAAAATTTCCATCACAAAGGCTTTTCTGCTTAATTCCTCCTACATTTTTTATCAGTTTTTTTGCTTAACTTGTCAAAGTCAAGATAAGCTATTGCCATCACACATGCGGAAGTCTGTCAGTCTGTGAGTCTGTTCACATTTTCCTTTAGTACGGGCTACACCCCACAGTTCTTGTCTGATCGTCACGAAAATTTCATATGCAGGTTTGGGGTCATGTCTAGATGAGAACATCCCCTTTTGGTCGCGATTGGTCAACCTGTATGGCTGCCCGAGCCCAAAACCCGAAAACCATTACAGGTCTGAAGGGATTTTATTGTAACTTGGTAGGATGCCTCTGTATAATGCCTAGATGAGAACGTCCCCTTTTGGGCATGATCTGTCAACCCTGATGGCTGCCCAAGCCCGAAACCCCAAAACTTTTAGCCCAGCCTGCAGGTCATGTTTAATATGGAGGGATTTCATTGAAACTTGGTAGGATGACTCCGTATGATGTCTAGATGAGAATTTCCCCATTTGGGCGTGATCTGCCAACCGTGATGACTGACTGAGCCCAAACCCGAAAACCTTTAGCACAGTCTACAAGTCATATTTATTGAGGAATTTCATTGTAACTTGGTGGGTTGACTTCATATAATGTCTAGGTGAGAAAGTCCCCTTTTGGACGTGATTGGGCTACAGGGGCTCGAAGTCTGAAAACCTTTAGCACAGTCTACAGGTCATATTATGAAGGGATTTTATTGTAACTTGGTAGGATGACTCCAAATAATGTCTAGATGAGAACGTTCCATTTTGATTGCGATCATTCAGCCTTGATGGGTGCCCAAGCCAAAAAACCTTTAGCATAGGCAAAAGGTCACATTTATGGAAGGATTTCATTGTAACATATTAGGTTGAGTCCATATAATGCCTAGATGATGACATCCCATTTTGGTTGTGATCGGTCAACTGTGATGGCTACAGGAGACGAAGCCCGAAAACCTTGAGCACAGTCTACAGGTCATATTTATGAAGGGATTTCATTGTAACTTCGTAGGATCACTCCAGATGAGATTGTCCCCTTTGGTTGTGATCATTCACCCATGATGGCTGCCCGGGCCCGAAGCCCAGAAACCTTTAGCACAGTCTACAGATCATATTTATGAAGGGATTTCATTGTAACTTGGTAGATTGACTTCATATAATGTCTAGATGAGAACGTCCCCTTTTGGACACGATTGGGCAACTGTGATGGCTACAGGGTCCCAAAGCCTGAAAACCTTTAGAACAGTCTACAGGTCATAATTATGAAGGGATTTCATTGTCACTTGGTAGGATGACTCCAAATAATGTCTAGATGAGAACATCCCCTATTGGTCGCGATCATTCAGCCTTTATGGCTGCCCGAGCCCAAAGACCTTTAGCATAGTCTATAGGTCATATTTATGGAAGGATTTCATTGTAACTTGTTAGGTTGACTCCATATAATGCCTAGATGATGACATCCCCTTTTGGTCTTGATTGGTCAACTTTGATGGCTACAGGTGCCCGAAGCCAAAAAACCTTGAGCACAGTCTACAGGTCATATTTGTGAAGGGATTTCATTGTACCTTCGTAGGATCACTCCAGATGATGCCCAGATGAGAATGTCCCCTTTTGGTTGCAATCATTCAACCATGATGGCTTCCCGAGCCCGAAGTCTGAATACCTGTAGCACAATCTACAGGTCATATTTATGAAGGGATTTCATTGTAACTTGGTAGTTTTGACTTCATATAATCTCTAGATGAGAACGTCCCCTTTTGGACACGATTAGGCAACTGTGACAGCTGCAGGGGCCTGAAGCCCAAAAACCTTTAGAACAGTCTACAGGTCATAAAATTATGAAGGGATTTGATTGTAGCTTGTTAGAATGACTCCAAATAATGTCTAGACGAGAACGTCCCTTTTTGGTCGCGATCAACCAGCCTTGATGGCTGCCCGAGCCGAAAAAACCTTTAGCATAGTCAAAAGGTCGTATTTATGGAAGGATTTCATTGTAACTTGTTAGGTTGACTCCATATAATGCCTAGATGATTGACATCCCCTTTTGGTCGTGATTGGTCAACTGTGATGGCTACAGGTGCCTGAAGCCCAAAAATCTTGAGCACAGTCTGAGTCTACAGGTCATATTTATGAAGGGATTTCATTGTAACTTCGTAGGATCACGCCAGATGATGCCCAGATGAGAATGTCCTCTTTTGGTTGCGATCATTCAACCATGATGGCTGCCCGAGTCCAAAGCCTGAAAACCTTTAGCACAGTCTTCAGTTTATATTTATGAAGGGATTTCATTGTAACTTGGTAGGTTGACTTCATATAATGTCTAGATGAGAACAGCCCCATTTGGACACCATTAGGCAACTGTGACCGCTACAGGGGCCTGAAGCCCGAAATCCTTTAGCACAGTCTACAGGTGATATTTATGAAGGGATTTCATTGTACCTTGGTAGGAAGACTCCAAATAATGTCTAGATGAGAACGTCCCCTTTTGGTCGTGATCATTCAGCCTTGATGGCTGCCCGAGCCCAAAACACCAAAACCTTTAGCATAGTCTATAGGTCATATTTATGGAAGGATTTCATTGTAACCTGTTAGTTTGACTCCATATAATGCCTAGATGATGACATCCCCTTTTGGTCGTGATTGGTCAACTGTGACGGCTTCAGGGGCCTGAAGCCCGAAAACCTTGAGCACAGTCTACAGGTCATATTTATGAAGGGATTTCATTGTAACTTCGTAGGATCACTCCAGATGATGCCCAGATGAGAATGTCCCCTTTTGGTTTCGATCATTCAACCATGATGGCTGCCTGAGCCCAAAGCCCAAAAACCTTTAGCACAGTCTACAGGTCACATTTATGAAGGGATTTCATTGTAACTTGGTAGGTTGACTTCATATAATGTCTAAATGAGAACGTCCCCTTTGGACGCAATTGGGAAACTGACGGCTACAGGGGCCCGAAGCCCGAAAACCTTTAACACAGTCTAGAGGCCATATTTATGAAGGGATTTCAATGTAACTTGATAGGATGGCTCGTTTTGGAATAATTTCACTGTAACTTTGTAACTTTCGTTGATAATATGTTAACTGTGAGGGCCACATACATTAACTGTGAGGTCATATTAACCACCCCTCAGCTCTTTAGTACAGTGTGCACCTCATATTATTCTTATCAAAAACATAGCATACAGGGAACAGAAATGAACATATTCCCAATTATCACAATTCTTGTCTTATTTCATAATCCTTTCATAAACATTGGACATTATCCTTTTCATCAAACACAACACACAAGTTAAGCTACAGTGTCATTGACACTTTCATCACTAAACTTGGGCTGAAGTACCTGTATCGAGTATAGGTGTGCCTGTGGTCAGGAATTTTCAATGTCACAAATTTTGCATGGTTACTGCCCTTGGATATAGCAAAATTTCCATCACAAAGTCTTGTCCGTTTAACTCTTCCTACATTTTTTATCAGATTGTTGTGAAACTTGGTCTGAAGTATCAGTATCAAGTGTAGATGTGCAAGTGGTCAGGAATTTTTGTTGTGACAAATTTTGCTTTTTTGCAGCCCTTGGTAATGGCAAAATTTCCATCACAAAATCGTGTCCGCTTAACTCCTCCTACATTTTTTATTGGATTTTTAGGAAACTTGGTCTGAAGTATCAGTATCAAGTATAGATGTGTATGTGGTTAGGAATTTTTGATGCGATGAATTTTGCATAGTTATGGCCCTTGGAAATCTTGTCCACTTAACTGCTCCTACATTTTTTATTGGATTTTTACAAAACTTGGTCTAAAGTATCAGGAACAAGCGTAGATGTGAATGTGGTCAGGAATTTTTGATACAACAAATTTTGCATGGTTACAGGCCTTGGTAATAGCAAAATTTCTGTCACAAATGCTTGTCCACTTAACTCCTCCTGCATTTTTCATTGAATTTTTATGAAACTTGGTGTACAGTATCAGTATGATGTGTACATTTGCATATGGAAAGGACGTTTCAATTCAAATAACTTTTCAAGAGTTATACATGTAGCCCTTGTCGACATTGAATTTACCAAAATTACAGGTTTTTGGGAGATATTTTCAGTTGCTATCCATATGGTTCCTTCAGTTGCAGTGAACCAAATGAGGTGTTTAACCTTGTCCAATGAAGTCCATTCATCATCTCAGTCTTTGTTCTTCCATCTTTTCATCTGTTTTGATCACCTCAAATGCTTATTCCTATCATAACATAAATATACTACTCAAAGTTTGCTAAGCACCAAGTCCATCCAACTACCTGTTTTATGTTTTAGTTGAAATATTGTAATGAAAAGTGTATATATTTTTTATTTAATTATATCTTTAATGATTTATGTACAGAAATTAAGATTTTATTTGTGTTTGACATTATTTTTTAGCTTTTGAATATGATAACCATGGAAAATGGATATTGTTAGTAAAAGAGGAAATTTTTCTATTTGCCAAAAAGTTGACGGAGCGAAGTGGTATGGGCTCAGTATCGAGTATGAGACCCATTATTGTTAATTACAGCGTGACAACGCCTTTTCATGCTCCCAGTCAGGTTCCTGGGGGTCCTTTGTGGGATGTTGTTCTATTCTTGGACCAGCATGGCACCAAGCTCCTGGACACTTCTTGGCTGGACTGGACGGGCTGAAATTGCAAGTTGCAACTCATTCCAGACATGTTTGATTGGATTGTGGTCAGGGATCTTGCTGGCCAGTCCATATGCTCAATCCCTACCATCCCTCGGTACTTCCCGATAGCATGGGCAACATGAGGACAGGCATTATCATCCATCAGAATGTCCCCATGGGAACCCCGGGAAGTAAGCAGCACTTGTTTACTGCGGTAAACCAGTTCCGCTTTACTAGTAAAATAGGACCCAGTCACCAATGCTTGGGGTGAAAGTCCTCTAAAATGGGCAACATGTTGATCAACGATTGACTATCCTTGACTTCATCGCCATGTTGTGTCACGATTAGCCATTGTGCATAAATATGTGACGTTAACCACCAACAAACAAACAAACAATCCATCAGAATGAATCTTTCACCCACTGCACCTGTATACAATCTGACGTGGACATCCAGGATCTCATCAAAATACCGTTGTGCACTCAATGTACCACGTTCAAGGACACAGAGCTCTGTAGGTCCATCTCAGCTGATGCCGCCCAGACCATGATTGACCCTCCACCATAGCAGCCATGCTCAGCAATGTTGGCTGCATGGAATCTCTCTCCTGGTCTTCTCCATACTCCAGAACGCCTATCTGTGTGATGTAGGCAGTACCTTGACTCATCTGTAAAAAGGACAGGCCGCCAATCTTCTCTGGTCCATCCAACGTGGTCCATGGCCCATTCATATCGTGCCTGGCGGTGGTTCTGGGACAGTGGAATGCGAATACATGGTTTTCTCGATCAGAGACCACCTCTGTGCAACCTTGCCCGGATAGTCTGCGTCGAAACATTTACCCCGGATGCATTCTGAGTATCACTGTGAAGCTGGGTTGCTGTGGCAAAGCGGTTCCTACGGGCCTGAATGATCAAAAACCAGTCTTCACTTGCAGATGCTGCCCTTCTCTGCCACCACCATGCCATCTTACTGGTGTGCCATACTGCTGAAATCTTGCCCAGGCTCTGGTGTTCATCGTTTGGTGCACACCAAGGGCTTCACCAGCCTGACAATGGGTAGCCCCTTGCTCCACCATCCCTACAGCCCGCCACATTTCTGCTTTAGACAAATGTCTTCTTACATTTTGCATTTGTCATATTCAATCCTTAAATCACAAGTGTTTGTGTTGAAATGAAGATTGAATACCCTACACATGTTATGTACATGTAGACAGTCCATGAAAACATCATGAAAATCAAGGGGTACATGCTTTCCATGACTGTCACGAAAAGTCTGTCTTTCAAGAGAGCTAATGTAAAACTGGAGACCATCTCAATACATTTCTCAGTCATATCCACCAAAAATATCACAAATATGTTACAAGCAAATTTCACAATGATGTGTCAAATATTTGGTGCTTAGCAAACTTTGAGAAGCATATGATGTCATTGGACTGTCTTGTTCATTTTAGTTGTTAACTGGTTGAGGGTAAGATTATTTTTAGTGGTCTGAATTTGTTATTCAAAATCTGTTTTATTACAAATTATTGGAGAGTGCCCATATGCACTCTCCAATAATTTGTACTTGCACTAATTTATATAAACAAAATATTATTTGCATTTGACTGAATATGAAACATAAGCAAGGAAAACATAGCCTTTTGCCCTGGTATCCTCATTTTTGGAAAGCCCTGATAGTGGCTTCTAGCACTGAACCAGTTAATGAAGTTGGTAGAGTAAAAAATTCAGAAAGTAGATAACGCTTATATTTCAGGCATTGAATGACATAAGAACTTGTTTTATTATATTGGTATAGATAGTTTGTGATACATGTAATTTTATCATATGACTCGTCTGTTTTGTTCACTTTAAAACATTTGATATTTTGTTTTCATATTAATCAGTGATAAATAAAGCCTTCCATCAATTTCATTGGTTAATTTCAAAACTAGACAATTTGATTGGCTAAACAAAATACAACTGGGTCACATTTGCATAATTTCAGTAGGGTGAATTTACGTTATCTCTCCTATTTAGGGTGGGTTATATTGTATTAATCTTTTACTTACATGTTCAAGAAAAACTCCATTCATTTTTGCTCACCTGAGCGAAGCTCAAGGGGAGCTTTACTAATCACTTTCTGTCTGTCGTCCATCTGGCATTAACTTTACATTATCGACTTCTCCTCACAAACTACGCAACTGGGGGCGCGGTGGCTCAGTAGGTAGAGGTGCAGGCTGCAAGCTGAGAGCTCCTCGGTTCGAATCCCACCTGCAGCAACTGCGTTGTGTCCTTGGGCAAGACACTTCACCCCCCATTGCCCACGTGGGGGCACGGTGACGCTGTGTACTAAGGCGTACTGAACGTCGATGGTGCATTTGTCTTCAACCAATGCTAACCCTGCTTGTGTAGAGTTGGTATGTTGGGGAGCTGACAGTTGCTCGCCGTTGCTCGGTGGTTCTCTCTGGGTACTCCCGCTTCCTCCACCCGTAAAACTGTCATGGTCATGATTAGCCATTGTGCAGAAATATGTGACCTTAACCACAAATGAATAAATAAATAACTACTCAACCAAATTGAACCCAATCTGGTGTGTATGTTCCCTATCACATGTCAATTCAGATTTGTTCAAATGAAGTTGCCCCTCCTCCTGGGTGATGCCACGCCCCCAAGGTGTACCAAAATCTTTGAAAATCTTCTTCTCATGAACCAACGTAGCAGAGACTTGATATTAGGTGTGCAGCTTCCTTTTGGGGTGTAGACACTCAGATTTGTTCAAGAGAAGTTCTAGGGGCTACATGTATATTTGCCATCGTTATGGGAGGGGCAAGAATTTTTGCCACACCCAAATTTTCTATTTTCCAAACCGAGAGGCTGATTTGAACCAAATTTGATGTGAGATTTTATTGGGACGTAAGTAGTTGATTTAGGCCAAAAAAAATTTCTTGTCACCCCTTGGGAACCGCAGGAGCTAACAATAGAAAAAATTTAAAACGCTCATATTTCCAAAACTGCACAGCACTGAGAATTTTTATTTAGTGTGAAGCTTCCTTAGGACCAACAGAATGGAATGGTAAAAAAATTGTTAGCAGTTTTATCATGGGGTACTTTTTGGGGACTTTGAAAAAGTGCTGAGTCAGCATTTTTTAACAATGTGGGTAATGGGAAAACATTCAAGACTACTTTTCTCTCAAACCACTGCTCCAAAAGCTTTCAAACTTCACATATAACATCTTTGGAAGATTGTTTCACATGTTTAATGAAATCAGTTTCCTGGGTTCATATTTGGGCTCTCTATGGGAGCCCAAATGTTTAAATTAGTGCAGTATGAGGATTATTCTTTAAAAATCTTCTTCAGATCTACCAAAGAATCTTTTGATATTTGGTAGGCAGCATCAGGGTATTTTTTGTTTTTAAAAATTTGGTTAGCAGTTTCCATCTTGGTTTCAAAACGTGTTGATAAATAGTGAATATAAGGCCAATATGAAACAAAAAATGGTTAGCATTTGGCCATTTTTGACTAGCATTTTGCGATGCGAATCCAGTCATTAAATACCCTGAGCATCCTTGGGTGGTGGGGGGGGGGGGGGGGGCAGATTCAAGTTTGTTCAAGCCAAGTCCCTGGGTTCATATTTAGGTTGAAAATTTGGGGTCCAGCTGCGGACAAAAGACAAAAATTGTTTGTTTTTTTACACTGAAAATTTGGGTTCCGGGTGGGACTGAAAATTTTGGACCAAAATCCGGAAATCTGTTGTTTATGCGTTTATCTCAGTTTTGGGATGTAACAGTGCAGGAACTGAAAATAGAACGAAAATCCTGTGTATTGTGTGGGCACAATCGCTTCATCTGGTTGGTATATGCTTTTCTTAGGAGGGGCGTCTGCAGTTTATTCAAGTCAAGTCCCTGGTTTGATATTTAGACTACCATGTCAGCTGAGCGACCTCAGGCCCCATGGGGCCTCTTGTTTTTTTATATTTTCACTTTTTGCTTCCAAAACATAGGTTATGACCCCTCATTGGAACTAGCGTGTCACGCTTGTTCCAATGAGGGGTCATAACCTATGTTTTGGAAGCAAAAAATGAAAATTTTTAGTTAAACGAGGATGTTTTTAGCTCACCTGACTGAAAGTCAGGGTGAGCTATTCTGATCACTTTTCGTCCGTTGTCCGGCATGAAGGTGGTGTTTGGGCCTTTTTCTCCCAAACCACTGGCCGCATATTAATGAAATTTCATGTGAGTAGGGGCTATATAAGGGCATTTTGATTTTTTGTCAAATTAGGTTTCAGCTCATTTTGAGCAGAGGGATGGGGCAAAAATGCTCCAATTCTTAAAAAATCTTCTTCTCAAGAACCAGCAATAGCAGAGACTTGATATTTGGTATGCAGCTTCCTTTTGAGGTGTAGACTCAAGTTTGTTCAAGAGAAGTTGGAGGGGCTATATTTGACGATGTTAAAGGAGGGGCAAAAATTTTTGCCCCGCCCCAAATTTCTATTTTCCAAACCGCGAGGCCGATTTGAACCAAATTTTACGTGAGTGCTTCTTGGGTCATAAGTACCTAATTTATGCCGAAATTTTTTTCCCCATAGCCCCGTGGGAACCACAGGAGCTAAAAATAGAAAAAAATTCAAACTCCCATATCTCCAAAACTACGCGGCACTGAGAATTCTTATTTGTTGTGAAGCTTCCTTAGGACGAACAGAATGGAATGGTAAAAAAAAATTGCCATCGGTTTTATGATGGGGTACTTTTTGGGAACTTTGAAAAAGTGCTGAGTCAGCATTTTTTAACACTGTGGGTAATGGGAAAAAGATAAGACGACTTTACTCCAAAAGCACTGCTCCAAAAGCTTTAAAATTTCACATATAACATCTTTGGAAGATTGTTTCACATGTTTATTGAAATGAATTGCCTGGGTGGATATTTGGGCTCTCTATGGGAGCCCAAATGTTTAAATTAGTGCAGTATGAGGAGTATTTTTGAAAAATCATCTTCTTCAGATCTAGCAATAAGAATGTTTTGATATTTGGTATGCAGCATCCTTAGGGGGTGAGATTCAAGTTTGTTGAAGCCAAGTCCCTGGGTTCATATTTAGGCCGAAAATTTGGGGTCCCGTTGCGAACTTCGAAATTTTGGACCAAAATCCGAAAAAAATTTTTTGTTTTTTCTGCGTTTCGGTCAATTTTAAGACAAAAAAAAAAAAAAAAATTTTCCCCTGAAAATTTTGGGTCCGGGTGGGACTTGGAAAATTTTGGACCAAAAATTTTTTTTTTTGTTTTTTCTGCGTTTCGGTCAATTTTAAGACAAAAAAAAAAAAAAATTTGGGGTCCAGGTGGGGCTTAGAAAATTTTGGACCAAAATCCGGAAATTTTTTGTTTGTTTGTTTTTTATGCGTTTCTGTCAATTTTAAGACAAACAATTTTTTTTTTTTTACACTGAAAATTTGGGGTCCGGGTGGGACTTCGAAAATTTTGGACCAAAATCCGTAATTTTCTGTTTTGGTTTTTTATGCGTTTCTGTCAATTTTAAGACAAAAAAAATTTTTTTTTTTTTACACTGAAAATTTGGTGTCCGGGTGGGACTTAGAAAAATTTTGGACCAAAATCCTGAATTTTTTTTTTTTTTGTTTCTGTGTTTCGGTCAATTTCAAGACAAAAAAAAATTTTTTTTTCCCCTGAAAATTTGGGCTCCAGGTGGGACTTAGAAAATTTTGGACCAAAATCCCCCAATTTTTTTTTTTTTGTTTTTTCTGCATTTCGGTCAATTTTAAGACAAAAAAAAAAAAAAAATTTCCACTGAAAATTTGGGGTCCGGGTGGGACTTAGAAAATTTTGGACCAAAATCCGAAAAAAATTTTTTTTGTTTTTTTATGCATTTCGGTCAATTTTAAGACAAAAAAAAAATATTTTTTTTTACCCTGAAAATTTGGGGTCCGGGTAGGACTTAGAAAAATTTTGGACCAAAATCCTGAATTTTTTTTTTTGTTTTTTCTGTGTTTCGGTCAATTTCAAGACAAAAAAAAATTTTTTTTTTTCCCCTGAAAATTTGGGGTCCAGGTGGGACCAAAATCCCCAAATTTTTTTTTGTTTTGTTTTTTCTGCGTTTCGGTCAATTTTAAGACCCAAAAAAATTTTTTTTTTTCCCCTGAAAATTTGGGGTCCGGGTAGAAAATTTTGGACCAAAATCCGGAAATTTTTGTGTTTTTTTTTGTTTTTTATGCGTTTCTATCCGGGAGCGTGGTGGCTCAGTAGGTAGAGATGCAGGCTGCAAGCCGAGAGGTCCTCGGTTCGAATCCCACCTGCGGCAACCGCGTTGTGTCCTTGGGCAAGGCACTTCATCTCCATTGCCCGCGTGGGGGCACGATGACGCCGTGTACTAAGGCGTACTGCACGTCGATGGTGCGCATGTCTTCAACCAATCTAACCCTGCCTGTGCTACAGTGCGGAGTTACAATGTTGGGGAGCTGGCAGCTGCTCGTCGTTGCTCGGTGGTTCTCTCCGGGTACTCCGGCTTCCTCCACCCGTAAAACTGTCACGGTCATGATTGCGCATAAATATGTGACCTTAAACACCAATAAATAAATAATAATATGCGTTTCTGTCAATTTTAAGACAAAAAAATTTTTTTTTTTTTTTAAACCGAAAATTTGGGGTCCGGGTGGGACTTCGAAAATTTTGGACCAAAATCCGTAATTTTCTGTTTTTGTTTTTTATGCGTTTCTGTCAATTTTAATACAAAAAAAAATTTTTTTTTTTACACTGAATATTTGGGGTCCGGGTGGGACTTAGAAAATTTTGGACCAAAATCTGGAAATTAGTTTTATCATTTTTTATGCGTTTTAAGAAGAAAAAAATTTAGGCTGAGAGTATTTTGTTTGGGAAAAAAATCTGTTTTTTATGCGTTTATCTCAATTTTGGGACGTAAAAGTGCAGGAACTGAAAATAGAAGGAAAATCCTGTGTATTGTGTGGGCACAATCGCTTCATCTAGTTGGTATATGCTTTTCTTGGGAGGGGGCATATGCAGCTTGTTCAAGTCAAGTCCCTGGTTTGATATTTAGACTACCATCTCAGGTGAGCGCCCTCAGGCCCCCTGGGGCCTCTTGTTTCCAAGTGCCGTCTGCAACTCAAGTTTGGTGATGGGTTAAAAAGTCATACTAAGTGGCTAATTTGTGCGTGTGTGTGTCATATGATAAATAGAATATGAAATGAGTGGTTTTCTCATATAATATTTATGAAACTCTTCCGAATTATCCGTTTGGGCTTGCCAGAGGCTCGCTCAAATGGAAAATTCTTCATCTCGTTTCATAAATATTATATGAGAAAAACACTCATTCCATATCCTCTATTTATTACATATCACATGTAGTACATGGTTTTGCAGGAATGGGCATATGCAACACTTTGCATTGCTCTTGTTATTATTGGCATCATAAATCATAGTCATTTAGTCCTAAAAAAAGTTTAAAATCTGTTTGTCATGCTCTCTCGCATGGTTTTTTTGGCTGCCACATGCTCTCTTTTTATAACCAATTTAAACATAAAAAAATAAAAATAAAATGGTTAAAATCTGATAATTTTTTACCCAAATTAATAAAATTGATAAATTTGTCTCTTGAGTGCACGAGAGCTTTGCAATGCTTTAGCATTGCAAAACTTTTTTGCACTCAAGCGACGAAATACACCACAACCCTTGCAATTCTGTAAATTATGAGGCCTAAATCATAAAACAAACCAAGAACATTAACTTTTGATGGCAAAGAAATAAAAAAAATAAAATAAAAAAATGCCTGTCAACATGCAATTTTGCAAACAAATGTCCGGAGAAACAGATCTACTTTGTGGGGCTTTATCTAGGGTAATAAGGATTCATATTTACAGTACGTGGAGAGTGGATTGTAACTAAATCACCCGTGAAGTGGAGTTATCACCTAAGCTATAACTTTGGAATTTTGTACATATCGACAAAAAACACACGCAATGTTTCAGCCAATGGACCTCCGGGTTTAACCCGGAGGTCCATTGGCTGAAACTTTGCTGGTGCTGGTTATGCTTTGCAACAAATTTGCATTTATTGCTCAGGTGGAATCTCCACTCTGTGGGTGATTTAGTGATAATACACTCTCCACGTACTGTATGTGAAATGAAGTAACAGTGTCAATTTTGAAGACATCCACTTTGATGATGGGGAAAACGCATGGTTACAATCATCAGACTTCACAAATTATTTTGAGAATGGAACGATGTGTTGCATATCACATCCTGGTGGGTTTTTTTTTTTGGTCTGGGAGCATTTGTCACCCCAGTGCAGTAGAAAGTGCATTCTTTGAAATAAAAAAATCAGACAGGGGTGGTTTATCTCCATGAATTGTGACTCCATATGTGTGAATTCAAGAAGCATTTCAATAGATTCTGTGTTCATGTCTACCATTTTTGAACTTCAGAACTGAATCAGTGATTCATTGTAACTTTGTTGAAAAATGTTATCAGCATTTTCTGTGTTGTTGATGTAGAGGTCACTTGAGGAGGAGTGGCTTTTGTCATAACATCCAAGCTCCAAGCTGATGATCTCTTCTATTACAGTAGAACCCTGTTAACTGGTAGAGTGCTGGAAGCCCTATTTTGGGCTCTACTAAAAGTGACAGGCAATAACTGTCTGTAGCTACATTCTGCCTGAGGAAGCCTTCATTGTCCCTGATATGAATCAGATTTTTTATACAATACCTTGCTCTACGACATTTAATTGGATAGTGCCAATAAGGCACCATCCAATTAAATGTAATAGAGCAGTATATGATGAGCTTTGATTTGTTGTCAGAAAAAACTCAGCACTTTACCAGTTAATTGAATAAGCTCTTTGCCATTGCAAATTATTCAGTTAACATGAGTATTCAATTAACAGAGGTTTGGTCACTTTCCTGTCATCTAGACATAACCTGCGCATTTATTAGCTCACCGAAGGGAGCTTAACTTATCACTTGCCGTCCGTCGTCCATCGTGAACTTTACATTATCGACTTCTCCCAAACTACTGGACCAAATTGAACCAAATTTGGTGTGCATGTTCCTTATCATATGTCAATTCAAGCTAAATAAACTTTCTGCGTCTGATAGCACCCATAATTTTTTTTTAAATTAAAAAAAATCGTCTCCAGAACCATCATTTAGAATCTTTTGATATTTAGTATATAACATCTCTATTGGGGTCAGATTTAAGTTTGTTCAAATCGAGTCCCTGGGTTAATAATTGGGCTCCCTGTAGGAGCCCGAATTTTAACTTGGTGAAATATGAGGAAATTTCTTTAAAAATCTTCTTCAGATCCACCAGTCAGAATGCTTTCATATTTGGTATACAACATCTATAGGGGGGTCAGATTCAAGTTTGTACAAATCGGGTCCCTGAGTGAGTATTTGGGCTCTCTATTGGAGCCCAAAGTTTAACTTCGTGCAATTTGAGGAAATTTCTTTAAAAATCTTCTTCAGATCCACCAGTCAGAATGCTTTCATATTTGGTATACAACATCTATAGGGGGGTCAGATTCAAGTTTGTACAAATCGGGTCCCTGTATTTGGGCTCTCTATTGGAGCCCAAAGTTTAACTTCGTGCAATTTGAGGAAATTTCTTTAAAAATCTTCTTCAGATCCACCTGTCGGAATCCTTTCATATTTGGTATACAACATCTATAGGGGGGTCAGATTCAAGTTTGTACAAATCGGGTCCCTGAGTGAGTATTTGGGCTCTCTATTGGAGCCCAAAGTTTAACTTCGTACAATTTGAGGTAATTTCTTTAAAAATCTTCTTCTTCAGCTCCACCGGTCAGAATCCTTTCATGTTTGGTATACAACATCTATAGGGGGTTCAGAATCAAGTTTGTTCCAATCAAGTCCCCGGGTTTATATTTGGGCTCCCTATGAGAGCCTGAATTTTAACTTGGTGCAATTTGAGGAAATTTCTTTAAAAATCTTCTTCTTCAGATCCACCGGTCAGAATGCATTCATATTTGGCATACAACATCTTGAAGTGGGTCAGTTTCAGGTTTGTTCAAATTGCTTACCTGGGTAAATTTTGGGGCTCTCTATGGGAGCCCGAATATGAACTTAGTGCAATATAGGGAATTTTTTTAAAAATCCTCTTCTTTGGACCGTGTAGTCAGAATGTTTTCATATTTGGTATACAACATCTCTAGGAGGGTCCGATTCAAGTTTGTTCAAATCTGGTTGATATTTGGCTTCCCGTGGGAGCCTGAATTTTAACTTGGTGCAATATGAGGAAATTTCTTTTAAAAGTCTTCTTCTTCAGATCCAGCAATCAGAATCCTTTCATATTTGGTATACAACATCTCTACATGTAGGTCGGTCAGATTCAAGTATGTTCAAATCGCATCCCTGGGTTATATTTTGGCTTCCTATTTGAGCCTAAAGTTTAACTTAATGCAATGTGAGGACATTTCTTTAAAAACCTCCTTGTTCAGATCCACCAGTCAGAATTCTTTCATATTTGGTATATACATTTGTAACATCTCAAGAGGGATCAGATTCAAGTTTGTTCAATTTGAGTCCCTGGCTTATTATTTGGGCTCTCTTTGGGCAGGGTCGGGGGGGGGGGGGGGGGCAGGGGGAGCATGTTAGGTTCAGATCCATTTCCATAAAACTTGCTTTTGCATGGCTTCATTCCTTTGTAGTGTTGACGAACATGTCTAACTGAATGTGACCCCAAACACTTCTTTGAACCACTTTGGCCGGTGAGCGATTAAGGCCCCTTGTGGCCTCTTGTTCTTTTATGTCTTGTTTAACAGAGCTCAAAGAGCTCTGTCAAACAAACAAGATATACATGTAATGGATTAAATGCCTTTATTGGATGTACTGACGCCAAATATGTCCATAAACAAGTGGAATTTAGTGATTGTCACAGATTGTCAGGATAATTTCTCAACATGTTACAAGATTTTTTATTCAGTTAACAGGAGTTTGTTGCTCTATAACCTATGCAGTTAACAGGACAAATTTGTACTGAAAATATGGTAAATGGTTTTGTGTTTGGAAGTTTAGTTCAGTTATCAGGACTTTCCAGTTAAGAGATATCCATCCCTGTGGGAACGCCGGGAGGTGAAGCAGTGCCTGTTCATTGCAGTAAACAGGCTATGTTGTACTGGTAAAATAGGACCCAGTCACCAATGCTTGGGAGATGCAAACCCTCTCTAAAATGGGCAACATGGATTGTTAACGCTCATCCCTGGTCTTGAGTTGATACTCATGTTGTGGTCATGATTAGCCATTGTGCAACAGTATGTAACCTTAAACACCAATAAATAAATATAAATAAGAGATATCTAATTAAGTAGAATCCTCTGTTGTACATTCTTTATATCTGTACAGTTCAGTCACAATGGTGCTTACCGGTACATTTAAATTGTACCGATATTTCCATGGAAGAATATCTAAATAGTACCCCATGTTTCTATCAAAGAGTACAGTGATATTCCCTTTTAGGAGGGAGAAATTCAATGAGGCCTAGCAATAATTCCTATTTTAGGTTATGTGAGGGCTACGTCAAATTCAGAATCTACTAACAAACTTGAGGGTACCACAAAATAATCCAATAAAAACTAAATTCCTAATCCCTCATATTTTGCCAGTCAGACTTAATAATGTTTTGCAACTTACTCGACATGATGAATTGCACATTTCATCTACACATGAGAGTGCCAGGCTGTTTACTTCTGCCAACATAAATACATGTAACAACAACTACATGTAATAAATGATCTCACAAAAACAAGATCACATGATATTCATTGCTATTTATTTTGGTGGAAGTTCTATTAACCCTTTGATACTTTTGTATGTCCTATGACATACGAAATCAGACAATGCCTTGATACTTTGTGATCATTTGTTTTCTTATTTTTTGATTTTTTAACCTCAATTCCAATTCCTATTTTCTCCAGAATAGTGCTCAGTGACAGGCGTTGAGCCAAAATGTTATCACAGCTTAAAATAGTAATACAATCCTGCTGTCAAGACTTCTTAACTTGTTGAATGCTAGAAACCACCATCAAAAAATGAGGATACCAGAGCAAAGCCAACACTTTCCTTGCTTATATTTCATATTCAATCAAACTCAAATAATATTTTGTTTATATAAATTTGTTTCATTACAAATTATTGGAGAGTGCCTGTAGGCACTCTCCAATAATTTGTAATAAAACAAGTTTTGAATAACAAATTCAGTGCACCAAAAATAATCTAGCCCTCAACCAGTTAATCATTAATGTGAAAAATATCTTGTTTATATTTGTACTTTCTGATGTGAGTTGTAGAAAAAGGCATGTTAAGCCATACAATCTGTTTCTCAGGCCATTATTTGTAAAATTGCATGCATGCGAGCGGTTTTTAGCTTAACTTGACAAAGTCAAGATAAGCTATTGCCATCACGCGTGCGGAAGTCTGTTAGTCTGTGAGTTTATGAGTCTGTGAGTCTGTTCACATCTTCCTTCAGCACAGGCTACACCCCGTAGTTCTTGTCTGATCATCACAAAATTCCACATGCAGGTTTAGGATGATGTCTAGATGAGAACGTCCCCTTTGGGTCGCGATCGGTCAGCCAGTAAGGCTGCCCGAGCCCAAAACCCGAAAACCATTAGCACAGTCTACAGGTCGTATTTATGAAGGGATTTCATTGTAATTTGGTAGGATGCCTCTGTAAAATGTCTAGATGAGAACGTCCCCTTTTGGTCAGGATCTGTTAATATGGAAGGATTTCATTGTAAGTTGGTAGGATGACTCCGTATGATGTCTAGATGAGAACTTCCCCATTTGGCCGCGATCTGTCAATGACGACTGCCCAAGCCCAAAACCCGAAAACCTTTAGCAAAGTCTACAGGTCATATTTATGGAGGGATTTCATTGTAACTTGGTAGGTTGACTTCATATAATGTGTCTAAATGAGAACGTCCCCTTTTCGACACGATTGGTCAGCTGTGATGGCTACAGGGGCCCGAAGCCCAGTCAACAGGTCATATTTATGAAGGGATTTTATTGTAACTTCGTAGGATCGCTTCAGATAATGCCCAGATGAGAACGTCACCTTTTGGTTGTGATCATTCAACCATGATGGCTGCCCAAGCCCAAAACCCGAAAAACTTTAGTACAAACTGCAGGTCGTATTTGTGAAAGGATTTCATTTTTTTTAGCTCAACTTTGGCGAAGCCAAATTTGAGCTTTTGTCATGGCCCGTCGTCCGTCTGTCTGCCTGTCCATCTGTCCGTCTGTCCGTACGTCAACAATTGGATACGGCTCGGGCTAGAGGCCGTATTTATGAACTGATCTTTACGAAACTTCTTGGGTGCCTTTGTTATGACTGTGGGACGAGAATGAGTGTTTTTGGGTGCGGTCCGAAATTCAAGATGGCTGCCAGCCGCCATTTTGTACTGACGATGCAGAAATCTGTTTTTTGTACAGAACTTCCATATGAAAGCTCTGATTTGAATAATTTTTTGTATGAATGTTTAGTACCATGGGATACATCACATATAATACAGGTTTTTTTCTCGTGCGTAAATTGTGCAAATTAGACTAATTTTGATGTTTTTTGGGGTTACTTTCAGCACTGTAAGTGCAAATGCCAATACGGCTCGGGCTAGAGGCCGTTTTTATGAACCGATCTTTACGAAACTTTTTGGGTACCTTTGGTATCACCGTGGGACGAGAACGAGTGTTTTTGGGTCCGGTCCAAAATTCAAGATGGCCGATGGCAGCCATTTTGTACAAAATTAGGTGCAATCAGATTTTTGCACAGAACTTCCATATGAAAGCGTTGATTTGAATAATTTTTTGTGTGAATGTTTAGTACCATGGGATACATCACATATAATACAGGTTTTTTTCTCATGCAGAAATTATGCAAATTAGATGAACTTTGATTTTTTCAGTGCGACTTACACACAGTAAGTACACATGTCAATACGGCTCAGACTAGAGTCTGTATTTATGAACTGATCTTCACGAAATGTCTTGGGTACCTTTTTTATCACCTTGGGATGAGAACGAGTGTTTCTGGGTGCGGTCTAAAATTCAAGATGGCTGCCAGTGGCCATTTTGTACCGAAATTAGGTCTAATCAGTTTTTTGTACACAACTTCTATACAGCTCAGATTAGGGGCCATATTTATGAACCAATCTTTACGAAACTTCTTGGGTACCTTTGTTATCACCGTGGGATGAGAGCGAGTGTTTTGGGGTGTGGTCCGAAATTCAAGATGGCCACCACCAGCCATTTTGTACCAAAATTAGTGCAATCAGTCTTTTGTACAGAACTTCTGTATGAAAGTTCTGATTTGAATAAATTTTTGTATGAATGTTTAGTAACATGGAATACATCACATATTGTAAGGGGTTTTTTTTTCGTGCAGAAATTATGCAAATTAGATGAACTTTGATTTATTCAGTGCTACTTACACAATGTAAGCACACATGTCAATACGGCTCAGGGTAGAGGCTGTATTTATGAACCGATCTTCACAAAACTTCTTGGGTACCTTTGTTATCACCTTGGGATGAGAATGATTGTTTCTGGGTACGGTCCAAAATTCAAGATGGCTGCCAGTGGCCATTTTGTATCGATATTAGGTCCAAGCAGTTTTTTGTCACAAGTTCTATACAGCTCGTGTTTATGAACTGATCTTCACAAAACTTTTTGGGTACTTTTGTTTTCACCTTGGGACAGGAACGAGTGTGTTTTGGGGTGCCTTTGTTATCACTGTGCTATGAGAACAAATATTTTGGGGTTCAGTCAGACCCACTCTGCGACTCAAAGATTTTTTTCTAGTTTAGCATCTGACTGTCACCCACCTTTACAATACTTTACCTATACATTTGTTACAGGCAACGGTTAGTATTTATGTACAGACCGTTACAATACTTTATATGTACCTTTGTTATCAGGTCATTACCTAGATGTTTGCAATTGCTGTGTCACATACTATACATGTACATGTCTTTGTCTTGACAAGTTGAGCTACAGTGTCATTGACACTTTCATTTTATTTTATGTGCAGGTTTTGAGGTTTGTCTTTCTTTTCTTCAAAGTGGAGACTTACCTTGTAGCATATTGCCATGGTTCCTATTTTATGTTAGCATGCTTCTTAGGGGTTATTATTATATTATTTAACCCTTTAGCTGCTTATTTTCTTTAATTTTGGACTTTTGTGTGGAGGTTTTGAACCTTTTTTTTTTTACTCCAGCCACCCCTTTACATTGGCCACCTGTTGGTGAGCCACGGGGTACTGATACCTCCTCTAGTTTATTTCTGTAATTATTTCTTTGCCATCAAAAGTCCATGTTTTTGGTTTATGTTTTAGGCCTCATAATCTATGGAATATCATGGGTGGTGGTGTATTTTGTCCCTTCAGAGCAAGAAGGCTTTGCAATGGTAAAACATTGCAAAGCCTTCTTGCACTCAAGGGACAAATTTGTCAATTTTTTTAACTTGGGGAAAATATCAGACATAAATTATTTAATTTTTATTTTTTTAAAGTTTACATTGGTTATAAAAAAAGAGCATGCGGCAGACAAAAGACCCACGTGGGGGGGGGGGGGGGGGGGAGAAACATATTTTAAATTTTTTTAGGCCTTATAGGCCTCTATTATGATACCATAAATTGATGATGTCTTTGGTTTGTAATTATAAGCAATTAATATTTTCTAAAATTATTTTGCTTTAAAAAAGGCAGATCATTGGGTTGGCTGTTCGCTTATTTGCACTTATTGACCTTTGAATGTACCTGTCAACATGTTTACAGATATTGTTACACAGAATCTATTTTTAGCTCACTGATTGTTTATTTGTGTCACACTTGTTTACTTGAAATAAGACAGAAACATCTTGGAGTCTCTGTGGGAACCCCGGGAAGTGAAGCAGTTCCTGTTTACTGTGGTAAACAGGCTCTGTTTTACTAGTAAAATATGACCCAGTCACCAATGCTTGGGGTGAAAATCCTCTAAAATGGGCAACATGGGTATAAACGATTGGCTGGACTTTGCATTATCCCCATGTTGCGGTCATGTTTAGCCATTCTGCAGAAGTATGTAACCTTAAACACCAATAAATAAATCGATCATCTTGAAACTTAATGAGGTGATTTAATGCAACCAATCAGCAATTGATAGAATAAAGGAACATTTCTGAAATTTCTCATTCTGTAACTTTCTGTTTGAAGACTGTATGATAACCTTTGTTCACAAACTTTTGACACTCATTCATCTCACACAGCATTGAAAAGTGACTTGGTTATATATTCAGCATTCCTTGAACATTGGTGATTATTATTATAGGACCGTGCATTATTATTAGATGGAGGACGGGGGCACGGTGGCATTGTGGTAACCAGTTCTCATCAGATCACTGAAATTAAGCAACCTCAAGCCCAGTTAGTCCTTGGATGGGTGACCGTCTGAGCGATTGATTCAGACTCCTTGGGCAAGGCACTTAACCCTGATTGTCTCCAAGGTGGCATGATGACGCTGTGCACTAAGGCATACTGCACGTCGATGGTGTGCATGTCTTCAACCAATCTAACCCTGTCTGTGCTGTAGTGTGGAGTTACGATGTTGGGGAGCTGGCAGCTGCTCGTTGTAGCTCGGTGGTTCTCTCCGGCTTCCTCCGTCTATAAAACTGTCACCGACACAATATGACCTTGGCTGTTAAACTGTCGTTAAACCTTAATAAATAAATAAATTATTATTAAATGGAGGATTAGTTTAATATACTACAGAATATTATTTTGTGAACTGAGCATCATTTTCTGTTGGAAAAGTGTTTCCAAAATTGGAAGAGAATTTATCCATCTTCAGTAAACCACGATTTATTCTTGCAAAAAACCTGGATTCAGCCAGATAATTTTCAAAGTACCTCAGGAGCAAATACTTGTTGGATATTAATTACATTTGTAATTGTACTGGGTATTTTATTGGAGACTGCTGAATTTTTAGAGCACATTTCATTGCAGTTTATTGGATACTGTTCCTGCTGACACATTCTTGGACAATACAATACCAGCTGGAAAGTTTCTTCATCACTGGATTACTGGAATCTGTTGAAATGTATTTTGGACTGATAAGTATTTCATCAAATAATTGCATCAAATCTACATAAGGCACCTTATGAAAATCAGCGAGAATGTCTCTTTTTCAAATTTCCTGTGTGCTATAGAATTAAGAACACTGGTTTTGTTTACAATGCCAGAGTGAGGGTTCGATCCCACGCCAAAAGTGTTTCCTTTGGCACCAACCACCTAGCGAAACTATACTGAACCACACTCACTACCCACACCACCGACAGACCCCAATGTTGGTCTGTCATTGGCTGAGTGGTGTGCATGGTGCCGTATAGTTTTGCTGGGCAGCTGGTGCCGAAGGAAACTTTCTCGGCATAGATTTGAACCCTTGCTATTGCTATGATAAGTATTTCTGTTTTTAATTTTTCTGTGAACAAAATAGTATAAAAGATTTTGTATCATTTTCATTTCAGATTATTTTTTTTTATTAAATTTTAGAAAAATTAAAATTGAGTTATTGTTGCTGGATCTCAGATTTCTTTGTCACCTGTATTAATTTTATACACACTATAACACATAATAATCAGGCCTGCTGTTTTCAAAATTTTGCATAACCTATTTGTGGCAGAGACATGAATTATTACCATTTCCTGATTTTGTATCTATGCTACATCTGAAGATAAACAACAATTTAAAATGATGTTGAGCATCAACCAATGATCAGCATAGATGTTTGCATCAGCCTGAAGTATAGCTGCTCTGTTGGCCAATCATTGACCAACAGAGCATCTTCAGGCAGATGCAAACACCTGTGCAGCTGATGATTGGTTGATGCTCAATATCATTCCACCATTCATTTGTACTTTTATCATTCAACTTGGCAAAAATTTTGACAGTTCGACGTGATTCGTTTTTCGTGTTTTTCATTTAGGTATCCAGTGTATCCTCTATGCGACCCAAACTGCCTTTTGCCTCAAATAGACAGGCCTGAATAATCAAATGTGTTTTTGTAATGTTTTCAGGAAAGACGTATAGGATAGATCCATGGAGTGAAGAAGAAGCTTTGAACTTACTCACAGTGTATAAAGAAGAATATATAAAAATCCATGAAGACTATCAAACTTTAAAACTTTTCTGGGAAAATGTCCATAACAGACTGAGAAGTGAAAAGTTTTCTCATTCACTCATTGAATGTAAGAGGAAGGTAAAGGCCTTGCGAGTAACCTATCTGAGAAAACTGAGACAAGAAGGAATGGGATCTGAGGAACTGGAGAAATGGCCATACTCTGATGTCTTTTTGGATTTGCAGAAGTTGCGAAAAAAGTATTCCATAAAAGATCCTTTTTGTACCTCTTTGAGTGATCAGGAAAGTAAGTTTTGTTTATTAACCCTAAAAGAACTGAACAATATTTCAGAATTTCTACCATGCTGTTGGTCTAGTGGTATTGCTGTGATTTCTAGACCAGACTTGGCTGTCTATAAGTTTTAATCATTAACCCTCTACTTAATGAACTGGCTGCATCCACCCACATAATTTTAGAAATTGAGCACTTGAAAAATACATTATTTGTCAACAAATTTTAAAAAAACCCAATCATGTGCCCCCCCCCCCCCCCCCCCCCTCCCAATTAAAACAAGCTCATTCCAATGAGGGGATCACATGATATGGTTTTGTGGTATTTTTCTAATAATTTAGAAATTTTTGGGTGAAGGGTTAACTATTGAGAGATTGGAATGTTGTCCTGATTTCCTCCTCACTAATACCTGTTAGTCTCATGGCATAGGGCTGATTCCTAGACATTATTGGCTTTCTATCGGCATTGTTGGGGCCTAGTCTGATAGACCTTGGGATCAACACTGAGATAAGCCGTGAAAATGTTTTTTACCACTAAAAAAACATTTTACCACTAAGGTTAATGAAAATAGACCTCTAACAACACTAAAGTAGGTTTTGAATTCCATTCTAGGGGCCTAATTGTAAGTCCTGAAATTATTTAAAAATGCAAGGCCTACTTCCATATAGACATGTTAAGTTGCAGGACAGACTCAATAATTGTCTTTCATGTATTCGTATTTGATACTTTCAGTACTTGACATCATTTTTAGAAGCTCTCTTTTAGAGATTTACTATCTCTAGACAATGTGCCTCATACAAAATTCACAGCCAACCCTTCAAGGTCACAGATAGAGGCCAACAGATGTAATCAACATGCACATCAACTTTTTTGTGTTCAGGACATTACATTCTTAGTTGAAGGATATGTGTTTCATGGCTAAGCGGTGTGTCCCACACAAAATTCACCACCATCCCTCAAGCTCACAGGTGTAGGTCCATACATGGAATCAGAATGCACATCCATATATCCAGGGTCTCCCACCAAGTGAGTTTTAACAGGCATATGATGACCTGGTTGGTGGTGCTCTTGTTGTGAATAGCACTATTGAATACTGTCGGTTTGTTAGGTACAAAAGGTTAACAGAAATATTTAGCTAACCAGCATTGGGAGATAATGCAGTTTAAGTTTGAAAATGGACATGGTTCATTTATTTTCACCAGAGTTATTGGTCCTTTTTTGAATTAGGAAACATGTTTTTTCCGAATTTTAACTTGAGTTTGGGTGAATTGATTGCAACCAAATTTGATACACATCTACTGGGGAGGAAATACATCACCTTCAGATGGCTGAATGGCAAAGGTGGGTATTTATCATGAGCCCCTGCTCACTTTGTTTATCAGTAGTGATTTTTAGCTAAACTTGACAAAGTCAAGATAAGCTATTACCATCACGCGTGTGGAAGTCTGTTAGTCTGTGCACATTTTCCTTTAGCACGGGCTACACCCCGCAGTTCTTGTCTGATCGTCACGAAATGTCATATGCATGTTTGGGGTCATGTCTAGATGAGAACATCGCCTTTTGGCCGCGAGCGGTCAACCGGTATGGCTGCCCGAGCCCAAAACCTGAAAACCATTAGCACAGTCTACAGGTCGTATTTATGAAGGGATTTCATTGTAACTTGGTAGGATGCCTCTGTATAATGCCTAGATGAGAACGTCCCCTTTTGGGCATGATCTGTCAACCGTGATGGCTGCCCAAGCCCGAAACCCAAAAACTTTTAGCACAGTCTGCTGGTCATGTTTAATATGGAGGGATTTCATTGTAACTTGGTAGGATGACTCCTTATGATGTCTAGATGAGATTTTCCCCATTTGGGCATGATCTGCCAACCGCGACGACTGCCCGAGCCCAAAACCCAAAAACCTTTAGCACAGTCCACAGGTCATATTTATTGAGGAATTTCATTGTAACTTGGTGTGTTGACTTCATATAATGTCTAGAAGAAAGTCCCCTTTTGGACGTGATTGGGCAACTGTGACGGCTACAGGGGCCTGAAGCCCGAAAACCTTTAGCACAGTCTACAGGTCATATTTATGAAGGGATTTCATTGTAACTTGGTAGGATGACTCCAAATAATGTCTAGATGAGAATGTCCCATTTTGATCGCGATCATTCAGCCTTGATGGGTGCCTGAGCCCAAAAACATTTAGCATAGGCAAAAGGTCATATTTATGGAAGGATTTCATTGTAACCTGTTAGGTTGACTCCATATAATGCCTAGATGATGACATCCCCTTTTGGTCATGATTGGTCAACTGTGATGGCTACAGGTGCCTGAAGTCCAAAAACCTTGAACACAGTCTACAGGTCATATTTATGAAGAGATTTCATTGTACCTTCGTAGGATCACTCCAGATGATGCCCAGATGAGATTGTCCCCTTTGGTTGCTATCATTCAACCATGATGGCTGTTTGAGCTAAAGCCCGAAAACCTTTAGCACAGTCTACAGGTCATATTTATGATGGGATTTCATTGTAACTTGGTAGGTTGACTTCATATAATGTCTAGATGAGAACGTCCCCTTTTGGACACGATTGGGCAACTGTGATGGCTACAGGGGCTCGAAGCCCGAAAACTTTTAGAACAGTCTACAGGTGATATTTATAAAAGGATTTCATTGTACCTTGGTAGGATGACTCCAAATAATGTCTAGATGAGAACATCCCCTTTTGGTCGCGATCATTCAGCCTTTATGGCTGGCCAAGCCCAAAGACCTTTAGCATAGTCTATAGGTCATATTTATGGAAGGATTTCATTGTACCTTGTTGGGTTGACACTATATATAATACCCAGATGATGACATCCCCATTTGGTCGTGATTGGTCAACTGTGATGGCTACAGGTGCCTGGAGCCCAAAAATCTTGAGCACAGTCTACAGGTCATATTTATGAAGGGATTTCATTGTAACTTCGTAGGATCACTCCAGATGATGCCCAGATGAGAATGTCCCCTTTTGGTTGCGATCATTCAACCATTGTGGCTGCCGAAGCCCGAATACCTTTAAGCACAGTCTATAGGTCATATTTATGAAGGGATTTCATTGTAACTTGGTAGGTTTGACTTCATATAATGTCTAGATGAGAACGTCCCCTTTCGGACATGATTGGGCAACTGTGACAGCTACAGGGGCCTGAAGCCCGAAAACCTGTAGAACAGTCTACAGGTCATAATTATGAAGGGATTTCATTGTAGCTTGGTTGGATGACTCCAAATAATGTCTAGATGAGAACGTCCCCTTTTGGTCGCGATCATTCAGCCTTGATGGCTGCCCAAGCCCAAAAGCCTTTAGCATAGTCTTTTGGTCGTATTTATGGAAGGATTTCATTGTAACTTGTGAGGTTGACTCCATATAATGCCTAGATGATGACATCCCCTTTTGGTCGTGATTGGTCAACTGTGATGGCTACAGGTGCCCGAAGCCCAAAAATCTTGGGCACAGTATACAGGTCATATTTATGAAGGGATTTCATTGTAACTTCGTAGGATCACTCCAGATGATGCCCAGATGAGAATTCCCCTTTTGGTTGTGATCATTCAACCATGATGGCTGCCCGAGCCCAAAGCCCGATAACCTTTAGCACAGTCTTCAGTTCATATTTATGAAGGGATTTCATTGTAACTTGGTAGATTGACTTCATATAATGTCTAGATGAGAACAGCTCCTTTTGGACATCATTAGGCAACTGTGGCGGCTACAGGGGCCTGAAGCCCGAAAACCTTTAGCACAGTCTACAGGTGATATTTATGAAGGGATTTCATTGTACCTTGGTAAGATGACTCCAAATAATGTCTAGATGAGAACGTCCCCTTTTGGTCGCAATCATTCAGCCTTGATGGCTGCCTGAGCCCAAAACCCCAAAACCTTTAGCATAGTCTATAGGTCATATTTATGGAAGGATTTCATTGTAACCTGTTAGTTTGACTCCATATAATGCCTAAATGATGACAACCTTTTTGTTGTGATTGGTCAACTGTGATGGCTTCAGGGGCTGGAAGCCTGAAAACCTTGAGCACAGTCTACAGGTCATATTTATGAAGGGATTTCATTGTAACTTCGTAGGATTACTCCAGATGATGCCCAAATGAGAATGTCCCCTTTTGGTTGTGATCATTCAACCATGATGGCTGCCCGAGCCCAAAGCCCAAAAACCTTTAGCACAGTCTATAGGTCATATTTATGAAGGGATTTCATTGTAACTTGGTAGGTTGACTTCATATAATGTCTAGATGAAAACGTCCCCTTTGGACGCAATTGAGAAACTGATGGCTACAGGGGCCTGAAGCCCGAAAACCTTTAGCACAGTCTACATGCCATATTTATGAAGGGATTTCAATGTAACTTGATAGGATGACTCATTTTGGAATAATTTCACTGTAACTTGGTAACTTTCATTGATATACCATAACTGTGAGGGTCACATACATTAACTGTGAGGTCATATTAACCCACCCCTCAGCTCTTCAGAACAATGTACACCTCCTATTATTTTTATCAAAAACATAGCATACAGGGAACAGAAACGAACATATTCCCAATTATCGTAATCCTTTCATAAACATTGAACATTATCCTTTTCATCAAACACAACACACAAGTTAAGCTACAGTGTCATTGACACTTTCATTAACTCACCTGACTGAAAGTCACCTGCTCCTCCTAAACCACTGAACCGACCAATTTCAGTTAAATTTGAGGTGATTGCTTGTTCTGACAGTGCATTTTGTTTTTGTTCAAATCAACTTGCTCAGTCTCATAGGGAAGGGGTGGAAGAAAATGCTCCAAAATTTTTAAATCTTCTCATGAACCAGTGGGTACATTGAATTGATATTTGGTATGGAGCTTGCTTTTGAGGAATAAAATCATATTCATGTTCAAATGAAGTTTGTGGGGCAATATTTGCTTTTGTAACGAGAGGGGCAAGATTTTTGGTCCCACCCAAAATTTCTTTTTTCTGAACCGATGGTCCAATTTGAACCAAATTTGGTATGTGGTATTATTGAGTCATAGGTACCTGATTCATGCAAAAGAAAAACCAATTCCTGTGACCCCATGGAAAACCAAGGAGCAAAAATTCCGGATATTTTCTTAGGCCGACAATCTCCCAAACCACACAGAGCAGAGAACTGTTACTTGGTGGGAAGCATCCAGCATCCTTAGGACTAGTAAAATGGAATGGTAAAAAAAATTGCCCTGGGTTGTGTCAGGGTGTTTTGAAAGGGGGTGGGGGGGGGGGGGGGGGAGGGGGATTGAAAAAATGTGAAGTCAGCATATTTGCAAAAATAGAAGAAAAAAAACATTTCTTCTTGCGTAGCCCAATATTAGGAATAATCTTTAAAAGTCTGCTTCTTGAGCTACAATCAGAATTTTTTGATATTTGATCTACAACATCCTTAGAGGGTTCAGATTCAGTTTGTACAAATGAAATCCCTGGTTTGATATTTGTGTTCCCTATGAGGTGTGTGTGTGTGGGAGGGGGGGGGGGGGGTGCTGGGGGGGAAATTTAACATAGTGCAAAATATGGTAACATTCTCTAACTCTTCTTTCTTTTCCAGATCCACTAGTCTTTAACCCTTCCCTTTACCTAACGAATCACGTGCATCAGCCCACGTAATTTTTAAATTGAGCAGTTGAAAAAAATTAATTTTGCAAAATATTTCAACAAAACTATATCATGTGACCCCTCATTGGAACGAGCTCATGCTTTATATTCTTTCAAATAGATAATTTATACTGCACACCAGCATACATGGGAAAGATGTGATTGACCTTAATTGTAAGACACATTAAAAAACAATGTATGGAAGCCAACAGGTTATCGAAGTTCATTTGATCGATCGAGGTGCAGCAAATTATTTGAAAATGATTTGCTGTTATTAATAAATAATCAGTTTGTACATTTTTTTCATGGAAAATGAAAATTTTTCCTAATTTATCCTGGAAAATCGTAGATTCTTTGGAATGTTTAGAAACATGTATGAGGCCAAGAACCAGAACTTACTGATACAGTGATTCCACTCAAAATCCCTTATAATTGCAACTAGCTGAATGTCATAAAACATGTTATTTTATACATTTATCAAGGGTGAACCCAAACAATGAAAGGTGGATGACACCATGTCATTGACGTATTGCATGCTTGCACAATGTTTTCACAACTGGGATTAGCATAGAGAGATTAATTACAGTTGAATTACTTCAATTTACTTACATATTTGTGTGGATACAGAATTAACTGAACAGTGGATATTCACCTTGTTGCCACTTTGAAAGATGGGGGGGGGGGGGGGGGGGGGGGGGGGGGGCAGACCAAAAGTTTTACTGCCAGTGAAAACTTACTGAAAAGCCCTGAAGTTGAAGATCATATATGTTTCTTCTACCTGATTCAATGGGGATGGGCATGGTACATGTATGAAGGGCAGAGAGGCCCACTGATTAGCTTGGCAAGTTATTTAATGAATCACTCGATGCAGTGTCATGATTCACAATGAATGGAGTGATTCATTAAATAAGTTGCTAGACTAATCAGTTATCACAATAACTTGTCAAGTTCATGAGATGTCAGCGCTGAATCTGTTAAGTTACTATATGATTGAATGTTGCGAAACTGGGTCAGTTTGCAACTATTTTCAGTGTTCTATGCATATACCGAATACCGTACCGAAACCGAGGTGTTTACCTGAAAAATACTGATACCGATCCTGAAACTGCTATGCTGCACAGCTCTAGTTCAAATGCACTTGATAGGTTAATTTTTGTTTTCGTAATGGAAGGGGCAATATACTTTATGCAATATGAGGAATATTCTTTAAAAATGTTCTTCTCACGAAAGCGTAATCAGAATCTTATGAGATATTGTATTCCCCATCCTTTAGGAAATCAGATTCAAGGTTGTAAAAATCAAGTCCCAAGGTTAATGTTAGGGCTTGCTATTAGAGCCCAAATTTTCAAATGTTCCACTATGAGGAATAATCATTAAAACTCTTCTTCTCCAGCACCAACAGTAAGAATTTTCTGAAATATGGTATAAAGCATCCTTACAGGGGTTGGAGCCAAACTTGTCAAAATCAAGTCCATCGGTTCATAACAAGGCTTTTTATGGAAGCCCCAATTTTATGTTCGTGCAGCATGGTTTATAATCTTAAAGAATCTTCTTACGATCCACCAGTCAGAACCTTTTTATTTTTGGTATACAACATCCATATGGAGGGTGGGGGTGGTCAAGATTCAAAGTTTTTTTCAGATTAAGTCCCTGGATTAATTTAACATGGTTCAATATCAGGAATATTCTTTAAAAATCTACTTCTCATGAAACTCCTAGTCAGAATCTTCTGATTTTTAGCTCACCTGACTGAAAGTCAGGGTGAACTATTCTGATCACTTTTCGTCCGTCGTCCGGCGTCCGTCGTGAAGGTGGTGTTTGGGCTTTTTCTCCCAAACCACTGGCCGCATATTAATGAAATTTCATGTGAGAAGGGGTTATGTATGCAGACTTTGATTTTTTGTCAAATTAGGTTTCGGCTCACATTGAGCAGAGGGATGGGGCAAAAATGCTCCAATTCTTAAAAAATCTTCTTCTCAAGAACCAGCAATAGCAGAGACTTGATATTTGGTATGCAGCTTCCTTTTGAGGTGTAGACTCAAGTTTGTTCAAGAGAAGTTGGAGGGGCTATATTTGACGATGTTAAAGGAGGGGCAAAAATTTTTGCCCCGCCCCAAATTTCTATTTTCCAAACCGCGAGGCCGATTTGAACCAAATTTTACATGAGTGCTTATTGGCTCATAAGTACCTAATTTATGCTGAATTTTTTTCCCTCATAGCCCCGTGGGAACCACAGGAGCTAAAAATAGAAAAAAATTCAAACGCCCATATCTCCAAAACTACACGGCACTGAGAATTCTTATTTGTTGTGAAGCTTCCTTAGGACGAACAGAATGGAATGATCAAAAAAAATTGCCATCGGTTTTATGATGGGGTACTTTTTGGGGAGTTTGAAAAAGTGCTGAGTCAGCATTTTTTAACACTGTGGGTAATGGGAAAAAGATAAGACTACTTTTCTCCGAAAGCACTGCTCCAAAAGCTTTAAAATTTCACATATAACATCTTTGGAAGATTGTTTCACATGTTTATTGAAATGAATTGCCTGGGTGGATATTTGGGCTCTCTATGGGAGCCCAAATGTTTAAATTAGTGCAGTATGAGGAGTATTTTTGAAAAATCATCTTCTTCAGATCTAGCAATAAGAATGTTTTGATATTTGGTATGCAGCATCCTTAGGGGGGTGAAATTCAAGTTTGTTGAAGCCAAATCCCTGGGTTCATATTTAGGCTGAAAATTTGGGGTCCCGTTGCAGACTTTGAAATTTTGGACCAAAATCAAAAAAATTTTTTTTTTTGTTTTTTATGCATTTCTTTCAATTTTAAGACAAAGAAATTTTTTTTTTTTCCCCTGAAAATTTGGGGTCCGGGTCGGACTTAGAAAATTTTGGACCAAAATCCGAAAAATTTTTTGTTTGTTTTTTATGCATTTCTGTCAATTTTAAGACAAACGATTTTTTTTTTTTTTTACCCTGAAAATTTGGGGTCCGGGTGGGACTTAAAAAATTTTGGACCAAAATCCGAAAAAAAAATTTTTGTTTTGTTTTTTATGCATTTCTGTCAATTTTAAGACAAAAAAAAAAAAAAAAAAAAATTTTTCCCCTGAAAATTTGGGGTCCGGGTGGGACTTAGAAAATTTTGGACCAAAATCCGAAAAAAAATTTTTTTTTGTTTTTTCTGCGTTTTGGTCAATTTTAAGACAAAAAAATTTTTTTTTTTCCCCTGAAAATTTGGGGTCCGGGTGGGACTTGGAAAATTTGGGACCAAAATCTGGAATTTTTTTTTTTTTTTTTTCTATGCGTTTCTGTCAATTTTAAGATAAAAAAATTTTTTTTTTTTTTTGTTTACCCTGAAAATTTGGGGTCCGGTGGGAAAATTTTGGACCAAAATCCGTAAATTTTTTTTTTGTGTTTTTTATGCGTTTCTGTCAATTCTAAGACAAAGAGATATTTTTTTTTAGACCGAAAATTTTGGGTCCGGGTGGGACTTAGAAAATTTTGGACCAAAATCCAGAATTTTTTTTTTTTTTTTTTTGGTTTTTTATGCATTTCTGTAAATTTTAAGACAAAAAAAAAAAAAATTTTCCCCTGAAAATTTGGGGTCCAGGTGGGACTTAGAAAATTCTGGACCAAAGTCCGAAAAAAATTTTTTTTTGTTTTTAGCTCAACTTTGACGAAGTCAAATTTGAGCTATTGTCATGGCCCGTCGTCCGTCTGTCCGTCTGTCCGTACGTCAACAATTGGCTATGGCTCGGGCTAGAGGTCGTATTTATGAACCGATCTTTACGAAACTTCTTGTGTACCTTTGTTATGACCCTGGGATGGGAACGAGTGTTTTTAGGTGTGGTCCGAAATTCAAGATGGCTGCCAGCGGCCATTTTGTACCGATGATGCAAAAATCAGTTTTTTGTACAGAACTTCTGTATGAAAGTTCTGATTTGAATAAAGTTTTGTATAAATGTTTAGTACCATGGGATACATCACATATAATACGGGTTTTTTTCTCGTGCGTAAATTATGCAAATTAGACTGACTTTGATTTATTTAGTGTTACTTTCAGAGCTGTAAGTGCCAAGCTGCTATGGCTCGGGCTAGAGGCCGTATTTATGAACCGATCTTTACGAAACTTCTTGGGTACCTTTGTTATGACCCTGGGACGGGAACGAGTGTTTTGGGGTGTGGTCCGAAATTCAAGATGGCTGCCAGTGGCCATTTTGTACCGATGATGCAAAAATCAGTTTTTTGTACAGAACTTCTGTATGAAAGTTCTGATTTGAATAAAGTTTTGTATAAATGTATAGTACAATGGGATACATCACATATAATACGGGTTTTTTTCTTGTGCGTAAATTATGCAAATTAGACTAACTTTGATTTATTTAGTGTTACTTTCAGAGCTGTAAGTGCCAAGCTGCTATGGCTCGGGCTAGAGGCCGTATTTATGAACCAATCTTTACGAAACTTCTTGGGTACCTTTGTTATGACCGTGGGACGAGAACGAGTGTTTTTGGGTGCAGTCCCAAATTCCAGATGGCTGCCAGCAGCCATTTTGACGATGCCGAAATCTGTTTTTTGTACAGAACTTCCATATGAAAGCTCTGATTTGAATAATTTTTTGTATGAATGTTTAGTACCATGGGATACATTACATATATTACAGGTTTTTTTCTTGTGCGTAAATTATGCAAATTAGGCTAACTTTGATTTATTTAGTGTTACTTTCAGCACTGTGAGTGCAAATCCCAATACGGCTCGGGCTAGAGGCCGTATTTATGAACCAGTCTTCACGAAACTTCTTGGGTACCTTTGTTATCACTGTGGGACGAGAAGGAGTGTTTTTGGGTCCAGTCTGAAATTCAAGATGGCCGCTAGCAGCCATTTTGTTCAAAATTAAGTGAAATCAGATTTTTGCGCAGAACTTCCAAATGAAAGATCTGATTTGAATAAATTTTTGTATGAATGTTTAGTACCATGGGATACATTACATATAATACAGAGTTTTTCTCGTGAATAAATTATGCAAATTAGGGGTCTGGGTGGGACTTAGAAAATTTTGGCCCAAAATCCGGAAAATAGTTTTTTGTGTTTTGATGCATTTTGGTCAATTTTAAGAAGAAGAAGAAAAAATTTTAGTCTGAAAATATTTTGTTTGGGACTGAAAATTTCCACACAAAAATAATAATCTACAATGATTGGTCTTAATCTGTAGTCCACTACAGTCACCTTGTAATTCTTTTATTATTGTTGACTGGGCCAAAACAAATACTAATTCCTGTCATATTCATTATTCAGTTGTCTTGGTCACAGCAAGTACTAATTCCTGTCATATCCAAGTTGAGCTACAGAGTCATTGACTCTTTCATTTATGCATTTCTGTCAGTTTTAAGACAAAATAAAAAAAAAAAATTTTTCCCTGAAAATTTTGGGTCCGGGTGGGAGCAAAATCCGAAAAAAATTTTTTTTTTGTTTTTTATGCATTTCTGACAATTTTAAGACAAAAAAATTTTTTTTTTTTCCCCTGAAAATTTGGGGTCCAGGTGGGACTTGGAAAATTTGGGACCAAAATCTGGAATTTTTGTTTTTTTGTTTTTTATGCGTTTCTGTCAATTTTAAGACAAAAAAATTTTTTTTTGTTTACCCTGAAAATTTGGGGTCCAGTGGGACTTAGAAAATTTTGGACCAAAATCCAGAATTTTTTTTTTTTGTTTTTCATTTATTTCTGTCAATTTTAAGACAAAAAAAAAAAAAAAAATTTCCCCCTGAAAATTTGGGGTCCGGGTGGGACTTGGAAAATTTGGGACCAAAATCTGGAATTTTTGTTTTTTTGTTTTTTATGCCTTTCTGTCAATTTTAAGACAAAAAAATTTTTTTTTGTTTACCCTGAAAATTTGGGGTCCAGTGGGACCAAAATCCGGAAATTTTTTTTTTGTTTTTTTTATGCGTTTCTGTCAATTCTAAGACAAAAAGAAATTTTTTTTTTACACCGAAAATTTTGGGTCCGGGTGGGACTTCGAAAATTTTGGACCAAAATCCGGAAATTTTTGTGTTTGTTTTTTATGCATTTCAGTCAGTTTTAAGACAAAAATAAAAAAAAATTTTTTACCCTGAATATTTGGGGTCGGATGGGACCAAGAAAATTTTGGACCAAAATCCGTAAATTTTTTTTTTTGTGTTTTTTTATGAGTTTCTGTCAATTCTAAGACAAAAAGAAATTTTTTTTTTACACCGAAAATTTTGGGTCCAGGTGGGACTTAGAAAATTTTGGACCAAAATCCAGAATTTTTTTTTTTTTGGTTTTTTATGCATTTCTGTCAATTTTAAGACAAAAAAAAAAAAAAAATTTTCCCCTGAAAATTTGGGGTCCAGGTGGGACTTAGAAAATTTTGAACCAAAATCTGGAATTTTTGTTTTTTATGCGTTTCTGTCAATTTTAAGACAAAAAAATTTTTTTTTGTTTACCCTGAAAATTTGGGGTCTGGTGGGACTTAAATTTTGGACTAAAATCCGTAAGTTTTTTTTGTGTTTTTTATGCGTTTCTGTCAATTCTAAGACAAAAAGAAATTTTTTTTTTACACCGAAAATTTTGGGTCTGGGTGGGACTTCGAAAATTTTGGACCAAAATCTGGAAATTAGTTTTAGCGTTTTTTATACGTTTTAAGAAGAAGAAAAAAATTTAGGCCGAAAGTATTTTGTTTGGGAAAAAATTCTGTTTTTTATGTGTTTATCTCAATTTTGGGATGTTAAAGTGCAGGAACTGAAAATAGAAGGAAAATCCTGTGTTTTGTGTGGGCACAATTGCTTCATCTAGTTGGTATATGCTTTTCTTAGGAGGGGCATATGCAGCTTATTCAAGTCAAGTCCCTGGTTTGATATTTAGACTACCATGTCAGGTGAGCGCCCTCAGGCCCCCTGGGGCCTCTTGTTTGTATACGCTATCCTTAGGGAAGTAAGCTTCAAGTTTGTTAAAATAAGACCTTGGGTTGTTATTTTAATTTTTATTTTGGTCCAATATATTAAGAATAATCTTAAAAATTCCACTTCTTGAGATACACTAGTGAGAATATTATTTTGATATTTGGTATGCAACATCACTCAAGTTTTGTTTAAATAAAGTCCCTCAGATCTTATTTGGACTCAATACAGGAGCTGTAATTTGAACTTTGTTCAATACGGGAAGTGCTCTTTAACTCCTTGTATGCTGCTAGCGGATATTCCTGCCCAAGACAAGGAATAATTGCCAGTGAAATAAGTAAAGTAGGAGCACTTTTATCGAAATTCTCCCTTGCATATTGGATTACCTGTTTGACAGATGATTTCATGAGTTAAATTGAAATGAATTTTTTCATCAGTCTAGTCATGGCTGCTTCACAACAGGCATGACTAAATGTAATGAAAAAAAATTAAAAAATACTCAGTGGGTTAAGAGTTAGAGAATCTTCTTCTCCATAGCCACAGTCAGAATCTTTTGATATTGGTAAACAACATTGTTACGGGTTCGGATTCAAGTTTGCTCAAATCCAGTGTTCAACCGATTACCAAAAATGATCGCTCACCGATTACCGATTATTTTAGCTCACAATCTGCTGATTCTGATTGTAATACCGTGCACTACTAGACAAGTCAAGGTTTGAAAGAACTACATTAAACTGACCATTTTTCACTGTTAAACTTCGTTGCCTGGGGTTGAAATAAAATTACCAGTTGTGCACATTTGGGCGGTAAACGTGGCTCTCACAGTGGTAGCCACGTTTCCCACCCAAGTGTGTGTGACTGGTAATTTTACTGCAACCTTAGTAAATGGAGTGTAACCATTCTTTTTCCGGTAAGAACTATCGATTTTGCTCAGATGTAAGCTTTACATGTCATTTAACTTCTATATCCCGTAAAGGGGCGTCTAGAGAGATTAAGAATACACATTGTGGTTGTTTCTCAACTTTATTGAATGGTATCATTGACATCATTTAACATTAACAATTTAACAATTGCAGAAGATAATAAAATGAATCATCTCAAAATGCTTGGCAACAATTGGTTGAACCGATGGTCCAGGAGCTGTTGCCATTGTCATCCGATTGCTCACAATCGGCCGATCATCAGTTGAACACTACTCAAATCAAGTCCCTCAGTTAATATTTGAGCTCCCTATGGGGGCCTGAATTTTAAGTAATGCAATACAAGGACTAATCATCAAAAATCCTCTTCAGATCCATGAATCTTTTGATATTTGGTATACAGTACATTTAGGGAGGTCAAATTCAGTTTTATGAAATCAAGTCCATAGATTAATATTTGGTCTCCCTATTTTGACTCAGTCCAGCTCTCAGTCCAATTCTTCTCCAGAACAAGTAGTATTTTGATATATGGTATACAGAATCCTTTCTGGGTTGAATTCAAGTTTCTCCAAATAAAGTACATGTACATCGGTTAATAATTGGGCTCTCCATGGTAGCCTGAATTTTAATTGCATGCAGTATGGGGAATAATCTTTATAAAAATGCTCTTCAGATCCTGAAATCAGGATCTTTGGTATACAACATACTTACGGGGGCAGATTCAAACTTTTTAAAATCAAGTTTCTCTGTTAATATTTGGAATCTCTGTTGGAACCCAAAATTTTACTTAGTCCATTTAAGGATTAAAATTTTACTTAGTCCATTTAAGGATTAAGGAAATAATCTTTAACAATAATCTTCTCTCATAATTTTAATTTGATGGAAAAGAGGAATGGTCTTGAAAATCTTCTCGAGAACCACAATTCAGAAGGTTTTGATGTTTGGTATACACAAAACAAGACATCAGCTGGGCTCAGATTAAAGTTTGTTCAAATCAAGACCTGGTTTCATATTTGGGCTCCCAATGGAGGCCCATATTTTAAACTATTGTAACATGATAAATAATTTATAAAAAATCTTCTGACCCACCATTCAGATATCTTTTGATATTTGGTTTTCGACATCCTGGAGGTGGAGGGAGAGGAGTCAGATTCAAGTTTGTTGAAGACTCTAGGATGATATCTGGGCATTATTTCTGTGGTAGCATCCCAGTACTAGGGAAAGTAATCTGACATGGACAATAGAGTTATGAAAAATTAAATGACTTCATTCCTCTGTAGTGTTAACTAGCCATAGATTCTAGTTGAATCCTTCTTTAAACAACTTTGTGGGGTGAGCAATTACGGTCCCCATTGGGTCCTCACGTTTCAAGTTGTCTTAGTTTCTGTTTTTTAAAGGCCAGCAATGTGAGTAAAACCATGTTGTGATTGGTCAGTTTAAATCTGAGGCATAGTAAACTTTGCTGTTTGCAGTCACTTTGGTGAAATACACTACAGTACTGTCTCTGTGGACTGGTCGTAATTCATGTGTGAGCAGTGATGTCTATGTATGCGTTTACGAGGTAATAAAAATCATCAGCAGCAAAATTTTAATTGATGAAACACCGATTGTACTGATAAATTTTTGATGATTATTTCTATACTGAGTGTTATGAATCTAATATTATTGCATTTGTGGAAATACTCTCCAGCTGTGGAAAGTGATCAGTCCACGGCGACAGTACTGTATTTATGATATTTTTTATTTTCTGATTTTATAGAATGTGCAAGAGTTTTGGATGTTTCAAATCAAGATACTTTCCAGCATCACAACATTTCTTCAGACTCTGAAACTGAAACAGTTGATAATGTGACAAAGATAACAGAAATGGCATCAGATTATGTGAGATATGATAGAGGCCAGAGAGGCAAAGCACATTATTGTCCACTTTGTGACATTCTCTTCAGTGATGGTGACACTGTACAAAATCATTTGAAAGAACATGCTACTGCTGACCAGAATTTCTGCACCCTCTGTAATGTGAAATTGTGGTCTCAAGAGGCTGTTTTTGCACATCTGTTTACTAGACACCATGGAACCATCAGCAAACTCAATGGATTTGGTATCCCTTGTTTGACATGTAATAAGCTTTATCATAATGTGTACAAATTACCAAGACATTTTCAGTCACACAGGCCCACAAAAGACTTTGTTTGTGAAATCTGTGGAAAGAAATTCCAATTAAAGTCTTATTTAAGCTATCACAAAAAAGTCCTTCATTGTAAACAGAAGTCTTTTAAATGTGAGCAGTGTGGCAAGGCATTTAATATCTTGACTAGTTATCACACACATATAAAAATACACTCGGACTTACGACCATTTGTATGTAACCAATGTAATAAAACTTTTAAATTTTCAAAGTGCTTGAAGGATCACATTCTGAGGACACATGTTCGCACAAAGCATTTCACATGTGAAATCTGTGGAAAAAGTTTCTATAGTCATGAGGGATTAATACGTCATAGAAGGATCCATAGTGACAGCTGGTCATTCATCTGCACATTATGTGGAAAAGGTTTCCACAGCAAGTTTCATTGTCAGCAACATGAAAAACTACATGACAGCAATAGATCATTTCCGTGTGACATATGTGGTAGAGATTTTAAAACTGAGCTGTGGATGAAGTATCATCGCCGTGGCCATTTAGGTGACTTCAACACATTCTGTGACATTTGTGGACAAGGGTTTATGCACAAAAGTAAATTAGTGACTCATCTGAAAACCCATAAGTCCAAAAATAGGACTGTGACATTCAACAATATATTGTTATAGCAGACAGACATGTTAACACTCCGGGAAAATCCTGGAAATTCAACGTTGTTCCTGTCATCGCGGAAAAAGATCTCATTGGGACGAAAATCCCAGAAAATATCAATCAAAATATTTGTCAGTTTTGAAATAATACGAGGGTCAATTTGCAATTAGTTTCAAGAACTATAGTCTTGGCATTACCCTGTTAAAAAATCATTAAAATGATCGTAACGAATAAATGACAAAAAGATGTTTGTACCTTTTTTAAAGTGAATAAAATTTGTCTCGATCGGCTGGTTACATTGTGCCACTTTGTGGTGACCCAATTTTAAACACCTGATCACCAACAACTTCAGATGTTTGGTTTGTAAAAAGAAATTTTATTCAACAGAGAATTCCCTTTTTACAGTGTTCCATTTATATTTTTCCTGCATTTGCATAAGGGTGTCCCAAGTTTTGCTTTACAAACTGCAAAACTGTGTTTGAACATTGAAAAGAGAATGCAAATCACAGTACAGTTGATGGGTGCTGCCATTTTTAACTTTGAATTATGGGAGATATTGGGGAAGTTTCTTTGATCTGTTTCCAGTGATAAAAATATCTGTCTGGATTCTCATCTTTCTGTCTTGTTAATCTGTCAATCAAATGGAAACAGCAAAATTTAGTGGAAATCAAAGTTTTTGTGATGCTACTAGTTTTTATGCAGCCAAAACAGATATTTGAGATGAAGCAGGACACCAAAACATTTAACACAAAATTTTCTCAATAATTTCAGGGAAAGCAAAACGAGTGATATCCTTTCTGCTTTGGAAAAAATAATTACAGATAAATCATGGGCATACAGGCCAGGATTTCAGGGAGGACTGTGCCCCCACCAACCTCTGAGTTGGGAAAGAGCCATTTTTCCAGGCAATTTGCCAGAAAATTTCAGGCAATTCAGTTGCCAGAAATGACCAAAAAACATTTTGGTTCTCCACACAATTTGTTGTCATTGAATGTCATAAGTTGATTGTACAAGTTGATTCAGTGGAACCGTATCCACATTAATATTATTCATTTATAATTGCACAAGTACATATAAAGAGTTCTATTACTGCATATTACGGGAGCGCAGTGGCTCAGAAGGTAGAGATGATCGTTCCAATCCGAGAGGTCCTCGGTTTGAATCCCACCTGTGCCAACCACATTGTGTCCTTGGGCAAGACACTCCATCCCAATTTAATTGACCATGTGGTGTTGTGTACTACAGCCTGCAGTACGGCAAATGTGCACTTGTCTTCAACCAATGCTAACCCTGCTTTTCTGGAGTTAGTATGTTGTGGAGTCTGACAGTTGCTTGCCATTGCTTGGTGGTTCTCTCCAGGTACTCTGGCTTCTACCACCCGTAAAATTGTCTGACATGAGGAGACCTTGGCTGTTGAAAGTGTCATTAAACCTCAATAAATAAATAAATTGATACTGCATATTACAGTTCAAACAATCTAATTTTGGAAATGAAATACAGGGCTGAGATTTTGTTCAATACACAATAAAAAGGTTAGCGGTAGAAAATTTCCATATTGTGCTTGAACATTACAACATTTTAATTCACAGCTTGGAAATTGTGGTATTTTGAGTATTATAAGATTATGAGCTCATCTTGACAAAGTCAAGCTGAGCTAATCTCATCGCTCTCCGTCCGTCGTCAGGCGTCGTCTCCTCCAAAGCCACTGGGCCAATTCAAGTGAAAGTTTGTGTGAGTGATGGTCCCAAAGGGGCATTGCATTTTGTTCAACTTAACATGCCCAGCCCCATGGGGAGGGAGTGGGGGAAAAAGCTCCCAAAATATTTTTAAAATCTTCTTCTCATGAACCAGTGTGTACAATGACTTGATATTTGCTATGGAGCTTCCTTTTGAGGTGTAGAATCAAGTTTGTTCAAACGAAGTTCGTGAAGCAATATTTGGCTTTGTAATGGGAGGAGGGGTAAGATTTTGGGCCCTGCCAAAATTTATATTTTCGGAACAGATAGTCCGGTTTAAACCAAATTTGGTATGTGGTATTATTGGGTCATAAGTACTTGACCCATGCAAAAAAAAAAAAATTCCTGCACCCCCATAGGAACCCTGGGAGCTAAAAATAGAAATAATTTCAAACGCCCATATTTCCCAAACCGCATGGAACAGAGAGCTGTTATTTGGTATGAAGTATCCTTAGGACCAGGAGAATTGAATGGTAAAAAAAAATTGTCATCTGTTATGTTAGGGTGTTCTGTAATGGGCATCGAAAAAATGCTGAGTCCGCATATTTGCAAAAATTAAAAAAAATCTTTTCTCCAGAACCAATCATCAGAATCTTTTGACATTTGGTATACAGCATTCATAGGGGGGTCAGATACATGTTTGGTAAAATAAAGCCCATTGGTTCATATTTGGGCTCATTACAGGAGCCCAAATTTTTTACATAGGTTAATATGGGGAATATTCTTTAAACATCTTCTTCAGAGCCACCAGTCAGAATCTTTTAATGTTTGATATACATCATTGTTATGAGGGTCAGATTCAAGATTGTTCAAACCAAGTCCCTAGATTAATATTTGGGTTTCCTACGGAAGCCCAAATTTTAACTTTGTTCAATATGGGGGATAATTTAAAAAAATTCTTCAGTTCCACCAGTCAGAATGCTTTCATATTTGGTATGCAACATCTCTAGGGGGGTCAGATTCAAATTTGTTCAAATCAGATCCCTAGGTTTATTTTTGGGCTTGGTATGGTAGCCCAAATGTTTACTTAGTGCGATATGAGGAAATTTCTTTTAAAATCTTTTTCTTCAGATCCACTAGTCAGAATGCTTTCATATTTGGTATACAACATCTCTAGGTGGGTCAGATTCCAGTTTGTTCAATTTGAGTGTCTGGGTTAATATTTGGGCTCCATATGAGAATCTGAAATTTAACTTAGTACAATATGAGGGAATTTCTTCAAAAATCTTCTTCTTCAGATCCATTAGTCAGAATGCTTTCATGTTTGGTATACAACATCTCTAGGGGGGGGGGGGGGGGGGGGGAGGGGGGGGGGGAGGGTCAAATTCACGTTTGTTCAAATCGGATCCATAGGTTAATATTTGGGCTTGCTATGGTAGCCCAAATTTTAACTTAGTGCAATATGAAGAAATTTCTTTAAAATTAATTTCTCTTCTTCAGATCCAACAGTCAGAATCCATTCATATTTGGTATACAACATCTCTAGGGAAGTCAAATTCAACTGTGTTCAAATCGAGAGCCTGGGTTAATATTTCATGAACCAGCCGTAGCAGAGACTTGATATTTGGTATGCAGCTTCCATTTGAGGTGTAGACTCAAGTTTGTTCAAGAGAAGTTTGACGGGCAATATTTGCCTTTGTTCTGGGAGGGGCAAGAATTTTTTGCCCCGCCCAGAATTTCTATTTTCTGAACCGAGAGGCCAATTTGTACCAAATTTAATATGAGGTATTATTGGGTTATAAGTACTTGATTTATGCCAAAAAATCTTTTCCTGCAGCCCTGTGGGAACCTCAGGAGCCAAAAATAGAAAAAAACGAAAACGTCCATATCTCCAAAACTGCACGGCACTGAGAAGTTTTATTTCATATGAGGCTTCATTGGGACCAACAGAAAGGAATGGTAAAAAAAAATTGCCATCGGTTTTGTCATAAGGTACTTTTTCGAGACTTTGAAAAAATGCTGAGTCAGCATTTTTTAACACTGTGGGCAATGGGAAAAACATTTAAGACTACTTTTCTCCCAAATCACTGCTCCAAAAGCTTTCATATTTTACTTATAACATCTTTGGAACATTGAGTCACATATTTGTTGAAATCAAATCCCTCGGTCCATATTTGGGTTCCCCATAGAAGCCCAAATGTTCAAATTAGTGCAATATGAGGAATATTCTTTAAAAAATCTTCTACTCTGGATCCACAAATCAGAATCGTTTGATATTTGGTATGCAGCATCCTTAGGGGGTGAGATTCAAGTTTGTTCAAGCCAAGTCCCTGATTTAATATTTGGGCTCCCTGTGGGAGCCCCAATTATAACTTAGTTCAATATGAGGCATATTCTTTTAAAATCTTCTTTGTATCCACCAGTCAGAATTTTTTGATATTTTGTATACAGTATGCTTAGGGAGGTGAGGTTCAGTTTGTTCAAGCCAAGTCCTTCGGTTCATATTTGGGCTCCCTTTGGGAGCCCAAATTATAACTTAGTTCACTATGAGGAATATTCTTTTAAAAAAAACATTTTTCAGATCCACTAGTCAGAATCTTTTGATATTTGGTGTACAGCATTCTTAGGGGGCTGAGAGTGAAGTTTGTTAAAGCCAAGTCCCTGGGTTCATATTTGGGCTCACTGTGGGAGCCCAAATTATACCAAAATTTCTATTTTCCAAACCAAGAGGTCGATGTGAACCAAATTTGATATGAGGGCTTATTGGGTCATAGCTCACCTGACTGAAAGTAAGGGTGAGCTTTTCTGATCAATTTTTGTCTGTCTTACCTCGTGAAGGTGGTGTTTGGTTCTTTTTCTCCCAAACCAATGGCCACCTTTTAATGAAATTTCACTACTCCTTTCGATATCAGAAAACTCAACTCCTCGTTTGGCGAGGTCCGTTGGCAGTCACTGTCCATTGTCTCGTCCATCCACCGTTTGGAGCTTATTAGCGCGATAACTCAAACGTATACCAATCTCACTGATTTTTGGTATATGCTTATCTCAATAATATTCTAATCAAGTTTGACAACCAGTGAGGTCCATTTTTTCCATCCAGAGTTATGCAGCATAACTCTGGATGGAAAAATCGGATAGTACTGGTTGTCGAACTTGATTACTTAAGCCACTTTAATTGATTTTAGGAATTTTTACATCTTCAGCACGATACCCAGAACAAACATCTACCAATCTGGCTGATTTTTGGTATATGAGTTTATGTCAATGATATCTTGATCAAGTTCGACAACCAGTCCTGTCTGGTTTTTCTATCCAGAGTTATTCTCCTTACTTGATAGCTTGTTAGCATGATAACTCAAACAAATGTTGACCAATCTGGCTGATTTTTTTTTGGGCTTCAAAATGGATTTTGAAGAATTTAGATTCATTTTATGGGAAAAAAAATTTGCCTCGTATGAGCCATTCCCCTGCCCCCAGAGGGGGTGGGTGTCATTTAGGTGAATTTATGGGGGGGGGGGGGGGGGGGGGGGGAGGGGGCTGCAAAGTGCATTTTTAAGGATTTAGATTCATTTTAATAAAAAAAAAGTGACCCCTATGACACTACATCCCTCACACCACCTTGGGGGAATTATGGGAATTTTTTTTTTTTTTTTCTCCAAAATGCATTTTGAAGGATTTAGATTCATTTGGTGCTGAAGAAAAAAAAATATCCCTACAACCAGACCCAAATTTTTAGCCTCAGCCTTGCTTCATGTTTGGCATGAGCCACCAAAAACCGAGACCCAGCATCTGTGATGTTTACCTCTTGTTTCATGTCCTGATATATCTGGCATTCAGAAAGTACCTACGGTTCGTCGTGCAAGGGATAGTATTTCAGTTCCGAATGATATGCTTCGGTCTGAAGATAGCACCCTGGGCTGTCACTCGAAAAATAACTAATAATGTCTCACAACAATCTGGTTCATCTGCCATTATCCAGAACGAAATTAGTCAGTTGTTATGCTTGCTTTTGTCTACTATCAGATGCATTAACAGCGAGAAGTTTTATGCGACTGATGGGGTTGTGCTGAGCGGCTACGCATCTTGTTTAGATGGGTCGCTTATGCACACATCCCCTCCAGTTATTCTTTACCCAGAACTGGAGTGTGAAAACGCATTTGCTCTGGACCAGTATTGTTTTAACGGATCTAGTAAACATAAGGTCCATATTGGGGCAGATATTCAGTGGTAAACTCAAAGAGTTCTGCTGCAACTGCCAGATTCGGCTTTCACGATTATGACGGGTATGAGTCAACAGTTTGGGGCATGACCCTGAGTCCGACAGACTCGATATGCAGGGGTCTTGGGACCCTTGGTTCCTGGAGAAACACATAAACATCAAAGAATGATGTCAATATTGTTAGCGCTACATCAATGTGGACACGCTTGTTCAGATATTGTTGGTCAACTCAGTAGTGGTAGCGTACATCAGGAACAAGGCCGGCACCTATTCATTTTCGTTATGATAACTAACGGAGAAGAATTTTCATGTTCATCTCTCTATCCATCATATACCGGGTCATCTGAACGTACTAGCAGACTCGCTCCTCGAAAAGGTCGCCTGTTTTATTTGTATTGGACGCTCAACATGCGATTATGTGGACAGTTTTGCTACCAGTAGGATCACCCCATGATAGTTCAGTTTGCGACGCACTGGAAGAATTAGTTACCGTCATTTGTGTCGCCATGCCAAGATCATTGAGCACATGCAGCAGACGCTCTGCAGAATTCATGGGGATGAATGATAGGATACACGTATCCTCCAATTCATTTGATTCAATAGATTACATTTAAGATTAAACAGTCTCGTTGTGAATCCTACTAGTAGCACCTCAGTTGTCACAGATATTATTAGGCTAACGCTTCATTGTATTTTGTGGGCCTTGATATCATAATCTATTTGGGGGGCGGTCTGCGTTGGAGCCTGTTAATCATACCTACTTTCATTTCTAGATCCCGGTTTCTAATATATCAGTACTCAAATTGCACGTGTTTACGATCGTAGATATCGGATAGTACACGTTGGAGAGTGTTGTTACTGGAATTTATTGTACAGAGGCCGCCTGTGGATTACCTAGGAAGTGTGTTTTCTCTTCAGGGATCATTGAGTGTGGCTCAATTTTATATGTGTATGTTATATTTTTTTTATATCACCGGTTTTCAACGTATCTGTGTATGTCATCTGCGGTGTATGTTATTTAGTAGGCAATATTAATTACCAGGATCATCGCTATAGTTGTAACTTCTGAAGTAATGTTAAGCACCCTTTATTAATTATGAATTAATACCTGAGTGCCTGTTCGACGATTATTTATATTGTTTTTTGGGACTGCTCTTATTGTTTCCAGAGCTCTCCCCTTTTCTTTTGAAGACTTCTTCAAAAAAAAAAGGTGGGGGGTGTGATTTTTACTCCTCTGGCTTAAAAAGTATGTATCTTTGAAGGAAGCTGTTTTATCCACATTATATCCTGTATACAGCTGAAGTGTTATTGTAAGGCGTATGTTTGTGGGAGATTTTCTCTCATTCTCCGATACGTCATCCTAATTTTTTGGGCTTAGTCCGGCCGCCTGTGGATTGCCTAGGAAGTGTGTTTTCTCTTCAGGATCATTCAGTGTGGCTCGATTGGATATGTTTATGTTATATTTTTTATATATCACCAGTTTTCAATGTATCTGTGTATGTCGTCTGCGGTGTATGTTATTTAGTAGGCAATATTAATTACCAGTTTCATCGCTATAGCCTTAACTTCTGAAGTAACGTTAAGCACCATTTATTAATTATGAATTAATACCTGAGTGCCTGTTCGACGATTATTTATATTGTTTTTTGGTACCGCTCTTATTGTTTCCAGAGCTCTCCCCTTTTCTTTTGAAGACTTCTTCAAAAAAAAGGGGGGGGGGGTGATTTTTACCCCTTCTCTAGCTTAAAAAATATGTATCTTTGAAGGAAGCTGTTTTATCCGCAATTATATCCTGCATACAGCTGAAGTGTTATTGTAAGGCGTATGTTTGTGGGAGATTTTCTCTCATTCTCCGATATGCCATCCTAATTTTGGGGGCTTAGTCCGGACTAAAAATTAGGAACTTGTCTTCATGCTTACTATAAGGAATTACTTAAATTGGGCTCCTTATTTAGAATATGTCTCCTCTATTACTGTATAGAGAGACATAAATGTAATTCCTAATTATTCTAAGTTCCTTTCATCATGGATTGCAGGATTGGAATTATTTCAGAAGCCCTAGGCCCTCCACCTTTTTACGATTCAGCTATGTCTGGGCCATTGGTATACTGAGTAAAAATATTATAAATTTATAGTAATTTCTATATCTTTATACTTACCAATCGCCCAGACGGGGATGGCCCTCCCACGAGTGGGCACTCATACCTCCCCGCTGAATTATTATGTAATACTCTCTTTTATAAAGAATGATCTTGGCCCCAATTCCGGTCACTAACTGGTGTCTGCGCATGCGCAGAGAGTAAATGTATGGAGGACCAGATAGGACTTCTAATTTTTGGTTTTACATGCAAATTTGGTTTGCAGTGAAATTTAATAAATGAAATTGTTTTTCTTTAAGTTAAATTTCAACGATAATAAATTTCTTGTTTCCTAATTTCGTCAATCAAAATTTTCTAAAAATGGTAAAATTTAGTTCAACTTATTTTTATCTCACCTTGATGAAGTCAAGCTGAGCTTACCTAATCGCTCTGCATCCATTGTCCGCCAACACCATGTTTTGGTCTTCTCCAAAAAAAAAAAAACACTAGTCCAATTCAAGTGAAAGTTTGTGTGAGTGATCGTCTCAAAGGGGCATTGCCTTTTTGTTCAACTCAACGTACCCAGCCCCATAGGGAAGGGGTGGGGGAAAATGCTTCAAAATGTTTTTAAAATCTTCTTCTCATGAACCAGTGGGTACAATGACTTGATATTTGGTGTAGAGCTTCCTTTTGAGGTGTAGAATCAAGTTTGTTCAAACAAAGTTCGTGAAGCAATATTTGCCTTTGTAATAGGAGGAGCAAGATTTTTGGCCGCCCAAAATTTCTATTTTGTGAACCGATACTCCAATTTGAACCAAATTTGGTATGTGGTAGTATTAGGTCATAAGTACTTGACTCATGCCAAAACATTTTTCTTGTGTCCGTGGGAACCCCAGGATCTAAAAATAGAAATATTTTCAAACGCCCATATTTCCCAAACCATGTGCAACAGAGAAATGTTATTCAATATGAAGCATCCTTAGGACCAGTAGAATTGAATGGTAAAAGAATTTCCATCAGTTGTGTCAGCATGTTTGGCGGGGAAGTGAGGGGGTGCCTTTGAAAAAATGAGTCAACATGTTTGCAAAAATTTTTTAAAATCTTTTTTAAAGAACCAATGATCAGAATCTTTTGATAGTTGGTATACAGCATCCATAGGGGGGTCAGATACAAGTTTGTTAAATTGAAGCCCCTTTGTTCATATTTGGGCCCAAATTTGCAAGGGCGATATGGAGAATAATCTTGAAAACTCTTCTTCAGAACCGCAAGTAAGAAATTTGTAATGTTTGGTATACATCATTGTTATATGCGTCAGATTCAAGATTGTTGAAACCAAGTCCCTAGGTTAACATTTGGGGTTTCCAATGAAGCCCAAATTTTAACTTAGTGCAATATGGGGGATAATTAGCTCACCTGACTGAAAGTCAGGGTGAGCTTTTCTGATCACTTTTTGTCCGTCGTCTGTTGTACGTCGTGAAGGTGGTGTTTGGGTCATTTTCTCCCAAGCCACTGGCTGCAGTTCAATGAAAATTCACATGAGTAGCGGTTATATAGGGGCATTTGGGTTTTTCTTCAAATTGGATTTCTGCTCATATTGTGAAGGGGGGTGGGGCCAAAATGCACAATTTTTTTTAAAATCTTCTTCTCATGAACCAGCCATAGCAGAGACTTGATATTTGGTATGCAGCTTCCATTTGAGGTGTCGCCTCAAGTTTGTTCAAGAGAAGTTTGACGGGCAATATTTGCCTTTGTTATGGGAGGGGCAAGAATTTTTGCCCCACCCAGAATTTCTATTTTCTGACCCGAGAGTCCAATTTGAACCAAATTTAATATGAGGTATTATTGGGTTATAAGTACTTGATTTATGCAAAAAAAAAATTTTCCTGCTGCCCCGTGGGAACCTCAGGAGCCAAAAATAGAAAAAAAACGAAAACGTCTGTATCTCCAAACCTGCACGGCAATGAGAATTTTTATTTGGTGTGAGGCTTCCTTGGGACCAACAAAAAGGAATGGTAAAAAAAAATTGCCATCGGTTTTGTCATAAGGTACTTTTTCGGGACTTTTGAAAAAAGGCTGAGTCAGCATTTTTTAACACTGTGGGCAATGGGAAAAAATTAAAGAAGCTTCCAAACCACTGCTCCAAAAGCTTTCATATTTTACAAATAAAATCTTTGGAACATTGATTCACATTTTTGTTGAAATCAAATCCCTTGGTCAATATTTGGGTTCCCTGTGGGAGCCCAAATGTTCAAATTATTCTTCAGATCTACCAATAAGAATCTTTTGATATTTGGTATGCAGCATGCGTAGGTGGGGGCGGGGGGGGGGGGGGGGGGGGGAGATTCAAATTTGTTCAAGCCAAGTCCCTGGGTTCATATTTAGGCTGAAAATTTGGGTTCCCGGTCCGGACTTAAAAATTTTGGACCAAAATCTGGAAAGGAGTATTTTGGGTTTTTTAGCTCACCTGACTTTCAGTCAGGAAAGCTACAGTGATCACTCACCGTCCGTCGTCCGTGAACATGGTGTTTGCGTCTTCTCCTCCCAAACCGCCGAACCAATTTAATTGATATTTGAGATAATAGTTTGTTATGACATCGCAATTTGATTTTGTTCAAATCAAGTTGCCCCGCCCGTGGGTAGGGCCACACCCAAAAAGTGTGCTGAAATCTTAAAAAATCTTCTTCTCATGAACCAGCAGTAGCAGAGACTTGATATTTGGTGTGCAGCTTCCTTTTGAGGTGTAGACTCAGATTTGTTCAAGAGAAGTTTGTGGGGTTATACTGGGCGTCGTAATGGGAGGGGAAAGAATATTTGCCCCTCCCAAAATTTCTATTTTCCAAACCGAGAGGCAAATTTTGACCAAATTTGATATGAGGGCTTAGTGGGTCATAAGTACTTAATTTATGCCAAAAATTTTTTTCTCGTCGCCCCATGGGGACCGCAGGAGCTAAAAATAGAAAAAATGAAAACGCCCATATCTCCAAAACTACACGGCACTGAGAATTCTTATTTGTTGTGAAGCTTCCTTAGGACGAACAGAATGAAATGGTAAAAAAAAATTGCCATCGGTTTTATGATGGGGTACTTTTTGGGGACTTTGAAAAAGTGCTGAGTCATCATTTGTTAACACTGTGGGTAATGGGAAAAACATGTAAGACTACTTTTCTCCGAAAGCACTGCTCCAAAAGCTTTAAAATTTCACATATAACATCTTTGGAAGATTGATTCACATGTTTATTGAAATGAATTGCCTGGGTCGATATTTGGGCTCTCTATGGGAGCCCAAATGTTTAAATTAGTGCAGCATGAGAAGTATTTTTGAAAAATCTTCTTCAGATCTAGCAATAAGAATGTTTTGATATTTGGTATGCAGCATCCTTTGGGGGGTGAGATTCAAGTTTGTTGAAGCCAAGTCCCTAGGTTCATATTTAGGCTGAAAATTTGGGGGTCCCGTTGCGGACTTGAAATTTTTTTTTTTCCCCTGAAAATTTGGGGTCCGGGCGGGACTTAGAAAAATTTTTTTTTTTTGTTTTTTATGCATTTCTGTCAATTTTAAGACAAAAAAAAAAAAAAAAATTTTTCCCCTGAAAATTTGGGGTCCGGGTGGGACTTCGAAAATTTTGGACCAAAATCCGGAAATTAGTTTTATCGTTTTTTATGCGTTTTAAGAAGAAAAAAATTTAGGCTGAAAGTATTTTGTTTGGGAAAAAAAACTATTTTTTATGTGTTTATCTCAATTTTGGGACGTAAAAGTGCAGGAACTGAAAATAGAAGGAAAATCCTGTGTATTGTGTGGGCACAATTGCTTCATCTAGTTGGTATGTGCTTTTCTTAGGAGGGGCGTATGCAGCTTATTCAAGTCAAGTCCCTGGTTTGATATTTAGACTACCATGTCAGGTGAGCACCCTCAGGCCCCCTGGGGCCTCTTGTTTATGCATTTCGGTCAATGTTAAGACAAAAAAAAAAAATTTTTTTTTGCAGTGAAAATTTCGAGTCCAGGTGGGACTTAGAAATTTTGGACACAAATCCGGAAATTAGTTTTTTTTTTTTAGCTCAACTTGACAAAGTCAAGCTGAGCTCTTGCCATCACTTCTCGTCCGTCGGCGTACGTACGTACGTACGTACGTATGTTAGTACGTACGTCCACAATTTCCTTTGGCACACCTCACAGGTCGCATTTATGATCAGATTACTTTGAAACTTGGTATGCTTGTTTGGGGTGATCTCTAGATGGGAGCTATCGATTTTCTTCAATTTTCATCCAAAAATGTTGCCGTGGCGAACGTTCTTAGAACTTAGTTTAGTCAAATCACAATATTTCCCTTTGGCACACCCTACAGGGCACATTTATGATTTGATTGCTTTGAAACCTGGTATGCTTATTTAGGGTGACCTCTAGATGGGAGCTGTCGATTTTCTTCAATTTCCGGCAAAAAATGTTGCCACGGCCAACGTTCGTAAAACTTAGTTTAGTCAGACCTCAATATTTCCCTTTGGCACACCCTACAGGGCACATTTATGATCAGATTGCTTTGAAACCTGGTATGCTTGTTTGGGGAGACCTCTAGATGGGAGCTATCGATTTTCTTCAATTTCTATCAAAAAATGTTGCCGCGGCCAACGTTCTTAGAACTTAGTTTAGTCAGAAGACTCAATATTTCCCTTTGGCACACCCTACAGGGTACATTTTTGATCGGATTGCGTTGAAGCCTGGCATGCTTGTTTGGGGTGACCTCTTGATGGGAGCTATCGATTTTCTTCAATTTCCGTCAAAAAATGTTGCTGCGGCCAACGTTCATAGAACTTAGTTTAGTCAAACCACAATATTTCCCTTTGGCACACCCTACAGGGCACATTTATGATTTGATTGCTTTGAAACCTGGTATGCTTATTTAGGGTGACCTCTAGATGGGAGCTATCGATTTTCTTCAATTTCCATCAAAAAATGTTGCCACGGCCAACGTTCATAGAACTTAGTTTAGTCAGACCTCAATATTTCTCTTTGGCACACCCTGCAGGGTACATTTATGATCGGATTGCTTTGAAACCTGGTATGCTTGTTTGGGGAGACCTCTAGATGGGAGCTATCGATTTTCTTCAATTTCTGTCAAAAAATGTTGCCGCGGCCAATGTTTTTAGAACTCAGTTTAGTCAGACCACAATATTTCCCTTTGGCACACCATACAGGGTACATTTATGATTTGATTGCTTTGAGGCCTGGTATGCTTGTTTGGGGAGACCTCTAGATGGGAGCTATCGATTTTCTTCAATTTCCATCAAAAAATGTTGCCGCAGCCAACATTCTTAGAACTTAGTTTAGTCAGACCACAATATTTCCCTTTGGCTCACCCTACAGGGCACATTTATGATTAGATTGCTTTGAAACCTGGTATGCTTATTTACGGTGACCTCTAGATGGGAGCTATCGATTTTCTTTCATTTCTGTCAAAAAATGTTGCCACGGCCAACGTTCTTAGAATTTAGTCCAGTCAGACCACAATATTTCCCTTTTGTACAGCCTACAGGGCACATTTATGATCGGATTGCTTTGAAACCTGGCATGCTTGTTTGGGGAGGCCTCTAGATGGGAGCTGTCGATTTTCTTCAGTTTCTGTCAAAAAATGTTGCCACTGGCAAAAAAAAAATGACATTGGTACCAATGATCTTCAATTTTGCCATTTCATTTATAACTTACCAAGTTCAAGTTTGTCAAGTTGAGCTACAGTGTCATTGACACTTTCATTTTGTTTTTTTATGCGTTTTGGTCAATTTTAAGACAATTTTTTTTTTCTTTTACTCTGTAAATTTGGGGTCTGGGTGTTGGGTGTGCCTTCATGAGTTTTGGTTAATTTTAAGAAGAAAATAAAATTTTAGTCTGAAAATATTTTGTTTGGGACTTCGAAAATTTCCAAACAAAAATAAAAAAAATCTGTTTTTTATGCGTTTATCTCAATTTTGGGATGTAAAAGTGCAGGAACTGAAAATAGAAGGAAAATCCTGTGTATTGTGTGGGCTCAATCACTTCATCCAGTTCAATCACTTCATCCAGTTGGTATATGCTTTTCTTAGGAGGGTTGTATGCAGCTTATTCAAGTCAAGTCCCTGGATTGATATTTAGACAAACATGTCAGGTGAGCGCCCTCAGTCCCCCTGGGGCCTCTTGTTTTAAAAAATCCTCTTCAGATCCACCCGTCCGAATGTTTTTATATTTGGTATACAATGTCTCTAGGGAGGAGGCAGTTTCAAGTTTGTTCAAATCGGGTCCCTAGGTTAATATTTGGTTTCGCAATGGTAGCCCAAATTTTAACTTAGTGCAATAAAAGGAAATTTCTTTAAAAGTTTTCTTCTTCAGATCCACCAGTCAGAATGCTTTCATGTTCAGATCCACCAGTCAGAATGCTTTCATATTTGGTACACAACATCTCTAGGGGGGGTCAGGGTAAATATTTGGGCTCCCTTTGGGAGCCGGAATTGCCCATAAGCTGAAGAATTAGAATTTTTATCTCAACTTGACAAAGTCAAGCTGAGTTATTGCCATCACTTCTCATCCGTCGGCGTACATACGTATGTACGTCTGGGCGTACGTACATCCACATTTTCCTTTGGCACATCTCACAGGTCGGATTTATGATCAGATCGCTTTGAAACTTGGTGTGCTTGTTTGGGGTGACCTCTAGAAGGGAGCTATTGATTTTCTTCAATTTCTGTCCAAAAATGTTGCCGCGGCCAACGTTCTTAGTTTAGTCAGACCTCAATATTTCTCTTTGGCACACCCTACAAGGCACCTTTATGATTGGATTGCATTGAAACCTGGCATGCTTGTTTGGGATGACCTCTAGATGGGAGCTATCGATTTTCTTCCATTTCCATCAAAAAATATAACTTGATAATATATAAATAAACTTGCCGCTCCCACAGGAGGCACCAGAAGGGGCATAACTCTGATAGCACCCATAAATTTTTTCAAAAACTCAATAAAATCTTCTTTAGATCCACCAGTCAGAATCTTTTCATATTTGTTATACATCTCTAGGTGGGGTCAGATTCAAGTTTGTTCAAATCGAGTCCCTGGGTTGAGATTTGGGCTCTCTATTGGAGCCCAAAGTTTAACTTGGTGCAATTTGAGGAAATTTCTTTAAAAACTTTCATGTTTGATATACAACATCTGTAGGGGGTCAGATTCAAGTTTGTTCAAATCCAGTCCCTGGGTTAATAATTGGGCTCTCTGTAGGAGCCCAAATTTTAACTTACTGAAATATGAGGAAATTTCTTTAAAAATCTTCTTCAGATAAACCAGTCAGAATGCTTTCATATTTCGTATACAACATCTCTACAGGGGGCAGATTCAAGTTTGTTCAAATCGGGTCCCTGAGTTAGTATTTGGGCTCTCTATTGGAGCTCAAAGTTTAAATTGGTGCAATTTAATAATAATAATAATAATAAGGGAGTTTTATATAGCGTAAAATCACAAGCTGTGCTCTAAAACGCTGTACAACAAAATAAAAAATCGAGCTCCGGACCATCAAGCAATTTACGGAGTGAGAAAGAAGGGGGGGTCAAAAATTACATATCATCAAAAGCCTCTCTAAAAAGATGAGATTCAATTTTTTTTGGAATTGATCAAGATTTTCTGATGCCTGCACTTGATCAGGTAAAGAATTCCAAAGTGCAGGTCCAGCGAATGAGAAAGCTCTGTTATTCACAAGAGCTGACCTAGAGAAGGGCATCTGAAGCTTAATTTGTTTGGAAGAACGTAATTTTCTTTCAGGTTTTTTAATTGTCAAAAGGTCTTGCAAATACTTTGGTGCCCAGCCATGAATGCATTTAAAGACAAATACCAAAATTTTGAAACTAATCCGCTGTCGTACAGGAAGCCAATGCAATTGTTTGAGTACTGGGGTTATATGATCGTAGTGTCTAGAGCCTGTGATGATACGTGCAGCTGTATTTTAAATGGTTTGCAAAATACAGGAAATTTCTTTAGAAATCTTCTTCAGAGGAAATTTCTTTAGAAATCTTCTTCAGATCCACCAGTCAGAATCCTTTCATGTTTGGTATACAACATCTGTAGGGGGATCAGATTCAAGTTTGTTCAAATCCAGTCCTTGGGTTAATAATTGGGCTCTCTGTAGGAACCCAAATTTTAACTTACTGAAATATGAGGAAATTTCTTTAAAAATCTTCTTCTTCTTCAGATAAACCAGTCAGAATGCTTTCATATTTCGTATACAACATCTCTACAGGGGGCAGATTCAAGTTTATTCAAATCGGGTCCCTGAGTTAGTATTTGGGCTCTCTATTGGAGCCCAAAGTTTAAATTGGTGCAATTTGAGGAAATTTCTTTAAAAATCTTCTTCAGATCCACCAGTCAGAATCCTTTGGTATACAACATCTGTAGGGGGGTCAGATTCAAGTTTGTTCAAATCCAGTCCTTGGGTTAATAATTGGGCTCCCTGTAGGAGCCCAAATTTTAACTTACTGAAATATGAGGAAATTTCTTTAAAAATCTTCTTCTTCAGATCCACCAGTCAGAAGCTTCCATATTTGGTATACAACATCTGTAGGGGGGGGGGGGGGCAGATTCAAGTTTGTTCAAATCCAGTCCTTGGGTTAATAATTGGGCTCCCTGTAAGTGCAATTCGAAGAAATTTCTTTAAAATCTTCTTCTTCAGATCGACCACTCAGAATCCTTTCATGTTTGGTATACAACATCTATAGGGTGTGTGTGTGTGTGTGGGGGGGGGGGGGGGGGGGGGGAGTTAGATTCAAGTTTGTTCAAATTGAGTTGCTGGGTAAATATTTGAACTTTGTGCAATGCATGGGATATTCTTTAAAAATCTTCTTCTCCCTATGGGAGCCCAAATTTTAACTTTGTACAATGCGTGGAATATTCTTTAAAAATCTTCTTCAGATTCACCAGTCAGAATCCTCTCATATTTGGTATACATCATCTCGGGGGGGAGGTGGGGGGGAGGGGAATTCAGAATTTAAAAAAAAAGATTTATGTGTTTTTTGTTAAATTTTGAGATGAAAAAAAAATTTTTAGCCTGAAAATTTTGGGGCCGGTTCTGACTTCTTCTTCAGACCATGTAGTCAGAATGCTTTCATATTTGGTATACAACATCTCTAGGAGGGTTAGATGCAAGTTTGTTTAATCCTAGTCCGTGGGTTAATATTGGGCTTGGTAGCCGAAATTTTAACTTAGAACAATATAAGAAAATTTCCTTAAAAATCTTCTTCAGATCCACCAGTCAGAATCCTTTCATATTTGGTATACAACATCTCTTGGAGGGTAAGACTCAAGTTTGTTCAAACCTGGTCCCAGGGTTATTAATTTGGGCTACCTGTGGGAGCTGAATTTTTACTAAGTGCAGTATGAGGGAATTTCTTTTAAAATCTTCTTTTTCAGATCCACCAATCAGAATCCTTTCATATTTTGTATACAACATCTCTAGGTGGGTCAGATTCAAGTTTGTTCAAACCGGGACCCTGGGTTAATATTTTGGCTCTCTATTTAAGCCCAAAGTTTAACTTAGTGCAATGTGAGGTGATTTCTTTAAAAACCTTCTTCATATCCACCAGTCAGAATTCTTTCCTATTTGGTTTCTGACATCTCAAGGGGTATCAGATTCATGTTTGTTCAATTTGAGTCCTTGGCTTAATATTTGGGCTCTATGGGCAGGGGTGGGGTGGGGGGCATGTTACATTCAGGTTTGTTCAAATCCATTCCTTAGTGTTTTTCCATAAAATTTGCCTCTCATGACTTCATTCCTTTGTAGTGTTGATGAACCATGTCTAACTGAATGTGACCCTAAAAACTTCTTTGAACCACTTTGGCCGGTGAGCGATTAAGGCCCCTTGGGGCCTCTTGTTTATAGAAATTCCCTCATATTGCACAAAGTTAAAATTCAACCCCAAATATTAACCCAGGGATACAATTTCAACAAAATTGAATCAGACTCCCTAGAGATGTTGTATACCAAATATGAAGGGATTCTGACTAGTGGATCTGAAGAAAATTTTTAAAGAAATTCCTTCATATTGCACTAAGTTAAAAGGAAGGCTCCCACAGGGAGCCAAAATATTGACCCAGTGACTCGATTTGAACAAACTTGGATCTGTAGAATGTGCTTTGGAATTATAGACAATTTAATAGCAAAATCTGAGATGCCTGCTGGTGGTCATGTTTTTTACCAAAATTTGAAAAAAAAACATGACAGCACCTATGTAAACATCACCCTATAAAGCCCCATAACAGAGTTGAAAAAGATTGAGTGAGAGATCTACCCCAGAGGGTGTGTGTGGTCAATGAATTTGTGACAGTTTATATGCCAAATCCAAGTTGGATGCTGGCTGCCCCGTTTTAAAAACAAATTCGAAAAAGGTCCCATCTGAACATCACACCAAAGCTACATATGAAATCTGAAAAAGATCGGGTGAGGGATGGGGCCTGTAGGGTGTGCAAATGGAATTGTTGGCAATTTATATGCCAAATCTAAGATGACCACTGGCAGCCATGTTTTTCAAAGAAATTCGGAAAATTTGCTAGCTCCCATCTGGACATTACCCCAAAGCAACATATGAAATTTGATTTGAAAAAGATGGGGCGAGAGATGTGGCCTGTCGGGTCTGCTAATGCAATTGTTGACAATTTATATGCCGAATCAGATGTGGCCACAGTTGGCCATGTTGTTCAAAGAAATTGGAGAAAATTTTTCAGACATTACCCCAAAGCCATGTATGAAATTTGAAACTGATTGGGTAAGAGATGTGGCTTGTGGGGTGGTAGGGTGTGCAGGGATGATGGATCACAACCCACCTCAGTAGCTCATACCTGATGGCAAGTTGAGCTAAAAATCAACTGACAACCAGAGGACGCCGTTCGACGGTGCATAATACGCCCATACTTTCAGAAATTATAAAACATTATGCGGGCATATAAAAAGTCTGGAAAATGGTAAAAATTCTAAGTTCAAGGACAGAAACTCTACCAAAAATCAACCAAGTGGAATGAAATTCGAACTTGATCTGTAAGTATCCACAACAAAGCTATAAACCAAACATTTTCTCAGTATGTTGTCCAACCATAACGAAAAAAGGTCTGGAAAATGGAAAAAAAAAAAAAATCTGGAAAACTCTAAAAATTCCAAGTTCAAGGGCAGTAACTCCATCAAAAATCAACCAAGTGGAATGAAATTCAAAATTGATCTCTAAGTATAGATAACAAAGCTATATATAATATTTTTTCTCATTATGTCATTCCATTACAAAAAAAAATCCGGAAAACAGTAACTAAGTTCAAGAGGAGTAACTCCATCAAAAACCAACTGAGCGGAACAAACTTTGAACCTGATCTGTAAGTATCCATAACAAAGCTCTATACCAAACATATTCTCAATATGTCCATCCATAAGGAAAAAAAGTCTGGAAAACATTTCTGGACAGACGGACAGACAGAGAATGAAATTCATACTTGATTTGTAAGTATCCACAACTGAGCTATATACCAAAAATTTTCTCAATATGTCCAATCATAATGAAAAAATTCCGAAAAATGAAAAAAAATCTGGAAAACTCTAAAAAATTTAAGTTCAAGGGCAGTAACTCCACCAAAGATCAACCAAGTGGAATGAAATTCAGACTTGAACTGTAAGTATTCATAACAAAGCAAAATATAAAAGTTTATTTTTTTCAATATGTCAATCCATAATGAAAAAAAGTTCGGAAAACTGTAACCAAGTTCAAGAGCAGTAACTCCACCAAAAATCAACTGAGCGTAACGAAATTCGAACTTGATCTGCAAGTATCCATAACAAAGCTGTATACCAAAAATTTTCTCAATATGTCTATCCATAGGGAAAAAATGTCTGGAAAACAATTCTGGACAGGCGGACAGATGGGAATGAAATTCAAAGTTGATCTGTAAGTATCCACAACTAAGCTATATACCAAAAAAATTTCTAAATATGTCCAACCATAATGAAAAAAAGTCATGAAAATTAAAAAAAATCTGGAAAACTCTAAAAATTCTAAGTTCAAGGGCAGTAACTCCATCCAAAATCAACTGAGCGGAACGAAATTCAAACTTGATCTGTAAGTATCCATAACAAAGCTGAAGAAAAAAAAAGGCTTCTACTAAAGATTATTTCTCATGTTGCACTAAGTTAAAATTCATGCTCCCATAAAAAAAAAAAACAAATATTAGCCTGCGGACTTGATTTGAAAATCATTTCTCATATTGGACTAAGTTAAAACCGGGCCCCCATAGGGATCCAAAATATTAACCCAGGGACATGATTTGAACAAACTTGCATCTGCACTGCCTCCTTCTCCACGATTGTTGAATACCAGATATCATATGATTCTGCCTGGTGATTCCATTAACATAATTTTTTTGACATTTTATCCTAAAGGCAATAAATTCTACATGCAAAAATGATTCTATGACTTAAATATAATTTGGCCGAACATGTCCATTTTGATTTGTTTATATGAATTAGTGTTCAAGATCACTTACAGCACTATGTTATATTGTTATTCATATCTGTGCTTCCCACTTTAGAGGACTTCCACCCTGGGCATTCGTTATCAGGTACGGTTTTGGAACTTGATTATGACTGAAAACAAGCAATGCTCCACTTCCCAGATTATCTCCTGGAAATTAAAACAGTAAAGCATAAGTTGCCTTGTGAAGGAAGTAGGGATCTGCGAAATCACAATTTTGTTTTTTTTAATAAAATCTCGAATCAAATCTTGTCTCTGATATCAATCTCAAATCGAATCTTAACAGACAAGTTATTTCATATTGCATCAAACGAAAGTTACGGAACACTCTGATGAGCCTTACAAGACTGACTGAACACACCTTAACGCCAATAAATAAACAAATATTCTCTGTAGCACCATCACTGAAACAGCTAGGCCTTTTATCCATAGTTTTAGTTTTTGAAGGCTCAACTTGTTACTATTCACGTTCTTAAGAACGTGAATAGTAATAATCCTTCAAAAAACTAAAACTATGGATAATGTTCTGGACAAAATTCACTACTTACCTAACAATTAACTATTGTCAATTACTCAATTAAATATGAATTAAATATGAATTGATCCCACATGAATGAATTGTCTAATGCCAATTTTATCCAATTTTTGTTGGAAACGTAACAAATTGAAGTACGAGAGGTCGAAAAAATCGAATCTTGTGACTGATTCAGGGTTGATCTCAGACGCATGGTATCGATATCGAATCTTTGCAGCACCCTAAAAGGAAGAGGCACTGTTCCACATTTATGGTTCCCAGTTTGGTTTTTCATACCAGGGTTTAAGGTAACTTTCAGAATATATGGCTAAAACAAGTTATTAATTGAAAATAGAATGTTTTCATTTTTAGCTCAACTTGACAAAGTCAAGCTGAGCTATTGCCATCACTTCTCGTCCGTCGGCGTATGTACATACGTACGTATGTTAGTACGTACATCCACAATTTCCTTTGGCACACCTCACAGGTCGCATGTATGATCAGATCACTTTGAAACTTGGTATGCTTGTTTGGGGTGACCTCTAGATGGGAGGTATCGATTTTCTTCAATTTCCGTCAAAAAATGTTGTCACGGCCAACGTTCTTAGAACTTAGTTTAGTCAGACCTCAATATTTCCCTTTGGCACACCCTATAGGGCACATTTATGATCGGTTAGCTTTGAAACCTGGCATGCTTGTTTGGGGTGACCTCTAGATGGGGCTATCGATTTTCTTCCATTTGCGTCAAAAAATGTTGTCACGGCCAACGTTCTTAGAACTTAGTTTAGTCAGACCTCAATACTTCCCTTTGGCACACCCTACAGGGCACATTTATGATCGGATTGCTTTGAAACCTGATATGCTTGTTTGGGAAGACCTCTAGATGGAAGCTATCGATTTTCTCCCATTTCCTTCGAAAAATGTTGCCGCGGCCAACATTCTTAGAACTTAGTTTAGTCAGACCTCAATATTTCCCTTTGGCACACCCTACAGGGCATATTTATGTTCAGATTGCTTGGAAACCTGGCATGCTTGTTTGGGGTGACCTCTAGATTGGAGCTATCGATTTTCTTCCAATTCCATCCGTCAAAAAATGTTGCCGCTGTCATCGAACTTTGAACTTAGTTTAGTCAGGCATCAATATATTCCTTTGGCATGCCCTACAGGGCACATTTATGATCAGATCGGTTTGAAACTTTGTATGCTTGTTTGGGGTTACCTCTAGATGGGAGCTATTGATTTGCTTCGATTTCCGTCAAAAAATGTTGCCACTGCCAATGACCTTCGATGAACTTAGTAAAAACTTAGTGCAGTTAAGCATCAATATTTTCATTTGACACACCCTGCAGGGCACATTTAAGAATGGATCACTTGCAAACTTGGTGTGCTTCTGTGGGGTGACATCTGTATGGGAGCTGTCGATTTTCTTCCATTTCTGTCAAGAAATGTTGCCGCTGACCTTTGAACTTAGTTTAGTCCGACCTCAATATTTCCCTTTAACACACCCTTCAGGGCACATTTATGATCGGATCACTTTGAAACTTCGTACCGGTATGTGTGTTTGGGGTGACCTCTAGATGTGAGCTATTTTTTCATTTCCATAAAAAGTTATTGTCGTTATCACCAGCCTTTGAACTTACTGCATTTGTGCATCAACTTATCCCTTTTGCACTCTCTGCAGGGTATATTTATGAATTTCCATAACCTCCCCCCCCCCCCCCCCCCACCCCCCCCCCCCCCTCCAAAAGAAAAAAAAAACATTGCCACAAAGCAATGACCTTCTACTTAGTGCATTTGTGCATTAACATCTTCCTTTGGCATGCCTCAGAGGGCACATTCATTATCAGGTTGTTTTGAAACTTTGTATGCTTATGCAGGGTGACAAAGATAGGAGCTATTGATTTTCTTTTCATTTCCATCAAAAACTGTTGCTGTTAGCAACAATCTTTGAATTTATTGCATTTGTGCATCAACATTCTTTGCCATGGCCTGCAGTCCACATTTATCATAGGATTGTTTTTGAACTTGGTGTGCTCATTAGTCAAGAACTCTAGATAAGAGCTGTTGATTAGCATTCATTTCTGTGAAAAAAGTTGCCATTTACAATAACCTCTGAACATACTGCATTTGTGTATCAACATTCTTCCTTTAGCCAGTCTTACAGTTTACATTTAAAAATGCATGGATTACTCTGACATTGTGCACACACAATGCTGTCATGTTGAAATTTCATCAAATAACATTGGTACCAATGATCTTCAATTTTGCCATTTCATTTATAACTTACCAAGTTCAAGTTTGTCAAGTTGAGCTACAGTGTCATTGACACTTTCATTGGAATTCACTAAAAATAAAACCAGTGAGGTTGTTTTAAGCTGAGTTTGAATAGTACTGGATTTTTATTTGCCATTATGTTGGTTAAACAGTCGATATCGATGAGATTTGCACTAAGGCTATACACAGGGTTAGTTATTCAATTGAAAATGAAAATATTTTATAATGGGAAAGTGTGACTAACCCTGTGCAGTGCACAAGGTTAGTCACACTTTCTGGGGGCAATACTATAAAACCTTTAACAATTGTACTTCCTTGTTATAACTTTAAATGGGTTAGAATGAACCCATAGCATTTTCAAAGATCTGGCAATTTGCAAGTTGTCATATCTTTTCAAATGCTAATGATTCATTAGTTTAACTTGACATAGTCAAGATAAGATATTGCCATCACGCGTGCAGAAGTCTGTGAGTCTGTTAGTCTGTGAGTCTGTTCACATTTTCCTTTAGCACGGGCTACACCCCGCAGTTCTTGTCTGATCATCATGAAATTTCATATGCAGGTTTGGGGTCATGTCTAGATGAGAATATCCCCTTTTGGTCGCGATCGGGCAACCGGTATGGCTGCCTAAGCCCAAAACCCCCAAACCATTAGCACAATCTACAGGTCGTATTTATGAAGGGATTTCATTGTAACTTGGTAGGATGCCTCTGTATAATGCCTAGATGAGAACGTCTCCTTTTGGGCATCATCCGTCAACCGTGATGGCTGCCCAAGCCCGAAACCCAAAAACTTTTATCACAGTCTGCAGGTCATGTTTAATATGTTGGGATTTCATTGTAACTTGGTAGGATGACTCCTTATAATGTCTAGATGAGAATTTCCCCATTTGGGCATGATCTGCCAACCGTGACGACTGCCCAAGCCCAAAACCCGAAAACCTTTAGCACAGTCTACAGGTCATATTTATTGAGGAATTTCATTGTAACTTGGTGGGTTGACTTCATATATTGTCTGGATGAGAAGGTACCCTTTTGGACGTGATTGGGCAACTGTGACAGCTACAGGGGCCTGAAGCCCGAAAACATTTAGCACAGTCTACAAGTCATATTTATGAAGGGATTTCATTGTAGCTTGGTAGGATGACTCCAAATAATGTCTAGATGAGAACGTCCCATTTTGATCGCGATCATTCAGCCTTGATGGGTGCCCAAGCCCAAAAACCTTTAGCATAGGCAAAAGGTCATATTTATGGAAGGATTTCATTGTAACCTGTTAGGTTGACTCCATATGATGCCTAGATGATGACATCCCCTTTTGGTCGTGATTGGTCATCTGTGATGGCTACAGGTGCCCGAAGCCCGAAAACCTTGAGCACAGTCTACAGGTCATATTTATGAAGGGATTTCATTGTAACTTCATAGGATCACTCCAGATGATGCCCAGATGAGATTGTCCCCTTTGGTTGCGATCATTCAACCAGGAGGGCTGCCCGAGCCCGAAAACCTTTAGCACAGTCCACAGGTCATGTTTATGAAGGGATTTCATTGTAACTTGGTAGGTTGACTCATATAATGTCTAGATGAGAACGTCCTCTTTTGGACACGATTGGGCAATGTGACGGCTACAGGGACCCGAAGCCCGAAAACCTTTAGAACATTCTACAGGTCATAATTATGAAGTGATTTCATTGTAGCTTGGTAGGATAACTCCAAATAATGTCTAGATGAGAATGTCCCCTTTTGGTCATGACCATTCAGCCTTTATGGCTGCCCGAGCCCAAAGACCTTTAGCATAGTCTATAGGCCATATTTATGGAAGGATTTCATTGTAACCTGTTAGGTTGACTCCATAGAATGCCTAGATGACGACATCCCCTTTTGGTTGTGATTGGCCAACTGTGATGGCTACAGGTGCCCGAAGCCCGAAAATCTTGAGCACCATCTACAGGTCATATTTATGAAGGGATTTCATTGTAACTTTGTAGGATCACTCCAGATGATGCCCAGATGAGAATGTCCCCTTTTGGTTGCGATCATTCAACCATTATGGCTGCCCGAGCCCGAAGCCCGAATACCTTTAGCACAGTCTACAGGTCATATTTATGAAAGGATTTCATTGTAACTTGGTAGGTTAACTTCATATAATGTCTAGATGAGAACGTCCCCTTTTGGACACGATTGGGCAACTGTGACCGCTACAGGGGCCCGAAGCCTGAAAACCTTTAGAACAGTCTACTGGTCATAATTATGAAGGGATTTCATTGTAGCTTGGTAGGATGACTCCAAATAAAGTCTAGATGAGAACGTCCCCTTTTGGTCGCGATCATTCAGCCTTGATGGCTGCCTGAGCCCAAGACACCAAAACCTTTAGCATAGTCTATAGGCCATATTTATGGAAGGATTTCATTGTAACTTGTTAGTTTGACTCCATATAATGCCTAGATGATGACATCCCCTTTTGGTCATGATTGGTCAACTGTGACGGCTTCAGGGGCCCGAAGCCCAAAAACCTTGAGCACAGTCTACAGGTCATATTTATGAAGGAATTTCATTGTAACTTCGTAGGATCACTCCAGATGATGCCCAGATGAGAATGTCCCCTTTTGGTTGCGATCATTCAACCATGATGGCTGCCTGCGCCCAAAGCCCAAAACCTTTAGCACAGTCTACAGGTCATATTTATGAAGGGATTTCATTGTAACTTGGTAGGTCGACTTCATATAATGTCTAGATGAGAACGTCCCCTTTGGACGCAATTGGGAAACTGACGGCTACAGGGGCCTGAATCCCAAACACCTTTAGCACAGTCTACAGGCCATATTTATGAAGGGATTTCAATGCAACTTGATGGGATGACTCTTTTTGGAATAATTTCACTGTAACTTGGTAACTTTCATTAATATACGTTAACTGTGAGGGCCACATACATTAACTGTGAGGTCATATTAACCCACCCCTCAGCTCTTTAGTACAGAGTACACCTCATATTATTTTTATTAAAAACATAGCATACAGGGACCAAAAATGAACATATTCCCAATTATCACAATTCTTGTCTTATTTCATAATCCTTTCATAAACATTGAACATTATCCTTTTGATCAAAAACAACACACAAGTTAAGCTACAGTGTCATTGACACTTTCATTTTAGTTAGTTACATTATAGGTAGAAAACAGTTAACTGCAATGTCACACCTACATGAAAATCTACACTTAATCAGGCTCTAAAATGCACAGGGTTAGTTAGTTACATGTTGTTACATAGGGTGCAAGATTCAAGGAAATACAGGAAATATTGGATTGTGGAAATTTTTTTAAACTGAATTAAAAAATTAAAACATTCTATTTTCAATTAATAGCTTGTTCTAAATCATGTCTGACACAAGAGTAAACTCAGTTTAGTCATTCAGTGTGACCCACTCAAGACAACTCTCACTCGAAGGCAATTGCAATACCAGGGAAATGATATATGTTTATCAGAAAATCACTCTGTTGTCCCTGTAATAATACTTTGAAAGATACTTGATATGCTTTGACCTATATTATATCTTTCAATCTTTTATTAAATCAAGTCCCCCCCACCCCACCTTTAGAACTCCAGTAAGTGGTGAGACCAATTCAATACAAAAGTCCCCATCGGGCCTGAGGCGTACACCTGACAAAACTGTTTAACACTTTACCTAACATGAAAAGCAGACGACACTTGCAAGTAAAATTTTTGAATAACTAATTTTTTAGCTCAAATTTGAGGTATTGTCATGGTCTCTGCCGTCCTTCTGTCACGCCGTTGACACAGCTCGGCTAGAGGCCATATTTATGAACCAATCTTTACGAAACTTCTTGGGTACCTTTGTTATCACCGTTGGACGAGAACAAGTGTTTTTGGGTCCAGTCCAAAATTCAAGACGGCCGCTGGCAGCCATTTTGTACAAAATTAGGTGCAGTCAGATTTTTGCGCAGAACTTCCATATGAAAGCTCTGATTTGAATAATTTTTTGTATGAATGTTTATTACCATGGGATACATCACATATAATACGGGTTTTTTTCTCGTACGTAAATTATGCAAATTAGACTAACTTTGATTTATTTAGTGTTACTTTCAGCACTGTAATTGCAAATGCCAATACTGCTCGGGCTAGAGGCCGTATTTATGAACCGATCTTTTCGAAACTTCTTGGGTACCTTTGTTATCACTGTGGGACGAGAACGAGTGGTTTTGGGCGCGGTCCGAAATTCAAGATGGCCACCAGCAGCCATTTTGTACTTTAGTTAGTGCAATCAGTTGTTTGTACAGAACTTCTGTAGGAATTTTCTCATTTGAATAAATTTTTGTATGAATGTTTAGTAACATGGATTACATCACATATAATACAGGTTTTTTTCTTGTGCATAAATTATGCAAATTAGATGAACTTTGATTTATTCAGTGCTGCTTATACACAGTAAGTGCACATGTCAATACGGCTCAGGCTAGAGTCTGTATTTATGAACCGATCTTCATGAAACTTCTTGGGTACCTTTGTTATCACCTTCGGACGAGAACAAGTGTTTCTGGGTGTGGTCCAAAATTCGAGATGGCTGCCAGTGGCTATATTGTACTGAAATTAGGTCCAATCAATTTTTTGTACACAACTTCTATACGGCTCAGGCTAGAAGCTGTATTTATGAACCGATCTTTACGAAACTTCTTGGGTACCTTTGTTATCACTGTGGATGAGAACGAGTGTTTTGGGGTGCAGTCCAAAATTCAAGATGGCCGCCAGCAGCCATTTTGTACCAAAGTTGGTGCAATCAGTTTTTTGTACAGAACTTCTGTATAAAAGTTCTGATTTGAATATATTTTTGTATGTATGTTTAGTAACATGGAATACATCACATATAATATGGGTTTTTTTCTCGAGCAGAAATTATGCAAATTAGATGAACTATGATTTATTCAGTGCTACTTATACACAGTAAGTGCACATGTCAATACGGCTTGGGCTTGAGGCTGTATTTATGAACCGATCTTCTCAAAACTTCTTGGGTACCTTTGTTGTCACCTTGGGACGAGAACGAGTGTTTGTGTTTCTGGGTTCAAGATGGCTGCCAGTGGCCATTTTGTACCAAAATTAGGTCTAATCAGTTTTTAGCTCACCGAAGGGAGCTCAAAATCCGGAAATTTTTTGTTTTGTTTTTTATGTGTTTCGGTCAATTTTAAGACAAAAAAAAAAATTTTTTTTACACTGAAAATTTGGGGTCTGGGTGGACCTCGAAAATTTTGGAGCAAAATTCAAAAATTTTGTTTTTTGCTTTTTATGCGTTTCGGTCAATTTTAAGACAAACAAAATTTTTTTTTTTTACACTGAAAATTTGGGGGCCAGGTGGGACGTTTATCTCAATTTTGGGACGTAAAAGTGCAGGAACTGAAAATAGAAGGAAAAATCCTGTGTATTGAGTGGGCACAACTGCTTCATCTAGTTGGTATTTGCTTTTCTTAGGAGGGGCATATGCAGCTTATTCAAATCAAGTCCCTGGTTTGATATTTAGACTACCATGTCAGGTGAGTGCCCTCAGGCCCCCTGGGGCCTCTTGTTTGTACACAACTTCTATACGGCTCAGACTAGAGGCCATATTTATGAACCGATCTTTACGAAACTTCTTGGGTACCTTTGTTATCACCGTGGGATGAGAACGAGTGTTTTTGGGTGCAGTCCAAAATTCAAGATGGCTGCCAACAGCCATTTTGTACCAAAATTAGTGCAATCAGTTTTTTGTACAGAAAGTTCTGATTTGAATAAATTTTGGTAGCAATGTTTAGTAACATGGAATACATCACATATAATACAGGTTTTTTTCTTGTGCAGAAATTATGCAAATTGGATGAACTTTGATTTGTTCAGTGCTACTTATACACAGTAAGTGCACATGTCAATACGGCTCGGGCTAGAGTCTGTATTTATGAACCAATCTTTACGAAACTTCTTGGGGTACCTTTGTTATCACCTTGCGACAGGAACGAGTGTTTTGGGGTGCCTTTGTTATCACTGTGCTGTGAGAACAAATATTTTTGGATTCAGTCAGACCCACTCTGGGACTCAAAAATTTCTTTTCTAGTTTAGCATCTAATTGTCACCCCACCTTTACAATACTTTATCTATATATTTGTTACAGGCTACGGTCAGCATTTATGCACAGACCGTTACAATACTTTACATGTACCTTTGTTATCAGGTCATTACCTAGATGTTTGTCATTGCTGTGTCACATACTATACATGTACATGTCTTAAACAAGTTGAGCTACAGTGTCATTGACACTTTCGTTTAATTTTTTGTCTCAAAAACATAGGTTATGAGCCGTCTTTGGAACAAGCTCAATGAGCTTGTTCCAAAGAGGGATCATAACCTATGTTTTTGAGACAAAAATGAGAAAAATACTGAAAATTAATTGGCGATTTTTGTGAATAGCACTGGCCGGTTTTGGCCATTATGTTGGGTTAAGGTTAAAGAAGGATTTAACGCTATGCGAGCATGGTGGCTCAGTGGAGTAACTGAATTGTGACCTTGGGTAAGGCACTTAATCCTGATTTCCCACATGGGGGAACAGTGGCGCTGTGTACTAAAGCATATTGCATGTCAATGGTTAATATTACTTGTCTTCAACCAATGCTAACCCTGCTTGTATGGAGTTAGTACATTTTGGAGTCCAACAGTTGCTCGCCGTTGGTTGGTGTTTTTCTCTAGGTACTCCAGCTTTCGCCACCCGTAAAACTAGTCCGACAGGAGGTGACCCTGGCTACTAATGGTGTTGTTAAACACCAGTAAATAAATAAAATAGTAAACACAACAGAGGCAAGAAGTCCTGTAACTATTCAAAACTCTGTTGTCCAGTAAGATGATTTTTTCTGGTACTGAGATGCTACCATACAAGTAATGGAAAATAATGAGCCCAAATATCAACCCTGGGACTTAACTTCAACAAACTTGAACTGAGTAAGCATCCCCCCACCCCAATCAGGATTCTGACCATTGCACCTGAAGAAGCAGATTTTCAAAGGTTATTTCTCATACTGAACTAAGTTAAAGAGCCCTAATATTAATCCAGGGACCATAATTTTAAAACTTGCATCTGACTCCCCAAAGGATGTTGTATACCATATATCAGAAGATTCTGATTGGTGGTTTTGTGAGAAGATCTTTAAAGATTATTCCTTATATTGAACCAAGTTGAAATTTGGGCTCTAATAGGGACCCCAAATACTAATCAAGAGACTTGATTTGAACAAGCTTCAGTCTGACACCATAAGGATGCTGTATCACAAACATCGAAAGAGTCTGATTGGTGGATCTGAAGAAGATTTTTAAGATTATTCCCCATATTGCACTAAGTTAAAATTTATGCTCATGCAGCGAGCCAAATTATTAACCGTTGAATTTGATATAAACAAACTTGAATCAGATCCCTGTAAAGATGCTGTGTCCATATATCAAAAGATTCTGACCAGTGGTTCTGGAGACAAAGTTTAAAGATTATTCCTTATACTGGACTGAGTTAAAATTCAGGCTCAAAGAGGAAGCCCAAATATTAAAACAGGGACTTGATTTGAACAAATTTTAGATCTGAGCTCACGTAGGATGCTGTATACCAAATTTCTAAAGATTCTAAACTGCAGGATTTGATTTGAACTAACATGAATCTTCTGCCTGCATCAATGCAGCCCCCCTCCCCCTTCCTATGGAAGCCCAAATTTTAACTTTGTTCAGTATGGGGGATAATTTTTAAAAATCTTCTTCTCCAGATCCACCAGTCAAATGCTTTCATATTTGGTATGCAACATCCCTAGGGGGGTCAGATTCAAGATTGTTCAAATTGGATCCCTAGGTATATATTTGGGCTCCCTATGGTAGCCCAAATTTTTACTTAGTGCAATATGAGGAAATTTCTTTTAAAATCTTCTTCAGATCCACCAGTCAGAATGCTTTCATATTTGGTATACAACATCTCTAAGGGGGGAGGGGTGGGGGGGGGGGGGGGGGGTCAGATTCAAGTTTGTTCAATTTGAGTGCCTGGGTTAATATTTGGGTTCCATATGGGAACCTAAATTTAACTTAGTACAATATGAGGGAATTTCTTCAAAAATCTTCTTCAGATCCACTAGTCAGAATGCTTTCATATTTCATATACAACATCTCTAGGGGGGTCAGATTCAAGTTTGTTCAAATGTAGGTTAATATTTGGGCTCGCTATGGTAGCCCAAATTTTAACTTAGTGCAATATGACGAAATTTCTTTAAAATTTTTCTTCTTCAGATCCAACAGTCAGAATGCTTTCATATTTGGTACTCAACATCTCTAGGGAAGTCAGATTCAACTTTGTTCAAATAGAGAGCCTGGCTTAATATTTGGGCTCCCTATGGGAGCCAGAATTGATCATGTTGCTGAAGAATTAAAAATTTTGTATTCAGTACCCTCTAGAGGTGTGTAACTAAGATAACATAGGTTGTAACAAGGGGCTTCATAGGGGAGCTCTACATTTTACATTATGATCAACTGAAGAAAAGGCATGATGCCCCGGATTATTTTTGTCACCCCTGAGGGACTCAAGGATTGATTGTATCCTATGGAGATGGATCGCTTAATGTAGACTCATTCTTGGACTCTGTTTATATTGTGTTCTGTTTGAGATGAGCACTTCAGGCCCTGTGGGGCCTCTTGTTTATCATTCAATTCTACTGGTCCAATGGATACTTCATACCAAATAACAAATCTCTGTCCTGTGTGGTTTGGGAAATATGAGCGTTTGAAAATATTTCTATTTTTAGCTCCTTTTAGTTCCCATGGAGATACAGGAAAATTGTTTTGGCATGAAGCAAGTACTTGTGACTCAATAATACCACATAACAAATTTGGTTTAAATTAGCTCATTGGTTCAGAAAATAGAAATTTTAGGTGGGGCCAAAAACTCTTGCCCCTCTCATTGCAAAGGCAAATACTTCTCCACGAAAGTCCTTTAAATAAAATTTGTTTCTCTGTATTCTTGAGTTATGAACCCCAAGAAACAAAGGCCAAACTTTTTCACTTGACAGGAGGTGCCTCATGTTGGACTAAGTTAAAATTCGGTCTTCAATAGGGCGCCCAAATATTAACACAGTCATTTGGTTTGAACAAACTTAGATCTGACCTCCCTATACTAAGGATGATGTATACCAACAAGAGGCCCCACGGGGCCTGAAGCGCTCATCTTGAACAGAACACAATACAAACAGAGTCCAAGAATGAATCTTCATTAAGCAATCCATCTCCATAGGCTACACTGTCAATCCTTGAGTCCATCAGGATTGACAAAAATAATCTAGGCATCATGCCTTTTCTTCAGTTGATCATAATGTAAAATGTAGAGCTCCCCTATGAAGCCCCTTGATATAACCTGTGTGGATTAATCTTAGTTACACACCTCTAGAGGGTACTGAATACAAAATTTTTAAATCTTCAGCAAAATGGCCAATTCTGGCAACCCATATGGAGCCCAAATATTAACCCAGACTTTCAATTTGAACACAGTTGAATCTGACCTCCCAAGAGATGTTGTGTACCAAATCTGAAAGCATTCTGACTGTTGGATCTGAAGAAGAGAAATTTTAAAGAAATTTCTTCATATTGAACCAAGTTAAAATTAGAGATGTTGTATACCAAATATGAGAGCATTCTGACTAGTGGATCTGAAGAAGAAGGTTTTTGAAGAAATTCCCTCATATTGTACTAAGTTAAATTTCAGGTTCCCATATTGTGCCCAAATATTAACCCAGGCTCTTGAATTGAACAAACTGGAATCTTCAGGATTACTTCATACCAAATAACAGCTCTCTGTTCCGTGTGGTTTTGGAAATCTTGGCGTTTGAAAATATTTCTATTTTTAGCTCCCAGGGTTCCCATGGGGATGTGGAAAATTTTTTTTGCATGTGTCAAGTACTTATGACCCAATAATACCACATACCAAATTTGGTTCAAACCGGATCATTGGTTCAGAAAATAGAAATTTTGGGTGGGGCCAAAAATCTTACCCCTCCCATTACAAAGCCAAATATTGCTTCACGAACTTCGTTTGAACAAACTTGATTCTACACCTCAAAAGGAAGCTCCATAGCAAATATCAAGTCACTGTACACACTGGTTCATGGGAAGAAGATTTTAAAAATATTTTAGAGCATTTTCCCCCACTCCCTCCCTATGGGGCTGAGCATGCTGAGTTGAACAAAAATGCAATGCCCCTTCGAGACCATCACTCACACAAACTTTCACTTGAATTGGCCCAGTAGCTTTGGAGGAGAAGACCAAAACATGGTGTTGACGGACGGAGAGAGATGTGATTAGCTCAGCTTGACTTTGTCAAGATGAGCTAAAAATCAAAAGATTCTCATTGGTGGATCTGCGGAAGAGGATTTTTTAAAGATTATTCCCCATATTGCACTCTTGTCCCTCTCATTGCAAAAGCAAATATTGCTCCACGGACGTCGTTTAAATAAGGAATGATCATTTCTTTCTTCCTATTTCTTGAGTTATGAACCATAAAAAACAAAGGCCAAACTGTGTAAATGGGCGTTTATATGGGCCTTTGTTTTTGGGGGTTCATAACTCAAGAAATAGACAGAAACAGACAATTAATTAATAATCGTTTGTTTCTGTCTATATAATTAAACTTGTTGGGCAATAAATTTAAACACTCTCTACTTTGCAAAGTTAAAATAAAAACCAGGTCGCATCATGCTTCCCAGTGATAACTGAATAAAAAAAGAACAGTTTTCTAAAATTCTGTTTGAAATAACGATACAGTTCACTGCAACATGTTCTTGTGTCATTAAAAATTTTATTAACCAATGAATTGCATAAGTTAAAAAGAACGTAACAGGCCACACGCACGCAAAACTTCAATCTCCTTTTCCACTTGACAGGAGGTATCATCATTCAAAACAACACAGAGTAAAATTTAATTGTGATTTTGACCATTTCCTGAGAAAATGAAAACACAGTTTGTAAAGGTGGGGTTCTTTCTAAACACAGATGGCATGAAGTTGGTTTTATTTTGCCTCAGAAAGAGTTCATTCAGGCTATAAATTTGGAAATTGGAAAGTTTTGTTCGCGTGAGTTTCGTTTGTGGATGCTATCGACGTCAGAGATGTAGCATTTGTTCATCTTGACATTGATGTGCACGAGTCTGAATTGTTACAATTTACAGAGGACAGTGTTTGATATTTTGTTTCTGTAAAGTGGAACACTTTACAGAAACTGAACGAACTGCAGAACGACCCTTCATTTCTATGTCCATTTACTAATAGGTACATAATGTTTTGTGGTTCAGATGTAGCATCATTTATTGCCTGAATATCAGTTTCATGTAAACAGTGTGCTACGTATTTATTTATTTATTGGTGTTAAAGGTCATATACTTATGCACAATGGCGAATCATGACCGTGACAGTTTTATGAGTGGAGGTAGCCGGAATACCTGGAGAGAACCACCGAGCAACAACGAGCAGCTGCAGGCTCCCCAACATCGTAACTCCGCACTGCCGCACAGGCAGGGTTAGATTGGTTGAAGAAATGCGCATCATTGACGAGCAGTACGCCTCAGTACACAGCATTATCGTGCCCCCATGTGGACAATCATGGTTAAGTGCCTTGCCCAAGGACACAATGCGGGAGTCCGAAGTGATCGCTCACACAGTCACCCATTCAATGATTAACTGGGTTCGACGTTGCTAAACTTTGATGATCTGACGAGAATCAGTTACCGCAACGCCACCGCGCCCCCTAGTGTGCGACAGATGTTTTGCTACATTTTGCTTTTTGTAAAATGCCAGACATAAATTTTGAAAACTGATATTCTTTTACATTCTTGTAAGTGAATCACATACATTCACTTAAGCGAAGCTCAAGGGGAGCTTAACTGATCGCTTTCCGACCGTCGTCAACTTTACATTATCGACTTCTTCTCACGAACTGCTGGACCAAATTCAACAAAATTTTCTGTGCATATTTCCCTATCATATGTCAATTCAAATTTGTTCAAATCAAGTTGACCCGCCCTTCGGTAGGGCCACGCCCAAAAAGTGTGCTTAAATCTTAAAAAATCTTCTTCTCATGAACCAGCAGTAGCAGAGACTTGATATTTGGTGTGCAGCTTCCTTTTGAGGTGTAGACTCAGATTTGTTCAAGAGAAGTTTGTGGAGCTATATTTGCCTTCGTTATAGGAGGGGCAAGAATTATCGTCCCGCCCAAAATTTCTATTTTCCAAGCCGAGAGGCAGATTTGAACCAAATTTGATTTGACGGCTTATTGGGGCGTAAGTACTTAATTTATGACAAAATATTTTTTCCCGTCGCCCCATGGGAACCGCAGGAGCTAAAAATGGAAAAAAAATTAAAATGCCCATATCTCCAAAACTACACGGCACTGAGAATTCTTATTTGGTGTGAAGCTTCCTTAGGACCAACAGAATGGAATGGTAAAAAAAATTCACAGTTAACGTATGTCAACGAAAGTTACAAAGTTACAGTGAAATTATTCCAAAACGAGTCATCCTATCAGTTACATTGAAATGCCTTCATAAATATGGCCTGTAGACTGTGCTGAAGGTTTTCTGGCTTCAGGCCTGTGTAGCCATTATGGTAGACCGATTGCAACTAAAAGGGGACGTCCTCATCTCTACATTATACTGAGTCATTCTACGAAGTTACAATGAAATCCCTTCACAAATACGACCTGTAGTCTGTACTAAAGTTTTTCGGGTTTTTGGGCTTGGGAAGCCATCATGGTTGAATGATCGCGACCAAAAGGGGGCGTTGTCATCTGGGCATAATCTGGAGTGATCCTACGAAGTTACAATGAAATTCCTTCATATATGTGACCTGTAGACTGTGCTCAAGGTTTTCGGGCTTCGGGCCCTTGAAGCCGTCACAGTTGACCAATCACGACCAAAAGAGGATGTCATCATCTAGGCATTATATGGTGTCAACCTAACAAGTTACAATGAAATCCTTCCATAAATACGACTTGTAGACTATGCTAAAGGTTTTTGGGCTTGGGCAGCCATCAAGGCTGAATGATCACGACCAAAAGGTTCGTTCTCATCTAGACATTATTTGGAGTCATTCTACCAAGTTACAATGAAATCCCTTCATCAATATGACCTGTAGACCGTGCTAAAGGTTTTCGGGCGTCGGGTCCCTGTAGCCGTCACAGTTGCCCAATTGCGCCCAAAATGGGACGTTCTCATCTAGACATTATATGTAGTCAACCTACCAAGTTACAATGAAATCCCTTCATAAATATGACCTGCAGACTGTTCTAAATCCCTTCAGGCAGCCAACATGATTGAATGATCACAAGGGGAATTTCTCATCTTGGCATCATCTGCAGTGATACTACGAAGTTACAATGAAATCCCTTCATAAATATGGCCTGTAGATTGTGCTCAAGGTTTTCGGGCTTCGGGCACATGTAACCGTCACAGTTGACCAATCACGACCAAAAGGGGATGTCATCATCTAGGCATTATATGGAGAAAACCCAACAAGTCACAATGAAATCGTTCCATAAATACGACCTGTAGACTATGCTAAAGTTTTTTGGGCTCGGGCAGCCATCAAGGCTGAATTATCGCGACGAAAAGGGGACGTTCTCATCTAGACATTATTTGGATTCATCCTACCAAGGTACAATGAAATCCCTTCATAAATATGACCTGTAGACTGTGCTAAAGGTTTTCGGGCCTCTGTAGCCGTCACAGTTGCTCAATCGTGTCCAAAAGGGGATGTTCTCATCTAGACAATATATGAAGTCAACCTACCAAGTTACAATGAAATCCCTCCATAAATATTACCTGTAGACTGTGCTAGAGGTTTTCGGGTTTTTGGCTCGGGCAGTCGTCACGGTTGACAGATTCCGACCAAATGGGGAAGTTCTCATCTAGACATCATACGGAGTCATCCTACCAAGTTACAATGAAATCCCTCCATATTAAATATGACTTGCAGACTGTGCTAAAAGTTTTTGGATTTCGGGCCTGGGCAGCCATCACGGTTGACAGATCATGACCAAAAGGGGACGTTCTCATCTAGGCATTATACAGAGGCATCCTACCAAGTTACAATGAAATCCCTTCATAAATACGACCTGTAGTCTGTGCTGATGATTTTCGGGTTTTGGGCTCGGGCAGCCATATCGGTTGACCGATCACGACCAAAAGGGGACGTTCTCATCTAGACATGACCCCAAACCTGTATATGAAATTTCGTGACGATCAGACAAGAACTACGGGGTGTAGCCTGTGCTAATCGAAAATGTGAACAGACTCACAGACTAACAGACTTCCTTACGCGTGATGGCAATAGCTTCTCTTGACTTTGTCAAGTTAAGCTAAAAATGTTTCTGGCAGCCATGTTTTTCGATGCACGGTAACAAAAATGAGGAGCATTTGTAGAAGACCTCCCATTGACTATCCCTGCCAGGTTAGGTTCACGTCGGCTCAGTAGTTCCGCAATTACGGCCATGTTTACAACCCGATCAACATTAAATGAGGATTTTTGGTAGAGAGGGTTCCTGGCATCATTTATGTGAGGTATCAAAAAAATTTGGCCTGGCAGTTTCATCAGAGACGATTTTTGAAAATCCACCAACCAGAATCAAAGAATGCCTCTGGAAGCCATGTTTTTCATCTGACGGGAATAAAATGAGGATCGTTTGTAGAGGACCTCCCACAGACCATTCCTGTCAGGTTTTCCCATAAGATTTCTACAGCAACTATAAGCCGCAATTAAAGCCATGTTTGCAACCCGAACAACATTAAATGAGGATCGTTGGTAGAGGGGGTCCCAGTCATCAACCATGCAAAGGTTCTGAACATTTGGCCCTGTGGTTTCAGAGGAGAATATTTTTCAAAGTCCAAATTCAGAATCAAAGAATGCCTCTGGCGACCATGTTTTCCAACCCATGGGATCAAAATGAGGATCGTTTGTAGAGGACCTCCCAAAGACCACCCCTGCCAGGTTTGGCTCATGTGAGCTCAGTAGTCCCAGAGAACATGATGAAAATGTGATTCCTCATAGGGTATCTACAGTAACTATAAGCCGCAATTGCGGCCTTGTTTTGACCCAATCAACATTAAATGAGGATCGTTGGTAGAGGGGGTACCAGTCATCATGCGAAATTTCAAAACATTTGGCCTGGCAGTTTCAGAGGAGAAGATTTTTGAAAATCCACCAACCAGAATCAAAGAAAGCCTCTGGAAGCCATGTTTTTAAAATGATGATCATTTGAAGAGGACCTACCATAGACCATTCCTGCCAAGTTTGGTTCACACCGGCTCAGCGGTTACAGAGAAGAAGATGAAAATGTGAAAAGTTTACGGACACCAAGTGATGAGAAAACCTCACATGGCCTTTTAGGCCAGGTGAGCTGAAAAAGAAATACTTTTGCCAATCATTTTGCCCGAAAATGCATGAACATTTAATTATACAAACTTCTACACCTCAAAAGGAAGCTCAGTACCAAATATCAAGTCATTGTACCCACTGGTTCATGAGAAGAAATTTTTAAAATTTGGGAGCATTATCCTCCATCCCCTCCCTATTGGCCTAAACATGATGATTTGAACAAAAACAAAATGCAATGTGAGAACAAAAAATCAGTTCAGTGGTTTTGGGGAGAGAAGGTGCAGACACCATGTTCACGGATGATGGACGGTGAGTGATCACAAGAGGTCACTCTGACTTTCAGTGAGGTGAGCTAAACTAGAGGCTCTAAAGAGCCTGTAATCGCTCACCTGGTACTACATATAATGAAAGTGTCAATGACAATGTAGCTTAACTTGACTGTGTGTGGTGTTTGACGAAAAGGCTAATGTTCAATGTTTATGAATGGATTATGAAATACAAGAATTGTGATAATTGGGAATATGTTAATTTCTGTTCCCTGTATGCTATGTTTTAAATCAAAATAATTTGAGGTGTAGACTGTACTAAAGAATTGAGGGGTGGGTTAATGTGGCTCTCAAGGTAATGTATGTGGCCCTCACAGTTGATGTATATCAACCAAAGTTACTAAGTTACAGTGAAATTATTCCAAAACGAGTCATCCTATAAAGTTACAATGAAATCCCTTCATAAATACGGCCTGTATACTGTGCTAAAGGTTTTCGGGCTTCAGGCCTGTGCAGCGATCACGGTTCACTGATCGCAACCAAAGGGGGGCGTCCTCATCTAGACATCATACAGAGTTATCCTACCAAGTTATAATGAAATCCCTCCACAGTAAATATGACCTGTGGACTGCTAAAAGTTTTTGGGTTTCGGCAGCCATCCCGGTTGGCAGATCATGACCAAAAGGGGACGTTCTCATCTAGATATTATACAGAGTCATCCTTCCAAGTTACCATGAAATCTCTTCATAAATACGAACTGTAGACTGTGCTAAAGGTTTTCGGGTTTTGGGCTCGGGCAGCCATCATGGCTGAAAGATCTCGACCAAAAGGGGACGTTCTCATCTAGACATTATACTGCGTTATCCTACCAAGTTACAATAAAATCCCTTCAGAAATATGACCCGCAGACTGTGCTAAATGTTTTCGGGCTTTGGGCCTGTGTAGCCGTCACAGTTGACTAATTGTGACCAAAATGGGGACGTTTTCATCTAGATATTATATGGAGTCATCCCACCAAGGTACAATGAAATCCATCCATAAATACGACCTGTGGACTGTGCTAAGGTTTTCTGGTTTTGGGCTCGGGCAGTCACCACAGTTGACAGATCGTGACAAAATGGGGAAGTTCTCATCTAGACATCATACGGAGTCATCCAACCAAGTTACAATGAAATCCCTCCATGTTAAATATGATCTGAAGACGGTGCTAAAAGTTTTTGGGTTTCGGGCAGCCATCACGGTTGACAGATCATGACCAAAAGGGGACGTTCTCATTTAGATATTATATAGAGTCATCCTACCAAGTTACCATGAATTCCTTTAATAAATACGACCTGTAGACTGTGCTAAAGGTTTTCAGGTTTTGGGCTCGGGCAGCCATCACTGATGACCGGTCGCGACCAAAAGGGGACATTCTCAACTGGACATGACCTCAAACCTGCATATGAAATTTCGTGATGATCGGACAAGAACTACGGGGTGTAGCCTGTGCTAAAGGAAAATGTGAACAGACTAACAGACTTCCGCATGCGTGATGGCAATGGCTTATCTCGGTCCTCTTTTCTACCGAAATACCCCAAAATAACCCGAAATACCCCATTTCAAGTCAAAAAATTATTTTTTTCACTTGCATTCTTGGTTTTTGTTATGTTTTGAGTACTTGCACAAAAATGCAGCAGAAAATTATGTCCGGTTAGTGATTTTTGAAGGCATTTTGTATATCACATCTCGTATAGCTGAACGCGTTTACACAAGGCAGCATATGAAATACTCCTGAAATACCTCCAAATATACACTTTAGTTGTAGTTACTCCAACAAACAGGATAATCTAATTTTTAGCTTAACAGGACAAAGTCAAGATAAGCTATTGCCATCACGCGTGCGGAAGTCTGTTAGTTTGTGAGTCTGTTAGTCTATGAGTCTGTTCACATTTTCCTTTAGCACAGGCTACACCCCGTAGTTCTTGTCTGATCTTCACGAAATTTCATATGCAGGTTTTGGGCCATGTCTAGATGAGAACGTGTTCTTTCGGTCGCGATCGGTCAACCGGTATGACTGCCCGAACCCAAAACAAGAAAACCATTAGCACAGTCTACAGGTCGTATTTATGAAGGGATTTCATTGTAACTTGGTAGGATGCCTCTGTATAATGCCGAGAAGAGAACATACCCTTTTGGTCATGATCTGTCAACCGTGATGGCTGCCCAAGCCCGAAACCCAAAAACTTTTAGCACAGTCTGCAGGTCATATTTAATATGGAGGGATTTTATTGTAACTTGGTAGGATGACTCCGGATGATGTTTGGATGAGAACTTTCCCATTTGGTCGCGATCTGTCAACTGTGACGACTGCCCGAGCCCAAAACCCGAAAACCTTTAGCACAGTCTACAGGTCATATTTATGGAGGGATTTCATTGTAACTTGGTAGGTTGACTTCATATAATGTCTAGATGAGAACGTCCCCTTTTGGTCGCTATCATGCAGCCTTGATGGCTGCCCGAGCCCAAAAACCTTTAGCATAGTCTATAGGTCGTATTTATGGAAGGATTTCATTGTAACTTGTTAGGTTGACTCCATATAATGCCTAGACGATGACATCCCCTTTTGGTCGTGATTGGTCAACTGTGACGGCTACAGGGACCCGAAAACATTGAGCACAGTCTGCAGGTGATATTTATGAAGGGATTTCATTGTAACTTCGTAGGAACACTCCAGATGTGGACGTGATTGAGCAACTGTGACGGCTACAGGGGCCCGAAGCCCGAAAACCTTTAGCACAGTCTACAGGTCATATTTATGAAGGGATTTTATTGTAACTTGGTAGGATGACTCCAAATAATGTCTAGATGAGAACGTCCCCTTTTGGTCGCTATCATGCAGCCTTGATGGCTGCCCGAGCCCAAAAACCTTTAGCATAGTCTATAGGTCGTATTTATGGAAGAATTTCATTGTAACTTGTTAGGTTGACTCCATATAATGCCTAGAAGATGACACCCCCTTTTGGTCGTGATTGGTCAACTGTGACGGCTACAGGGACCCGAAAACATTGAGCACAGTCTGCAGGTGATATTTATGAAGGAATGTCATTGTAACTTCGTAGGAACACTCCAGATGATGCCCAGATGAGAATGCCCCTTTTGGTTGCGACCATTCAACCATGATGGCTGCCCGAGCCCGAAAACCTTTAGCACAGTCTACAGGTCATATTTATGAAGGGTTTTCATTGTAACCTGGTAGGTTGACTTCATATAATGTCTAGATGAGAACGTCCCCTTTTGGACGTGATTGGGCAACTGTGACGGCTACAGGGGCCCGAAAACCTTTAGCTCAGTCTACAGGTCATATTTATGAAGGGATTTCATTGTAACTTTGTAGGATGATTCCAAATAATGTCTAGATGAGAAGGTTCCCTTTTGGTCGCGGTCATTCAGCCCTGATGGCTGCCCGAACCCACAAACCTTTAGCTTAGTCTATAGGTCGTATTTATGGAAGGATTTCATTGTAACTTGTTAGGTTGACTCCATATAATGCCTAGATAGATGATCATAATAATAACACTTTGGCCAGCCGCTGATTTGTCGCGGTTCTCGGACGAGAAGGCCGTGGTTACCCCTGTACTCCCAACTGCCTCCCTATTCCCACGCTTCTCCTCTCCTCCCAATACTCGGTGATGAACTGCTTGATGATATCCCTTGTCCCATTCGTTCCAATCTCACCGATTAGCATATTAACCCTCTCCTTTGAGTCTCCCCCTAAACACATGTCCTTCATTCTCCCATCCCACTTCCCCATTATACTCCCAGTGAATCTCATTCTTTTAGACTGATACTTTGGGCATTCTAGAAGAAAGTGTTCCAGGGTCTCCATCATGTCCAAGTTACACATCTGGCACTCCCTTTCACCGTCTTTCCCAATTTCTCCCCTCGGCTCCAGGGATCGCGACCTCAGCGTGAACAACAGTGACCCCTCAAAGGTGCCATCAAGGTACTCTTCAAAACCTGGCTTCTCTTTATCACGCAGGCCACCCAAAGACCTCTTTGATTTGACCCCCTCTCGCCAATTACGGTTACAATCCATGACCCTTTCTCTGGCGAGATTTTTACCCTGGTTTGCCCCAACGTCCAGGTCCGAGATCTCCAATGAGTAGTTTTCTACTAGCTCCCTCACTTGGACCATCCACCCTGTTTTGATATTTGAGTTGAAAATTCTCAGGAACATTACTTTACACCATCGGCTGTCGGGGAGATTTACCAAATAATTAAGATAACCGAGTTTCAACAGGTCTATCCTGTCCTTGATCCTCATCCACCCAAGCTCACCCCTGATTGCTTCTAGCGCTGCGGCATTACTCGACCCCGTTATCCATCGGCCTGCATCGTTCTGCAGGATTTCCAAGCTCTTTACGGCCGTCTGGTTTAGGGGTACCACTTCCGTACCGTATATTATACTTGGCAGCCCCACCATTTCCCAAATGGTTTTCCCCACGAAAACCTTATTGAAACTGTTTCTCCCTATAAGTTTCATTTGGTTAAGGATTCGCTTCCCCTTCAGAATCAATTTATTTGTGTGGTTCCGGTAGATGCCTCTTCCTGTAATGTTTATATTTACCCCCCAAATACTCGTAATCACCTGTCTCTCCCACACTGAGAAGTTTGCTGCTCCCTTCCGGAATGCAGAACTCACTCACTCTCCACCTTCGAGTGGGGTCCACTTTGCGGCCCACGGGTATAACTTTGCTCTTGCTTTCATTAAGTTCGAGTCTCCATTTGCTCCCATATTTCCCAACAATTCCCAGCATTTTCGTTAGCCCCTCTTCGCTTTCTGACACTAGAACCATGTCGTCTTCAAAAACATAGCCCTGGGATCTTCAAGTCCCCAACTGCTACCCCCTCCTCGCTACGCAGGAGTTCATCTCCTAAACCTTTGATGTACAATGCAAACATGATCGGCGAAAGGATACACCCCTGTTTTGGCCTATCTCCATAGGCACACGTTTCGTTATAATGTTTCCCAGGCTAAGTTCACTCTGTACATCTTTATATAATGCTTTCATAATTCCAACAAACTCGCCTCCTAAGCCCAGAGCCTCCAGCTTGCGCCACATACCTTCCCTCCATACTCTATCGTATGCCTTTTTGATATCCAAAAAAGGCCATAAACATCTTTTTCTTTTTTGCTTTCGCGGATTCTATCATTTGGGATAGTGTGAAAAGATGGTCAGTAACTCTCCTTCCCTTCCTGAAGCCATTCTGGATTTCTCCCAAAAAACCCTTCTCCTCAATCACCTCCTCTAGTCTCCCATACAGGACTTTACAGAAAGCCTTTCCAATGTTGCTACTGACAGAGATCCCTCGATAGTTATCCAAAACGTCTTTTTCCCCCTTTTTGTGAATAAATGTCACTTTACTTTCTCTCCACTCCTTTGGGACCTCTTGATTATCTATGGCTAAATTGAATAGGGTAGTTAGGCTTTCCACGAGTTCTTCTCCCCCTTTTTTGATAAACTCGTTAGGTATTTCATCCACTCCTCCCGCTTTTCCATCCCTTAATTTTGATATCACCTTTCGCACCTCCTCCGTTTTAATTTCGCTGCACACGAAGCTCGATAGGTTTTCCTCAACCTGATTCGGACACTCTGGTGCGCTCCCCATGCCCCATCGCTTATCGTTTACTTTTTCCCAGTGCTTGACTAGTTCTGATGCGACTTGATCTTGCTCGTCTGTAACTCTGCCATCTACTTTAATACTCTGTGGGTTACTTCCTTTGTTACGTTTATTCACCCATTTCCAAAATACGTTCGAACTCGACCCCCCTGTCGTTCTTATCGTCCTAATAAGACTGCTATTTCGTACTCTCCGAGTATCGTCTTTAATCTTATTTACTTTATTTCGTGCTTGGTGGTATTCTTCCTTGGCAACTGTGGCCTCATTGCTTTCCGCCCCCTTAAGTTTTCTACTTCTCCTGTATGCAGCACATTTAGCTTTTCTTCCCTTTATGGCCCTTTTCAATTCTTCGTTCACTCTGTACCCAAGTTCCCGTGTTGGCACCCTGACCTTTCCTACACTTTCCTTTCCTGCCTCCACCAGGCTCGCAACTATGACGTCGGCCATTTTCTGGACACTGCCCCTCTTGGGTACGGTTGCAAGCTTTGGTTTCAGTTTTTCATTGAACTTCGCCCAGTCAGCATCTTTTTTGAGTTCCCAAATCTCCTTAGAGCTTCCTTTGCTTTTTACTAGAGTTTTGGCCCTGATCGTCACTGTAATCAAGTTGTGATCACTATCCACCTCCATTTTACCCTCATCATCCACTTCTACCCCTATCACCTCCCTCCATAAATTAATATCTGTGAGGATGTAATCGATTATTGATTTTCTGTCGTTCCTCTCCCAGGTCCATTTCCCCTTACACCTCGCGTCCCTGTTCAGAATCTTCAGACCGTTCTCGTTTGTGAAGTTCAACAGCTTCCTTCCATTCCTGTTGACTTTATTGTCCCCACCATCTATGCCTTCTTCATCATTACCTATGTGGCCATTAAAGTCACCCATCAGAATTATACCGAGCCCCTTGTTTTGTAATTCGGTGATATTGGACCTTAGTGTTGAGTATATCGAATCATTCCATTCGGGTTTGCTTCCCTCCAACGCACAATACATAACCCCAAGGGCAATACTTTTGTTTTTCAGACTGATCCTTACCCATCCAATTTCTTTCGATACCTCAGCCGGGGTGCTGATGTTTTCCAGGTCTGTGATCAGCGATGGTTTTAAATCCTCTTTAATGTACATGCCTACCCCTCCTCCCTTTTTCTGGCCTTCCGTTCGCCCTACACCTATCCATACGTACCCCCTTACTTGGTCTACCCGTTCCTCGTGTCTTACCCACGTTTCGCTTGAGCCCATGACGTCAAACTCCCCTGCCTCAATCAATGTAGCAATTTCACTTACTTTCCGGTGGAGACCCTGGATGTTGCTAAAACCCACTTTCAGGGTGTCAAGGTTCATTGGATTCCGCATTCTGGTCCCATTATTATCTAGTCCCTGTATGTTTGTATATCCTACTTTGTGTACCTGTGCTTTCCTTGTGAAGCTATTCCTATTGATTTGGATTTTTGGTCCCTTTTCCTTATCCCCCTTGTCCCATTTTTTACACCTATGGTTCATGACACATTTTCTGTGATTATTCCCCCCTTCACTGACCCCCCCCCCCCCTCCCAATGACATACCCTTTTGGTCGTGATTGGTCAACTGTGATGGCAACAGGTGCCCGAAGCCCGAAAACGTTGAGCACAGCCTACAGGTCATATTTATGAAGGGATTTCATTGTAATTTGGTAGGATGCCTCTGTATAATGTGTAGATGAGAACGTCCCCTTTTGGTCATGATCTGTCAACCGTGATGGCTGCCCAAGCCCGAAACCCAAAAACTTTTAGCACACTCTGCAGGTCATATTTAATATGGAGGGATTTCATTGTAATTTGGTAGGATGACTCCGAACGATGTCCAGATGAGAACTTCCCCATTTGGTCGCGACCTGTCAGCCATGACGACTGCCCGAGCCCCAAAAAACCCGAAAACCTTTAGCACAGTCAACAGGTCATATTTACGGAGGGATTTCATTGTAATTGGTAGATTGACTTCATATAATGTCTAGATGGGAACGTCCCCCTTTGGACGCGATTCGTCAACTGTGATGGCCACAGAGGCCCGAAAACCTTTAGCATAGTCTGCATGTCACATTTATGAAGGGATTTCATTGTAACTTGGTAGGATTACTCCAAATAATGTCTCGATGAGAACGTCCCCTTTTGGTCGCGATCATTCAGCCGTGATGGCTGCCCAAGCCCAAAACCTTTAGCATAGTCTGTAGGTCGTATTTATGGAAAGATTTCATTGTAACTTGTTAGGTTGTAACTTGTTAGGTGGGCCGCAAAGTGGACCCCACTCGAAGGTGGAGAGCGGGGGAGTTCTGCATTCCGGAAGGTAGCAGTAGACTTCTTAGTGTAGGGGAGACTAGCGATTACGAGTATTTGGGGGTAAATATAAACATCACAGGAAGAGGCATCTACCGAAACCACACAAACAAATTGATTCTGAAGGGGAAGCGAATCCTTAACCAAATGAAACTTATAGGGAGAAACAGTTTCAATAAGGTTTTCGTGGTGAAAACTATTTGGGAAATGGTGGGTCTGCCAAGTATAGCATACGGTACGGAAGTTGTACCCCTAAACAACACAGCCGTAAAGAGCTTGGAAATCCTGCAGATCGATGCAGGCCGATGGATAACAGGCTCGAGTAATGCCGCAGCGCTAGAAGCGGTCAGGGGTGAGCTTGGGTGGATGAGGATCAAGGACAGGATAGACCTATTGAAACTCGGTTATCTTAATTATTTGGTAAATCTCCCCGATAGCCGATGGTGTAAAGTAATGTTCCTGAGAACTTTCAACTCAAATATCAAGACGGGGTGGATGATCCAAGTGAGGGAGCTAGTAGAAAACTACTCATTGGAGATCTCGGACCTTGACGTTGGGGCAAGCCAGGGCAAAAAGATCGTCAGAGAAAGGGTCATGGAGGATTGTAACCGTAATTGGCGAGAGGGGGTCAAATCAAAGAGATCTTTGGGTGGCCTGCGTGATAAAGAGAAGCCTGGTTTTGAAGAGTACCTTGATGGCACCTTTGGGGGGGGGGGGTCACTGTTGTTCAAGCTGAGGTCGCGGTCCCTGGAGCTGAGGGGAAAAATTGGGAAAAACAGTGAAAAGGATTGCCAGATGTGTAACTTGGGCGTGGTGGAGACCCTGGAACACTTTCTTCTAGAATGCCCAAAGTATCAGTCTAAAAGAATGAGATTCACTGGGAGTATAATGGGGAAGTGGGATGGGAGAATGAAGGACATGTGGTTAGGGGGAGACTCAAAGGAGAGGGTTAATATGCTAATCGGTGAGATTGGGAAGAATGGGGCAAGGGATGTCATCAAGCAGTTCGTCTCCGAGTGTTGGGAGGAGAGGAGAAGCGTGGGACTAGGGAGGCAATTGGGAGTTCAGGGGTAACCATGGCCTTCTCGTCCGAGAACCGCGACAAATCAGCGGCTGGCCAAAGTGTTATTATTATTCCTCCATATAATGCCTAGATGATGCCATCCCCTTTTGGTCGTGATTGGTCAACTGTGATGGCTACAGGGGCCCGAAGCCCGAAAACCTTTTGCACAGTCTACAGGTCATATTTATGAAAGGATTTCAATGTAACTTCGTAGGATCACTCCAGATAATCCCCAGTTGAGAATATCCCCTTTTCGTCGCGATCGTTCAACCATGATGGCTGCCCGAGCCCAAAACTCGAAAAACTTTAGTACAGACTACAGGTCGTATTTGTGAAGGGATTTCATTGTAACTTGGTAGAATGACTCGTTTTGGAATAATTTCACTGTAACTTGGTAATAATAATAATAATAATATAATAATAACACTTTGGCCAGCCGCTGATTTGTCGCGGTTCTCGAACGAGAAGGCCTTGGTTACCCCTGAACTCCCAACTGCCTCCCTGTTCCCACGCTTCTCCTCTCCTCCCAACATTCGGAGACGAACTGCTTGATGACATCCCTTACCCCATTCTTCCCAATCTCTCCGATTAGCACATTAACCCTCTCCTTTGAGTCTCCCCCTAACCACATGTCCTTCATTCTCCCATCCCACTTCCCCATTATACTCCCAGTGAATCTCATTCTTTTAGACTGATACTTTGGGCATTCTAGAAGGAAGTGTTCCAGGGTCTCCACCATGCCCAAGTTACACATCTGGCACTCCCTTTCACCGTCTTTCCCAATTTTTCCCCTCAGCTCCAGGGATCGCGACCGCAGCTTGAACAGCAGTGACCCCCCAAAGGTGCCATCAAGGTACTCTTCAAAACCTGGCCTCTCTTTATCACGCAGGCCACCCAAAGACCTCTTTGATTTGACCCCCTCTCGCCAATTACGGTTACAATCCTCCAAGACCCTTTCTCTGACGATTTTTTTACCCTGGTTTGCCCCAACGTCCAGGTCCGAGATCTCCAATGAGTAGTTCTCTACTAGCTCCCTCACTTGGATCATCCACCCCGTTTTGATATTTGAGTTGAAGATTTGCAGGAACATTACTTTACACCATCGGCTGTCGGGGAGATTCACCAAATAATTAAGATAACCGAGTTTCAACAGGTCTATCCTGTCCTTGATCCTCATCCACCCAAGCTCACCCCTGATTGCTTCTAGCGCTGCGGCATTGCTCGACCCCGTTATCCATCGGCCTGCATCGTTCTGTAAGATTTCCAAGCTCTTTATGGCCGTCTGGTTTAGAGGTACCACTTCCGTACCGTATGTTATACTTGGCAGGCCCACCATTTCCCAAATGGTTTTTCCCACGAAAACCTTATTGAAACTGTTTCTCCCTATAAGTTTCATTTGGTTAAGGATTCGCTTCCCCTTCAGAATCAATTTGTTTGTGTGGTTTCGGTAGATGCCTCTTCCTGTAATGTTTATATTTACCCCCAAATACTCGTAATCACCTGTCTCTCCTACATTGAGAAGTTTGCTGCTCCCTTCCGGAATGCAGAACTCACCCACTCTCCACCTTCGAGTGGGGTCCACTTGGCGGCCCACAGGTATAACTTTGCTCTTGCTTTCATTAAGTTCGAGTCTCCATTTGCTCCCATATTTCCCAACAATTCCCAGCATTTTCGTTAGCCCCTCTTCGCTTTCTGACACTAGAACCATATCGTCTGCAAAAAATAGCCCTGGGATCTTCAAGTTCCCAACTGCTACCCCCTCGTCGCTACGCAGGAGTTCATCTCCTAAACCTTTGATGTACAATGCAAACAGGATTGGCGAAAGGATACACCCCTGTTTTAGGCCTATCTCCATAGGCACACGTTTTGTTGTAATGTTTCCCAGACTAAGTTCACTCTGTACATCTTTATATAATGCTTTCATAATTCCAACAAACTCGCCTCCTAAGCCCAGAGCCTCCAGCTTGCGCCACATACCCTCCCTCCATACTCTATCGTATGCCTTTTTGACATCCAAAAAGGCCATAAACATCTTTTTCTTTTTTGCTTTCGCGGATTCTATCATTTGGGATAGCGTGAAAAGATGGTCGGTTACTCTCCTTCCCTTCCTGAAGCCATTCTGGATTTCTCCCAAAAAACCCTTCTCCTCAATTACCTCATCTAGTCTCCCATAAAGGACTTTACAGAAAACCTTTCCAATGTTGCTACTGACAGAGATCCCTCGATAGTTATCCAAAACGTCTTTTTCCCCCTTTTTGTGAATAAACGTCACTTTGCTTTCCCTCCACTCCTTTGGGACCTCTTGTTTTTCTATGGCTAAATTGAATAGGGCAGTCAGGCTTTCCAAGAGTTCCTCTCCCCCTTTTTTGATAAACTCGTTAGGAATTTCGTCCACCCCTCCCGCTTTTCCATTCCTCAATTTTGAGATCACCCTTCGCACCTCCTCGGTTTTGATTTCGCTGCACACGAAGTCCGAGAGATTTTCCTCGACCTGGTTCGGACACTCCGGTGGGTTCCCCATGCCCCATCGCTTATCGTTTACCTTTTCCCAGTGCTTGACTAGTTCTAATGCGATTTGATCTCGCTCTTCTGTAACTCTGCCATCTACTTTAATGCTCTGTTGGTTATTCCCTTTGTTACGTTTGTTCACCCATTTCCAAAATACGCTCGAACTCGACCCCCCTGTCGTTCTTATCGTCCTAATAAGACTGCTATTTCGCACTCTCCGGTTGTCGTCTTTAATCTTATTTACTTTATTTCGTGCTTGTTGGTATTCTTCCTTTGCCACCATGGCCTCATTGCTTTCCACCCCCTTAAGTTTTCTACTTCTCCTGTATGCAGCACATTTATCTTTTCTAACCTTTATGGCCCTTTTCAATTCTTCGTTCACTCTGTACCCAAGTTCCCGTGTTGGCACCCTAATCTTTCCTACACTTTCCTTCCCTGCCTCCACTAGGCTCGCAACTATGGCGTCGGCCATCTTCTGGACACTACCCCCCTTGTGTACGGCTGCAAGCTTTGGTTTCAGTTTTTCTTCGAACTTCGCCCAGTCGGCATCCTTTTTGAGTTCCCAAATCTCCTTGAAGCTTCCTTTCCTTTTCTCTGGGTTTTTGGCCCTCATCGTCACTGTAATCAAGTTGTGATCACTATCCAACTTCATTTTGCCCTCATCATCCACTTCTACCCTTATCACCTCCCTCCATAAATTCATATCTATGAGAATGTAGTCAATTATTGATTTTCTGTCGTTTCTCTCCCAGGTCCATTTCCCCTTACATCTAGCGTCCCTGTTCAGAATCTTCAGACCGAGCTCATTTGTGAAGTTCACCAGCTTCCTTCCATTCCTGTTGACTTTCGTTGGTAACTTTCGTTGACATACATTAACTGTGAGGGCCACATACATTAACTGTGAAGGCCACATTAACCCACCCCACAGTTCTTTAGTACAGTCTACTCCTCATATCATTTTTATTAAAAACATAGCAAACAGGGAACAAAAATTAACATATTCCCAATTATCACAATTCTTGTCTTATTTCATAATCCTATCATAAACATTGAACATTATCCTTTTCATCAAACACAACACACAGACAAGTTAAGTTGCAGTGTCATTGACACTTTCATTATTAACATTATACGGAAGGTTTTATTTTTTAAAATGTTCATTTTCATGGACATACAAAATATTCCCGAAATATCTTCATGCATTGCAAAGTTGTTCAATTCTCTTTCTGTGTCGTGTGTTCTGTGCCGTGTGCAGGTCAGTTTTTGTCTGAATGAGTAGGAATCAGACCTTTTAATATTTTTTTATAGGCAATATATTAAAAGTATTTCTGTCTTAGAAAAATAATTATGTTTTGATTTTTTTTCAACTCACCCTTAATTAATAATGTGTTTTGATTGTCCATTTATATTTTGATGATCGTTCACTTTGGTATCACTCATTACTCAATTGCCCAGTTGATTAGAATTTTTCATACCTTTTCACTCTTCATGATAAACATTTCGATGAACTGCAACTGACACAAAGGGTACTTAATTGTCAGCAGACAGCAGTCGGGCATCAATTTTCGAAGTTTGATTTGTAGCACTGTCTATCTTTTTAATTTAGCAAGTTTGTTCTTATCACTGTCACAACTGATATTTCAACAATGGCTCCCAAGACAGTGAAATTTCCATGTGGTATCTGTGGAGCAGGTTGTGGAAGCAACTGCATTGACTGTTACGGATGTCACATGTGGATTCACCGTCGATGTTTTCTGCTGATATTGGAACAACTTCAAACCTGATCTTCAGCAGAGGAATACAACCTTTTCTGTAAGAAATGTGCATTCCAGGGCAGTAAGTACAATTGTGGCACTGCCTTGAAGAGATTGTTTGAAGCTTCAGAAAAAGCGATCCACAACTACTATTAACCATTGCTAGGAATGTGCAGATGCTCCTTGATACTTCTGGATTGTCTATACCAGAGTTTGGTGTTTGCGTCAATCAACTTGGTGCTCAGGACATTGTGTCTATTAGCATTCTGCGTCAGTTCCAACTATTGCTTCTAGAAGGCTACATCTCTCTAAATATCATAGGGGACGGAAACTGTCTATACAGAGCCGTCTCTAGATGGCTTTATGGACACGAAGACAAACATCTGCATATCTGTCCACTGACAGTCCTGGAGATCACAAGTCATCCAAACTATTACAACAAAGAATCCCCCGAGTATGTGGATCTCATCAAGAATGACGACATAGTTTGTGACCAATACAACTACCTTGTTTGTGTTGTCTGTAGAGAAGGATCATGGGCCGAGGTGCTGCATATTTATGGTTTTAGTGCAGCACTCGGTATCAGTGTTTCCTCTCTGCTCCCACCCATTACTGATAACGTGGCACTGGCACAACTTACGCGAACCATACACCGACACAATACGAGCCTGGTGAAGACAGGAAAGGAAAGTGTAGGAAATGTCAGGGTGCCAACACGGGAACTTGTGTACAGAGTGAATGAAGAACTGAAAAGGGCCATAAAGGGAAGAAAAGCTAAATGTGCTGCATACAGGAGAAGTAGAAAACTTAAGGGGGCGGAAAGCAATGAGGCCATGGTTGCTGAGGAAGAATATCACCAAGCACGAAATAAAGTAAATAAGATTAAAGACGATAATCGGAGAGTACGAAATAGCAGTCTTATCAGGACGATAAGAACGACAGGGGGGTCGAGTTCGAACGTATTTTGGAAATGGGTGAATAAACGTAACAAAGGAAGTAACCCACAGAGTATTAAAGTAGATAGCAGAGTTACAGACGAGCAAGATCAAGTCGCATCAGAACTAGTCAAGCACTGGGAAAAGGTAAACGATAAGCGATGGGGCATGGGGAGCCCACCAGAGTGTCCGAATCAGATCGAGGAAAACCTATCGAACTTCGTGTGCAGCGAAATTAAAACGGAGGAGGTGCGAAAGGTGATATCAAAATTAAGGGATGGAAAAGCGGGAGGAGTGGATGAAATTCCTAACGAGTTTATCAAAAAAGGGAGAGAGGAACTCGTGGAAAGCCTAACTGCCCTATTCAATCTAGCCATAGAAAATCAAGAGGTCCCAAAGGAGTGGAGAGAAAGCAAAGTGACATTTATTCACAAAAAGGGGGAAAAAGACGTTTTGGATAACTATCGAAGGATCTCTGTCAGTAGCAACATTGGAAAGGTTTTCTGTAAAGTCCTGTATGGGAGACTAGAGGAGGTGATTGAAGAGAAGGTTTTTTTGGGAGAAATCCAGAATGGCTTTAGGAAGGGAAGGAGAGTTACTGACCATCTTTTCACACTATCCCAAATGATAGAATCCGCGAAAGTAAAAAAGAAAAAAATGTTTATGGCCTTTTTGGATATCAAAAAGGCATACGATAGAGTATGGAGGGAAGGTATGTGGCGCAAGCTGGAGGCTATGGGCGTAGGAGGCGAGTTTGTTGGAATTATGAAAGCATTATATAAAGATGTATAGAGTGAACTTAGCTTGGGAAACATCACAACAAAACGTGTGCCTATGGAGATAGGCCTAAAACAGGGGTGTATCCTTTCGCCAATCCTGTTTGTACATCAAAGGTTTAGGAGATGAACTCCTGCGTAGCGAGGAGGGGGTAGCAGTTGGGGACTTGAAGATCCCAGTGCTATTTTTTGCAGACGATATGGTTCTAGTGTCAGAAAGCGAAGAGGGGCTAACGAAAATGCTGGGAATTGTTGGGAAATATGGGAGCAAATGGAGACTCGAACTTTATGAAAGCAAGAGCAAAGTTATACCTGTGGGCCGCAAAGTGGACCCCACTCGAAGGTGGAGAGTGGGTGAGTTCTGCATTCCGGAAGGGAGCAGCAAACTTCTCAGTGTAGAAGAGACAGGTGATTACGAGTATTTGGGGGTAAATATAAACATTACAGGAAGAGGCATCTACCGGAACCACACAAATAAATTGATTCTGAACTGGAAGCGAATCCTTAACCAAATGAAACTAAAAGGGAGAAACAGTTTCAATAAGGTTTTCGTGGGGAAAACCATTTGGGAAATGGTGGGGCTGCCAAGTATAATAAACGGTACGGAAGTGGTACCCCTAAACCAGACGGCCGTAAAGAGCTTGGAAATCCTGCATAACGATGCAGGCCGATGGATAACGGGGTCGAGTAATGCCGCAGCGCTAGAAGCAATCAGGGGTGAGCTTGGGTGGATGAGGATCAAGGACAGGATAGACCTGTTGAAACTCGGTTATCTTAATTATTTGGTAAATCTCCCCGACAGCCGATGGTGTAAAGTAATGTTCCTGAGAATTTTCAACTCAAATATCAAAACGGGGTGGATGGTCCAAGTGAGGGAGCTAGTAGAGAACTACTCATTGGAGATCTCGGACCTGGACGTTGGGGCAAACCAGGGTAAAAAATCGTCAGAGAAAGGGTCACGGAGGATTGTAACCGTAATTGGCGAGAGGGGGTCAAATCAAAGATATCTTTGGGTGGCCTGCGTGATAAAGAGAAGCCAGGTTTTGAAGAGTACCTTGATGGCACCTTTGGGTTGGGGGGGGGGGGGGGGTCACTGTTGTTCAAGCTGAGGTCGCGATCCCTGGAGCTGAGGGGGGAAATTGTGAAAGACGGTGAAAGGGAGTGCCAGATGTGTAACTTGGGCATGGTGGAGACCCTGGAACACTTTCTTCTAGAATGCCCAAAGTATCAGTCTAAAAGAATGAGATTCACTGGGAGTATAATGGGGAAGTGAGAATGAAGGACATGCGGTTAGGGGGAGACTGAAAGGAGAGGGTTAATATGCTAATCGGAGAGACTGGGAAGAATGGGGCAAGGGATGTCATCAAGCAGTTCGTCTCCGAGTGTTGGGAGGAGAGGAAAAGCGTGGGAATAGGGAGGCAGTTGGGAGTACAGGGGTAACCATGGCCTTCTCGTCCGAGAACCGCGACAAATCAGCGGCTGGCCAAAGTGTTATTATTATTATTATTATTATGTAAACCGATCAATGAAAGTACCTATCATGTGGACACAGCTTTCAGATCCTGCCACAAGTCGGGACTTTCTTCTTTATCTTTTTGTCACACTGCACAAAGTCCCAGCAATGGCGAAAACTTAAGAAGCTATTGAATTGAATTCAATACTCGAGAGTCAGTTAAAGTGACTTAGGTAATGTACGAAAAGAACTGTTTCCGACTTCAATCATATTAGCACAGACCTTTTCTGGGAGGAAGGAGGCAAGCTAATTCCACTTGACAGCAACTATTTGGAGGAGATTAATTAGCACAAACTGTCCCAATGACGGGTAAGAGCCATGAAAATGGACAACCTAAGACAGGGGCTTTCTGGCAATTAAATGAAACTGCACAGCTCTAGTCATTCCAACGTCAACGTTTCCATCAGGTGTACACTGATATAGAAAGAAATTAATGAGATTAATTAGCACAGACTGTCCCAATGACTGGTAAGATCCCCAAATGGACAACCTAAGACAGGGACTTATTTATAAACGTCGCTCTGACTATTATTTAAAATTAAACGTTAAATTATTCATATCATAATGATTATTATTTATTGGTGTTTAAGGTCACATACTTATGCACAATGGCTAATCGTGACCATGACAGTTTTTAAGGGTGGAGGAAGCCTTAGTGCCCGGAGAGAACCACCGAACATCGACGAACAACTGTCAGCTCTTCAACATTCTAACTCATATCATTATGTTATCAAATGTATTATATGTTACTATATTTTCAGAACATTTTTGTTGACAATATATGATATGTCTGTATACTTTTTGAAGGAATTGTTACAAATAAAAGCAAATAATGTGAAAATATTATATCTTTTTCTTGTTTCCCCACTGTGACCTAATGGTCCTCACAATTTCTTGAGGACAGTTTGGGCCAAATTGCATGGATGGTTCGGGTTAAATGTAGCTGCCGGTTTGGGTGAAATTGCAGAGGACAGTTCGGCCAGAGGACGGCTTGGGTGTTTCTCTAACACGAGTTACTTCTCATCAACTGAGGGTATTTCGTGAAAACCAAAATATGTCAACGAATCCAGTTTTTCGAAAATACGTTCGAATATAACTCTTCTGAAGAACGTTTTCGCAAATAACATAAAGAATAGGTGTGAGTAACGAATGATGAATTTGTATATATGATGATACATGGTATTTATTGCTGGTAAAGTGTTTTCAACAGGTATTTCGTATGTTGTCTTGTTTGAACACGTTCGACTGTACAAGATGCGATATACAAAATGCCTTCAAGAATCACTAACCAGACATAAGTTTCTGCTGAATTTTTGTGAAAGTACTCAAAACATAACAAAGAACAAGAATATAAGTGGAAAAAAGTTAATTTTTTGACTCTGAATGGGGTATTTCGGGTTATTTCAGGGTATTTCGGTATATAGGAGGACCCGCTTATTTTGACTTTGTCAAGTTAAGCTAAAAATGTGATTTCCCATAGGCTTTCCATGGTAACTATGAGCTGCAATTGTGGCCATGTTTGCAACATTACATGAGTATCAAAAGGTTCGTTCTCATCTAGACATTATTTGGAGTCATTCTACCAAGTTACAATGAAATCCCTTCATCAATATGACCTGTAGACCGTGCTAAAGGTTTTCGGGCGTCGGGTCCCTGTAGCCGTCACAGTTGCCCAATTGCGCCCAAAATGGGACGTTCTCATCTAGACATTATATGTAGTCAACCTACCAAGTTACAATGAAATCCCTTCATAAATATGACCTGCAGACTGTTCTAAATCCCTTCAGGCAGCCAACATGATTGAATGATCACTAGGGGAATTTCTCATCTTGGCATCATCTGCAGTGATACTACGAAGTTACAATGAAATCCCTTCATAAATATGGCCTGTAGATTGTGCTCAAGGTTTTCGGGCTTCGGGCACATGTAACCGTCACAGTTGACCAATCACGACCAAAAGGGGATGTCATCATCTAGGCATTATATGGAGAAAACCCAACAAGTCACAATGAAATCGTTCCATTGGTAATAGGACAATATTAGTAAATATTAGTCAATTGATTGCCACTGTGAGTTACCCCTCCTCCCTTAGGCTGATGCCTAAATATGGGTCAATTGTATATACCTGGTAAGCCCATGGCCTTTACAGCAGAGTAAAGTAATGTGATGACTAGTAACATGACACATTATGTAAATGTTAGTAAATTGATTGCCACCGTGAGTTACCCCTCGCCTAGGCTGATGCCTAAATATGGGTTAATTGTATATACCTGGTAAGCCCAGGATCCTTGCAGCAGAGCAAAGTAATGTGAGGATTGGTAATATGACAATATTAGTAAATATTAGTATATTGATTGCACCCTGAGTTACCCCTCCCCTAGGCTGATGCCTAAATATGGGTTAATTGTACATACCTGGTAAGCCCCTGACCTTTACAGCAGAGTAAATTAATGTGAGGATTAGTAACATGACAATATTAGTAAATATTAGTAAAATAAGTAAATTGATCGCCACCCTGAGTTACCCCTCCCCTAGGCTGATGCCTAAATATGGGTTAATTGTATATACCTGGTAAGCCCCTGGCCTTTACAGCAGAGTAAAGTAATGTGAGGACTAGTAACATGACAATATTATTCCTCAATTGTAAGTACACGACGATATTATCTGGCATTGAACGATATTATCTGGCATTGAATGAACCACTTAGCTATATCAAGGTCAATCCTCTTAAGAAAGTCACACGGACACAAATTTTGTTTTCTGGGCTATTGACACAGTTGTGTGGTCCCATTTAATCAATATGTTACTGACATAATTATGTCACACAGTATCAATTCACTCACTTGTGTCGGATAAAGGTGCTATCAATCAGATTCCTCGTTTCACCCATTGTTGGAGTAGCTGTATCTGTTGGAATTGAAAAGAAATCGTGAACCACGCGTCACGAGCTACTATTGTTGTATAACAATTTAGTTCTTATTAAGGACTATGTCACTTTTCTTGCGAATATTCTGCTTCAAGTTAATGAACAAGTGTTCGGGCATTATCGTGTATAGAAGAATAATAAAAAAATTATTATTCTTCGATTCAAAATTCGCTCATTTTGCTGCGTAAGTTCTGACATATCACCTGTCCTTGAATACTTGGATTACATAGTTTTTAAACACCGTGCTCCATTTTAGACATAACTATAGTAAGTAAACACTCCATCAGCGACATACTGCCATATCCGTGTGCATGTCGCGACCTGAGTTCCATACTGTGTCCAGGTACTAAGGAATTCCATTGCTTGTAGAGCAATGGGGTTCCTTAGTGCTTGGACACGGTGTTGACCTCGGGTCGCGATATGTCTTCTTTGTCGTGTTTTCGTGTTCTGCAATACAATAGAGACATTATTATTATCTGATGATTACTGTAACTCCTACTCCTCGTGTTGACATCGTCATCGAAATTTGCACTAAAGACTGTCTGTATCAAGAATAGTATTTGTACTAATTATCGATTGATCTACCCAAACACGATTAGTGATGTTCTATTATTAGCTCCCAGTTTCCACTTTATCCAAAATATTTACATTTTTTCATTTCTCCGTCTCAGCTTGATACGTTTATGTTCATTTATCCTCGACAGACAGTGACAATCAATCCATTTTGGATATTCATCAAATCAACTGTATTTTTTAATATACAATCTTAACTATTTGCCTGCTTGAGCTTACTTTTGCTTATCGTCCCAACTGTGCCATCAGGTTACAAACAGATCAATATGTGTTCCCTTGAATCTTATAGAGCTCGGATTGGAAGTTTCAACTCGAATGTTCTTTGTAGGAGTACAAAATGTAAACTATCAAAAATGAGTTTCACTCGTAGCTCGATCTACCACCTTTTGTACCTCCTAGGTGTCGGATTGAATCAAAGCCTTAACGCTGCGTTCACCTTGCTCATCGCAGTGCTCAGAAATTTGGGGTTGTCTCGCTCAAAGCTCCACAGCATCGACACTCTCAACATTGCACCCTCAGAGAGAATGCACTTATTGGTATCTTTTATCCTTGTTACCATGTTGTTCAGTGTGCCTGTGATTCTTCTACAATCTGGTGACATTGAAACCAATCCCGGCCCAAGCTCTGCCAATTCGGATCTCATCCACAATACCCTGAAAATTATGCATTTGAACATTCAGAGCCTAAAACCCAAAGTAGACATAATCCAATACGAATTCGCGTCATTCGATATTGTGGCCTTATCTGAGACATGGCTGGACGAGAATGACGCAAACTCCGTCATTATGGTACCCGGATTCCAGGAGCCACAGCGACATGACCGTTCTACAAGAGGAGGTGGGGTAGCGTTATACATAAAAGATGGAATACCGTTTCGACCACGGCCTGACCTACATAATCTAAACACAGAGTGTCTTTGGGTGGAAGTGTTCACACAGCGAACTAAATCATTTTTGGTAGGGGTATTTTATCGTCCACCGAACAGTCCGAATGAGACATGGGAGGCCATATCTGAATCCATTCAAAAAGCTCGGGATACGTCAATTGCTGACCTCATTATAACAGGCGACTTTAATGACAACCAGATGTCGTCATCAAGAGGTGGCGTTTTTGAAATCCTATGTTATTTCAATCTTAGACAAGTCGTGAGCGAACCGACCTGTTTTTCGGAGACTTCGGCATCACTACTGGATTTATTTGTTCTCAGTGATTCCTTATGTGTGAAAAACTGTGAGGTCCTTGAACCGATCATTCCAGATATGAAACGATATCATTGTCCAATCTCGCTTGAATTGGAGTTCCTGAAACCACCGCCCTTATCATTCAAGAGGCGTGTCTGGGATTATTCGCAGGGTAATTATGAAGCATTGAATGAGGCACTCTCCGAAGTCTACTGGGAGTCCATCTTCGACGACCAAGTTCTTGACAATATCGTTTCTAAGTTCACCGATAAATTACTCGATCTGGCATCCAAACATATACCAAACAAAATTGCCACTGTTCGTACAAATCAGCCCAAATGGATGCATAATGAAATACGGTTGCTTCTCAGACAGCGTAAACGTTTGTATCGCATTGCCAAACGTTCAAATACTCAGAATGCCTGGGCAAATTATAAACACAAAAGGAACCAAGTTGTTTCGGGAATAAGGAAAGCCAAAGCCTTCTACTTGTCCAAACTTCAAACCACTCTAATGAGTAGAGAAACACCGCCGTCACAATGGTGGAAAACACTTAAATCAGTCATCGGGAATGCTAAAACTGAGATTCCTACCCTTGCCCATTCCGACCAGATATACTCGTCTAATGTGGAAAAAGCTGAAGTGCTCAATGATCACTTCAGCTCAATTTCAACGGTTGATGATTCAAATGCTTCTCTGCCTAATAAGTCTTCACATGCTCGTCCGACCATCAGTTCTATCACCCTGCAAAGTAACGAAGTATACGCTGCAATGAGATCAATTAAAATCTCTAAGGCATCTGGTCCAGACTTGGTTAGCCCGCGTCTTATAAAAGAATGCAAATCATCCCTTTGTGAGCCACTCACTGTTTTATTCAATATATTACTGAACAAATTATATTTTCCATTGTTGTGGAAAAGGGCGAATGTCATACTGATTCTAAAAAAACAACCGTCCAATTCTGTTACTAACTATAGGCCAATTTCCTTGATTAGTTGCGTTGGAAAACTACTTGAGAAATGTGTTTTTAAACGGTTATGGGAATTCCTTACTAACAATAACGTTCTCAGTCACTTTCAGTCTGGTTTTATACCAGGTGATTCGACGGTTCTTCAACTCACAGATATTTATGATGAATTTTGTCGTGCTCTGGACGAAGGCAAAGAGGTTAGAGTTGTATTTTGCGATATCAGTAAGGCCTTCGACAAAGTATGGCATGCTGGTTTAATACACAAGCTAGAAAATATCGGGGTCTCTGGTGAACTTCTGCTATTTCTTCAATCGTACCTTACAGACAGATTACAGCGAGTTGTTGTAGCGTCTGCGACATCGTCCTGGAGAAGTATAAATGCCGGTGTTCCACAAGGATCTATACTTGGTCCTTTGCTGTTCCTCATATACATTAATGACTTAACTAGTGATATTATGAGCAGCATACGCTTATTTGCGGACGATACTTCGTTATATTTAATTATTGAAAATCCAGAACAAGCCTCGAGGGTAATCAATCATGATCTGGTCTCAATTGAAAATTGGGCAAGACTATGGTTGGTTGAGTTTAATCCCAGTAAAACCGAAAGCATGTTAATATCTCGCAAAAGTAATTCTGCTATCCACCCTCCCTTGCAGTTCGTCGGTTCTACGATATCTGAGGTCCCTGATCATAAACATCTTGGAGTAATACTTAACAGCACATGTATATGGAATGATCACATCGATCATATCTGCACCAAAGCCTGGTCCAGGATAGACTTACTAAGGAAGCAGAAATTCTACTTGGATCGTAGCGTCTTAGAAAAAATATATTTTGCCTTTGTCAGGCCTCTTCTTGAATATGCTGACACTGTCTGGGACAACTGTTCCTTGACTAATGTTCAGGAAATGGAGAAAATACAAATAGCAGCGGCAAGGATTGTCACTGGAGCGACCGTCAGTGCCAGTAAGTCCTCACTTTACACGGAAACGGGTTGGGAGCCCCTCGTAGATAGGCGGCGAAAACATAAATTAATACAATTTTTCAAAATGTACCATCATATGGTTCCTCCCTATTTATCTAGTAAAATCCCGCCTCTTGTTTCTTCGATTAATCCTTCATTAAATCTTCGGTCAAGTCAAAATCACCGCATTCCACTTTGTAGAACCGAACTGTATAGGTCTTCTTTTATACCTAATGCAACTGAACAATGGAATAATTTACCTGTTGTGGTCCGTGAAAACCCATCACTGACAAATTTTAAGATTTTTCTCAATGCCGGTAATAGACGACTACCAAATTTTTACCTTAAATCGAAATCCCGTATAGCCCAAATATACCACTGTAGATTACGACTTCGTTGTAGCAATTTAAAGTCCCATTTGTACCTTAACCACCTATCACCCACTGACTTATGTCAGTGTGGTGAGCAAGAGACATCTGATCATTTTTTCTTGAATTGTCCAGTCTTCGCAGTTGCTCGCTCTGCTACAATTAATCTTCTCCCATTCGACGTGGACATCTCTATACTTCTTTATGGTTCGGAATACCTAAGTGACGATGAGAACCGCCTCATTTTTGAAGCGGTACACGACTTTATACTGACTAGTAAAAGATTCACTGTTGATACCAATGTAGCATCGGGTCACTTCGTATAAAAAATAAGATGTATTAGGAATGTGCTACATTTAGTTAGTCATTGAAGTTGACGACACACACAATATCCACTCCACGCAATACGTTGTCAACCTACAAGTAATCGACTCCAATCCGACTTAACCTGACTTGTAAATTCTTGTGGGAAATTATGCTCAAGCAGGCTCATATATTTCGTTAACGTACGGCGGCTATGCCCGCATTTCGGTTCACAAGGGGACTTGTGAACTGACGGGCGAACGTGGCCGTTGTACGTTGAAGTAATTCATGATCAACATTGACTTGTACTGTCTGTATAAACTTCTCTTATCTGCCATTGTCATTGTGCTTGTAATTTTGTATTGTGGAGACGGCCTTGTATAAGCTCAAAGCTTACTGCCGAATCCACGCCGATGTTTATACCATCTTTGTGTATACTGTTATTGACATTTATTGACATTTTTTTTTTTTTTTTGAATAAATACTGTTTAAACTAACTAAATCGTTCCATAAATACGACCTGTAGACTATGCTAAAGTTTTTTGGGCTCGGGCAGCCATCAAGGCTGAATTATCGCGACGAAAAGGGGACGTTCTCATCTAGACATTATTTGGATTCATCCTACCAAGGTACAATGAAATCCCTTCATAAATATGACCTGTAGACTGTGCTAAAGATTTTCGGGCCTCTGTAGCCGTCACAGTTGCTCAATCGTGTCCAAAAGGGGATGTTCTCATCTAGACAATATATGAAGTCAACCTACCAAGTTACAATGAAATTCCTCCATAAATATTACCTGTAGACTGTGCTAGAGGTTTTCGGGTTTTTGGCTCGGGCAGTCGTCACGGTTGACAGATTCCGACCAAATGGGGAAGTTCTCATCTAGACATCATACGGAGTCATCCTACCAAGTTACAATGAAATCCCTCCATATTAAATATGACTTGCAGACTGTGCTAAAAGTTTTTGGATTTCGGGCCTGGGCAGCCATCACGGTTGACAGATCATGACCAAAAGGGGACGTTCTCATCTAGGCATTATACAGAGGCATCCTACCAAGTTACAATGAAATCCCTTCATAAATACGACCTGTAGTCTGTGCTGATGATTTTCGGGTTTTGGACTCGGGCAGCCATATCGGTTGACCGATCACGACCAAAAGGGGACGTTCTCATCTAGACATGACCCCAAACCTGTATATGAAATTTCGTGACGATCAGACAAGAACTACGGGGTGTAGCCTGTGCTAATCGAAAATGTGAACAGACTCACAGACTAACAGACTTTCTTACGCGTGATGGCAATAGCTTCTCTTGACTTTGTCAAGTTAAGCTAAAAATGTTTCTGGCAACCATGTTTTTCGATGCACGGTAACAAAAATGAGGAGCATTTGTAGAAGACCTCCCATTGACTATCCCTGCCAGGTTAGGTTCACGTCGGCTCAGTAGTTCCGCAATTACGGCCATGTTTACAACCCGATCAACATTAAATGAGGATTTTTGGTAGAGAGGGTTCCTGGCATCATTTATGTGAGGTATCAAAAAAATTTGGCCTGGCAGTTTCATCAGAGACGATTTTTGAAAATCCACCAACCAGAATCAAAGAATGCCTCTGGAAGCCATGTTTTTCATCTGACGGGAATAAAATGAGGATCGTTTGTAGAGGACCTCCCACAGACCATTCCTGTCAGGTTTTCCCATAAGATTTCTACAGCAACTATAAGCCGCAATTAAAGCCATGTTTGCAACCCGAACAACATTAAATGAGGATCGTTGGTAGAGGGGGTCCCAGTCATCAACCATGCAAAGGTTCTGAACATTTGGCCCTGTGGTTTCAGAGGAGAATATTTTTCAAAGTCCAAATTCAGAATCAAAGAATGCCTCTGGCGACCATGTTTTCCAACCCATGGGATCAAAATGAGGATCGTTTGTAGAGGACCTCCCAAAGACCACCCCTGCCAGGTTTGGCTCATGTGAGCTCAGTAGTCCCAGAGAACATGATGAAAATGTGATTCCTCATAGGGTATCTACAGTAACTATAAGCCGCAATTGCGGCCTTGTTTTGACCCAATCAACATTAAATGAGGATCGTTGGTAGAGGGGGTCCCAGTCATCATGCGAAATTTCAAAACATTTGGCCTGGCAGTTTCAGAGGAGAAGATTTTTGAAAATCCACCAACCAGAATCAAAGAAAGCCTCTGGAAGCCATGTTTTTAAAATGATGATCATTTGAAGAGGACCTACCATAGACCATTCCTGCCAAGTTTGGTTCACACCGGCTCAGCGGTTACAGAGAAGAAGATGAAAATGTGAAAAGTTTACGGACACCAAGTGATGAGAAAACCTCACATGGCCTTTTAGGCCAGGTGAGCTGAAAAAGAAATACTTTTGCCAATCATTTTGCCCGAAAATGCATGAACATTTAATTATACAAACTTCTACACCTCAAAAGGAAGCTCAGTACCAAATATCAAGTCATTGTACCCACTGGTTCATGAGAAGAAATTTTTAAAATTTGGGAGCATTATCCTCCATCCCCTCCCTATTGGCCTAAACATGATGATTTGAACAAAAACAAAATGCAATGTGAGAACAAAAAATCAGTTCAGTGGTTTTGGGGAGAGAAGGTGCAGACACCATGTTCACGGATGATGGACGGTGAGTGATCACAAGAGGTCACTCTGACTTTCAGTGAGGTGAGCTAAACTAGAGGCTCTAAAGAGCCTGTAATCGCTCACCTGGTACTACATATAATGAAAGTGTCAATGACAATGTAGCTTAACTTGACTGTGTGTGGTGTTTGACGAAAAGGCTAATGTTCACTGTTTATGAATGGATTATGAAATACAACAAGAATTGTGATAATTGGGAATATGTTAATTTCTGTTCCCTGTATGCTATGTTTTAAATCAAAATAATTTGAGGTGTAGACTGTACTAAAGAATTGAGGGGTGGGTTAATGTGGCTCTCAAGGTAATGTATGTGGCCCTCACAGTTGATGTATATCAACCAAAGTTACTAAGTTACAGTGAAATTATTCCAAAACGAGTCATCCTATAAAGTTACAATGAAATCCCTTCATAAATACGGCCTGTATACTGTGCTAAAGGTTTTCGGGCTTCAGGCCTGTGCAGCGATCACGGTTCACTGATCGCAACCAAAGGGGGGCGTCCTCATCTAGACATCATACAGAGTTATCCTACCAAGTTATAATGAAATCCCTCCATAGTAAATATGACCTGTGGACTGCTAAAAGTTTTTGGGTTTCGGCAGCCATCCCGGTTGGCAGATCATGACCAAAAGGGGACGTTCTCATCTAGATATTATACAGAGTCATCCTTCCAAGTTACCATGAAATCTCTTCATAAATACGAACTGTAGACTGTGCTAAAGGTTTTCGGGTTTTGGGCTCAGGCAGCCATCATGGCTGAAAGATCTCGACCAAAAGGGGACGTTCTCATCTAGACATTATACTGCGTTATCCTACCAAGTTACAATAAAATCCCTTCAGAAATATGACCCGCAGACTGTGCTAAATGTTTTCGGGCTTTGGGCCTGTGTAGCCGTCACAGTTGACTAATTGTGACCAAAATGGGGACGTTTTCATCTAGATATTATATGGAGTCATCCCACCAAGGTACAATGAAATCCATCCATAAATACGACCTGTGGACTGTGCTAAGGTTTTCTGGTTTTGGGCTCGGGCAGTCACCACAGTTGACAGATCGTGACAAAATGGGGAAGTTCTCATCTAGACATCATACGGAGTCATCCAACCAAGTTACAATGAAATCCCTCCATGTTAAATATGATCTGAAGACGGTGCTAAAAGTTTTTGGGTTTCGGGCAGCCATCACGGTTGACAGATCATGACCAAAAGCGGACGTTCTCATTTAGATATTATATAGAGTCATCCTACCAAGTTACCATGAATTCCTTTAATAAATACGACCTGTAGACTGTGCTAAAGGTTTTCAGGTTTTGGGCTCGGGCAGCCATCACTGATGACCGGTCGCGACCAAAAGGGGACATTCTCAACTGGACATGACCTCAAACCTGCATATGAAATTTCGTGATGATCGGACAAGAACTACGGGGTGTAGCCTGTGCTAAAGGAAAATGTGAACAGACTAACAGACTTCCGCATGCGTGATGGCAATAGCTTATCTCGGTCCTCTTTTCTACCGAAATACCCCAAAATAACCCGAAATACCCCATTTCAAGTCAAAAAATTATTTTTTTCACTTGCATTCTTGGTTTTTGTTATGTTTTGAGTACTTGCACAAAAATGCAGCAGAAAATTATGTCCGGTTAGTGATTTTTGAAGGCATTTTGTATATCACATCTCGTATAGCTGAACGCGTTTACACAAGGCAGCATATGAAATACTCCTGAAATACCTCCAAATATACACTTTAGTTGTAGTTACTCCAACAAACAGGATAATCTAATTTTTAGCTTAACAGGACAAAGTCAAGATAAGCTATTGCCATCACGCGTGCGGAAGTCTGTTAGTTTGTGAGTCTGTTAGTCTATGAGTCTGTTCACATTTTCCTTTAGCACAGGCTACACCCCGTAGTTCTTGTCTGATCTTCACGAAATTTCATATACAGGTTTTGGGCCATGTCTAGATGAGAACGTGTTCTTTCGGTCGCGATCGGTCAACCGGTATCACTGCCCGAACCCAAAACAAGAAAACCATTAGCACAGTCTACAGGTCGTATTTATGAAGGGATTTCATTGTAACTTGGTAGGATGCCTCTGTATAATGCCGAGAAGAGAACATACCCTTTTGGTCATGATCTGTCAACCGTGATGGCTGCCCAAGCCCGAAACCCAAAAACTTTTAGCACAGTCTGCAGGTCATATTTAATATGGAGGGATTTTATTGTAACTTGGTAGGATGACTCCGGATGATGTCTGGATGAGAACTTTCCCATTTGGTCGCGATCTGTCAACTGTGACGACTGCCCGAGCCCAAAACCCGAAAACCTTTAGCACAGTCTACAGGTCATATTTATGGAGGGATTTCATTGTAACTTGGTAGGTTGACTTCATATAATGTCTAGATGAGAACGTCCCCTTTTGGTCGCTATCATGCAGCCTTGATGGCTGCCCGAGCCCAAAAACCTTTAGCATAGTCTATAGGTCGTATTTATGGAAGGATTTCATTGTAACTTGTTAGGTTGACTCCATATAATGCCTAGACGATGACATCCCCTTTTGGTCGTGATTGGTCAACTGTGACGGCTACAGGGACCCGAAAACATTGAGCACAGTCTGCAGGTGATATTTATGAAGGGATTTCATTGTAACTTCGTAGGAACACTCCAGATGTGGACGTGATTGAGCAACTGTGACGGCTACAGGGGCCCGAAGCCCGAAAACCTTTAGCACAGTCTACAGGTCATATTTATGAAGGGATTTTATTGTAACTTGGTAGGATGACTCCAAATAATGTCTAGATGAGAACGTCCCCTTTTGGTCGCTATCATGCAGCCTTGATGGCTGCCCGAGCCCAAAAACCTTTAGCATAGTCTATAGGTCGTATTTATGGAAGAATTTCATTGTAACTTATTAGGTTGACTCCATATAATGCCTAGAAGATGACACCCCCTTTTGGTCGTGATTGGTCAACTGTGACGGCTACAGGGACCCGAAAACATTGAGCACAGTCTGCAGGTGATATTTATGAAGGAATGTCATTGTAACTTCGTAGGAACACTCCAGATGATGCCCAGATGAGAATGCCCCTTTTGGTTGCGACCATTCAACCATGATGGCTGCCCGAGCCCGAAAACCTTTAGCACAGTCTACAGGTCATATTTATGAAGGGTTTTCATTGTAACCTGGTAGGTTGACTTCATATAATGTCTAGATGAGAACGTCCCCTTTTGGACGTGATTGGGCAACTGTGACGGCTACAGGGGCCCGAAAACCTTTAGCTCAGTCTACAGGTCATATTTATGAAGGGATTTCATTGTAACTTTGTAGGATGATTCCAAATAATGTCTAGATGAGAAGGTTCCCTTTTGGTCGCGGTCATTCAGCCCTGATGGCTGCCCGAACCCACAAACCTTTAGCTTAGTCTATAGGTCGTATTTATGGAAGGATTTCATTGTAACTTGTTAGGTTGACTCCATATAATGCCTAGATAGATGATCATAATAATAACACTTTGGCCAGCCGCTGATTTGTCGCGGTTCTCGGACGAGAAGGCCGTGGTTACCCCTGTACTCCCAACTGCCTCCCTATTCCCACGCTTCTCCTCTCCTCCCAATACTCGGTGATGAACTGCTTGATGATATCCCTTGTCCCATTCGTTCCAATCTCACCGATTAGCATATTAACCCTCTCCTTTGAGTCTCCCCCTAAACACATGTCCTTCATTCTCCCATCCCACTTCCCCATTATACTCCCAGTGAATCTCATTCTTTTAGACTGATACTTTGGGCATTCTAGAAGAAAGTGTTCCAGGGTCTCCATCATGTCCAAGTTACACATCTGGCACTCCCTTTCACCGTCTTTCCCAATTTCTCCCCTCGGCTCCAGGGATCGCGACCTCAGCGTGAACAACAGTGACCCCTCAAAGGTGCCATCAAGGTACTCTTCAAAACCTGGCTTCTCTTTATCACGCAGGCCACCCAAAGACCTCTTTGATTTGACCCCCTCTCGCCAATTACGGTTACAATCCATGACCCTTTCTCTGGCGAGATTTTTACCCTGGTTTGCCCCAACGTCCAGGTCCGAGATCTCCAATGAGTAGTTTTCTACTAGCTCCCTCACTTGGACCATCCACCCTGTTTTGATATTTGAGTTGAAAATTCTCAGGAACATTACTTTACACCATCGGCTGTCGGGGAGATTTACCAAATAATTAAGATAACCGAGTTTCAACAGGTCTATCCTGTCCTTGATCCTCATCCACCCAAGCTCACCCCTGATTGCTTCTAGCGCTGCGGCATTACTCGACCCCGTTATCCATCGGCCTGCATCGTTCTGCAGGATTTCCAAGCTCTTTACGGCCGTCTGGTTTAGGGGTACCACTTCCGTACCGTATATTATACTTGGCAGCCCCACCATTTCCCAAATGGTTTTCCCCACGAAAACCTTATTGAAACTGTTTCTCCCTATAAGTTTCATTTGGTTAAGGATTCGCTTCCCCTTCAGAATCAATTTATTTGTGTGGTTCCGGTAGATGCCTCTTCCTGTAATGTTTATATTTACCCCCCAAATACTCGTAATCACCTGTCTCTCCCACACTGAGAAGTTTGCTGCTCCCTTCCGGAATGCAGAACTCACTCACTCTCCACCTTCGAGTGGGGTCCACTTTGCGGCCCACGGGTATAACTTTGCTCTTGCTTTCATTAAGTTCGAGTCTCCATTTGCTCCCATATTTCCCAACAATTCCCAGCATTTTCGTTAGCCCCTCTTCGCTTTCTGACACTAGAACCATGTCGTCTTCAAAAACATAGCCCTGGGATCTTCAAGTCCCCAACTGCTACCCCCTCCTCGCTACGCAGGAGTTCATCTCCTAAACCTTTGATGTACAATGCAAACATGATCGGCGAAAGGATACACCCCTGTTTTGGCCTATCTCCATAGGCACACGTTTCGTTATAATGTTTCCCAGGCTAAGTTCACTCTGTACATCTTTATATAATGCTTTCATAATTCCAACAAACTCGCCTCCTAAGCCCAGAGCCTCCAGCTTGCGCCACATACCTTCCCTCCATACTCTATCGTATGCCTTTTTGATATCCAAAAAAGGCCATAAACATCTTTTTCTTTTTTGCTTTCGCGGATTCTATCATTTGGGATAGTGTGAAAAGATGGTCAGTAACTCTCCTTCCCTTCCTGAAGCCATTCTGGATTTCTCCCAAAAAACCCTTCTCCTCAATCACCTCCTCTAGTCTCCCATACAGGACTTTACAGAAAGCCTTTCCAATGTTGCTACTGACAGAGATCCCTCGATAGTTATCCAAAACGTCTTTTTCCCCCTTTTTGTGAATAAATGTCACTTTACTTTCTCTCCACTCCTTTGGGACCTCTTGATTATCTATGGCTAAATTGAATAGGGTAGTTAGGCTTTCCACGAGTTCTTCTCCCCCTTTTTTGATAAACTCGTTAGGTATTTCATCCACTCCTCCCGCTTTTCCATCCCTTAATTTTGATATCACCTTTCGCACCTCCTCCGTTTTAATTTCGCTGCACACGAAGCTCGATAGGTTTTCCTCAACCTGATTCGGACACTCTGGTGGGCTCCCCATGCCCCATCGCTTATCGTTTACTTTTTCCCAGTGCTTGACTAGTTCTGATGCGACTTGATCTTGCTCGTCTGTAACTCTGCCATCTACTTTAATACTCTGTGGGTTACTTCCTTTGTTACGTTTATTCACCCATTTCCAAAATACGTTCGAACTCGACCCCCCTGTCGTTCTTATCGTCCTAATAAGACTGCTATTTCGTACTCTCCGAGTATCGTCTTTAATCTTATTTACTTTATTTCGTGCTTGGTGGTATTCTTCCTTGGCAACTGTGGCCTCATTGCTTTCCGCCCCCTTAAGTTTTCTACTTCTCCTGTATGCAGCACATTTAGCTTTTCTTCCCTTTATGGCCCTTTTCAATTCTTCGTTCACTCTGTACCCAAGTTCCCGTGTTGGCACCCTGACCTTTCCTACACTTTCCTTTCCTGCCTCCACCAGGCTCGCAACTATGACGTCGGCCATTTTCTGGACACTGCCCCTCTTGGGTACGGTTGCAAGCTTTGGTTTCAGTTTTTCATTGAACTTCGCCCAGTCAGCATCTTTTTTGAGTTCCCAAATCTCCTTAGAGCTTCCTTTGCTTTTTACTAGAGTTTTGGCCCTGATCGTCACTGTAATCAAGTTGTGATCACTATCCACCTCCATTTTACCCTCATCATCCACTTCTACCCCTATCACCTCCCTCCATAAATTAATATCTGTGAGGATGTAATCGATTATTGATTTTCTGTCGTTCCTCTCCCAGGTCCATTTCCCCTTACACCTCGCGTCCCTGTTCAGAATCTTCAGACCGTTCTCGTTTGTGAAGTTCAACAGCTTCCTTCCATTCCTGTTGACTTTATTGTCCCCACCATCTATGCCTTCTTCATCATTACCTATGTGGCCATTAAAGTCACCCATCAGAATTATACCGAGCCCCTTGTTTTGTAATTCGGTGATATTGGACCTTAGTGTTGAGTATATCGAATCATTCCATTCGGGTTTGCTTCCCTCCAACGCACAATACATAACCCCAAGGGCAATACTTTTGTTTTTCAGACTGATCCTTACCCATCCAATTTCTTTCGATACCTCAGCCGGGGTGCTGATGTTTTCCAGGTCTGTGATCAGCGATGGTTTTAAATCCTCTTTAATGTACATGCCTACCCCTCCTCCCTTTTTCTGGCCTTCCGTTCGCCCTACACCTATCCATACGTACCCCCTTACTTGGTCTACCCGTTCCTCGTGTCTTACCCACGTTTCGCTTGAGCCCATGACGTCAAACTCCCCTGCCTCAATCAATGTAGCAATTTCACTTACTTTCCGGTGGAGACCCTGGATGTTGCTAAAACCCACTTTCAGGGTGTCAAGGTTCATTGGATTCCGCATTCTGGTCCCATTATTATCTAGTCCCTGTATGTTTGCATATCCTACTTTGTGTACCTGTGCTTTCCTTGTGAAGCTATTCCTATTGATTTGGATTTTTGGTCCCTTTTCCTTATCCCCCTTGTCCCATTTTTTACACCTATGGTTCATGACACATTTTCTGTGATTATTCCCCCCTTCACTGACCCCCCCCCCCCTCCCCTCCCAATGACATACCCTTTTGGTCGTGATTGGTCAACTGTGATGGCAACAGGTGCCCGAAGCCCGAAAACGTTGAGCACAGCCTACAGGTCATATTTATGAAGGGATTTCATTGTAATTTGGTAGGATGCCTCTGTATAATGTGTAGATGAGAACGTCCCCTTTTGGTCATGATCTGTCAACCGTGATGGCTGCCCAAGCCCGAAACCCAAAAACTTTTAGCACACTCTGCAGGTCATATTTAATATGGAGGGATTTCATTGTAATTTGGTAGGATGACTCCGAACGATGTCCAGATGAGAACTTCCCCATTTGGTCGCGACCTGTCAGCCATGACGACTGCCCGAGCCCCAAAAAACCCGAAAACCTTTAGCACAGTCAACAGGTCATATTTACGGAGGGATTTCATTGTAATTGGTAGATTGACTTCATATAATGTCTAGATGGGAACGTCCCCCTTTGGACGCGATTCGTCAACTGTGATGGCCACAGAGGCCCGAAAACCTTTAGCATAGTCTGCATGTCACATTTATGAAGGGATTTCATTGTAACTTGGTAGGATTACTCCAAATAACGTCTCGATGAGAACGTCCCCTTTTGGTCGCGATCATTCAGCCGTGATGGCTGCCCAAGCCCAAAACCTTTAGCATAGTCTGTAGGTCGTATTTATGGAAAGATTTCATTGTAACTTGTTAGGTTGTAACTTGTTAGGTGGGCCGCAAAGTGGACCCCACTCGAAGGTGGAGAGCGGGGGAGTTCTGCATTCCGGAAGGTAGCAGTAGACTTCTTAGTGTAGGAGAGACTAGCGATTACGAGTATTTGGGGGTAAATATAAACATCACAGGAAGAGGCATCTACCGAAACCACACAAACAAATTGATTCTGAAGGGGAAGCGAATCCTTAACCAAATGAAACTTATAGGGAGAAACAGTTTCAATAAGGTTTTCGTGGTGAAAACTATTTGGGAAATGGTGGGTCTGCCAAGTATAGCATACGGTACGGAAGTTGTACCCCTAAACAACACAGCCGTAAAGAGCTTGGAAATCCTGCAGATCGATGCAGGCCGATGGATAACAGGCTCGAGTAATGCCGCAGCGCTAGAAGCGGTCAGGGGTGAGCTTGGGTGGATGAGGATCAAGGACAGGATAGACCTATTGAAACTCGGTTATCTTAATTATTTGGTAAATCTCCCCGATAGCCGATGGTGTAAAGTAATGTTCCTGAGAACTTTCAACTCAAATATCAAGACGGGGTGGATGATCCAAGTGAGGGAGCTAGTAGAAAACTACTCATTGGAGATCTCGGACCTTGACGTTGGGGCAAGCCAGGGCAAAAAGATCGTCAGAGAAAGGGTCATGGAGGATTGTAACCGTAATTGGCGAGAGGGGGTCAAATCAAAGAGATCTTTGGGTGGCCTGCGTGATAAAGAGAAGCCTGGTTTTGAAGAGTACCTTGATGGCACCTTTGGGGGGGGGGGGTCACTGTTGTTCAAGCTGAGGTCGCGGTCCCTGGAGCTGAGGGGAAAAATTGGGAAAAACAGTGAAAAGGATTGCCAGATGTGTAACTTGGGCGTGGTGGAGACCCTGGAACACTTTCTTCTAGAATGCCCAAAGTATCAGTCTAAAAGAATGAGATTCACTGGGAGTATAATGGGGAAGTGGGATGGGAGAATGAAGGACATGTGGTTAGGGGGAGACTCAAAGGAGAGGGTTAATATGCTAATCGGTGAGATTGGGAAGAATGGGGCAAGGGATGTCATCAAGCAGTTCGTCTCCGAGTGTTGGGAGGAGAGGAGAAGCGTGGGACTAGGGAGGCAATTGGGAGTTCAGGGGTAACCATGGCCTTCTCGTCCGAGAACCGCGACAAATCAGCGGCTGGCCAAAGTGTTATTATTATTACTCCATATAATGCCTAGATGATGCCATCCCCTTTTGGTCGTGATTGGTCAACTGTGATGGCTACAGGGGCCCGAAGCCCGAAAACCTTTTGCACAGTCTACAGGTCATATTTATGAAAGGATTTCAATGTAACTTCGTAGGATCACTCCAGATAATCCCCAGTTGAGAATATCCCCTTTTCGTCGCGATCGTTCAACCATGATGGCTGCCCGAGCCCAAAACTCGAAAAACTTTAGTACAGACTACAGGTCGTATTTGTGAAGGGATTTCATTGTAACTTGGTAGAATGACTCGTTTTGGAATAATTTCACTGTAACTTGGTAACTTTCGTTGACATACATTAACTGTGAGGGCCACATACATTAACTGTGAAGGCCACATTAACCCACCCCACAGTTCTTTAGTACAGTCTACTCCTCATATCATTTTTATTAAAAACATAGCAAACAGGGAACAAAAATTAACATATTCCCAATTATCACAATTCTTGTCTTATTTCATAATCCTATCATAAACATTGAACATTATCCTTTTCATCAAACACAACACACAGACAAGTTAAGTTACAGTGTCATTGACACTTTCATTATTAACATTATACGGAAGGTTTTATTTTTTAAAATGTTCATTTTCATGGACATACAAAATATTCCCGAAATATCTTCATGCATTGCAAAGTTGTTCAATTCTCTTTCTGTGTCGTGTGTTCTGTGCCGTGTGCAGGTCAGTTTTTGACTGAATGAGTAGGAATCAGACTTTTTAATATTTTTTTATAGGCAATATATTAAAAGTATTTCTGTCTTAGAAAAATAATTATGTTTTGATTTTTTTTCAACTCACCCTTAATTAATAATGTGTTTTGATTGTCCATTTATATTTTGATGATCGTTCACTTTGGTATCACTCATTACTCAATTGCCCAGTTGATTAGAATTTTTCATACCTTTTCACTCTTCATGATAAACATTTCGATGAACTGCAACTGACACAAAGGGTACTTAATTGTCAGCAGACAGCAGTCGGGCATCAATTTTCGAAGTTTGATTTGTAGCACTGTCTATCTTTTTAATTTAGCAAAAAATCTTACAGGTGGCTGGGCCTTTTTTGGAGAAAAGGGGGGTAGGGGACCACAGCCGGTAACCCAGAGTGGCACAAATGCTGGGAACATAGGAAGAACAACAAACATGCACAATACAGGGACATACCAGGGTTATAATAATGTGCCAGTGATGACAAAAAAACAAAGATTCATTAAGTTTGGTTACTGCAACATCCAGGGTCTGCACAAGAAAGTAAGCGAAATATCAACAATGATGGACGAAGGAGGCTTCGATATAATGGGTCTAAGTGAGACGTGGATACGACGGGATGAGCGGGTTGATCAGATGAAGGGTTGCGTGTGGATAGGAGCTGGGCGAACTGAGGGTCAGAAACGGGGTGGGGGTGTTGGCATCTACGCTAAAGAGGAATTACAGCCCTCATTGATTACAGATCTCACAGAAGCAAGGACTCAGATTCCAGTATCCAACGAAATAGTCTGGGCAAAAATCAAGCTAGGAAGCAGGAGTGTTGCCGTTGGTGTTGTATACTTAGCAGTGGAGGGAAGTAAGCCCGAGTGGAATGATTCAATATATACAACTCTTAGATCGAATATCACAGAGCTTGGGAGCAGAGGGTTCAGTATTGTCCTAATGGGGGACTTCAATGGGCACATCGGGGATAAGGAGGAGGGCATACAGGGAGGTGATAGGAAAATTAACACGAATGGGAGGAAGATGTTGGACCTATCAAATGAGCTTGGTTTAAAGATCCTGAACAGGGATGCGAAATGTAAGGGTAAATGGACCTGGGAGAGGAACGATAAGAAAACAATAATTGATTATATACTCACTGACATTAGCGTATGGAGGGAGGTTATAGATGTAGAAATAGATGACGAGGGAAAAAATGAGTTGGGTAGTGATCACAACCTGATAACAGTTAAGATTATGGGCAAAAAGACGAATAGAGACAGAAATACCTTCAAGGAAGTTTGGGGACTAAAACAAGGAGCCGACTGGAAGCAGTTTCGGGAAAAACTAAAACCAAATCTTGAATGTATACCTAGGAATGCAAATGTCCAGAGTATTTCAGATGGCATAGTAAATAGCCTAACAGAGGCAGGGAAGGAGTGTATAGGAAGGGTGAGGGTCCCAACGAGAGAGCTTGGATACAGGGTTAACGAGGGACTGAAAAAGGCTATAAAAGAAAGGAAGGTAAAATGCGCTGCTTACAGAAGAAGTAGGAAGCTTAAAGGGGTGGATAACAATGACACGAGACTAATGAAAGGAGAATATGAACTGGCACGGAAAAAGGTGAATGAGATAAAGAATAATAATAGGAAGGAGCGCAATTGCAGTCTTGCCAGAACAATAAAGAAAACGGGGGGTTCGAGCTCAAACGTATTTTGGAACTGGGTAAATAAACGGGGGAAAAGTAGTGTGCAGAGTATCAAAGTGGATGGGGAAAGTACAGAAGATAAAGGCCGTATCGCTTCAGTGTTAGTCAAGCACTGGGAAAAGATAAACGATAGGCGATGGGGCAGTGGGTCCCCACCAAAAAGAAATACACTGGTGGAGGAGAACCTATCCAATCGTGTATGTAGCGAAATAACGGCAGAAGAAGTGCGGAACGTGGTCTCGAAATTAAAAAATGGTAAAGCGGGAGGGACTGATGAAATTCCGAACGAATTCCTCAAAAATGGAGGGGAGGCACTTATTGAAGTCCTGACAAACCTTTTCAACCTGGCTCTGCGAAAGCAAGAGGTCCCCAGAGAGTGGAGGGAAAGTAAGGTGTCGTTCATACACAAAAAGGGGGATAAGGAAGTTCTAGATAACTATAGGGGGATATCAGTTAGTAGTAACATCGGAAAAGTATTCTGTAAGGTCATATACGGTAGACTAGAGGAAGTTATTGAAGAGAAAGGTTTTTTAGGAGAAATTCAAAATGGTTTCAGGAAAGGACGAAGAGTCACCGATCACCTATTTACACTCACCCAACTGATAGAATCAACAAAGGCTGAAAAGAAAAAGATGTTTCTGGCATTTCTAGATGTGAAAAAAGCGTACGACCGAGTGTGGAGGGAAGGTATGTGGCGAAAGCTCGAGGGCATCGGACTGGGGGTGACTTTGTGGGAATCATGAAAGCACTGTATACAGATGTGCAAAGCCAACTCAGCCTAGGGAGTATCACTACAAAACGAGTCCCTATGGACATAGGCCTCAAGCAGGGGTGTATCTTTTCACCGATTTTGTTTGCATTGTATGTTAAAGATTTAGGGGACGAACTAATTCAGAGTGCGGAGGGGGTAAATGTTGGAGACATAAAGATACCAGGCTTATTCTTTGCGGACGACATGGTGTTAATGTCTAGAACTGAACAGGGGCTAGAGAAACTGCTGGAAATTGTTGGTAGATATGGGAACACTTGGCGGCTCGAACTAAATGAAAATAAAAGCAAGGTAATACCCGTTGGACGCAAGGTAGATATGACGAAGAGATGGAGAGTGGGGGAGTTCTCAATCCCCGAAGGGGAAAGCAAACAAATCACTGTAGGAGAAACGGGAGAGTATGAGTATCTAGGGGTAAGCATAAATATAACGGGAAGAGGGATGTACAGAAATTACTCAGCCAAACTGATTCTGAAGGGGAAAAGAATTCTGAACCAACTAAAACTTTTAGGGAAAAATAGTTTCAACAAGGTCTTTGTGGGGAAAACACTGTGGGAGAGGGTGGGTTTACCAAGTATAACGTATGGCACGGACGTGATTCCATTAAACCAAACCGTTATTAAGAAGTTGGAAAATACTCAGAATGATGCCGGCAGATGGATAACAGGGTCGAGTAATGCTGCAGCTTTGGAAGCAGTAAGGGGGGAGCTTGGGTGGATGAAAATCAAGGACAGGGTAGATTTGGGAAAACTGTGTTACTTTAACTACTTGAGAAACCTGCCTGACAACCGGTGGTGCAAATTGATGCTCGATACCATTTGGAATTCTAATATAGAAACGGGGTGGTCAAAACATGTGAGGGAACTAATGGACAATTACTCTATAGAGGTCACAAACATAGAAGTAGGAATGAAAGAAGGCAAAAGGTTTGTCAAAGAGAGAGTCATGGAAGATTGCAATCGAAACTGGCGAGCAGGGGTTAGCGTGAAAAGATCACTGCAGGGGTTACAATATAAAGAAAAGCCAGCTTTTGAGAAGTACCTAGATGGCACCTTTGGAGGGTCACTGCTGTTCAAACTGAGATCAAGATCACTGGAGCTTCGGGGAAAAATTGGGAGAGATGGGGAAAAGGGATGCCAAATGTGCCACTCTGGAGTAGTGGAGACCCTGGAACATTTTCTCTTGGAATGCCCACAGTATATACCTCATAGAATAAAATTTACTGGAAGAATAATGCAGAAGTGGGGTGAAGAAACAAAGGATAGATGGCTGAAGGGGGACACGAGGGAGAGGGTAGGAATGCTTATTGAAGAAATTGAAAAAGAGGAAGTGAGGGACACTATTAAGCAGTTTATATCTGAATGCTGGGAGGAGAGGAGGGGAAGAGGGGGTGGGGTGCAGGGGGAATGATGGCCTTCTCTTATGAGGACCGCGACAAATCAGCGGCTGGCCAAAGAGTTATTATTATTAGCAAGTTTGTTCTTATCACTGTCACAACTGATATTTCAACAATGGCTCCCAAGACAGTGAAATTTCCATGTGGTATCTGTGGAGCAGGTTGTGGAAGCAACTGCATTGACTGTTACGGATGTCACATGTGGATTCACCGTCGATGTTTTCTGCTGATATTGGAACAACTTCAAACCTGATCTTCAGCAGAGGAATACAACCTTTTCTGTAAGAAATGTGCATTCCAGGGCAGTAAGTACAATTGTGGCACTGCCTTGAAGAGATTGTTTGAAGCTTCAGAAAAAGCGATCCACAACTACTATTAACCATTGCTAGGAATGTGCAGATGCTCCTTGATACTTCTGGATTGTCTATACCAGAGTTTGGTGTTTGCGTCAATCAACTTGGTGCTCAGGACATTGTGTCTATTAGCATTCTGCGTCAGTTCCAACTATTGCTTCTAGAAGGCTACATCTCTCTAAATATCATAGGGGACGGAAACTGTCTATACAGAGCCGTCTCTAGATGGCTTTATGGACACGAAGACAAACATCTGCATATCTGTCCACTGACAGTCCTGGAGATCACAAGTCATCCAAACTATTACAACAAAGAATCCCCCGAGTATGTGGATCTCATCAAGAATGACGACATAGTTTGTGACCAATACAACTACCTTGTTTGTGTTGTCTGTAGAGAAGGATCATGGGCCGAGGTGCTGCATATTTATGGTTTTAGTGCAGCACTCGGTATCAGTGTTTCCTCTCTGCTCCCACCCATTACTGATAACGTGGCACTGGCACAACTTACGCGAACCATACACCGACACAATACGAGCCTGGTGGAGGCAGGAAAGGAAAGTGTAGGAAATGTCAGGGTGCCAACACGGGAACTTGTGTACAGATTGAATGAAGAACTGAAAAGGGCCATAAAGGGAAGAAAAGCTAAATGTGCTGCATACAGGAGAAGTAGAAAACTTAAGGGGGCGGAAAGCAATGAGGCCATGGTTGCTGAGGAAGAATATCACCAAGCACGAAATAAAGTAAATAAGATTAAAGACGATAATCGGAGAGTACGAAATAGCAGTCTTATCAGGACGATAAGAACGACAGGGGGGTCGAGTTCGAACGTATTTTGGAAATGGGTGAATAAACGTAACAAAGGAAGTAACCCACAGAGTATTAAAGTAGATAGCAGAGTTACAGACGAGCAAGATCAAGTCGCATCAGAACTAGTCAAGCACTGGGAAAAGGTAAACGATAAGCGATGGGGCATGGGGAGCCCACCAGAGTGTCCGAATCAGATCGAGGAAAACCTATCGAACTTCGTGTGCAGCGAAATTAAAACGGAGGAGGTGCGAAAGGTGATATCAAAATTAAGGGATTGAAAAGCGGGAGGAGTGGATGAAATTCCTAACGAGTTTATCAAAAAAGGGAGAGAGGAACTCGTGGAAAGCCTAACTGCCCTATTCAATCTAGCCATAGAAAATCAAGAGGTCCCAAAGGAGTGGAGAGAAAGCAAAGTGACATTTATTCACAAAAAGGGGGAAAAAGACGTTTTGGATAACTATCGAAGGATCTCTGTCAGTAGCAACATTGGAAAGGTTTTCTGTAAAGTCCTGTATGGGAGACTAGAGGAGGTGATTGAAGAGAAGGTTTTTTTTGGGAGAAATCCAGAATGGCTTTAGGAAGGGAAGGAGAGTTACTGACCATCTTTTCACACTATCCCAAATGATAGAATCCGCGAAAGCAAAAAAGAAAAAAATGTTTATGGCCTTTTTGGATATCAAAAAGGCATACGATAGAGTATGGAGGGAAGGTATGTGGCGCAAGCTGGAGGCTATGGGCGTAGGAGGCGAGTTTGTTGGAATTATGAAAGCATTATATAAAGATGTATAGAGTGAACTTAGCTTGGGAAACATCACAACAAAACGTGTGCCTATGGAGATAGGCCTAAAACAGGGGTGTATCCTTTCGCCAATCCTGTTTGTACATCAAAGGTTTAGGAGATGAACTCCTGCGTAGCGAGGAGGGGGTAGCAGTTGGGGACTTGAAGATCCCAGTGCTATTTTTTGCAGACGATATGGTTCTAGTGTCAGAAAGCGAAGAGGGGCTAACGAAAATGCTGGGAATTGTTGGGAAATATGGGAGCAAATGGAGACTCGAACTTTATGAAAGCAAGAGCAAAGTTATACCTGTGGGCCGCAAAGTGGACCCCACTCGAAGGTGGAGAGTGGGTGAGTTCTGCATTCCGGAAGGGAGCAGCAAACTTCTCAGTGTAGAAGAGACAGGTGATTACGAGTATTTGGGGGTAAATATAAACATTACAGGAAGAGGCATCTACCGGAACCACACAAATAAATTGATTCTGAACTGGAAGCGAATCCTTAACCAAATGGAACTAAAAGGGAGAAACAGTTTCAATAAGGTTTTCGTGGGGAAAACCATTTGGGAAATGGTGGGGCTGCCAAGTATAATAAACGGTACGGAAGTGGTACCCCTAAACCAGACGGCCGTAAAGAGCTTGGAAATCCTGCATAACGATGCAGGCCGATTGATAACGGGGTCGAGTAATGCCGCAGCGCTAGAAGCAATCAGGGGTGAGCTTGGGTGGATGAGGATCAAGGACAGGATAGACCTGTTGAAACTCGGTTATCTTAATTATTTGGTAAATCTCCCCGACAGCCGATGGTGTAAAGTAATGTTCCTGAGAATTTTCAACTCAAATATCAAAACGGGGTGGATGGTCCAAGTGAGGGAGCTAGTAGAGAACTACTCATTGGAGATCTCGGACCTGGACGTTGGGGCAAACCAGGGTAAAAAATCGCCAGAGAAAGGGTCACGGAGGATTGTAACCCTAATTGGCGAGAGGGGGTCAAATCAAAGATATCTTTGGGTGGCCTGCGTGATAAAGAGAAGCCAGGTTTTGAAGAGTACCTTGATGGCACCTTTGGGGGGGGGGGGGGGTCACTGTTGTTCAAGCTGAGGTCGCGATCCCTGGAGCTGAGGGGGGAAATTGTGAAAGACGGTGAAAGGGAGTGCCAGATGTGTAACTTGGGCATGGTGGAGACCCTGGAACACTTTCTTCTAGAATGCCCAAAGTATCAGTCTAAAAGAATGAGATTCACTGGGAGTATAATGGGGAAGTGAGAATGAAGGACATGCGGTTAGGGGGAGACTCAAAGGAGAGGGTTAATATGCTAATCGGAGAGACTGGGAAGAATGGGGCAAGGGATGTCATCAAGCAGTTCGTCTCCGAGTGTTGGGAGGAGAGGAAAAGCGTGGGAATAGGGAGCAGTTGGGAGTACAGGGGTAACCATGGCCTTCTCGTCCGAGAACCGCGACAAATCAGCGGCTGGCCAAAGTGTTATTATTATTATTATTATTATGTAAACCGATCAATGAAAGTACCTATCATGTGGACACAGCTTTCAGATCCTGCCACAAGTCGGGACTTTCTTCCTTATCTTTTTGTCACACTGCACAAAGTCCCAGCAATGGCGAAAACTTAAGAAGCTATTGAATTGAATTCAATACTCGAGAGTCAGTTAAAGTGACTTAGGTAATGTACGAAAAGAACTGTTTCCGACTTCAATCATATTAGCACAGACCTTTTCTGGGAGGAAGGAGGCAAGCTAATTCCACTTGACAGCAACTATTTGGAGGAGATTAATTAGCACAAACTGTCCCAATGACGGGTAAGAGCCATGAAAATGGACAACCTAAGACAGGGGCTTTCTGGCAATTAAATGAAACTGCACAGCTCTAGTCATTCCAACGTCAACGTTTCCATCAGGTGTACACTGATATAGAAAGAAATTAATGAGATTAATTAGCACAGACTGTCCCAATGACTGGTAAGATCCCCAAATGGACAACCTAAGACAGTTATAAACGTCGCTCTGACTATTATTTAAAATTAAACGTTAAATTATTCATATCATAATGATTATTATTTATTGGTGTTTAAGGTCACATACTTATGCACAATGGCTAATCGTGACCATGACAGTTTTTAAAGGTGGAGGAAGCCTTAGTGCCCGGAGAGAACCACCGAACATCGACGAACAACTGTCAGCTCTTCAACATTCTAACTCATATCATTATGTTATCAAATGTATTATATGTTACTATATTTTCAGAACATTTTTGTTGACAATATATGATATGTCTGTATACTTTTTGAAGGAATTGTTACAAATAAAAGCAAATAATGTGAAAATATTATATCTTTTTCTTGTTTCCCCACAGTGACCTAATGGTCCTCACAATTTCTTGAGGACAGTTTGGGCCAAATTGCATGGATGGTTCGGGTTAAATGTAGCTGCCGGTTTGGGTGAAATTGCAGAGGACAGTTCGGCCAGAGGACGGCTTGGGTGTTTCTCTAACACGAGTTACTTCTCATCAACTGAGGGTATTTCGTGAAAACCAAAATATGTCAACGAATCCAGTTTTTCGAAAATACGTTCGAATATAACTCTTCTGAAGAACGTTTTCGCAAATAACATAAAGAATAGGTGTGAGTAACGAATGATGAATTTGTATATATGATGATACATGGTATTTATTGCTGGTAAAGTGTTTTCAACAGGTATTTCGTATGTTGTCTTGTTTGAACACGTTCGAATGTACAAGATGCGATATACAAAATGCCTTCAAGAATCACTAACCAGACATAAGTTTCTGCTGAATTTTTGTGAAAGTACTCAAAACATAACAAAGAACAAGAATATAAGTGGAAAAAAGTTAATTTTTTGACTCTGAATGGGGTATTTCGGGTTATTTCAGGGTATTTCGGTATATAGGAGGACCCGCTTATTTTGACTTTGTCAAGTTAAGCTAAAAATGTGATTTCCCATAGGCTTTCCATGGTAACTATGAGCTGCAATTGTGGCCATGTTTGCAACATTACATGAGTATCAAAAGGTTCGTTCTCATCTAGACATTATTTGGAGTCATTCTACCAAGTTACAATGAAATCCCTTCATCAATATGACCTGTAGACCGTGCTAAAGGTTTTCGGGCGTCGGGTCCCTGTAGCCGTCACAGTTGCCCAATTGCGCCCAAAATGGGACGTTCTCATCTAGACATTATATGTAGTCAACCTACCAAGTTACAATGAAATCCCTTCATAAATATGACCTGCAGACTGTTCTAAATCCCTTCAGGCAGCCAACATGATTGAATGATCACAAGGGGAATTTCTCATCTTGGCATCATCTGCAGTGATACTACGAAGTTACAATGAAATCCCTTCATAAATATGGCCTGTAGATTGTGCTCAAGGTTTTCGGGCTTCGGGCACATGTAACCGTCACAGTTGACCAATCACGACCAAAAGGGGATGTCATCATCTAGGCATTATATGGAGAAAACCCAACAAGTCACAATGAAATCGTTCCATTGGTAATAGGACAATATTAGTAAATATTAGTCAATTGATTGCCACTGTGAGTTACCCCTCCCTTAGGCTGATGCCTAAATATGGGTCAATTGTATATACCTGGTAAGCCCATGGCCTTTACAGCAGAGTAAAGTAATGTGATGACTAGTAACATGACACATTATGTAAATGTTAGTAAATTGATTGCCACCGTGAGTTACCCCTCGCCTAGGCTGATGCCTAAATATGGGTTAATTGTATATACCTGGTAAGCCCAGGATCCTTGCAGCAGAGCAAAGTAATGTGAGGATTGGTAATATGACAATATTAGTAAATATTAGTATATTGATTGCACCCTGAGTTACCCCTCCCCTAGGCTGATGCCTAAATATGGGTTAATTGTACATACCTGGTAAGCCCCTGACCTTTACAGCAGAGTAAATTAATGTGAGGATTAGTAACATGACAATATTAGTAAATATTAGTAAAATAAGTAAATTGATCGCCACCCTGAGTTACCCCTCCCCTAGGCTGATGCCTAAATATGGGTTAATTGTATATACCTGGTAAGCCCCTGGCCTTTACAGCAGAGTAAAGTAATGTGAGGACTAGTAACATGACAATATTATTCCTCAATTGTAAGTACACGACGATATTATCTGGCATTGAACGATATTATCTGGCATTGAATGAACCACTTAGCTATATCAAGGTCAATCCTCTTAAGAAAGTCACACGGACACAAATTTTGTTTTCTGGGCTATTGACACAGTTGTGTGGTCCCATTTAATCAATATGTTACTGACATAATTATGTCACACAGTATCAATTCACTCACTTGTGTCGGATAAAGGTGCTATCAATCAGATTCCTCGTTTCACCCATTGTTGGAGTAGCTGTATCTGTTGGAATTGAAAAGAAATCGTGAACCACGCGTCACGAGCTACTATTGTTGTATAACAATTTAGTTCTTATTAAGGACTATGTCACTTTTCTTGCGAATATTCTGCTTCAAGTTAATGAACAAGTGTTCGGGCATTATCGTGTATAGAAGAATAATAAAAAAATTATTATTCTTCGATTCAAAATTCGCTCATTTTGCTGCGTAAGTTCTGACATATCACCTGTCCTTGAATACTTGGATTACATAGTTTTTAAACACCGTGCTCCATTTTAGACATAACTATAGTAAGTAAACACTCCATCAGCGACATACTGCCATATCCGTGTGCATGTCGCGACCTGAGTTCCATACTGTGTCCAGGTACTAAGGAATTCCATTGCTTGTAGAGCAATGGGGTTCCTTAGTGCTTGGACACGGTGTTGTCCCATTTGTACCTTAACCACCTATCACCCACTGACTTATGTCAGTGTGGTGAGCAAGAGACATCTGATCATTTTTTCTTGAATTGTCCAGTCTTCGCAGTTGCTCGCTCTGCTACAATTAATCTTCTCCCATTCGACGTGGACACCTCTATACTTCTTTATGGTTCGGAATACCTAAGTGACGATGAGAACCGCCTCATTTTTGAAGCGGTACACGACTTTATACTGACTAGTAAAAGATTCACTGTTGATACCAATGTAGCATCGGGTCACTTCGTATAAAAAATAAGATGTATTAGGAATGTGCTACATTTAGTTAGTCATTGAAGTTGACGACACACACAATATCCACTCCACGCAATACGTTGTCAACCTACAAGTAATCGACTCCAATCCGACTTAACCTGACTTGTAAATTCTTGTGGGAAATTATGCTCAAGCAGGCTCATATATTTCGTTAACGTACGGCGGCTATGCCCGCATTTCGGTTCACAAGGGGACTTGTGAACTGACGGGCGGACGTGGCCGTTGTACGTTGAAGTAATTCATGATCAACATTGACTTGTACTGTCTGTATAAACTTCTCTTATCTGCCATTGTCATTGTACTTGTAATTTTGTATTGTGGAGACGGCCTTGTATAAGCTCAAAGCTTACTGCCGAATCCACGCCGATGTTTATACCATCTTTGTGTATACTGTTATTGACATTTATTGACATTTTTTTTTTTTTTTTTGAATAAATACTGTTTAAACTAACTAAATCGTTCCATAAATACGACCTGTAGACTATGCTAAAGTTTTTTGGGCTCGGGCAGCCATCAAGGCTGAATTATCGCGACGAAAAGGGGACGTTCTCATCTAGACATTATTTGGATTCATCCTACCAAGGTACAATGAAATCCCTTCATAAATATGACCTGTAGACTGTGCTAAAGGTTTTCGGGCCTCTGTAGCCGTCACAGTTGCTCAATCGTGTCCAAAAGGGGATGTTCTCATCTAGACAATATATGAAGTCAACCTACCAAGTTACAATGAAATCCCTCCATAAATATTACCTGTAGACTGTGCTAGAGGTTTTCGGGTTTTTGGCTCGGGCAGTCGTCACGGTTGACAGATTCCGACCAAATGGGGAAGTTCTCATCTAGACATCATACGGAGTCATCCTACCAAGTTACAATGAAATCCCTCCATATTAAATATGACTTGCAGACTGTGATAAAAGTGTTTGGATTTCGGGCCTGGGCAGCCATCACGGTTGACAGATCATGACCAAAAGGGGACGTTCTCATCTAGGCATTATACAGAGGCATCCTACCAAGTTACAATGAAATCCCTTCATAAATACGACCTGTAGTCTGTGCTGATGATTTTCGGGTTTTGGGCTCGGGCAGCCATATCGGTTGACCGATCACGACCAAAAGGGGACGTTCTCATCTAGACATGACCCCAAACCTGTATATGAAATTTCGTGACGATCAGACAAGAACTACGGGGTGTAGCCTGTGCTAATCGAAAATGTGAACAGACTCACAGACTAACAGACTTCCTTACGCGTGATGGCAATAGCTTCTCTTGACTTTGTCAAGTTAAGCTAAAAATGTTTCTGGCAGCCATGTTTTTCGATGCACGGTAACAAAAATGAGGAGCATTTGTAGAAGACCTCCCATTGACTATCCCTGCCAGGTTAGGTTCACGTCGGCTCAGTAGTTCCGCAATTACGGCCATGTTTACAACCCGATCAACATTAAATGAGGATTTTTGGTAGAGAGGGTTCCTGGCATCATTTATGTGAGGTATCAAAAAAATTTGGCCTGGCAGTTTCATCAGAGACGATTTTTGAAAATCCACCAACCAGAATCAAAGAATGCCTCTGGAAGCCATGTTTTTCATCTGACGGGAATAAAATGAGGATCGTTTGTAGAGGACCTCCCACAGACCATTCCTGTCAGGTTTTCCCATAAGATTTCTACAGCAACTATAAGCCGCAATTAAAGCCATGTTTGCAACCCGAACAACATTAAATGAGGATCGTTGGTAGAGGGGGTCCCAGTCATCAACCATGCAAAGGTTCTGAACATTTGGCCCTGTGGTTTCAGAGGAGAATATTTTTCAAAGTCCAAATTCAGAATCAAAGAATGCCTCTGGCGACCATGTTTTCCAACCCATGGGATCAAAATGAGGATCGTTTGTAGAGGACCTCCCAAAGACCACCCCTGCCAGGTTTGGCTCATGTGAGCTCAGTAGTCCCAGAGAACATGATGAAAATGTGATTCCTCATAGGGTATCTACAGTAACTATAAGCCGCAATTGCGGCCTTGTTTTGACCCAATCAACATTAAATGAGGATCGTTGGTAGAGGGGGTCCCAGTCATCATGCGAAATTTCAAAACATTTGGCCTGGCAGTTTCAGAGGAGAAGATTTTTGAAAATCCACCAACCAGAATCAAAGAAAGCCTCTGGAAGCCATGTTTTTAAAATGATGATCATTTGAAGAGGACCTACCATAGACCATTCCTGCCAAGTTTGGTTCACACCGGCTCAGCGGTTACAGAGAAGAAGATGAAAATGTGAAAAGTTTACGGACACCAAGTGATGAGAAAACCTCACATGGCCTTTTAGGCCAGGTGAGCTGAAAAAGAAATACTTTTGCCAATCATTTTGCCCGAAAATGCATGAACATTTAATTATACAAACTTCTACACCTCAAAAGGAAGCTCAGTACCAAATATCAAGTCATTGTACCCACTGGTTCATGAGAAGAAATTTTTAAAATTTGGGAGCATTATCCTCCATCCCCTCCCTATTGGCCTAAACATGATGATTTGAACAAAAACAAAATGCAATGTGAGAACAAAAAATCAGTTCAGTGGTTTTGGGGAGAGAAGGTGCAGACACCATGTTCACGGATGATGGACGGTGAGTGATCACAAGAGGTCACTCTGACTTTCAGTGAGGTGAGCTAAACTAGAGGCTCTAAAGAGCCTGTAATCGCTCACCTGGTACTACATATAATGAAAGTGTCAATGACAATGTAGCTTAACTTGACTGTGTGTGGTGTTTGACGAAAAGGCTAATGTTCAATGTTTATGAATGGATTATGAAATACAACAAGAATTGTGATAATTGGGAATATGTTAATTTCTGTTCCCTGTATGCTATGTTTTAAATCAAAATAATTTGAGGTGTAGACTGTACTAAAGAATTGAGGGGTGGGTTAATGTGGCTCTCAAGGTAATGTATGTGGCCCTCACAGTTGATGTATATCAACCAAAGTTACTAAGTTACAGTGAAATTATTCCAAAACGAGTCATCCTATAAAGTTACAATGAAATCCCTTCATAAATACGGCCTGTATACTGTGCTAAAGGTTTTCGGGCTTCAGGCCTGTGCAGCGATCACGGTTCACTGATCGCAACCAAAGGGGGGCGTCCTCATCTAGACATCATACAGAGTTATCCTACCAAGTTATAATGAAATCCCTCCATAGTAAATATGACCTGTGGACTGCTAAAAGTTTTTGGGTTTCGGCAGCCATCCCGGTTGGCAGATCATGACCAAAAGGGGACGTTCTCATCTAGATATTATACAGAGTCATCCTTCCAAGTTACCATGAAATCTCTTCATAAATACGAACTGTAGACTGTGCTAAAGGTTTTCGGGTTTTGGGCTCAGGCAGCCATCATGGCTGAAAGATCTCGACCAAAAGGGGACGTTCTCATCTAGACATTATACTGCGTTATCCTACCAAGTTACAATAAAATCCCTTCAGAAATATGACCCGCAGACTGTGCTAAATGTTTTCGGGCTTTGGGCCTGTGTAGCCGTCACAGTTGACTAATTGTGACCAAAATGGGGACGTTTTCATCTAGATATTATATGGAGTCATCCCACCAAGGTACAATGAAATCCATCCATAAATACGACCTGTGGACTGTGCTAAGGTTTTCTGGTTTTGGGCTCGGGCAGTCACCACAGTTGACAGATCGTGACAAAATGGGGAAGTTCTCATCTAGACATCATACGGAGTCATCCAACCAAGTTACAATGAAATCCCTCCATGTTAAATATGATCTGAAGACGGTGCTAAAAGTTTTTGGGTTTCGGGCAGCCATCACGGTTGACAGATCATGACCAAAAGGGGACGTTCTCATTTAGATATTATATAGAGTCATCCTACCAAGTTACCATGAATTCCTTTAATAAATACGACCTGTAGACTGTGCTAAAGGTTTTCAGGTTTTGGGCTCGGGCAGCCATCACTGATGACCGGTCGCGACCAAAAGGGGACATTCTCAACTGGACATGACCTCAAACCTGCATATGAAATTTCGTGATGATCGGACAAGAACTACGGGGTGTAGCCTGTGCTAAAGGAAAATGTGAACAGACTAACAGACTTCCGCATGCGTGATGGCAATAGCTTATCTCGGTCCTCTTTTCTACCGAAATACCCCAAAATAACCCGAAATACCCCATTTCAAGTCAAAAAATTATTTTTTTCACTTGCATTCTTGGTTTTTGTTATGTTTTGAGTACTTGCACAAAAATGCAGCAGAAAATTATGTCCGGTTAGTGATTTTTGAAGGCATTTTGTATATCACATCTCGTATAGCTGAACGCGTTTACACAAGGCAGCATATGAAATACTCCTGAAATACCTCCAAATATACACTTTAGTTGTAGTTACTCCAACAAACAGGATAATCTAATTTTTAGCTTAACAGGACAAAGTCAAGATAAGCTATTGCCATCACGCGTGCGGAAGTCTGTTAGTTTGTGAGTCTGTTAAACTATGAGTCTGTTCACATTTTCCTTTAGCACAGGCTACACCCCGTAGTTCTTGTCTGATCTTCACGAAATTTCATATGCAGGTTTTGGGCCATGTCTAGATGAGAACGTGTTCTTTCGGTCGCGATCGGTCAACCGGTTTGACTGCCCGAACCCAAAACAAGAAAACCATTAGCACAGTCTACAGGTCGTATTTATGAAGGGATTTCATTGTAACTTGGTAGGATGCCTCTGTATAATGCCGAGAAGAGAACATACCCTTTTGGTCATGATCTGTCAACCGTGATGGCTGCCCAAGCCCGAAACCCAAAAACTTTTAGCACAGTCTGCAGGTCATATTTAATATGGAGGGATTTTATTGTAACTTGGTAGGATGACTCCGGATGATGTCTGGATGAGAACTTTCCCATTTGGTCGCGATCTGTCAACTGTGACGACTGCCCGAGCCCAAAACCCGAAAACCTTTAGCACAGTCTACAGGTCATATTTATGGAGGGATTTCATTGTAACTTGGTAGGTTGACTTCATATAATGTCTAGATGAGAACGTCCCCTTTTGGTCGCTATCATGCAGCCTTGATGGCTGCCCGAGCCCAAAAACCTTTAGCATAGTCTATAGGTCGTATTTATGGAAGGATTTCATTGTAACTTGTTAGGTTGACTCCATATAATGCCTAGACGATGACATCCCCTTTTGGTCGTGATTGGTCAACTGTGACGGCTACAGGGACCCGAAAACATTGAGCACAGTCTGCAGGTGATATTTATGAAGGGATTTCATTGTAACTTCGTAGGAACACTCCAGATGTGGACGTGATTGAGCAACTGTGACGGCTACAGGGGCCCGAAGCCCGAAAACCTTTAGCACAGTCTACAGGTCATATTTATGAAGGGATTTTATTGTAACTTGGTAGGATGACTCCAAATAATGTCTAGATGAGAACGTCCCCTTTTGGTCGCTATCATGCAGCCTTGATGGCTGCCCGAGCCCAAAAACCTTTAGCATAGTCTATAGGTCGTATTTATGGAAGAATTTCATTGTAACTTGTTAGGTTGACTCCATATAATGCCTAGAAGATGACACCCCCTTTTGGTCGTGATTGGTCAACTGTGACGGCTACAGGGACCCGAAAACATTGAGCACAGTCTGCAGGTGATATTTATGAAGGAATGTCACTGTAACTTCGTAGGAACACTCCAGATGATGCCCAGATGAGAATGCCCCTTTTGGTTGCGACCATTCAACCATGATGGCTGCCCGAGCCCGAAAACCTTTAGCACAGTCTACAGGTCATATTTATGAAGGGTTTTCATTGTAACCTGGTAGGTTGACTTCATATAATGTCTAGATGAGAACGTCCCCTTTTGGACGTGATTGGGCAACTGTGACGGCTACAGGGGCCCGAAAACCTTTAGCTCAGTCTACAGGTCATATTTATGAAGGGATTTCATTGTAACTTTGTAGGATGATTCCAAATAATGTCTAGATGAGAAGGTTCCCTTTTGGTCGCGGTCATTCAGCCCTGATGGCTGCCCGAACCCACAAACCTTTAGCTTAGTCTATAGGTCGTATTTATGGAAGGATTTCATTGTAACTTGTTAGGTTGACTCCATATAATGCCTAGATAGATGATCATAATAATAACACTTTGGCCAGCCGCTGATTTGTCGCGGTTCTCGGACGAGAAGGCCGTGGTTACCCCTGTACTCCCAACTGCCTCCCTATTCCCACGCTTCTCCTCTCCTCCCAATACTCGGTGATGAACTGCTTGATGATATCCCTTGTCCCATTCGTTCCAATCTCACCGATTAGCATATTAACCCTCTCCTTTGAGTCTCCCCCTAAACACATGTCCTTCATTCTCCCATCCCACTTCCCCATTATACTCCCAGTGAATCTCATTCTTTTAGACTGATACTTTGGGCATTCTAGAAGAAAGTGTTCCAGGGTCTCCATCATGTCCAAGTTACACATCTGGCACTCCCTTTCACCGTCTTTCCCAATTTCTCCCCTCGGCTCCAGGGATCGCGACCTCAGCGTGAACAACAGTGACCCCTCAAAGGTGCCATCAAGGTACTCTTCAAAACCTGGCTTCTCTTTATCACGCAGGCCACCCAAAGACCTCTTTGATTTGACCCCCTCTCGCCAATTACGGTTACAATCCATGACCCTTTCTCTGGCGAGATTTTTACCCTGGTTTGCCCCAACGTCCAGGTCCGAGATCTCCAATGAGTAGTTTTCTACTAGCTCCCTCACTTGGACCATCCACCCTGTTTTGATATTTGAGTTGAAAATTCTCAGGAACATTACTTTACACCATCGGCTGTCGGGGAGATTTACCAAATAATTAAGATAACCGAGTTTCAACAGGTCTATCCTGTCCTTGATCCTCATCCACCCAAGCTCACCCCTGATTGCTTCTAGCGCTGCGGCATTACTCGACCCCGTTATCCATCGGCCTGCATCGTTCTGCAGGATTTCCAAGCTCTTTACGGCCGTCTGGTTTAGGGGTACCACTTCCGTACCGTATATTATACTTGGCAGCCCCACCATTTCCCAAATGGTTTTCCCCACGAAAACCTTATTGAAACTGTTTCTCCCTATAAGTTTCATTTGGTTAAGGATTCGCTTCCCCTTCAGAATCAATTTATTTGTGTGGTTCCGGTAGATGCCTCTTCCTGTAATGTTTATATTTACCCCCCAAATACTCGTAATCACCTGTCTCTCCCACACTGAGAAGTTTGCTGCTCCCTTCCGGAATGCAGAACTCACTCACTCTCCACCTTCGAGTGGGGTCCACTTTGCGGCCCACGGGTATAACTTTGCTCTTGCTTTCATTAAGTTCGAGTCTCCATTTGCTCCCATATTTCCCAACAATTCCCAGCATTTTCGTTAGCCCCTCTTCGCTTTCTGACACTAGAACCATGTCGTCTTCAAAAACATAGCCCTGGGATCTTCAAGTCCCCAACTGCTACCCCCTCCTCGCTACGCAGGAGTTCATCTCCTAAACCTTTGATGTACAATGCAAACATGATCGGCGAAAGGATACACCCCTGTTTTGGCCTATCTCCATAGGCACACGTTTCGTTATAATGTTTCCCAGGCTAAGTTCACTCTGTACATCTTTATATAATGCTTTCATAATTCCAACAAACTCGCCTCCTAAGCCCAGAGCCTCCAGCTTGCGCCACATACCTTCCCTCCATACTCTATCGTATGCCTTTTTGATATCCAAAAAAGGCCATAAACATCTTTTTCTTTTTTGCTTTCGCGGATTCTATCATTTGGGATAGTGTGAAAAGATGGTCAGTAACTCTCCTTCCCTTCCTGAAGCCATTCTGGATTTCTCCCAAAAAACCCTTCTCCTCAATCACCTCCTCTAGTCTCCCATACAGGACTTTACAGAAAGCCTTTCCAATGTTGCTACTGACAGAGATCCCTCGATAGTTATCCAAAACGTCTTTTTCCCCCTTTTTGTGAATAAATGTCACTTTACTTTCTCTCCACTCCTTTGGGACCTCTTGATTATCTATGGCTAAATTGAATAGGGTAGTTAGGCTTTCCACGAGTTCTTCTCCCCCTTTTTTGATAAACTCGTTAGGTATTTCATCCACTCCTCCCGCTTTTCCATCCCTTAATTTTGATATCACCTTTCGCACCTCCTCCGTTTTAATTTCGCTGCACACGAAGCTCGATAGGTTTTCCTCAACCTGATTCGGACACTCTGGTGGGCTCCCCATGCCCCATCGCTTATCGTTTACTTTTTCCCAGTGCTTGACTAGTTCTGATGCGACTTGATCTTGCTCGTCTGTAACTCTGCCATCTACTTTAATACTCTGTGGGTTACTTCCTTTGTTACGTTTATTCACCCATTTCCAAAATACGTTCGAACTCGACCCCCCTGTCGTTCTTATCGTCCTAATAAGACTGCTATTTCGTACTCTCCGAGTATCGTCTTTAATCTTATTTACTTTATTTCGTGCTTGGTGGTATTCTTCCTTGGCAACTGTGGCCTCATTGCTTTCCGCCCCCTTAAGTTTTCTACTTCTCCTGTATGCAGCACATTTAGCTTTTCTTCCCTTTATGGCCCTTTTCAATTCTTCGTTCACTCTGTACCCAAGTTCCCGTGTTGGCACCCTGACCTTTCCTACACTTTCCTTTCCTGCCTCCACCAGGCTCGCAACTATGACGTCGGCCATTTTCTGGACACTGCCCCTCTTGGGTACGGTTGCAAGCTTTGGTTTCAGTTTTTCATTGAACTTCGCCCAGTCAGCATCTTTTTTGAGTTCCCAAATCTCCTTAGAGCTTCCTTTGCTTTTTACTAGAGTTTTGGCCCTGATCGTCACTGTAATCAAGTTGTGATCACTATCCACCTCCATTTTACCCTCATCATCCACTTCTACCCCTATCACCTCCCTCCATAAATTAATATCTGTGAGGATGTAATCGATTATTGATTTTCTGTCGTTCCTCTCCCAGGTCCATTTCCCCTTACACCTCGCGTCCCTGTTCAGAATCTTCAGACCGTTCTCGTTTGTGAAGTTCAACAGCTTCCTTCCATTCCTGTTGACTTTATTGTCCCCACCATCTATGCCTTCTTCATCATTACCTATGTGGCCATTAAAGTCACCCATCAGAATTATACCGAGCCCCTTGTTTTGTAATTCGGTGATATTGGACCTTAGTGTTGAGTATATCGAATCATTCCATTCGGGTTTGCTTCCCTCCAACGCACAATACATAACCCCAAGGGCAATACTTTTGTTTTTCAGACTGATCCTTACCCATCCAATTTCTTTCGATACCTCAGCCGGGGTGCTGATGTTTTCCAGGTCTGTGATCAGCGATGGTTTTAAATCCTCTTTAATGTACATGCCTACCCCTCCTCCCTTTTTCTGGCCTTCCGTTCGCCCTACACCTATCCATACGTACCCCCTTACTTGGTCTACCCGTTCCTCGTGTCTTACCCACGTTTCGCTTGAGCCCATGACGTCAAACTCCCCTGCCTCAATCAATGTAGCAATTTCACTTACTTTCCGGTGGAGACCCTGGATGTTGCTAAAACCCACTTTCAGGGTGTCAAGGTTCATCGGATTCCGCATTCTGGTCCCATTATTATCTAGTCCCTGTATGTTTGTATATCCTACTTTGTGTACCTGTGCTTTCCTTGTGAAGCTATTCCTATTGATTTGGATTTTTGGTCCCTTTTCCTTATCCCCCTTGTCCCATTTTTTACACCTATGGTTCATGACACATTTTCTGTGATTATTCCCCCCTTCACTGACCCCCCCCCCCCCCCTCCCCTCCCAATGACATACCCTTTTGGTCGTGATTGGTCAACTGTGATGGCAACAGGTGCTCGAAGCCCGAAAACGTTGAGCACAGCCTACAGGTCATATTTATGAAGGGATTTCATTGTAATTTGGTAGGATGCCTCTGTATAATGTGTAGATGAGAACGTCCCTTTTTGGTCATGATCTGTCAACCGTGATGGCTGCCCAAGCCCGAAACCCAAAAACTTTTAGCACACTCTGCAGGTCATATTTAATATGGAGGGATTTCATTGTAATTTGGTAGGATGACTCCGAACGATGTCCAGATGAGAACTTCCCCATTTGGTCGCGACCTGTCAGCCATGACGACTGCCCGAGCCCCAAAAAACCCGAAAACCTTTAGCACAGTCAACAGGTCATATTTACGGAGGGATTTCATTGTAATTGGTAGATTGACTTCATATAATGTCTAGATGGGAACGTCCCCCTTTGGACGCGATTCGTCAACTGTGATGGCCACAGAGGCCCGAAAACCTTTAGCATAGTCTGCATGTCACATTTATGAAGGGATTTCATTGTAACTTGGTAGGATTACTCCAAATAATGTCTCGATGAGAACGTCCCCTTTTGGTCGCGATCATTCAGCCGTGATGGCTGCCCAAGCCCAAAACCTTTAGCATAGTCTGTAGGTCGTATTTATGGAAAGATTTCATTGTAACTTGTTAGGTTGTAACTTGTTAGGTGGGCCGCAAAGTGGACCCCACTCGAAGGTGGAGAGCGGGGGAGTTCTGCATTCCGGAAGGTAGCAGTAGACTTCTTAGTGTAGGAGAGACTAGCGATTACGAGTATTTGGGGGTAAATATAAACATCACAGGAAGAGGCATCTACCGAAACCACACAAACAAATTGATTCTGAAGGGGAAGCGAATCCTTAACCAAATGAAACTTATAGGGAGAAACAGTTTCAATAAGGTTTTCGTGGTGAAAACTATTTGGGAAATGGTGGGTCTGCCAAGTATAGCATACGGTACGGAAGTTGTACCCCTAAACAACACAGCCGTAAAGAGCTTGGAAATCCTGCAGATCGATGCAGGCCGATGGATAACAGGCTCGAGTAATGCCGCAGCGCTAGAAGCGGTCAGGGGTGAGCTTGGGTGGATGAGGATCAAGGACAGGATAGACCTATTGAAACTCGGTTATCTTAATTATTTGGTAAATCTCCCCGATAGCCGATGGTGTAAAGTAATGTTCCTGAGAACTTTCAACTCAAATATCAAGACGGGGTGGATGATCCAAGTGAGGGAGCTAGTAGAAAACTACTCATTGGAGATCTCGGACCTTGACGTTGGGGCAAGCCAGGGCAAAAAGATCGTCAGAGAAAGGGTCATGGAGGATTGTAACCGTAATTGGCGAGAGGGGGTCAAATCAAAGAGATCTTTGGGTGGCCTGCGTGATAAAGAGAAGCCTGGTTTTGAAGAGTACCTTGATGGCACCTTTGGGGGGGGGGGGGGGGTCACTGTTGTTCAAGCTGAGGTCGCGGTCCCTGGAGCTGAGGGGAAAAATTGGGAAAAACAGTGAAAAGGATTGCCAGATGTGTAACTTGGGCGTGGTGGAGACCCTGGAACACTTTCTTCTAGAATGCCCAAAGTATCAGTCTAAAAGAATGAGATTCACTGGGAGTATAATGGGGAAGTGGGATGGGAGAATGAAGGACATGTGGTTAGGGGGAGACTCAAAGGAGAGGGTTAATATGCTAATCGGTGAGATTGGGAAGAATGGGGCAAGGGATGTCATCAAGCAGTTCGTCTCCGAGTGTTGGGAGGAGAGGAGAAGCGTGGGACTAGGGAGGCAATTGGGAGTTCAGGGGTAACCATGGCCTTCTCGTCCGAGAACCGCGACAAATCAGCGGCTGGCCAAAGTGTTATTATTATTACTCCATATAATGCCTAGATGATGCCATCCCCTTTTGGTCGTGATTGGTCAACTGTGATGGCTACAGGGGCCCGAAGCCCGAAAACCTTTTGCACAGTCTACAGGTCATATTTATGAAAGGATTTCAATGTAACTTCGTAGGATCACTCCAGATAATCCCCAGTTGAGAATATCCCCTTTTCGTCGCGATCGTTCAACCATGATGGCTGCCCGAGCCCAAAACTCGAAAAACTTTAGTACAGACTACAGGTCGTATTTGTGAAGGGATTTCATTGTAACTTGGTAGAATGACTCGTTTTGGAATAATTTCACTGTAACTTGGTAACTTTCGTTGACATACATTAACTGTGAGGGCCACATACATTAACTATGAAGGCCACATTAACCCACCCCACAGTTCTTTAGTACAGTCTACTCCTCATATCATTTTTATTAAAAACATAGCAAACAGGGAACAAAAATTAACATATTCCCAATTATCACAATTCTTGTCTTATTTCATAATCCTATCATAAACATTGAACATTATCCTTTTCATCAAACACAACACACAGACAAGTTAAGTTACAGTGTCATTGACACTTTCATTATTAACATTATACGGAAGGTTTTATTTTTTAAAATGTTCATTTTCATGGACATACAAAATATTCCCGAAATATCTTCATGCATTGCAAAGTTGTTCAATTCTCTTTCTGTGTCGTGTGTTCTGTGCCGTGTGCAGGTCAGTTTTTGACTGAATGAGTAGGAATCAGACCTTTTGAATGAATGAAAGGTTTTAGCGCGCCGAAGGCGCCCAGGGACGATGTGGGATTTACAAATCCCTTGCGACCCGGTTAACCTTTTTTTTTTTTTTTTTTTTTTTTTTTTTTCCTTTCTCTTGGATCACACAGGCCTCGCTTTCCTATTGCCCAAAATGGAGTCTGAGGGGGTTATGCACGCGGCCAGAATACCCGGCAGTTTACGCTGGAGTGTTAGATGGTCAATACTCAATCCCTCAATGCCTTTAAAACTATAAGAGAGCGAGCTCTATTCGGTTCCAGTTCGGTGATGGTAGAGGTTTGAGTCCCACCATGGTGGCGAGCCAGAATGTTGTGCGATGGCAAGTTTAAAGGGAAGAAGAGAAAAGAAAACCAAACAGCAACGCCGGTTTGGTAGCGGCCCCGGTATATGACCATAGCGGTTACAAAAAAGAAGTGGAGAAAGCTCCAACAGTTTAGTTTTAAGAAACCGGGAGTCATCCATCAAGCCTTCTGGGAGATAGGATGCCGTACTGGGAGATAGGATAGACCTTTTAATATTTTTTTATAGGCAATATATTAAAAGTATTTCTGTCTTAGAAAAATAATTATGTTTTGATTTTTTTTCAACTCACCCTTAATTAATAATGTGTTTTGATTGTCCATTTATATTTTGATGATCGTTCACTTTGGTATCACTCATTACTCAATTGCCCAGTTGATTAGAATTTTTCATACCTTTTCACTCTTCATGATAAACATTTCGATGAACTGCAACTGACACAAAGGGTACTTAATTGTCAGCAGACAGCAGTCGGGCATCAATTTTCGAAGTTTGATTTGTAGCACTGTCTATCTTTTTAATTTAGCAAGTTTGTTCTTATCACTGTCACAACTGATATTTCAACAATGGCTCCCAAGACAGTGAAATTTCCATGTGGTATCTGTGGAGCAGGTTGTGGAAGCAACTGCATTGACTGTTACGGATGTCACATGTGGATTCACCGTCGATGTTTTCTGCTGATATTGGAACAACTTCAAACCTGATCTTCAGCAGAGGAATACAACCTTTTCTGTAAGAAATGTGCATTCCAGGGCAGTAAGTACAATTGTGGCACTGCCTTGAAGAGATTGTTTGAAGCTTCAGAAAAAGCGATCCACAACTACTATTAACCATTGCTAGGAATGTGCAGATGCTTCTTGATACTTCTGGATTGTCTATACCAGAGTTTGGTGTTTGCGTCAATCAACTTGGTGCTCAGGACATTGTGTCTATTAGCATTCTGCGTCAGTTCCAACTATTGCTTCTAGAAGGCTACATCTCTCTAAATATCATAGGGGACGGAAACTGTCTATACAGAGCCGTCTCTAGATGGCTTTATGGACACGAAGACAAACATCTGCATATCTGTCCACTGACAGTCCTGGAGATCACAAGTCATCCAAACTATTACAACAAAGAATCCCCCGAGTATGTGGATCTCATCAAGAATGACGACATAGTTTGTGACCAATACAACTACCTTGTTTGTGTTGTCTGTAGAGAAGGATCATGGGCCGAGGTGCTGCATATTTATGGTTTTAGTGCAGCACTCGGTATCAGTGTTTCCTCTCTGCTCCCACCCATTACTGATAACGTGGCACTGGCACAACTTACGCGAACCATATACCGACACAATACGAGCCTGGTGGAGGCAGGAAAGGAAAGTGTAGGAAATGTCAGGGTGCCAACACGGGAACTTGTGTACAGAGTGAATGAAGAACTGAAAAGGGCCATAAAGGGAAGAAAAGCTAAATGTGCTGCATACAGGAGAAGTAGAAAACTTAAGGGGGCGGAAAGCAATGAGGCCATGGTTGCTGAGGAAGAATATCACCAAGCACGAAATAAAGTAAATAAGATTAAAGACGATAATCGGAGAGTACGAAATAGCAGTCTTATCAGGACGATAAGAACGACAGGGGGGTCGAGTTCGAACGTATTTTGGAAATGGGTGAATAAACGTAACAAAGGAAGTAACCCACAGAGTATTAAAGTAGATAGCAGAGTTACAGACGAGCAAGATCAAGTCGCATCAGAACTAGTCAAGCACTGGGAAAAGGTAAACGATAAGCGATGGGGCATGGGGAGCCCACCAGAGTGTCCGAATCAGATCGAGGAAAACCTATCGAACTTCGTGTGCAGCGAAATTAAAACGGAGGAGGTGCGAAAGGTGATATCAAAATTAAGGGATGGAAAAGCGGGAGGAGTGGATGAAATTCCTAACGAGTTTATCAAAAAAGGGAGAGAGGAACTCGTGGAAAGCCTAACTGCCCTATTCAATCTAGCCATAGAAAATCAAGAGGTCCCAAAGGAGTGGAGAGAAAGCAAAGTGACATTTATTCACAAAAAGGGGGAAAAAGACGTTTTGGATAACTATCGAAGGATCTCTGTCAGTAGCAACATTGGAAAGGTTTTCTGTAAAGTCCTGTATGGGAGACTAGAGGAGGTGATTGAAGAGAAGGTTTTTTTTGGGAGAAATCCAGAATGGCTTTAGGAAGGGAAGGAGAGTTACTGACCATCTTTTCACACTATCCCAAATGATAGAATCCGCGAAAGCAAAAAAGAAAAAAATGTTTATGGCCTTTTTGGATATCAAAAAGGCATACGATAGAGTATGGAGGGAAGGTATGTGGCGCAAGCTGGAGGCTATGGGCGTAGGAGGCGAGTTTGTTGGAATTATGAAAGCATTATATAAAGATGTATAGAGTGAACTTAGCTTGGGAAACATCACAACAAAACGTGTGCCTATGGAGATAGGCCTAAAACAGGGGTGTATCCTTTCGCCAATCCTGTTTGTACATCAAAGGTTTAGGAGATGAACTCCTGCGTAGCGAGGAGGGGGGTAGCAGTTGGGGACTTGAAGATCCCAGTGCTATTTTTTGCAGACGATATGGTTCTAGTGTCAGAAAGCGAAGAGGGGCTAACGAAAATGCTGGGAATTGTTGGGAAATATGGGAGCAAATGGAGACTCGAACTTTATGAAAGCAAGAGCAAAGTTATACCTGTGGGCCGCAAAGTGGACCCCACTCGAAGGTGGAGAGTGGGTGAGTTCTGCATTCCGGAAGGGAGCAGCAAACTTCTCAGTGTAGAAGAGACAGGTGATTACGAGTATTTGGGGGTAAATATAAACATTACAGGAAGAGGCATCTACCGGAACCACACAAATAAATTGATTCTGAACTGGAAGCGAATCCTTAACCAAATGAAACTAAAAGGGAGAAACAGTTTCAATAAGGTTTTCGTGGGGAAAACCATTTGGGAAATGGTGGGGCTGCCAAGTATAATAAACGGTACGGAAGTGGTACCCCTAAACCAGACGGCCGTAAAGAGCTTGGAAATCCTGCATAACGATGCAGGCCGATGGATAACGGGGTCGAGTAATGCCGCAGCGCTAGAAGCAATCAGGGGTGAGCTTGGGTGGATGAGGATCAAGGACAGGATAGACCTGTTGAAACTCGGTTATCTTAATTATTTGGTAAATCTCCCCGACAGCCGATGGTGTAAAGTAATGTTCCTGAGAATTTTCAACTCAAATATCAAAACGGGGTGGATGGTCCAAGTGAGGGAGCTAGTAGAGAACTACTCATTGGAGATCTCGGACCTGGACGTTGGGGCAAACCAGGGTAAAAAATCGTCAGAGAAAGGGTCACGGAGGATTGTAACCGTAATTGGCGAGAGGGGGTCAAATCAAAGATATCTTTGGGTGGCCTGCGTGATAAAGAGAAGCCAGGTTTTGAAGAGTACCTTGATGGCACCTTTGGGGGGGGGGGGGGGGGGTGGGGGGGTCACTGTTGTTCAAGCTGAGGTCGCGATCCCTGGAGCTGAGGGGGGAAATTGTGAAAGACGGTGAAAGGGAGTGCCAGATGTGTAACTTGGGCATGGTGGAGACCCTGGAACACTTTCTTCTAGAATGCCCAAAGTATCAGTCTAAAAGAATGAGATTCACTGGGAGTATAATGGGGAAGTGAGAATGAAGGACATGCGGTTAGGGGGAGACTCAAAGGAGAGGGTTAATATGCTAATCGGAGAGACTGGGAAGAATGGGGCAAGGGATGTCATCAAGCAGTTCGTCTCCGAGTGTTGGGAGGAGAGGAAAAGCGTGGGAATAGGGAGGCAGTTGGGAGTACAGGGGTAACCATGGCCTTCTCGTCCGAGAACCGCGACAAATCAGCGGCTGGCCAAAGTGTTATTATTATTATTATTATTATGTAAACCGATCAATGAAAGTACCTATCATGTGGACACAGCTTTCAGATCCTGCCACAAGTCGGGACTTTCTTCCTTATCTTTTTGTCACACTGCACAAAGTCCCAGCAATGGCGAAAACTTAAGAAGCTATTGAATTGAATTCAATACTCGAGAGTCAGTTAAAGTGACTTAGGTAATGTACGAAAAGAACTGTTTCCGACTTCAATCATATTAGCACAGACCTTTTCTGGGAGGAAGGAGGCAAGCTAATTCCACTTGACAGCAACTATTTGGAGGAGATTAATTAGCACAAACTGTCCCAATGACGGGTAAGAGCCATGAAAATGGACAACCTAAGACAGGGGCTTTCTGGCAATTAAATGAAACTGCACAGCTCTAGTCATTCCAACGTCAACGTTTCCATCAGGTGTACACTGATATAGAAAGAAATTAATGAGATTAATTAGCACAGACTGTCCCAATGACTGGTAAGATCCCCAAATGGACAACCTAAGACAGGGACTTATTTATAAACGTCGCTCTGACTATTATTTAAAATTAAACGTTAAATTATTCATATCATAATGATTATTATTTATTGGTGTTTAAGGTCACATACTTATGCACAATGGCTAATCGTGACCATGACAGTTTTTAAGGGTGGAGGAAGCCTTAGTGCCCGGAGAGAACCACCGAACATCGACGAACAACTGTCAGCTCTTCAACATTCTAACTCATATCATTATGTTATCAAATGTATTATATGTTACTATATTTTCAGAACATTTTTGTTGACAATATATGATATGTCTGTATACTTTTTGAAGGAATTGTTACAAATAAAAGCAAATAATGTGAAAATATTATATCTTTTTCTTGTTTCCCCACAGTGACCTAATGGTCCTCACAATTTCTTGAGGACAGTTTGGGCCAAATTGCATGGATGGTTCGGGTTAAATGTAGCTGCCGGTTTGGGTGAAATTGCAGAGGACAGTTCGGCCAGAGGACGGCTTGGGTGTTTCTCTAACACGAGTTACTTCTCATCAACTGAGGGTATTTCGTGAAAACCAAAATATGTCAACGAATCCAGTTTTTCGAAAATACGTTCGAATATAACTCTTCTGAAGAACGTTTTCGCAAATAACATAAAGAATAGGTGTGAGTAACGAATGATGAATTTGTATATATGATGATACATGGTATTTATTGCTGGTAAAGTGTTTTCAACAGGTATTTCGTATGTTGTCTTGTTTGAACACGTTCGACTGTACAAGATGCGATATACAAAATGCCTTCAAGAATCACTAACCAGACATAAGTTTCTGCTGAATTTTTGTGAAAGTACTCAAAACATAACAAAGAACAAGAATATAAGTGGAAAAAAGTTAATTTTTTGACTCTGAATGGGGTATTTCGGGTTATTTCAGGGTATTTCGGTATATAGGAGGACCCGCTTATTTTGACTTTGTCAAGTTAAGCTAAAAATGTGATTTCCCATAGGCTTTCCATGGTAACTATGAGCTGCAATTGTGGCCATGTTTGCAACATTACATGAGTATCATTGGTAGAAGGTGTCCCAGTGCTCAATCATGTGAGGTTTCAAAATATTTGACTTTGTTGTTTCAGAGGGGAATATTTTTGCAAAATCCATCAATCGGAATCAGAGAATGTCTCTGGTGGCCATATTTTACAACCAATGGGAACAAAAAGAGAATCGTTTGTAGAGGGCCTCCTATAGACAATTCCTGCCAAGTGTGGTTCCCGTCGGCTCAGTAGTCCCAGAGAAAAGATGAAAATGTGATTTCCCATAGATTTCTATAGTAGCTATAAGTCGCAATTGTGGCCATGTTTGCAACACGGTCAACATTAAATGAGGATCGTTGGTAGAGGGTGTCTCAGTCACCAACCATGCACAGTTTCAAAACATTTGGCCCTGCGGTTTCAGAGGAGAAAAATGCTTCTGGCAGCCATGTTTTTCGATGCACGGTAACAAAAATGAGGAACATTTGTAGAAGACCTCCCATAGACTATCCTGCCAGGTTTGCTTCACGTCGGCTCAGTAGTTCCAGAGAAGAAGATGAAAATGTGATTTCCCATAGGGTTTCTATAGTAACTATAAGCCGTAATTACGGCCATGTTTACAACCCGATAAACATTAAATGAGGATCGTTGGTAGGGGGGTCCCAGTCATCATTTATGTGAAGTATCAAAACATTTGGCCTGGCAGTTCAGAGGAGAAGCTTTTGAAAATCCACCAACCAGATTCAAAGAATGCCTCTGGCGGCCAAGTTTTTCAACCAATGGGAACAAAATGAGGATCCTTTGTGGAGGACCTCCCGTAGACCATTCTTGCCAAGTTTGATTCACGTTGGCTCAGTAGTTCCAGAGAAGATGAAAATGTGATTTCCCATAGGGTTTCTATAGTAACTATTAGCCGCAATTGAAGCCGTGTTTGCAACCCGATCAACATCAAATGAGGATCGTTGGTAGAGGGGGTCCCAGTCATCAACCACGCAAAGTTTCAAAACATTTGGCCCTGTGGTTTCTGAGGAGATTTTTCAAAATCCACCAATTAGAATCAAAGAATGCCTCTGGCGGCCATGTTTTCAAACCATGGGAACAAAAGGAGGGTCGTTTGTAGAGGCCCTCCCATAGACTATCCCTGCCAGGTTTGGTTCACATCGGCTCAGTAGTTCCAGAGAAGATGAAAATGTGATTCCTCATAGGGTTTCTATAGTAACTATAAGCCGCAATTGTGGCCATGTTTGCAACCTGATCAACATTGAATGAGGATCGTTGGCAGAGGGGGTCCCAGTCATCATTTATGTGAAGTTTCAAAACATTTGGCTTGGCGGTTTCAGAGGAGAAGATTTTTTTAAAATTCACCAACCAGAATTAAAGAATGCCTCTGGTAGCCATGTTTTTCATCCGATGGGAACAAAATAAAGAACGTTTGGAGAGGACCTCCCATAGACCATTCCTGCCAAGTTTGGTTCACACCGCCTCAGCGGTTACAGGGAAGAAGATGAAAATGTAAAAAGTTTACGGACAATCGACGACGACGGATGCCAAGTGATGTGAAAAGCTCACATGGCCTTTAGTTTAAACAATATTTATTGAAAAAATCGATATGTATACAATATTCAATAACAGTTAATAGAAGCAAACAAAGTGTGAACAGCAAGCAATACAATTGTATACAAGTAGCAGATAGACAAGGTAATGTGAGAGAGGGGATCCGACAGAAAGCTTACAGCTTATGTAAGTCGTCTCCCCGGTTGGTTAACAAAGATACTCCTGTAGGTGGTGTAAAATCAGTCAAAGAGCTCACACATCGCTACATGGATGCCGAGAACACACCCACCCCTCCACTGTGTTTTAATTAAGACAAAGTTGCTACAATCGTAGATTAGATTAAACCAAGGAAACTTTTAACACACATACCCTCTCAGGCCAATAACATGCAGCGACTGGGCTGATGAGCAGATTCGGCAACCAGGCAACGATATGTGAGATTGTTTAAACTTCGGGTTAAGAGAAAAGAAGAAGAAAAGAAAACAAAAAGTAGTAGAGTGGTAGAAGATCCAAAGCACTGATCGAAGAGTGAGGAAAGTGACAGGAAAAAATTACAGGTGCCAGGTTGAATACATGGTGCATAGAGTTAAGACTATGTAGAATAAACGGGCGGTAACTTGGTTTCAGATCATCAATTTAGAGATGGCTATGTTACAAGTTTCAGGTTTCAGTGGTGTTGAGCTGCAGGAAGGAGATATTATGTTGACTTATAACTTACTAAAATCGTTTAGTGGATAAAATAAAGTCATGGACTACGTCAAAAATAAGGCTGTCATCCTCGTTGTTTAGGAATTCAGATCCAAACAAGAGTATGGATGTGTCTACTGTATATGGAAGTAAATTAATCGAGATGTTGCGAGCGTTCGAGAACAATGGACACTGAAGAAGAAAATGATCGGTAGTTTCACGCTCGCCACACTGACACAGGGGGCTTGGTGATAAATGATTTTCATATAGATGTGAGTTGAGGTTACAACAGTGTAACCGCAGCCTGCAGTGATATATTTGGGCCCTGCGAGATTTCGCATCATTGAAGAACTTTGGGGGTCTTTGGTTACCATTGCTCAAGAAAGATTTAAAGTTAGTCAACGATGAATTCTCGCGGACAGGTAAGGGCAAGTTATTCCACTGATCAGTGACGTTGGGGATAAAAGAGGACTGATACAGTTGCGTTCGACAGAAGGGGACTCGGTGGTTCTGACTAGATCGGAGACTAAGTGATGGATTCGTCACTGAGATAAGTCGAGGAACCTTATTTGAAATGTATGGGGGAGACATATGATGATACATTTTAAAATACTGAATTAATTTATGTTTGCGGCGTCTTTCTTGCAAAGAGTCCCAACGTGTTTCCGTATATAAAAGAAGCTTACTGGCACTCATTGTAGCTCCTGTGATGATTCTTGCAGCTGCAATTTGTATTTTTTCAAGTTGAGCGACATTAGTCACAGAACAATTATCCCAGACAGTATCCGCATATTCAAGAAGAGGCCTTATAAAGGCAAAATATATCTTTTCTAAGACACTGCGATCAAGACTAAATTTATGCCTCCTCAGCAGGTCTATACGAGACCAGGCTTTGGAGCAGATGTGGTCAATATGGTCGTTCCATGTACATGTACTGTTCAGTATGAGGCCTAAGTGTTTATGGTTGCGAACTTCCGCAATCGCTGAGTCACCTAAATATAAGGGTGGATGGGAGTTAGGGATATTTTTACGTGATATCAACATACTCTCTGTTTTGTTAGGATTGAACTCAACCAACCAGGTTTTGGCCCAATGATCGATTGTGGTCAAATCCTGATTGATTATGGACGAGGCTTGCTCCGGGTTCTCAATAATTAGATATAAAGAAGTATCGTCCGCAAAGAGGCGTATACTACTAAGTAAATCTCTGGTTATGTCGTTTATGTATATCAAGAACAGTAGGGGTCCAAGTATTGACCCCTGGGGTACACCAGCATTGATTGGTCTCCATGAAGATTCCTCCGAAGCTACCACAACCCGCTGCGATCTTTCCGAAAGATACGATTTCAAAAACCGCAAGAGTTCTCCTGAGACCCCAATACTTTCCAGCTTGTGGATTAGACCAGCGTGCCATACCTTGTCAAAGGCCTTACTGACGTCACAGAAAACAACCCTCACTTCTTTCCCTTCATCTAAAGCCCGACAAAATTCGTCATAGATATCAGTTAATTGGAGGACTGTAGAATCCCTTGGTGTAAAACCTGATTGAAATTGACTAAGAATATTATTTTCGCTCAAAAACTGCCACAGGCGTTTGAATACACATTTTTCAAATATTTTACCAACACAGCTGATAAGTGATATCGGACGATAATTAGTCACTAAGTTAGACGGTTGTTTTTTTAGGATTGGGGTGACATTTGCTTTTTTCCATAGTGACGGAAAGTACGAATTGTTCAGTAGTATGTTAAATAAGATTGAAAGTGGCTCACAGAGAGAGGATTTACATTCTTTTAAGAGACGCGGGCTTATTTGATCGGGGCCAGACGCCTTGGACACTTTTATAGACTTCATTGCGGCATATACGTCACTGCAGTGTAGAATAATGTTATCAATAACACTTGAGACATGGGGTGGTGCATCCGGTAGGGAGGCATTTGAGTCGTCAACTGTCGAGATAGAACAGAAGTATTCATTGAACACTTCAGCTTTCTCAGAACTTGAGGAGTATATTTTGTCTGAGTGGACCAGGGTGGGAATGCCTGTTGCGTGACTGCTACCGAGTAGTGTTTTAGAGTCTTCCACCACTGAGATGCTGGGGTGTCTTTGCTCATCAATGTGGACTGAACTTTTGAGAATTGTAAGTATTTGGCCTTCCTAACAGCCGAAACAACTTCATTACGTTTAAGTTTGTATTTGACCCAGGCATGTGGGAAATTCGTACGTTTAGCAATGCGGTAAAGACGTTTACGTTGTCTTATTAGTAGTCTTATTTCATTGTGCATCCATTTTGGTTGGTTTATTCTCGAAGTAATGATTTTGTTGGGTATATATCTGGATGCAGTATCAAGTATTTTAGCGGTGAGACTGGAAACTATAGTATCGAGACATTGAGTATCAAAGATGGAATCCCAGTCGGTGTTGGAGAAAGCCTCGTTTAATGCCTCGTAATTACCTTGAGGATAAAGCCATATCCTCCTTTTGAAAGCTGGCGAGATTGGTTTCAGGAATTCGACCTCCATTGAAATTGGACAATGATAGCGGATCATGTCTGGGATAACTGGTTCAAGAACGTCGCATGCTTTCACGTGTACTGTGTCACTGACAGCAAAGAGATCAAGCAATGTTGCCGATGTCTCAGTAAAACAAGTTGGTTCCCTCACAAGCTGTCTAAGATTAAAATAATTAGTTATATCAGAAACGTTACCTCTTGAGGAAAACAATTGGTTATCATTAAAATCACCTGTTACAATTAAGTCACCAATTGACGTGTCTCTAGCTTTTTCAATGGATGACGATATGGCACCCCATGTATCTGGGGGACTATTTGGTGGACGATAGAATACTCCTAATAATAATGACCTACCCTTTTTCGTAAATATCTCAGCCCAAAGGCATTCCGTATTTGATGTGTCGAGATCAGGCCTTTGTCTAAACGAGATGCCTTCTTTAATATAAATGGCAACACCACCTCCCCTTGACGAGCGATCGAATCTCAACGGTTCATGGAACCCATCTAGTATGATATCGGATGTGGAATCGTTTGGATCCAGCCATGTCTCACTCAGGGCAATAATATCACAGGAAGCGAATTCATACTGAATAATATCTAGTTTCGGTTTGAGGCTTTGGATGTTGAGATGAACAATTGTTAGAGTGTTTTGATTATGAAATGGGCTGTGAGAGTTAGGACCAGGGTTGGTTTCAATGTCCCCAGATAGTAACAAGCCTATGGCCAAATAGCAGAACAAACAATATAGGACGAATGTGGTCAATACTTTCAAACTAGACGTAGACTTTGAAATACTGGCCGGCCTATAACAATGCTGAAATGTGTGGGGGGAATTAAAAAAGTAGGGGGGGGGGGGGGTTTCATTGGATTGCCCCCAAAAATGACAGATCATGAAGGTGAAGCCTTTAAGTAGCCCAACACCACTGAGACGCATGAGGAGGTAGATTAACCCACAAATGGAGCTGTTTTTTGGCAGACATTGTTTTAATTTACTAGCAAAGACTAGTAAATTGAAATTCCCTACTTGAGCTCGGAATGCTTCGAGTGAGCACATTATATATAGAATTAGTTTTGAAATCAGGTTATGTTTAAGCCGCTAATTTGTATTCAAAAGCAAAAGGTATTCAATCTGGCTTGGCAAGAGGAAATGACGTACAGGGTAAGATAGGATAAATAGACTGACAAATGAACGATGTGTAAGACACAAAGAGTAAGGAAGTATAACTATATACAAAATATGTGTAAAATGTTTATATATATATATGTTATGGGTGAAGTCAGCTTGTGGGGGCCAAGAATTACTACTGCATTTGGGTGATGTGGATGTTCCATACACTGGTCCGTCGATGTGTCAGATGGGTTTCCGTTAGCTGAAAAAAGGAGGGGGTCCAGGTTGCTATATGCTCCCATAACAAAATAGAGCATGGAGGTGGGGGCATATTTTTTATAGGTTGAAACGTTCACGAGTTTCATGTTGTTTGATAACTTTGTGGTGTGTTACAAGAAAAGGCCATATGGTAGCAGTTGCTTCAACGGTAAGTAGGTGCTGGTTTCGGAAATATTTAATGAAGAACTAGGAGCGTTTTCCTTCGCCTCGACTCATATACCATGACACCCAACAGCAACGAGCTCACTGGTTAAATATTTCCAAGACCAGCAAGTAGGTGCTGGTTCTGGAAACACTCAACGAAGAACTAGGAGCGTTTTCCTTCGCATCGACTCATGTACCATGACACCCCACAGCAACGAACTCACCGATCTCGTTACTATGAGGGGCCATGGGACATGTCACAAGTAAGAATAATATGTCGTGATATTTGGTGGAGGGGAAAATGATTCACTGGGTGTAAGTTTTCTAGAAGTATTACCTGTGTATATTGATGATGTTTCCACCATTAATTTCGACTATAGTAGAGGGCTATTTAAGATGACTGGCTGATGCTCAGGATTCATCAATAACTGGGTGCCTTTGCCGGCAGAGCAGACATATTTGGTGAGGATAGACGAACCCTTCTTGCCACGAAACAGTCGAAAATTGGAAAGAAGGGATGCTATTACATTCAAGTTATGATGGCACCGGGGCGGGGGGGGGGGGGGGGATTTCACCCCTGAATAAGTCCGATCTTACAACTGGTATGCTTGTAGTTTGAGTGATATTGAGTTTAGGCCAGGTGGGCTAAAAAGCATGAAGGCTAAAATATATGCAATAAGTGTCCTGCTGGGCAGGGACTTCATACTGCCACTTAAATGCACCTGACTTTACTGCAAACTATCTCTTCAATTTAGTACACATACACAAATTTCTCAAACGGTTTCCATATTGGATGTGCCCGAATTCTGGTCCTTGAAAAGAACCTCCTCTTTTCATCAAATTGATCCCCAAAAATGGGATCCATTGAACATTTGGTTTTCATGTTATTACATGGACAAACAAAAAATATACAAATCCATGACAGCTGCCATGGAGGCCATATTAGAAGTACAAGGATGCTGATTATCAAAAGGAGTCTTTGTGTAGTCATAGCTAATAGTCCAGGCACATTAGACATAAAAATGAGAAAGTAAGGAAAAAAAAATCGGAGAAAGCTGATTTTTTTTATATGTTTCCGGGACAAACATTGCGGATAAAGTGTGAAAAGTCCCCGCGAATCCGAGTTGAGCTTTTTTAGTTATAGCGTTTTTTTTATGAAAAAAAAAATTAAAAAAAAAATTCGACCCAGCTCCATATTTCTCATTCTTATTCGCCTTAGTAGGGTGAGAATCATAAATATCGTGCTGAATTATATTGAGAATACATATCCCCAACAGAAAATGCCAACTTTGTACCAATCCTCACACTCAATGGTGAAATATTCACGAAAATGTACAAAATTACGAAACAAATTTTATTGTTTTCATACACACAACGGTACACAACGTCCATTAAATCAAATCTACGACTACTTTGGGAGTTAAATTATATATCAAAAATTGCAGAAAAGCAGTGGCTTTATAATGATATATAACAATAGTCATTTATTCCATAATGAACTGGTGAAACGTGTGAAATATTAACCATACCCCCTAAACTCAAATTCAAACGGCATCGATTTTTCTCATTCAAATACCGTATTATAGCACAATTTACACTGCTCTCATGTTTGCACAAACTGAATTTGAGAAACAGGGACTGAACGTTTGTCCAGTGACGTTTGACCAACCACTTTATATCAAAGCAGTGGAGATTGTGTCTTCGTCAGATAAGTTGACAAAAGTTTTCGTTAGACTCGGCGGCTTCCATATAATTATGTCATATTTAGGGGCAATTGGTTCGATCATGGCTGGTAGCGGCTTGGATGAACTTTGGGGGACTGTTTATGCTGGTGGGTCAATCCATCATTTGATCAGTGGTCATGCATATTCAAGAGCAGTTCGTGCCCATTTGCTAACACAAATTGCCATTACAAAACTTGTGTTTGAAGAAAGCCGAACACTAGATAACATAGACTGCACGGAAGCCAATGAAATATTCTGTGGACTTGCCAGAGGTGACTTTTCAACAGCTGACGTTGTCAATCAAGAAAGTGTCAACCATCTACTGTCAAAATTACACGAACTGCTCCAGAATGCGTCCGTAGGACGCACAGGAAAGCTTTGGGTACAATACTACGAGCAAATAGGTCTTCTCCAGTTGTTCTTGAGAGCAGAGCGCACAGGCGACTGGGAACTCCACACATATTGTGTTCGCAATATGATTCCAGTATTTCACGCAGGTGGTCATTTTGCATACGCAAAAAGTTCTCATCTCTATTTGCAGCAGATGAATGAGCTAACAGAAATAATGCAACAGGATGATTTGAAGTTGTTCACTGAGAAAGGTTACTTTACCATAAGGCGCTCAGATAAATTCTGGGACGGGATATATTCTGATCAGACCATAGAGCAGTGTTTAATGAGAATGTTCAAGCTCCCTGGTGGTCTCACACATGGCAGGGGAATAACCGATAGCACTGTTGCGAAATGGGTACATGGACTACCTCTTTGCCTTCCGATATGTAATGCTCTCGAAAATTTTGTTCATGTTCACACTGGTCATGGCGAACATCGGGATCTCCGTCAAAGTTCACAATTGACTGATGCCAATGATATCACCAAATTATTGAACTGGCTCAGAGTGCATTCCCCCTTTCAGAATAGAGATCCACTACAATTAGTCTCTATAGCGACCGGGCTTGTGGCCGACGAAACTGTGAACTGTGACCAAGTTCGCAAAATTGGTGAATGTTGCGTATCGAATGTTGTAAGCAAAACGTTCAACAGCATCAAACTACGACGTGTTGACACTGTGAAGTCTTTCGCATCGATGGCAAATAGCATCAAAGTCCGTGGAAGTAAGGTAGTGATTGACCCCACAATTCTGTTCAACCGCATCACATGTGTTATTCAGTCACAAGCAGAGATGGAAGAGCATCTCAAATATGAACTCACCCCGAAACCACCAGCATTGTTTGATTCTGCTGGAATGAGGAAGACACAGAAAAGCACGCTCGGTAAGATCCTCAAAACATACGGTTCCGAGCAAACTAAAATCCCAGAACATTCTCTGTTTGTTGTAGATGGTGGATTTTTATTGAAGACAGTTGTATGGCCTAAACAGTCGTCATATAAGGACATATGTACATCATATTCCAATTATCTAGTGAGACATTTTGGGGCGAACGTCGTGGTTGTTTTTGATGGTTATGCTTGTACAATGTCGACAAAGGGCATGGAACAAGCCCGTAGATCTAAAGACAGGTATTCCATTGATATCAATATCTCACCAGAGTTACCAGCCACCACACCCCAATCCGATTTCCTTGCAAATGCCAAGAACAAAACCCAACTGATCGATCTTCTAATGCAGGAGCTATCTGCTATCAATATTCAGTCCAAGCAGGCCGAGGCTGATGCTGATGTACTGATAGCCGAAACTGCACTTGACATCGCTCAAGATGACAACAATGTTGTCGTTGTGGGAACAGACACAGACTTGTTAGTCATTCTTACCTCTCGAGTTCAACCGGGATGTAATATTCACATGATGTATTCTATTACCCCAAACTTACTAGTTTCAGTTAGTGAAATAGCAACCAAAATGGGTGACCATAGAAGCAACCTCCTTGAAGCACATTCTATAAGTGGTTGTGACACTACTTCTGCACTCTTTCGAGTTGGTAAGAAGAAAGTATTTAGTACAATTGTCTCCGATGTTACTAGCGACTCACAACAGTATGTCAACACAATTTTGGCGGATGACAGTACACCAAGTGCAGTAGCCGCTGCCGGGGAACAACTTCTCCTGATCTTATACGGGAGTAAAACTGTTTCCTCTCTCGACCAATATAGATATGTCACAAGCGTTATGTAGCAAAATCTAAACTGAATAAACCCATCGACCCAGCCTCACTCCCACCAAGCAGCGATGCTGCACAACAACATGTCTACAGATGTTATCTCCAGGTCCAACAATGGCTGGGCACTTCGCTTCCTCCGACGGATTGGGGTGGTCGCTAGACAATGGACTTCTTGTACCGACTGCAGCCACAAAGCCATGTGCCCCCGATAACCTACTGAATCTGATCAGTTGTGGTTGCAAGAGTGCTTGTACAACAAGAGGCCCCACGTGGCCTTAATCGCTCACCTGACAAAGTGACTCTAAGAAGTATTTTAGGTCACCTTCACCATGTCATGCCTCATCAACATTAACTGGTTGAGTGATAGATTTTGTTTGAAGTTCAACATTTGTTACCTAAAATTAGTTTTATTTAAAATCATTGGTGTGTGGCCAATCTCCAATGATTTTTAATAAAGCAAATTTATCTCTGCAGACAAACTGGTTTAGCATGAAGCACAAACAAGGAATGTGAAGAGATAGCCTTGGACATCTCTCCCCAACTGTGGATATCTTCCATGTGCTACATGTATATATTTGCATGCAAGAAAACAAAAATTTTCACAAATTTTATTTTTTTTTATCATCATTGGAACAAGCTCAAACAGCTTATTCCAATAGGGGTATGGGAAGATCAGGTATATTTTTGAGACAGAAATGTGAATATATAAATAATGGTGTTTTTTTGTGAATGATGCTGGAGAATTTTGCGTAAAGATATGGTAAATGGTTTGTTCTAGATACAGAATGATGCAAAAGTATTTAAATTTGATTAGGCAAGTTGTTCCTATAATGCATTTAAAAATTGAAGTAACTGTTTTTTTGCTGACGAACTTTTAGATGTGTGTGTCTGTGTTTGTGTGTGTGTGTGTGTGTGTTTGTGTGTGTGTGTGTGTGTGGGGGGGGGGGGGTAAGAGTGTTCTTGCAAACAAAATTCCTGAATAAATGGAAAATTTTATTTTTTGTGTGAAAGACATAGTGCGTGAATGTTGATTGGAACAAGCTTAGAGAGCTCATTTTAATGTGAAGTCATAAAGCTGTGTTTTACGTACGAAATTCTGGAATAACTAAAAAAATTGCTTTTTTGACTCAAAAAGCATGGTGTGCGACCTCTCATTGGAATGAGCTCAAAAAGCTCATTCCAATGGGGTATTTACAAGCGATAAGTACATGTATGTTTAAGAGACAAAAATTAAAATTTGAATAGCGATTTTTGCGAAGAATGCTGACAAGTTTTGGCAGTTATGCTGGTAAAAAGGTAAGATATGCAAAGTGGTTGTTTTTTAGAGGCGACATTTAATTAAGGGGAATTAACCCTTGATTACTGAGGTAACTTCTAAAAGTACTGAAATTTCATGAAGCAATGTGAATAACAGACAACAGTTGCCTAAAAATTTCATGAATAACTAAAATTTTTATTCCTTTGTCTCGAAAACATGGCATATGACCTTTGTTGGAATGAGCTGAATGCGTGTGTTCCAATGAGGGGTCATAAAATTTGAACGAAGATTTGTGTGAATAATGCATTAGTACTGCTAGATTTGGGTAAACGGTTCACCCTGGATACCACCCCTTCTATAGTAGATCTTTTCTGCAAATTTTGTCTAAGATTCTATCAACGTTACAAATAAATACGTTCATGAATCACAATCAGATCCACCCTACAATGTTGCATACCAAATATCAAAAGATTCTGCCTGCTGGATCTGGAGAAGAAGATTTTTTAAGAAATATGCCTGAAATGCACTAAGTTAAAATTTGGGCTCCTATACGGAGCCCAAATATAAACCCAGGGGGCCGATTTGAACAAACTTGAATCAGATCCACCCCACAATGTTGCTTACCTAATATGAAAAGATTCTGAAGCTGGATCTGGAGAAGAAGATTTTCAAAGAAATTTGCCTGAAATGCACTAAGTTCGAATTCGAGCTTCTATAGTGAGCCCAAATATGAAACTAGGAAGCCGATTTGAACAAACTTGAATCAGATCCACCCCACAATGTTGCATACCAAATATCAAAAGATTCTGCCTGCTGGATCTGGAGAAGAAGATTTTTTAATAAATTTGCCCGAAATGCACTAAGTGCGAATTCGGGCTTCTATATTAAGCCCAAATATGAATCCAGGGGCCGATTTGAACAAACGTGAATCAGATCCACCCCGCAATGTTGCATACCAAATATCAAAAGATTCTGCCTGCTGGATCTGGAGAAGAAGATTTTTGAAGAAATTTGCCTGAAATGCACTAAGTGCGAATTCGGGCTTCTATATTAAGCCCAAATATGAATCCAGGGGGCCATTTTGAACAAACTTGAATCAGATCCACCCCGCAATGTTGCATACCAAATATCAAAAGATTCTGCCTGCTGGATCTGGAGAAGAAGATTTTTGAAGAAATTTGCCCGAAATGCACTAAGTTTGAATTCGAGCTTCTATAGTGAGCCCAAATATGAATCCAGGGGGTCGATTTGAACAAACTTGAATCAGATCCACCCCGCAATGTTGCATACCAAATATCAAAAGATTCTGCCTGCTGGATCTGGAGAAGATGATTTTTTAAGAAATTTGCCTGAAATGCACTAAGTTCGAATTCAAGCTTCTATAGTAAGCTCAAATATGAATCTAGGGAGCCGATTTAAACAAATTTGCATCAGATCCATCCCACAATGTTGCATACCAAATATCAAAGGATTCTGCCTGCTGGATCTGGAGAAGAAATTTTTTTAAGAAATTTGCCTGAAATGCACTAAGTTCGAATTCGAGCTTCTATAGTGAGCCCAAATATGAATCTAGGAAGCCGATTTGAACAAACTTGAATCAGATCCACCCCACAATGTTGCATACCAAATATCAAAAGATTCTGCCTGCTGGATCTGGAGAAGAAGATTTTTTAATAAATTTGCTTGAAATGCACTAAGTTCAAATTTGGGCTCCTATACTGAGCCCAAATATAAACCCAGGGGGCCGATTTGAACAAACTTGAATCAGATCCACCCCACAATGTTGCTTACCAAATATGAAAAGATTCTGCCTGCTGGATCTGGAGAAGAAGATTTTTTAAGAAATTTGCATGAAATGCACTAAGTTCAAATTCGAGCTTCTATAGTGAGCCCAAATATGAATCTAGGAAGCCGATTTGAACAAACTTGAATCAGATCCACCCCACAATGTTGCATACCAAATATCAAAAGATTCTGCCTTCTGGATCTGGAGAAGAAGATTTTTTAAGAAATTTGCCTAAATGCACTAAGTTCGAAATCGGGCTCCTATACTGAGCCCAAATATGAACCCAGGGGGCCGATTTGAACAAACTTGAATCAGATCCACCCTACAATGTTGCATACCAAATATCAAAAGATTCTGCCTGCTGGATCTGGAGAAGAAGATTTTTTACGAAATTTGCCTGAAATGCACTAAGTTCGAAATCGGGCTCCTATACTGAGCCCAAATATTAACCCAGGGGGCCGATTTGAACAATCTTGAATCAGATCCACCCCACAATGTTGCTTACCAAATATGAAAAGATTCTGAAGCTGGAGCTGGAGAAGAAGATTTTTTACGAAATTTGCCTGAAATGCACTAAGTTCGAATGCGGGCTTCTATAGTAAGCCCAAATATGTATCCAGGGGGCCGTTTTGAACAAACTTGAATCAGATCTACCCCGCAACATTGCATACCAAAAATCAAAAGATTCTGCCTGCTGGATCTGGAGAAGAAGATTTTTGAAGAAATTTGCCTGAAATGCACTAAATTCGAATTCGAGCTCCTATAGTGAGCCCAAATATGAATGTAGGGAGCCGATTTGAACAAACTTGAATCAGATCCACCCCACAATGTTGCATACCAAATATCAAAAGATTCTGCCTGCTGGATCTCGAGAAGAAGATTTTCAAAGAAATTTGCCTGAAATGCAGTAAGTTCAAATTTGGGCTCCTATACTGAGCCCAAATATAAACCCAGGGGGCCGATTTGAACAAACTTGAATCAGATCCACCCCACAATGTTGCATACCAAATATCAAAAGATTCTGCCTGCTGGATCTGGAGAAGAAGATTTTTTAAGAAATTTGCCTGAAATGCACTAAGTTCGAAATCGGGCTCCTATACTGAGCCCAAATATGAACCCAGGGGGCCGATTTGAACAAACTTGAATCAGATCCACCCTACAATGTTGCATACCAAATATCAAAAGATTCTGCCTGCTGGATCTGGAGAAGAAGATTTTTTAATGTTTTTCCCATTGCCTACAGTGTTAAAAAGTGCTGACTCAGCACTTTTTCAAAGTCCCGAAACTGTACCCTATGATAAAACCGATGGCAATTTTTTTTTACCAATCCTTTCTGTTGGTCCTAAGGAAGCTGCACACCAAATAAAAATTCTCAGTGCCGTGCAGTTTTGGAGATATGGGCGTTTTAAATTTTTTCTATTTTTAGCTCCTGCGGTTCCCACGGGGCTGCGGGAAAATTTTTTTTTGCATAAATCAAGTACTCATGACCCAATAAGCCCTCACATAAAATTTGGTTCAAATCAGCCTCTCGGTTTGGAAAATAGAAATTTTGGGCGGGGCAAAAAATTTTGCCCCTCTCATAACAACGCCAAGTATAGCCCCACAAACTTCTCTTGAACAAATCTGAGTCTACACCTCAAAAGGAAGCTGCACACCAAATATCAAGTCTCTGCTACTGCTGGTTCATGAGAAGAAAATTTACAAAGATTTTGGTGCCCCTTGGGGGCGTGGCACCACCCAGGAGGAGGGGCAACTTCATTTGAACAAATCTGAATTGGCATTAGGTAATAAACATTTAGCCAACATTTGAATAAAATTGGGCTAGTGGTTTAGGAGGAGAAGTCGATAATGTAAAGTTAACGCCGGACGGACGACGACGGACGCCGGACGACGGACAGAAAGTGATTAGTAAAGCTCCCCTTGAGCTTCGCTCAGGTGAGCTAAAAAGGTGTGGGTGTAAGAAGGCAGGACTCTCTTGCTCAGGTTTGTGTAATTGCAGTTCGGATTCTTGTAACAACCACAGAAACACTGTCCTGTCGGAAATTTCTGAGTTCGATGAATAATATGTATATAGGTCATGTCATTTCTGTATATAGCGTTGATAATAGTCAATGTAACTTAATCCATGTTGATTGATTTGTACATTCTGTAAATATTATTTATTGATTTTTGTACATTCTGTAAATATTATTTATTGATCTAATGCTGCCAGACACAGACGTGTCTGTTCGGTCCCAAGCCCGAAAATAGTTGAGTTCTCATGCTGACGAATTTTATGCCAAAAGGGGAACTCGGCCAGAAGCAGAGGGGGTCTTCCATAATGTCTATTTTGTAAGCAATGATAAAAGTCTTCAAATGGTGGTGGATTTTTTATCGTCTGTCCAACTAACATCCCGTTCTGTACTACGACCCTTTGGGCAAATCCGTTAGGAAAATCGTCATTTTTTGCGTAAATCCGATACTTTTTTGTGAATTTTCAATAATTTTTCGCAGAAATTGTCACAGAATGCACATTTTCCTCTAGGTAAATGTATATTAGACATTATGTAGCTCGAAATACGCGTAAACAAAAAATACAGTTGGATCAATTCGAGGTTACAAAGTTCGTGCGATTTTTTTTGATTTTTTTAAAACGCGTTTTCGAAAAAAGGCTGTAGAAAAAAAAGCTCAACTGGGATTTTAGGGGACTTTTGTCTAATCGTTCAGTGACATGTACTCGACATTCCCTGAAAAAATCAGCTTTCTCCGATTTTTTTCCCTAGTGAAACCTAATGTTCTTGGCTATAATCCACCATAAAACTAAAGGTGGCTCTGCCAGCTGTGACTAAGACCCCCCCCCCCCCCCCCCCCCCCCCCCCCCCCCACACACACACACCTGATACAGCAACCTTGCCAATATCTCAAATTATGTAGCAATAATTAATTTCAAGTTACGGTCAGGGTCACCTTGAACTTTGGCACAATGACCGCAAAATATATAGGCACTTCCTATCACTGTATCCCACTCACCTGGCAAGTTTGGTAGCAATCAGCCCAATGGAACTTCGAGTTCACTTTCAGCATCTTTGGCTATATCATAACCTCAATACCAATTTGAAGTTAAGTATAGCCAATCATTTGTACTAGTGATTTCAACCTTTGGCACTGATGGCCGAGTCCATTTTGTTTATGATAGTAAACAATGTGCTTCACTTCCCAAGGTTTCCATGGGGAATGTGTGGGAGAAAAAGGACCCCCGGCTCCAATGTACATGCACTGGGAGAAGATAATTTGTTCCAAATAGTAAGTAACATTATAGATCATAGAGAAATTAAACAACTGAAGTTTCTGGTAACATCAGATAAATACATATATTTTAATAGAATGCAAATAAATGATTAATAAAATCTGTTCCACAGTAAGTGTTAAAATAAATATTAAAACTATCCCATAGATACAAAAATCTTCAATAAATTTGACACCAAGTAATAAACAATGCACATTCGTAGAAAAATGGTGTTAAAAGGACAACCTTCATGTTCACGATCTTTTCATTTAACTGTCAGACATTTCCATAGGTAAATTAACCAACCTTTGCATTGATGCTGAAATATCAAAATTTCAAACTGCAAAGCTTTCCCATAATGCAATCTGGAAATTAACCAATTTGATACTATATGACAGACTCAATGAGCTCTGTCAAACAAGAGTGAATCGATTCAAGCATCAAATTTAATAAATGCATTAAATGCGTTGCTCTGAGACAAGGATTCATCTGAAAAGCGTCTGAAAGATTTATTTGATTCAGACAGATGAATAATCGTTTCAATGAATTCAAATAGAACCTAATACTAGATTTGACCAAAATGCATTTGTCTGAACTGGGGGTTATAGTCATAAACTGAGCATTTATTGCATTATATTATGTCTTGTTTGACGGACTATTGAGCTCTGTCAAACAAGATATAACAGATTAAATTCCTTTACTGGATGTATTGAGGCAAAAAATGTCTTCAAACATGGGGAATTCAGTGGATGTCTAATTCCTTGACAGATTACCATTTCTGTTATTTAATTAACATTAGTTTCCTCTATAACCTATATGCAATTAACAGGTCAAATTTATACTGTACTGAAGGTATGATAAATGGTTTGGCATCTGTACATAACATAATATGCAATTCACAGAGTTATTCAGCTAAAAGGTATACAATTAACTGGGGCTCCACTATACTGCAAATTCCATATGAACAAAAATAGCAATATTCAATGGCCTTGCATGTTTTTTTTCTACAAAATTCTGCAGTGTGGTGGGGAGGAAACCAGCCAGAGAATTTTGACCAGATTGTGCTCCGGTTGAAATCCTTTGTCCACTTTTATAATCAGAATAAAGTGGAACCCTGTTAATTGAATAGCCACTTTGCTAATGAAAATTATTCAATTAACAGGAGTATTCAATTAACAGGGATTGTGTCACTTTCCTGTATTCTAGAGATAAACTTGGCTTATATTCAATTATATCCTGTTTGACAGAGCTCCACGAGCTCTGTCAAACAAGATATAATAGATTACATGTCTGTATTGCATGTACTGAGGCCAAATAGGTTTATAAACGAAGGAAAACCGTGGAGAGTCAGAGTAATTTTTTGATAGGTTACAAGATTTTTTATTTAATTAAGAGGAGTTTACTCTATAATCTATATTCAATTAACAGGTCAAATTTGTACTGGAGGTATGGAAAATGGTTTTGTGTAGGGAAATTATATTCAATTAACAGGGTTATTCATTTAAGAGATATCCAGTTAAGTGGGTTCCACTGTATTTGATTATACTGAAAAAAAAACTGGTAGACTTCTAAATTATTTTTGGTGGGAATACATGTTCACATGTTCTTGCTTTGTTAAAATTTATAGGAGAGCGCTTGTAGACTCTTGCTTACAAATTTCAACAAGGTAAATCTATACAGGCTAAATAATTTCACCTTGAAGATATTATGAAGCACATCCATAGAATACAAAGCCTTAACCCTTTACCCAACGTAACGGCCAAAACCGGCCAGCGCAATTCACAAAAATCGCCAATTAATTTTCATTATTTTTGCATTTTTTGTCTCAAAAACATAGGTTATGACCCCTCGTTGGAACGAGCTCGTTGAGCTCGTTCCAATGAGGGGTCATAACCTATGTTTTTGAGACAAAAAATGAAAAAAATTAGTTATTCAAGAATTTTTTTTGCAAGTGTCGACTGCTTTTCATGTTAGGTAAAGGGTTAAGTTGCCATACTTGCACTTCAGAAAAAAGTCCAGATTTGGACTTCCATACCACAACTACCGCAGTCAAACCAGAAAAACCCAGAAATTACTGCAGCTAACTGCCATAGTTTCTCTTGAGAAGGTGATGTCATGGTATTATGTGAAACACTATAGTAGAACCTGTCATGAGAGACCACCCTTTTTGCCAGGCAAAAGGGGGCTCTCAAAAAAGGTGGTCTCTAATGACAGGTCCATTATCAAGTAAAATAACCAAATGGTACAAAGTAACAGTGGTCTTTCAAGACAGGTGGTCTCTCACAACAGTGGTCTTTCTTTACTGTATTGGAAAGAGCTCCATGAGTCTTATCTAAGTCTTTCTCATAATAGCACAGTATGCAGAGGGCTGAGGTCACTTTCAATATCCAAGGCTACAGTAAGGCCACAATACATGGATGAAGTCAAGTTTAGCCAATCATTTATACATGTGCTGCGAGTGTCTATGGCTACACAGAGACCACAATACAAGTATTTAGTCAAATTTAGCCAACTGTTTATACCTTTATACTGTTTATACTGTTATTCCTTTTTTAAATACAACAAAACCATATCATTTGACCCTTCATTGGTCACATGATATGATTTGATTGAAATTTTGTGAAAAATGTGAAGAAGAAGTAAGTAATTAAAATAACAAATTTTGATACACTTCGTAAAGGATTATTAGGGCATATATTTTACCAGTAAAACATCACCTGTATACCACAGTAAACAAACACTGCACCTTTTCACCAAGTTCCCACAAACAACTAAATAAAAATTTCAATTTGAGTAAATGTTCTTGTCATTTGTCAATGGCCTAGTAATAAGCAACAAATCTATCATATGCCTAATTTGTACAGGCTTTAGCAGCATTTCATCAGCAGAAGAAACCAGTAAAATATTCTGACAACATTCTTCAAAAGATTACAGCACTGAAGCCAGGCAGCAAATGGGAGGAATGTTGCCAGGCCTGGCATTCTCAAATGTTGAGGAGGGCTAAAAATTGACCTCCTGAAATGGTCTAGGACTATTTTGGGCCAAATGTATCAAGGCAATATCTTTTAGGTCAGGCTTATAATCTGAGATTCCTCGTCTTTTCTCATACCCTTTTCCAAAGTATGAAAGAAAGAGGTTTTTTTGGTTTATAAAAATCACACAACTTTTTTCAAATCAGTTCAAGTTCTGTATTTTCTCTGCCTCTTAGTGGGGTAAACTTCAAAGATTTCCAAACTTTCACCAATAAATCATCCCAATAGATGAAATATGGGAATATCAACTTGATTTCACCAAATGTACAATTCCCTTCACAACCTACCTTATAAAATCATGAACTGGAAATTTTTCCCAATTTATTCCAAATTATCACAACTCATTGAGTCAGAATCTCTTCTGTAAATAATTAATTTGCAACAATCGAGAAATGCACTCAAAAATGGTAGTGATGTTTCTTTCCCATTTTCAACGGTGCATAATGAATAATATGTGATTTGTTATAAACTACTATTATAACATTTATATCATGTAAAAATGTATCTTTGATATACATTTGCTTCCAATGACTTTCCTGTGTCTCAAATTCAAATATTTTGATTATCTTGAAAGATGTGTTTCATTTGGATTCATCACTTTGAGACTGTCATTATACCGATTGTTCAAGTTGTGTAAAATTGAATGTAGTACATAAAGCCTGAAATTGATGACCTCACACAAAAAACTCTTCTAATAAAGTAATATAGTTGTTATATCTTGGTCAGTATTTGTAACAAAGTCACTGACAATTTTTGCAAAACTGAAGTTTTCTCTTTAAAATTCTATTTTAGAATGTTGGACTTGATAAAGCACATTGTGAAATTTGAGACTTGTGATGGACTGAACAGTATAGTGATCATTAGTGTTGTGAGGGCTGGTGGGTGATATCTCATGCTCTTGGAAGATATTATTTCACCCACCTCAAATTTTTCAACCCTTTGGACCTGAGAGACTGCTTTTCATGTCCATCATCATGAAGCGATGTAGTTGGTTGCTTCATGAATTTGTATGGCAGACAAATCAATCTTTTCAACGTGCATCCCTAAGGCTGTTGTTGAAACAAGAGCTGCTGTTGCTGAAAGCAATTCATACCCCCACTGCAGTGCAAGACAGATGAAGCATAAATGAATTGACAAGAGGCCCCAATGGGGTCTTAATTGCTCACCTGCCAAAGTGGTTCAAAGAAGTATTTGGGATCACATTCAGTTGGACATGGTTCATCAACACTACGAAGGAATGAAGTCATGAAAGGCATATTTTATGGAAAAATACTAGGGAAAGCATTTGAACAAACCTGAACCTAACATGATCCCTCCTGGTACACCTCCCCCCTCCCCACTCATCCACAGAGAGCCCACAGGGACTCAAATTCAGCAAACTTGAATCTGATTCCCTTTGAGATGTTATATACCAAATATGAAAGAATTCTGACTGGTGGATCCTCACATTGCACTAAGTTAAACTTTGGGCTCAAATAGGGAGCCAAAATATTAACCAAAGGACCCAATTTTAACACACTTGAATATCTGACCCACCTAGAGATGTTGTATACCAAATATGAAAGGATTCTGATTAGTGGATCTGAACAAGAAGATTTTAAAAGAAATTCCCTCATATTGCACTAAGTTAAAATTCAGACTCCCATAGGTAGCCCAAATTAATAACCCAGGGGGATCGATTTGAACAAATTGGAATCTGACCCACCAACTATGAGAGGATTCTGACTGGTGGGTCTGAAGAAGAAGATTTTAAAAGAAATTTCCTCATATTGCACTAAGTCAAAATTTGGGCTGCCATAAGAAGCCCAAATATCAACCCAGGAATCTGATTTCAACAAACTTGAATCTGACCCCACCTGAGATGTTGTATACAAAATATCAGATGATTCTAATTGATGGTTCTGGAGAAGAAGATTTTTACAGAAATTTCCTCATATTGTACTAAGTTAAAATTCAGGCTTCCATAGGATGCCCAAATATCAACCCAGGAACCAGACAAACTTGAATCTGACCTTCCTATTGATGTTGTATACCAAATATGAAAGGATTCTAACTGCTGGATCTGAAGAAGATTTTTGAAGAAATTTCCTTATATTGCTCTAAGTTAAAATATGGGTTCCCATAAGGAGTCCAAATATCAGCCCAGGGACTATGATTGAACAAACTTGAATCTGACCCTCCTAGAGATGTTGTATACCAAATATGAAAGCACTGTTACAACAGGGTCTAAAGAAGAAAATTAAAAAAAAAAATTCCTCATACTGCACTAAGCTGATACTCGGGCTCCCATAGGGACCCAAATATTTACCCAGGTAACCAATTTGAACAACCCTGAAACTGATCGACCTCGAGATGTTGTATCCCAAATATGAAAGGATTCTGACTGGTGAATCTGAAGAAGAAGATTTTTAAAGAAATTTCCTCATATTGTACCAAGTTAAAATTCATGCTCCCATGAAGATTTTTAAAGAAATTTCTTCATATTGTACCAAGTTAAAATTCATGCTCCCATAGGGAGCCCAAATATAAACCCGGGGACTTGATTTGAACAAACTTGATTCTGAACCCCTCTATAGATGTTGTATACCAAACATGAAATGATTCTGACTGGTGGATCTGAAGAAGAAGATTTTTAAAGAAATTTCCTCAAATTGCACCAAGTTAAACTTTGGGCTCCAATAGAGAGCCCAAATACTAACTCAGGTACCTGATTTGAACAATTAATTAAGAGATACCCAATTGAGTGGGCTCTACTCTAATTGAAAAAAAACAAGTAATAAAAAAAAAAAATAATCTGACAACACCGAAAATTATTCTAGTCTTGGGAAATGTTACAATTTAATTACATACCAAGTTGCATAATAATTTACTTAAGTTATGAAAGTTATGAATATTCTCGGATGGACTCACACATGGACGGACAGACAGATGCACGCATGTAATCCAGTATACCCCCCCCCCCCACCCCTCATTTTCTTCGAAAGTGGGGGTATAAATATTATTTGGTCTGTCCCCAAAAAATGAATATGGACTCATCTAATTGATGAAACTTGACTGGTATGGAATGTACCACCAGTGTTCAAATGGTTAAGGCAAGTAGTAGGCAGGCAAATTTATCAATAGGCAAAATTATCATATACTTGAGGAAACCTAAGCTCCTTTTATGTAAACAGAAAAAAACAGATTTTCGATGACCGAGCAACAGTTATTCAAGTAATAAATGAAAGTGTCAATGACACTTTAGCTCAACTTGTGTAAGACATGTACATGTATAATATGTGACACAGCAATGCCAAACATCTAGGTAATGACCTGATAACAAAGGTACATATAAAGTATTGTAAGGGTCTGTACATAAATGCTGACCGGAGCCTGTAACAAAAGTATAGGTAAAGCACTGTAAAGGTGGGCGACAGTTAGATGCTAAACCAGAAAAGAAATCTTTAGTCCCAGAGTGGGTCTGACTGAACCCCAAAATATTTGTTCTCATAGCACAGCGATAACAAAGGCACCCAAAAACACCCGTTCCTGACCCAAGGTGATAACAAAGGTACCTAAGAAGTTTCGTGAAGATCGGTTCATAAATACAGTCTTTAGCCCGAGCCGTATTGACATGTGCACTTACTGTGTATAAGTAGCACTGAATAAATCAAAGGTCATCTATTTTGCATAATTTCTGCACGAGAAAAAAACCCATATTATATATGATGTATTCCATGTTACTAAACATTCATACAAAATCTATTGAAATCAGACTTTCATACAGAAGTTCTGTACAAAAAACTGATTGCACTAATTTTAGTACAAAATGGCTGCTGGCAACCATCTTGAATTTTGGACTATACCCAAAAAACCCGTTCTCGTCCCACAGTGATAACAAAGGTACCCAAGAAGTTTCGGAAAAATTGGTTCATAAATACAGCCTCCAGCCTGAGCCGTATAGAAGTTGTGTACAAAAACTGATTGGACCTAATTCCGGTGCAAAATGGCCACTGGCTGCCATCTTGAATTTTGGACCGCACCCAGAAACACTCGATCTCAGCCCAAGGTGATAACAAAGGTACCCAAGAAGTTTCGTGAAGATCGGTTCATAAATACAGCCACTAGCCTGAGCCGTATTGATATGTGCACTTACTGTGTATAAGTAGCACTGAATAAATCATAGTTTATCTAATTTGCATAATTTCTGCACGAGAAAGAGACCCGTATTATTATGTGATGTATTCCATGTTACTAAACATTCATTCAAAAATTTATTCAAATCAGAACCTTCATATAGAAGTTCTGTACCAACAACTGATTGTACCTAATTTTAGTACAAAATGGCTGCCAGCAGCCATCTTGAATTTTGGACCACACCCAAAAACACTCGTTCTAGTCCCGCGGTGATAACAAAGGTACCCAATTAGTTCTGAAAAGATCGGTTCATAAATATGACCTCTAGCCTGAGCCGTATAGAAGTTGTGTACAAAAAACTGATTGGACCTAATTTCGGTACAAAATGGCCACTGGCAGCCATCTTGAATTTTGGACCGCACCCAGAAATACTCGTTCTCGTCCCAAGGTGATAACAAAGGTACCGAAGAAGTTTTGTGAAGATTAGTTCATAAATACAGCCCCTATCCCACGAGCTGTATTGACATGTGTACTTACTGTGTGTAAGTAGCACTGAAAAAAATCAAAGTTCATCTAATTTGCAGAATTTCTGCACGAGAAAAAAAATCTGTACTATATGTGATGAATTCCATGTTACTAAACATTCAGACAAAAATTTATTTGAATCAGAACTTTCATACAGAAGTTCTGTACAAAAAACTGATTGCACTAACTAAAGTACAAAATGGCTGCTGGTGGCCATCTTGAATTTCGGACCGCACCCCAAAACACTCATTCTCATCCCACGGTGATAACAGAGGTACTCAAGAAGTTTCGAAAAGATCGGTTCATAAATACGGCCTCTAGCCTGAGCCGTATTGAATTGTTGACGGACCGACGGGCGAAGGGCCATGGCATAACCTCAAATTTGACTTACATCAAAGTTGAGCTAATGAAAGTGTCAATGACACTGTAGCTTAACTTGTCTGTGTGTTGTGTTTGATGAAATGGATAATGTTCAATGTTTATGAAAGGATTATGAAACAAGAGGCCTCAAGGGGCCTGAGGGCGCTCACCTGACATGGTAGCCTAAATATCAACCCAGAGAATTGATTTCAACAAGTTGCATCTGCTCCTCCTAAGAAAAGCTTATACCAAATATCCAAAGATTCTGACCAGAGGATCTAAAAAAAAAGAAGATTTTTAAAGAATATTCCTCATATTGAACTAAATTATAATTCGGGCTCCCACAGGGAGCCCATATATGAACCCAGGGACTTGGCTTTAACAAACTTATATCTCACCCCCCCTAAGGATGCTGCACACCAAATATCAAAACATTCCGACTGCTGGATCTGAAGAAGAAGATTTTTAGAGAAAATTCCTCATTTTGAACTAAGTTACAATTCAAGCTCCCACAGTGAGTCCAAATATGGACCTAGGGACATGGCTTGAACAAACTTGAATCTCACCCTAAGGATGCTGCATATCAAATATCAAAACATTCCAACTGCTGGATCTGCAGAAGATTTTTAAAGAAAATTCTTCATTTTGAATTAAGTTATAATTCGGGCTTCCACAGTGAGCCCAAATATGACCCCAGGGACTTGGCTTGAACAAACTTGAATCTCACCCCTCTAAGCATGGTGCATACCCAATATCAAAAGATTCTGCCTTCTGGATCTTGAGAAGAAGATTTTCAAAGAAATTTGCCTGAAATGCACTAAGTTTGAATTCAAGCTTCTATAGTGATCCCAAATATGAATCTAGGGAGCCGATTTGAACAAACTTGAATCAGATCCACCCCACAATGTTGCATACCAAATATCAAAAGATTCTGCCTGCTGAATCTGGAGAAGAAGATTTTTTAAGAAATTTGCCTGAAATGCACTAAGTTCGAATTCGGGCTTCTACAGTGAGCCCAAATATGAATCCAGGGGGCCGATTTGAACAAACTGGAATCAGATCCACCCCTCAATGTTGCATACCAAATATCAAAAGATTCTGCCTGCTGGATCTGGAGAAGAAGATTGTTTAAGAAATTTGCCGGATATGCACTAAGTTCGAATTTGAGCTTCTATACTGAGCCCAAATATAAACCCAGGGGACCGATTTGAACAAACTTGAATCAGATCCACCCCACAATGTTGCATACCAAATATCAAAAGATTCTGCCTGCTGGATCTGGAGAAGATTTTTGAAGAAATTTGCCTGAAATGCACTAAGTTCGAATTCGGGCTTCTATAGTGAGCCCAAATATGAATCCAGGGGGGTCGATTCGAACAAACTTGAATCAGATCCAACCCACAATGTTGCAAACCAATTATGAAAAGATTCTGCCTGGTGGATCTGGAGAAGAAGATTTTTGAAGAAATTTGCCTGAAATGCACTAAGTTTGAATTCGAGCTTCTATACTGAGCCCAAATATAAACCCAGGGGGCCGATTTGAACAAACTTGAATCAGATCCACCCCACAATGTTGCATGCCAAATATCAAAAGATTCTGCCTGCTCGATCTGGAGAAGATTTTTTAAGAAATTTGCCTGAAATGTACTAAGTTCGAATTCGGGCTTCTATAGTGAGCCCAAATATAAATCCAGGGAGCCGATTTGAACAAACTTCCATCAGATCCACCCCTCAATATTACATACCAAATATCAAAAGATTCTGCCTGCTGGATCTGGAGAAGAAAATTTTTTAATCTTTTCCCCATTGCTTACAGTGTTAAAAAGTGCTGACTCAGCACTTTTTCAAAGTCCTGTAAAAAGTACCTTGTGATCAAACCGATAGGGATTTTTTTTAACCATTCTATTCTACTGGATAAAAAGTAAGCTTTATACAAAATAAGAATTCTCTGTGCCGTGTAGTTTTGGAGATATGGCAGTTTTAAGGTTTTTCCTATTTTTAGCTCCCGAGGTTCCCACGGGGCAATGAGAAAATTTTTTTTGCATCAATCAACTACTGATGACCCATTATCATCTCATATCACATTTGGTTCAAATCCACCTCACGGTTCTGAAAATAGAAATTTTAGGCGTGGCCAAAATATTTGCCCCTCCCATAATGAAGGCAAATAATGCCTGACAAACTTCTCTTGAACAAACTTGATTCTAAACCTCAAAAGGACTCTGTATACCACATATCAAGTCTCTGCTACTGATGGTTCATTAGAAGAAGATTTTCCAAAAATTTGGCCATTTTTCCCCCACACCTCTGCTCAATATGAGCCAAAAGCTATTTTGGATAAAAATCAAAATGCCCCTATATAACCACTACTTACATGAAATTTAATTAAAATGTGGCCAGTGGTTTAGGAGAAAGAGACTCAAACACCACCTTCACGCAGGACGACGGACGACGGACGACGGACGAAGAATTGTGATAATTGGGAATATGTTAACTTCTGTTCCTTGTATGCTATGTTTTTAATAAAAACAATATGAGGTGTACACTGTACTAAAGAGCTGAGAGGTGGGTTAATATGACCTCACAGTTAATGTATGTGGCTCTCACAGTTAACGTATGTCAATGAAAGTTACCAATTGACAGTGAAATTATTCCAAAACGAGTCATCCTATCAAGTTACATTGAAATCCCTTCACAAATATGGCCTGTAGACTGTGCTAAAGGTTTTCGGGCTTCAGGCCTGTGTAGCCATGACGGTAGACCAATTGCAACTAAAAGGGGACGTCCTCATCTCAACATTATACTGAGTCATTCCACTAAGTTACACTAAAATTCCTTCACAAATATGACCTGTAGTCTGTACTAAAGTTTTTCGGGTTTTGGGCTTGGGAAGCCATCATGGTTGAATGATCGCGACCAAAAGAGGACGTTGTCATCTGGGCATAATCTGAATGTGATCCTACGAAGTTACAATGAAATACTTTCATGTATATGTTCTGTAGACTGTGCTCAAGGTTTTCGGGCCCCTGAAGCCATCACAGTTGACCAATCATGACCAAAAGAGGATGTCATCATCTAGGCATTACATGGAGTCAACCTAACAAGTCACAAAGAAATCCTTCCATAAATATGATCTATAGACTATGCTAAAGATTTTTGGGTTTTGGGCTTGGGCAGCCATCAAGACTGAAGGATCGCGACCAAAAGGGGACGTTCTCATCTAGACATTATTTGGAGTCATCCTACCAAGGTACAATGAAATCCCTTCATAAATTTGATCTGTAGACCGTGCTAAATGTTTTCGGGCTTCGGGCCCCTGTAGCTGTCACAGTTGTCCAATTGCATCCAAAATGGGACGTTCTCATCTAGACATTATACGAAGTCAACCTACCAAGTTACAATGAGATCCTTTCATAAATATGACCTGCAGACTGTGCTAAAGGATTTTGGGCTTTGGGCTCGAGCAGCCATCACAGCTGAATGATCGCAACCAAAAGGGGAATTCTCATCTGGAGTGATCCTATGAAGTTACAATGAAATCCCTCCATAAATATGACCTGTAGACTGTGCTCAAGGTTTTCAGGCTTCGGGCCCCTGTAGCTGTCACAGTTGACCAATCACTACCAAAAGGGGACATCATCATCTAGGCATTATATGGAGTCAACCTAACAAGTTACAATGAAATTCGTCCATAAATATGACCTATAGACTATGCTGAAGGTTTTTGGGCTCAGGCTGCCATCAAGGCTGAATGATCCCGACCAAAAGGGGATGTTCTCATCTAGACATTATTTGGAGTCATCCTACCAAGGTACAATGAAATCCCTTCATAAATATGAACTGTAGACTGTGCTAAAGGTTTTTGGGCTTTGGGCCCCTGTAGCCGTAACAGTTGCCCAATCGTGTCCAAAAGGGGATGTTCTCATCTAGACATTATATGAAGTCAACCTACCAAGTTACAATGAAATCCCTTCATAAATGTGACCTGTAGACTGTGCTAAAGGTTTTTGGGCTTTGGGCTCTGCCAGCCATCATGGTTGAATGATCGCAACCAAAAGGGGACATTCTCATCTGGGCATCATCTGGAGTGATCCTACGAAGTTAACTTACAATGAAATCCCTTCATAAATATGACCTGTAGACTGTGATGAAGGTTTCGGGCTTCGGGTGTCACAGTTGATCAATCACGGTCAAAAAGGGATGTCATCATATGGGCTTTATATGGAGTCAACCTGACAAGTTACAATGAAATCCTTCCATAAATACGACCTATAGACTATGCTAAAGGTTTTTGGGCAGCCATCAAGGCTGAATGATCGTGATCAAAAGGGGATGTTATCATCTAGTCATCATTTGGAGTCATCCTACCAAGTTACAATGAAATCCCTTCATAAATATGACCTGTAGACTGTGCTAAAGGTTTTTGGGCTTTGGGCCCCTGTAGCCATCACAGTTGCCCAATCACGTCCAAAAGAGGAAGTTCTCATCTAGGCATCATACGGAGTCACCCTACCAAGTTACAATGAAATCCCTCCTTATTAAATATGACCTGCAGACTGTGCTAAAAGTTTTTGGGTTTCAGGCTTGGGCAGCCATCACAGTTGACAGATCATGACCAAAAGGGGACATCCTCATCTAGGCATTATACAGAGGCATCCTACCAAGTTACAATGAAATCCCTTTATAAATATGACCTGTAGACTGTGCTAATGGTTTTGGGGTTTTGGGCTTGGGCAGCCATACCGTTTGACCGATCGCGACTAAAAGGGGATGTTCTCATCTAGACATGATCACAAACCTGCATATGAAATTTCATTATGATCAGACAAGAACTATGGGGTGTAGCCTGTGCTAAAGGAAAATGTGAACAGACTCACAGATTCACAGTCTAACAGACTAACAAACTTCCGCACGCGTGATGGCAATAGCTTATTTTGACTTAAATTTAAACAAGATGGTAAGAGTTATCGGGTTATTATCTTAAATATACAGAATCACTGCAAGTTGCAAACACTTGCTAAACCTAAACCCTCAAATAAAATAAATTCCTTCCTACATTGATTCATGGAACCATTGTTTGTTGTTTTCAAACATGAGACAGGGGTTCCCAGCAGCAGGTTCAGATAGGGGTGGACCCAAAATATGTCGCACTAAAATTTTCCTGATTTTCTGATTTGTGCATAAATGTATATACAAAAGGACTATTAAAAAAATCTTGTTTCCCCGAAAATTTTCCCTCGCTTTTATGATGAGGGAGGGAGGCTTTTTTTTCTGTTAATCTGACAAAATAGTTCTGAAAAGAGATGGAATTGTTAATTTAACTCCTTCCACAATTCTGTGGAAAAACCAATGTTTCACTGTAGTTGCAAATTTAACCACTGATGTTTTCCAAGTTTTTTTTCAATTTTTGCCTCCAAAACACAGCCTCTGACCTGAGGCCTATAAAAAAGTTCTTGATTTTCTGGCAATTTTGTGATGAGGGAGGGAGGTTTCTTATTTTTTTCTTCATGATCAATCTATAAAATGGTCTTGAAAAAAGCTGAAATTAGAAATTCAACACCTTAAACTATTATGTTGAGAAACCAATGTTTTCGCAGAAGTGAAAATTTCCCATACTGCAGTTGAAATTTAAGCAGCTATATCCCGTGAGCTGTCAAACAAGATTTTGTTGATCAAATTTTTAGAACTACAAGTGCAAAATAGTATCACTGAAGAGATTTTCAGGTTAAAAAAAGGAGAGATGAGGCAGATTTTCAATGACAAGAGAGGTGCCTTAGAAACAAGAATATTTTTTTTAATTGCCTAAAAGGAAAATGTTTGATTATGACCATGTCAGTGATAAATATTTCCATAACAAAACATACCCAGCACCAAACTGGTCAATAAGAAATTATATAACAAAAGGCATAAATATACAAAGCACAGTACACAAATGTAAAAGTGAAAAAAAAAATCTCAAGTGATATTATATTGCCGTTCAGTTCAACAAACTCTGTAAGCGTTTTCTGGCAATGAAAAAATAATATGCCAGATCTGAGGGTTATTTGTTAAAATAAAATTGGCACTAAACTGTGAAAGTTGTATCTGTAAAAAGACAAGACAACTCAATTTTGTATTTACAGGCCTGCAGTTCTGAAATTAGGCCAACCAGCCACGATTATCTTAGGTAAAGGGTTAACATGGAAAGCAGATGACACTTGCAAACAAAATAATTGAATAACTAATTTTTTTTATTTTTTGCATAAAAAACACAGCTCAATAAGCTCATTCCAATGAGGGGTCATAAGCTATGTTTTTGAGGCAAAAAATGAAAAAAATAGTGAAAATTGAATTCCAATTTTTGTGAATATCACTGGCTGGTTTTGACCATTACATTGGGTAAAGGGCTAATCCCCAGCACACTCTTGTCAAAATAACAAATTTCAGTCAGCAAACTTTATTTTTCATGCAATTGGGAATTCCACCATTTCAATCTTGTTAAGACAGTTCTCAATGAGCCCTGTCAGAAAAGATTGAATTGATTAAAATCCTAATTGCATTATGGGAAAAACTTGAACCTTGAAATTTTCATATTTTCACATCAGTGTGCAGAGGGTTAGCTATTTTTGATGGGACCTCATATAACCCACATTCAGTTATTTTTTGTTGAGAAAGGCTAAGTAATACAGATATTTTTACCATTTGTAGTGTAAAAGTTAACCGTTTGTCACTGGTGCCATTTAACAAAGTTTTAAGAAGCAAGTTTTCCCAAAATACACTAGAAATTTAACCAATTTGTCAAACAAGATAGAATTGCTTAAATTCTAAGTTGCATTATGGGAAAAACTGCTTCTTGAAATTTTGATATTTCGATATAATGTGAGAAAGGGTTAATATGAACCTACAATACTGAACCTTTTAGGTTTCTGTCATTCATATTCTTATCCATTCATTGAGGTTTTAATCACACTTTCTAAAGCAAAATGGGCTGAGTTCTTACATCATTGACTTCAAACCCGAAAGGTCCATGTTTCGATCCCCACCAGGGGTAACTTTATTGTGTCCTTGGGCAAGGCACTTAATCCCAATTGCCCAAGTGGGAGCACCGTGGCACTATGTACTAAGGCATACTGCACAATGGCTAACTGTGACTGCGCAAACAGTGTTAAAATGGTCATCCCACTATGGCATCTCAAGACAAAAATGATAACAATTTTTGTTTTGTCTATGTGGTTCCAACGGCCCAAAATAAGCTTCATGCCAAATACCACAATTCTGGTCATTGCAGTTTTGTAAATGTGGGCATTTGAATTTTTCTTATTTTTAAGTTCCTGGGGTTCCTACAGGGCTGTGCAAAATTTTTTCTCTGCTATAAATATAGTACTTTTGACCAAATTATACTACATGACAAATTTGGTTCAAATCAGCCCAGCAGTTCTGGAAATAGAAATTGGGGTGGAGCCCAAAATAGACATTCCCCCTCAGGGAGGCCAAATATTGACCTATTGGATTCCTTTGGAAAAACCCTGAATCTGCATCACTAGAATAAGATCCATACCAAAAATCTAGGCATTATTACAGGTGGTTTATTAGGAGATGATTTTTAAAGCATTTTAGGTTTTTGGCACATTAACCCCACCTGAAGGGGAATAGTAAATTTTTGGGAAAAAAAACTCAGAAAAGTATACTCCAACGAGATGCTTTGTGCCAAATTAGTTTAGATTTGGCCCAAAGGTTATGAAGAAGAATACTTAGTTGATGGAGATAAGAAAGATAATTACTCGACAATGGGCATCCCCATACAGCACTCCATGACAAAACCAAAATTTTTTGTGGTCCATCTGACTCCATTGGACCTGAGGAAGCGTCATACCAAAAACAGCATTTAGGTCCATGCAGTTTTTTAAATCTGGTCATTTGAATTTTTTTTTTTATTCTTATCTCCTGTGGCTCCCATGGGGCTGCAGAAACAAAATTCCAGACATAAATCAAGTACTTATGACGCAGTTATACTACATGCCAAATTTGGTTAAAATCAGCCCATTGGATCTGGAAACAGAAATTTTGGGAGGAGCCCAAAATGGGCATGCTACCACAGAGAGCCCAAATAATGGCTATACGTGACCACAACATGGAGATAAAGTCTAGTTTAGTCAATTGTTTATACCCATATTGTCCATTTTACAGGACGTACACCCCAAGCATTGATTACCACAGGAAACAAACATTGTTTCACTTCCTAGCTCAGGTCCCCCTCCTCCACAAAAAAATAAAAAATTCTGGCATAAATGAAATACTTATGACCCAGTTATATACTATATGACAAATTTGGTTCACATCTGCCCACTGGATCTGAAAATAGAAATTTTGACTCTAGCCCAAATTTGGGAGCCAAAATTTTGACTTACTGAGTTTCCTTGAAAAAAAAGTGAATCTGCATCACTAAAGTAAGTTCCAAACAAGAAATCTAAGCATTATTGCAAGTGGCTTATAAAATGAGGATTTTAAAAGCATTTTAGGCTTATGAAGCATTAACCCCACCCCAAGGGATATAGTAATTTTGGGGGAAAAAATCAGAAGAGAAAAGTCCACCAGCCTGAAGTTAACAGTATTACATGAAACAAAATCTTTGGAACCCACACTAAAGTCTTGAGAGGGTTAAATTAAAGATATTCATACAGGAATCAGAGAAATTTTTTCCAAGAAACCAGAAAAAACCATACATGTGCACAGTATTGAAAAGGTTTGATCAATGAATAAATAAATTCTTTGAAATGCACAACGAAGTCTTGAGAGGGTTAAATTAAAGATATTCATACAGGAATCAGATAAATGTTTACAAGAAAACAAAAAAAACTGTGCACAGCACTGAAAGGGTTCAACATGAAATAAAATCTTTGGAAAACACACTGAAGTCTTGAGAGGATTAAATTAAAGATATTCATAAAGGAATCAGAGAAATTTTTTCCTTTTCGAAAAAAAACAAAAAAAAACATGCATGTGCACAGTATTGAAAAGGTTTGATCAAGGCATAAATAAAATCTTTGAAACACACATTGAAGTCTTGAGAGGGTTAAATTAAAGACATTCATACAGGAATCAGAAAAAATGTTTCCAAAAAACCAAGAAAAACGTGCACAGCACTGAAAGGGTTCAACTTGAAATAAAATCTTTGGAAAACACACTGAAGTCTTGAGAAGGTTAAATTAAAGACATTCATACAGGAATCAGAAACATGTTTCCAAGAAACCAGAAAAAAACATGTGTACAGAATTGAAAGGGTTCAACATGAAATAAAATCTTTTGGAAAACACACTGAAGTCATGAGAGGGTTAAATTTAAGATATTGATACAGGAATCACATTACTTTTATTCCAAGGAACCAGAAAAAACATGTGCACAGCATTGAAAGGGTTCAACATAAAATAAACAGATGAGCAACACAAAGCATGTGCCAATGCCCCCAACCCAACAAATATTTTTTAAGTCAAAAGAGTGAAAAAGGGCCATAACTCTGGAAATAATTGAGCAAAGTTCTCTGGAAATAATTGAGTGAAGTAAGATGATTGTAGCCCTAATAGTTTTGGAGTTAGGCTGGCTTGCTACACGATTTGTGACGCTGAACATATGAAGGTCAATTGTGACCTTCACCTTGAAGATGCGGCAAAAACTAATGCACGCGACACACCTTCTGACTGTCTTTAAAATTTGTAAAAAGTTTAATATTTGTACTTTGGTTCGTTTCTGAGTTATGGGAGAGACACGAATATTGATGATTTTCAGTGTGACCTTGAAATGTGACCTTGACCTTACGGACCTGGCTGTGGTGTGAGACACATCCACACGTTGTCCTTTATAATTGAGCGAAGTTAGATGTTTGTAGGCCTAATAGTTTTGGAGTTATGCTTGAGACACGATTTGTGACCCTGAACATATGAAGGTCAATTGTGACCTTCACCTTGCAGATGTGGCAGAAACTATTATACGGGACACACCTTCTGACTGTCCTTAATATTTGTAAAAAGTTTAACAATTGTATTATGATTCGTTTCTGAGTTACGGCTGAGACACGAATATTGACCGATTTTTAGTGTGACCTTGAAATGTGACCTTGACCTAGAAGGTACGAACCCGGCTATAGTGTTTGACATATCCTCCCATGGTCCTTTATGATTGTGTTAAGTTTGATGACTGTGGCCCTAACAGTTTTCAAGCTATTGGCTCGGACACACACACACATGGACACACCTACACATGGATGGACACACACACACTTCAATCACTATATGCCACCCGACTTAAGTCGGGGGCATAAAAATATTTGGAAAACACTTTTAAGTCTTGAGAGGATTAAATTAAAGATATTCATACATGAAACAAGATAAATTTTTCCACTGCCACTTATGGAAGTCTTGAGAGGGTCAAAGCATTTCAGGGTTATTATAGCTTAACAAAACAAAATAATGTGTTTGACAAGTAGATGTTGATAGAGTTTGATGGAAGAGATAAAACTGGAAACTAACAATTTGTATTGGGAAATCTTACTGAAAAAATGCTGACTCATCATTTTGATGGAATCGGTGCCAATTTTTTTCAACCAATCCATTCTACTGGTCCTAAGGATGCTTCATGCCAAATAACAACCCTCCCATGTGGTTTGGGAAATATGGGATTTTGAATTTTTTTCTGTTTTTGTGGGGTTGCCACAGGGCTGTGAAAAATTTGGGGGGGGGGGGAGGGGGGGCATCAATGAATTACTCAGGACCCACTCATACTACATGCCAAATTTGGTTGAAATTGGCCAACCGGTTCTTGAAACAGAAATTTGGGGTGGAGCCCAAAATGGATATCCCCCCATAGAGAGCCCAAATACCAACTTCCCTTGAACAAACTTTAATCTTCAACACCAAAGGATGTTCCATACCAAATATCAAGGCATTCCATCTAGTGGTTCATGAGAAGATTTTTAAAGAATTTTAAGCTTTTGGGGCATTAACCAGAGCCCGAATATGGCAGCTGCTTCATTTGAACAAAATAGAAAGGGTATACTCCATAGATGGTTTGTGCAATATATGTCTGAATTTGGCCTTGTGGTTGTGAAGAAGTAGTCAAGTTTGCAAAAGTTAACATACGCCGGACGCCAGTGATGGCAATAGCTCCCACTGACTTGCAGTCAGGTGAGCTAAAATGGATTGAAATTGTGTTAGAATTAAAATTTAATACAAAGTTAATGAAAGTGTCAATGACCCTGCAGCTCAACTAGTCCAAGAAGGGACTGAACTAAATAGAAAGATCCAGTAATGCCAAGTCATTCACTCAAGTTTGTACAGAAAAGACATCACACCAAAGCTGCAATTGAAATCTAAAATAAATTGGGTGAGGGATGGGTGTACTATTGGAACTGTTGACAATTGATATGTCAAATTCAAGATGGCCAGTGGCAGCTATCTTTTACAATGGAATGCAGAAAAATTTGAAAACTCCCATCTGGACATCATACCAAAGTTACATATAAAATTTGAAAGATTGGCCAAGAGGTGCTAATGGTACTGTTGACTATTTATATGCCAAATCCAAGATGGCCACAGCCAGCCTTGTTTTTCAACAAAATTCAGAAAAATTTGATCCCTTCCATCTAGACATCACATATGAAATTTCAAAAAAGATGAAGTGAGGGATGTGGCCTGTAGGGTGTGCTAATGGGATTATTGACAATTTATATGCCAAATCCAAGATGGCTATCGGTGGCCATGTTTTTCAACAAAATTCGTAAATATTTTATAGCTCCCATCTAACCATCACACCAAAACAACATATGAAATCTGAATAGGATTTGGTGAAAAATGCAGCCTGCAGGGTGTGCTAATGGAATTGTTGACAATTCATATGCCAAATCCAAGATTTTTTTGAATGAAATTCATAAAAATTTGATAACACATCAAAGCTACATATGAATTTTGAAAAAGATCGGGTGACCGATGCAGCCTGTAGGGTATGCTAATGGAATTGTTGACAATTTATATGCTACATCTAAGATGGCCTCTGGCGGCCATGTTTTTCAACAAAATTTGGAAACATTTAATAGCTCCAATCTAGACATTGCCCCAAAGCCACATATGAAACTTGGGCCTGATCGGATAAGACCTGCGGCCTGTAGGGTGTCCTAAAGGAAATGTTGGACAATTTATATCAAAATCCAAGATGGCTGCTGGCAGCCATGTTTTCCACAAAATTTAGAAAAATTTGATAGCTGCCATCTAGACATCACACCAAAGCTTCATATCAAATTTGAAAAAGATCGGGTGAGAGATGCGGCCTGTAGGGTGTGCTAATGGAATTGTCGACAATTTATATGCCAAATCTAAGATGGCTGCTGGTGGCCATGTTATTCACCGAAATGCGGAAAAATTTGATAGCTCCCATCTAGACATTGCCCCAAAGCTACATATGGAATTTGGGACTGATCGGGTGAGAACTGCGGCCTGTAGGGTGTGCTAAAGGAATTGTTGGGCAATTTATATCCAAATCCAATATGGCCACTGGCGGCCATCTTTTCAATGAAATTTGAAAAAAAAATCGATGGCTCCCATCTAGACATTGCTGTAAAGCCACATATGAAATTTGGAACTGATCAGTTAAGAGTTGTGGCCTGTAGGGTGTGCTAAAGGAATTGTGGATGGATGGACATACAGACGACAGAATGCAACCCATCCCAGTAGCTCATACTTGATGTTGTCAAGTTGAGCTAATAAGAGAAGCACCACAGAACAATATTTTCAATATTTATATTAAATTTTCATTGGCGATAGGGGGCGCAGTGGCTCAGTTGGTGGAGTTGCAGGCTGCAAGCCGAGAGGTCCTCGGTTCAAATCCCACCAGCGGCAACCGCGTTGTGTCCTTGGGCAAGTCACTTCACCCCCATTGCCAACATGGGGCACGGTGGCGTTGTGTACTAAGGTGTACTGCACGTCGATGGTGCACCTGGGTTCAACCAATGCTAACCCTGCTTGTGTGGAGTTGGTATGTTGGGGAGCTGACAGTTGCTCACCATTGCTCGGTGGTTCTCTCCGGGTACTCCGGCTTCCTCCACCCGTAAAACTGTCATGGTCATGATTAGCCATTGTGCAGAAATATGTAACCTTAAACACCAATAAAAAAATAAATAAATAATTCATTCACGACAATCTGTATAATTTGACGTTACCATCTGACATAAAACACCGTGTTTCGTGAAACCGATTCTCTATTTCTTGGACCTGGGAGATATAGAGTTTTACAGCTGTAGCATTTCCATGATAATTTAGAGCCGGGCAAATAATAAAATGTTTTATCAATGAAGAAATTATTTTTTACCCTTGGTAGTTGATCCATATACTTAATCACCCCTGTAAAAACACTGCCAAGATAAATGCATCCTACCAGTCGAGTTCTCGTTGAAGAATATCTCTGAGACAACTTTCACAGAGCAATATTAACAAGAGGCCCCACGGGGCCTGAAGCGCTCATCTTGAACAGAACACAATATAAATGGAGTCCAGGAATGAGTCTACATTAAGCAATCCATCTCCATAAGCTACACTGTCAATCCTTGAGTCCCTCAGGAGTGACAAAAATAACCGGGCATCATGCCTTTTCTTCAGTTGATCATAATGTAAAATGAAGAGCTCCCCTATGAAGCCCCTTCATACAACCTATGTGGATTAATCTTAGTTACACACCTCTAGAGGGTACTGAATACAAAATTTTTAATTCTTCAGCAAAATGGCCAATTCCGGCTCCCATAGGGAGCCCAAATATTAACCCAAGCTCTCGATTTGAACACAGTTGAATCTGACTTCCCTAGAGATGTTGTGTACCAAATATGAAAGCATTCTGACTGTTGGATCTGAAGAAGAGAAATTTTAAAGAAATTTCTTCATATTGCACTAAGTTAAAATTTGGGCTACCATAGTGAGCCCAAATATTAACCTATGGATCCGATTTGAACAAACTTGAATCTGACCCCCATAGAGATGTTGCATACCAAATATGAAAGCATTCTGACTGGTGGATCTGAAGAAGATTTTTTTAAAATTATCCCCCATACTGAAGTTAAAATTTGGGACTTGGTTTGAACAATCTTGAATCTGACCCTCATAACAATCATGTATATCAAACATTAGAAGATTCTGACTGGTGGTTCTAAAGAAGAAGATTTTTAAAGAGTATTCCCCATATTACCCTATGTAAAAAATTTGGGCTCCTGTATTGAGCCTAAATATGAACCAATGGGCTTTATTTTAACAAACTTGTACCTGACCCCCCTATGAATGCTGTATACTGAATACTATTTTAACAAACTTGTATCTGACCCCCCTATGAATGCTGTATACCGAATATCAGAAGATTCTGATGATTGGTTCTGGAGAAAAGATTTTTTAAAATTTTTGCAAATATGCTGACTCAGCATTTTTTCAATGCTCATTACAGAACACCCTAACATTACCGATGGCAATTTCTTTTTACCATTTAATTCTACTGGTCTTAAGGATGCTTCATACCAAATAACAGCTCTCTGTTCCATGTGGTTTGGGAAATATGGGCGTTTGAAAATATTTCTATTTTTAGCTCCCAGGGTTCCCATGGGGATGCAGGAAATTTTTTTTTTTTACATGGGTCAAGTACTTATGACCCAATAATACCACATACCAAATTTGGTTCAAACCGGACCATCGGTTCAGAAAATAGAAATTTTGGGCGGGGCCCAAAATCTTACCCCTCTCATTATAAAGCCAAATATTGCTTCACGGACTTCGTTTGAACAAATTTGATTCTACACCTCAAAAGGAAGCTCCATAGCAAATATCAAGTCATTATACACACTGGTTCATGAGAAGATTTTAAAAATATTTTGGAGCTTTTTTCCCCCACTCCCTCACTATGGGGCTCGGCATGATGAGTTCAACAAAAATGCAATGCCCCTTTGGGACCATCACTCACACAAACTTTCACTTGAATTGGCCCAGTGGCTTTGGAGGAGAAGACCAAAACATGGTGCTGACGAACGACGGATGGAGAGCGATGAGATTAGCTCAGCATGACTTTGTCAAGATGAGCTGTAAAGGTAGTTTATGGGTGTATGGGGACTTAAGGGTTATGAATTATGTAAACAAAAATTAGTTCTTGAACCTCAAGGTAGAAATCTGCAGTGCTACTCTAGAAATTTGGTAGGATGACCTTGCATGATGAGTAGATGAGAACATTGTATGCTGGTGACAAGTCGGCCACACAAAATGGCAGCCATCTTGTATTTTATCACTACACCCTACAGGCAATTAGGATGACTTTGTATGATTAGTAAATGAGAATGTCATATTTCAGACATGGTTGGCTACCTTCACAGCCATCTTGAATTTTTTCAGCATACCCTACAGGTTGTACTTGTGGATCAATTTTCTTTAAACTTGGCAGGATGACTTATTATGATGAGAACATGAATATATCATATTTCCATCACAGTCAGGTGTCTCTAGAATGGCCACTGTGGCAATTTTTGTTTTGATAGATAACAAAAAGTCAATAATTAGGCTAAAAAAAAAACCCCAAAAGGCCCCCAAAGTTGTTTAAAAAAGGATTTAATTAACATCTATGACTATAGTTAATACTACAGAGGAATGAATTTAATTATTTTTAACTATGTTATCCATGCCACATGACTTTTTTCTAGTATTGGGATGCTACCACAGATATAATGCCCAGATTTTCATTAATGCAAAACTAAGGAGTGCAAGTATCAACATAGGGACTTAACTTGAACAAACATGTATACCAAATATTAAAATATTCTGCCTGGTGGTTCTGGAAAAGAAGATTCTGAGAATATTACCAATTTTACACTATGTTAAAATTAGCCTTCCTCTTCCACAGGGAACACAAATATCAATCCTGGGACTTTATTTGAACAAATTAAATCTGAACCCTTTAAAGAGGCTGTATTCCAAATATCAAAAGATTCTGAATGTATCTCAAGTGGCAGCTTTTTAAAGATTATTCCTCATATTGGACTAAGTTAAAATTTTGGTTCCAACAGGGAGCCCAAATGTTAACCCAGAGACTTGATTTGAACAACTGTAGATCTGACTTCCCTAAGGATGCTGTATACCAAATATTAAAAGATTCTAACTGATGGATCTGAAGATTTTTAAAAATTACTCCTCATATTGCACTAAGATAAATTTTGGGCTCCAACAGATGGACTTAAGTTGAACATACTGAATCCAACCCATGTAAGGATTCTGTATGCAATATATTAAAAAATTCTGACTGCTGTTTATGAAGAAGAAGAGTTTTGAAGATTATTCCTCATGCTGGATTAAGTTAAAATTTGGGCTCCAATAAGGAAAATGAGATCTAACCTCCCTGAGGATGCTGTATACCAAATATCAAAAGATTCTGACTAGTGGATCTGAAGAAGATTTTGAAAGATTATTCCCCACAGAGAGCCCAATTATTAACCGATGGACCTGAACAAATTTGAATCCAACCCCTGTAAGGATTCTGTCAATCATATATTAAATGATTCTGACTAGTGTTTATGGAGAAGTAGTTTTAAAGATTATTCCTCATATAGGACTAAGTTAAAATTGGGCTTCAAGAGGGAGCCCAAATATTAAGCCAGGGACTTGGTTTGAACAAAATTAGATCAAACCTCCCTAAGGATACTATATACCAAATATCAAAATTTTCCAACTGGTTGATCTGAAGAGGAAGACTTAAAAAGATTATCCCCATCCTGCAGTAAGTTAAAATTATTCTCACAGAGCTCTGTCAAATAAATCAGAATTGGTTAAAATTCTAGTTGGATTTATCCATTTCATACACACATCAATAATAAATCTATGTTCAAGAGGAGATAATTCAGCTACCAATTAACACAACCCCAAAAGTGGGAAGAATGTGCATGTCAACTTGCAAGTGATCAAGCTTAAGAAGTTTCATCAAAATCAGTTCATAAATCCAGAAGCTGTGTACACAACAATTTCATATAAAAACTAGAAAATTGTAAATTGTTGGACAAATTACGGGCTTTCCCAACTTTCCAATGTGAAAATGCAGACTACATATACCAAAGCAAAGTGTTTGAAATTATCCATTTCCAAAATGACAGGAAAATGTAACCGAAGTCAGCTACTTTTAGCATTTTCAAATGGAACTCTTACCCTCATTGTGCTTGAGGGTTAAAGATGAGATTAAAAACTAAACAGTAACTTTTGTCTGCAAGCATTGTTGCATCTAAGCATACAACAATAATTGTTACAACAACATAGCAATTAGAGAAATTAGCATGTAAAGTTAGTCAATCTCGAAGATAAAATGCTATATTTGTATCATTTGTGGCCAATAGGGGGTTAGTTTTGAAATATTTGTGTGTTGATTTTAGTGTAACATATTATGCTCTGAATGTGTGAACATCAATCACAAACTGAGTGTCTGAAAAGAGACATGGACTAATCTTGAATCTTGGTATTTGAATTAACATGTACAAGTTGAGGGTACTCCAATTCAAGGCCTGACAACTGGGTGAGGGTTAAAACTTGGAATAAAACATATAGCAGCAAAACTGTTCTTGGATGAATGCCCTATTTTCTCATGGAAAAGGTTTTGAGAAAATATGGCTCCAATGCTGAGAAATTGCACGTAAAAATTGGCGAAAATAACATTATTGTGACAGTACCCTCATGGGAAGTCTCAAATTTGCCAAGGGTTAAACTTTTAATAATAACATATAGAACAAAATTTGTCATACTTGGACTGCTGCATGCAGCTATAGAAAACATTCAGAGCTTAAGCAATTAAAAATGGAGTAAATCGACACCTAAACTTACAAAATTCTGAAAAAAATTGAGTTTTTTTGGACAGTACCTACTTTTATGCAACCAGAATGGGATAGGGTTAAACTTTAGAACCAAACTTGCAACAGCAAATATGCTCAGTAGTCAATTGTGAATACGTACATGAAAAGTGTTTGAAATTAACCCTTTCCAAAATGATAGAAAAAGCAACCAAAGTTGGCTAATTTTGGCATTTTCAAATGGTACTCTTATTCTCGCCCTCATTGTGCTTGAGGGTTAAATCTGAGATTAAAAAGTAAACCGTAACTTTCTTCCGCAATCATTGTTGCATCTATCCATACCAAATTAATTGTTACAACAACCTTGCAATTAGAGAAATTTGCCCTTGAAGTTGGTTAATTTTGAAGAACAAATCTATATTCATGTCATTTTTGGCCAATGGGGGTTAATGTTGAAAGATTTTAGTGGTAATTGTGGTGTATCATATTATGCTCTAAATGTGTGGAAAATTTGAGCTAAATAACTGTAAACAATTTTGAGACATTCGGAAAATGCTGAAATTTTGACGGTTTTGGCAGAATATTTTGAAAATACGCGTTTTCACAGACATGACGAGACTGCATTTCACTAGATTTTCTGACATTGCAGAAGTATGCCAAATTTGGTTAAAATCGTACAGCTTGTTGTTGAGCAGTTCAACAGACAAAATTCGAGGAGGAAAAAAAAATAAAACTAGAGAACTGTAATTTGTTGGACAAATTACGGGCTTTCCCAACTTTCCAATGTGAAAATGCAGACTACATATAGCAAAGCAAAGTGTTTGAAATTAACCATTTCCAAAATGATAGACAAAAAGCATTCAAAGTTGGCTAATTTTGCCATTCTCTCACGGTTCTCTTATTCATGCCCTCATTTTGCTTGGGGGTTAAATCTTGAGAATAAAAGGTAAACAGTAACTTTCTTCTCCAATCATTGTTGCATCTAACCATACCAAAATAATTGCTGCAACAACCTTGCAATTAGAGGAAATGAGTACAGATGTTTGCAAAATTCACTGAAAATCTTTTTTTATTTCTGACAGTACTATTCTTTACATGGCCAAAGCTTATGTTGTGTTTAGCCCCAAAGCATAACTTACAGCAGAGGATTTGTTCATTAGGCATCTCTACCTATAGCAAAACAAAGTGTTTAGAATTAACCCTTTCCAAAATGACAGGAAGATGCAACCACAGTTACCTAATTTTGGCATTTTCGGATGGTAGTCTTACCCTCATTTGCTTGAGGGTTAAAGATGAGATTAAGAACTAAACAGTAACATTCTTCTGCAAGCATTGTTGCATCTATGCATACAAAAATAAATGTTACAACAACCTTGCAATTATGAGAAATTTGCCCTTGAAGTTAGTAAATCTTGAAGATAAAATGATATATTCATATCATTTGTGGCCAAAAGGGGTTAATTTTGAAATATTTGTGTGGTGATTTTAGTGTATAATATTTTGTTCTTAATGTGTGAACATCAATCACAGACTGAGTGTCTGAAAAGAGACATGGACTAGTCTTGAATCTTGCTATTTGAATGAACATGATCAAGTTGAGGGTACTCCAATTCAAGGTCCGACAACTGGGTGAGGGTTAAAACTTGGAATAAAACATATAACAGCAAAATTGTTCTTAGATAACAGTTAGGTAATTGCCAAAAAATGAAAAGTGGACAGAAAATGCGCATGGGTTAATGGCGAAAAGGCAGAAATTTGGCTAATTTGACATTAAAATTGAACAGACAGCAGTGTTGCTCATACGCCCACTGCGTCCAGACCAGTGAAGGCAGATACAAGAAATCTTCAGAAGTTGTTCTACTAACTCTGCTCGACAGGACAGTATCTTTGTCGAGTGGCGTGACCACATGGGAACAACGTGGATCGCGTGGAAACCACGGGGACGATTCGTCCCTACTCTATTCCCAATGCAATGCAGTTTCCATTCACTATTTACCTATCACCGGTCGAGATTGGCATTATTTCTGTCTATTTGATGAACAGTTCAGCTTTAAATATTTGCACATTCATATGGGACAGAAAGTTTTGAGTTAAACTGCTTATTTTAGACCGTCCCGGCAGAAAGAAAACTCGATCCGGTGGAGAAAAAGCCGTCATCTGGCTAATTTGACATTCAAATTGAACAGATACAATGTCGGATATATGCCAATTATGTCCCGACCATGCAAGGCAGCAACTTGAAATTCTCAGAATGTTTTCTACTGTCCCTGCCCGACAGTTTAGTATCTTTGTCAAGTGCCGAGACTGCGTGGAAATACCATGGATTAGGTGGAAACTGAGGGCACAATAAATCCCGACTTTATTCTCAATTCAACGACTTTTCCATTCATTATTTACCTGTCACCGGCTGAGTTAGGCATTAACTGTCTATTTGATGAACCTTTCAACCTTAACTATTTGCGGGTTCATGTAGCACCACCGAAAGGCCACTGCACGGTTACCAATATATTCAGGGATTGATTTTACGAAAATAACAATTATTCCGACTATACCCACATGGGAACTCCTAAGTATGCCAAGGGTTAACTTTTGATAATAATGTATAAAACAGAAGTTGTCGTGCTATCTTGCTGCATGCAGGCATAGAAAACATTCAGCGCTCAATGAATTAGGAATGGAGTAAATTGTCACTTAAACCTACAAAATTCTGAAAAAATGAGAGTTTTTTTTTCAACGGCACTAATCTTTATGCATCTGAGACAGGGATGGCATTAAACTTTACAGCAACCTTATAACAAGAAAATATTCTTGGAATTGAACTGTGAATCCGAATTTCGAAAGCGTTTTCAGATATTCTATTCCAATCTACCACTGCACGCTTATCAATAATCAGTGATTTTATGAAAATATCAATTATTCTGACCGTACCCATATGGGCAGTCTCGAATCTGCCAACGGTTAAACTTTTAAAAATGACCTATAAAACAAAAGTTGTCATACTATCACTGCTGCATACAGCCATAGAACAGAGCTCAATCAATTAGGAATGGAGTAAATCGTCAGTTAAACTTACCAAATTCTGAAAAACGATAGGTTTTTTTTGACTGCACCTATCTTTATGCAAACAGATCGAGCATAGGGTTAAACTTTACAGCCAAACTTACAACAGCAGATATGTTCAGTAGGCAATTGTAAATACGAACATGAAAATCACTTTTCGATATTCATTTCGAAAATGGAAGAAAAGTGAGCTCCAAATAAGCCAATTTTATGAGGAATTTTAGGGCACTCAAATTCAAGGCCCGAAAACTGGGTGAAGGTTAAAACTTTGAATAAAATATATAACAGCGAAATTATATGAAGGCCCAATCCTCTCATGGAAAGGTTTTGAGACTATATGGCTCCAGTGCTGAGAAAATGCATGTAAACATTGGCGAAAATAACAATTATCCGACAGTACCCCTATGGGAAGTCTCAAATCTGCCAAGGGTTAAACTTTTAATAATAACATATAGAACAAAATTTGTCATACTTTAACTGCTGCAAGCAGCTATAGAAAACATTCAGAGCTCAAGCAATGAAAAATGGAGTAAATCATCACCTAAACTTACCAAATTCTGAAAAAATTTGAGTTTTTTTGGACGGTACCTACTTTTATGCAACCAGAATGGGATAGGGTTAAACTTTACAACCAAATTTACAACAGCAAATATGCTCGGTAGTTAATTGTGAATACGTACACGAAAAGTGTTTGAAATTTACCCTTTTCCAAAATGATGGAAAAAGCAACCAAAGTTGGCTAATTTTGGCATTTTCAAACGGCACTCTTATTCTCACCCTCATTGTGATTGAGGGTTAAATCTGAGATTAAAAAGTAAACAGAAACTTTCTCTTCCGCAATCATTGTTGCATCTATCCAAACCAAAATAATTGTTACAACAACCTTGTTTTTAGAGAAATTTGCCCTTGAAGTTGGTCAATTTTGAAGAAAAATTTTATATTCATGTCATTTTTGGCCAGTGGGGGTTAAAGTTGAAAGATCTGAGTGGTGATTGTGGTGTATCATATTATGCTCTAAATGTGTGGAAAATTTGAGCTAAATAACTGTAAACAATTTTGAGACATTCGAAAAATGGTGAAATTTTGAAGGTTTTGGCAGAATATTTTGAAAATACGCGTTTTCACAGATATGACGATACCGCATTTCACTAGATTTTATGACATTACATAAGTGTGCCAAATTTGGTCAAAATCGTACAACTTGTTTTCGAGCAGTTCAACAGACAAAATTCAGGGAGGAAAAAAAAAAAATGAAAAAAAAAAAATAGAGAAGAAAAATTTTGAAAAAGAAGAATAACAATAGTCTTTCCCAAACTGGGTTTCGGAAAGCCTAATAATAAATCTATTCTCAAGAGGAGATAATTCAGTTGAACATTGCCAGAACTTAAAAAGTTGGGAATATGTATTTCTACCTGCTGGTTATAATGAGTACCCTGAGAGAACTACCGAGCAGCTGCCAGCTCCCCAACATCGTAACTCCGCACTGCAGCACAGGCAGGGTTAGATTGGTTGATGACATGCACACCATCACCGTACAGTATGCCTTAGAACTCACATCATCATGCCCCCATGTGGACAATCGGGGTGAAATGCCTTGCCAAAGGACACAACGCAGGAGTCCGAATCGATCGCTCAGATGGTCACCCATCCAAGAACTAACCGGGCTTGACGTTGCTTAACTTCGGTGATCTGACAAGAAACGGTTACCACAACGATACTGTGCCCCCACAAGATATAATAGAAAAAATGCTAAGTTTATCTCTAGAATACAGGAAAGTGACACTCAGTTAACTAAATACTTCTGTTACATGAATAATTATCATTGGCAAAGTGGCTATTCAATTAACAGGGTTCCACTGTATTGTTCCAATGAGTGGGTCACATGATATGGTTTTGAATTTTTATGAAAAATATATATTTTTCAACTGCCTAATTTGTAAATTATGTTGAGGGATGCAGCTAATTCGTTATGTAAAGGGTTAAATAGCTGGCTGTGACTTGAAAGGCTCTGCAGGTGTCACACATTTTTATGTGGGGGGGATGGCATTTAATGACACATTTGACAGCCAGGATCACCTTGTGTAGACCAGTTTTATCAGTGGATAAAGCTGGAGTGCCTGGAGAGAATCACCAAGCAGCAGCAAGTAACTGTTAGACTTACCAACATATTAGTTTTCCACAATCACAGTGTTACTATAAAGTCACAACAGTGTTTTTGGATCTCTCTGCATTGGATTTACATCTAAATCATTTGGTTTTTATTGCAATGGCTTAAAAAGTGTCAAAAATCTTCAATAACTTAAATAATATAATTTTCAGAAGAAGGTTCAAGCTGAACCCCAAATATTTATCTATTGGGTGTAACAACACTGTTGACTGCATGTCGGACAGTTTACTGGTGGAGGAAGGAACTACCAGCCACTGTGCTCCCAAACCACAAATACTAACAGCAATATATTCTTTGAGAAACAGAAGTTTGCAGAAGAACTTAACAATTAAAACTTTTACCTCCATCTTTTCTTCAGGAGTAAGTTGAAGAAAATTAGTTTTATTGGCGGTTGGGTCTATATATTTTGAAGGCATAAATAATGTTTTATCCCTTAAGGGCCTGGCCAATTGTCCAGAATTCACACCTGACCACAGGCTGCCCACGTCCAGTGGCTTAACAGTGATTTCTAGACAAGTCTTGGTTGCCTGTCTTGACTAGAAACCACTCCCTATGTAGTTTGTTTATAGTCAGCAGGACCTACTCATGATGGCATGCCCCTGTTCTGAGGTTGGAAATAGGCCTTTAAGGGTTAAAGGAATTCAGAGATTTCAGTTCTGATCTTCTGCCAAGAACTGATCCACTGGCAACAATGCCTGACAATTAAAAGTCCAACACCTACACCACCAGACAAACAGGGATCATCAAAATGAAAGTGTCAATGACACTGTAGCTTAACTTGTGTGTTGTGTTTGATGAAAAGGATAATGTTCAGTGTTTATGATAGCATTATGAAATAAGACAAGAATTGTGATAATTGGGAATATGTTCATTTCTGTTCCCTTGTATGCTATGTTTTTGATAGAAATAATATGAGGTGTACACTGTAATAAAGAGCTGATGGGTGGGTTAATATGACCTCACAGTTAATGTATGTGGCCCTCACAGTTAACGTATATCAATGAAAGTTACCAAGTTACAGTGAAATTATTTCAAAACGAGTCATCCTATCAAGTTACATTGAAGTCCCTTCATAAATATGGCCTGTAGACTGTGCTAAAGGTTTTCAGGCTTTGGGCCCCTGTAGCCATCAGTTTCCCAATTGCGTCCAAAGGGGACGTTCTCATCTAGACATTATATGAAGTCAACCTACCAAGTTACAATGAAATTCATTCATAAATATGACCTGTTGACTGCTAAAGGTTTTTGGGCTTGGGCAGCCATCCTGGTTGAATGATCGCAACAAAAAGGGGATATTCTCATCCGGGCATCATCTGGAGTGATCCTACGAAGTTACAATGAAATCCCTTCATAAATATGACCTGTAGACTGTCCTCAAGGTTTTCGGGCCCCTGAAGCCGTCACAGTTGACCAATCACGACCAAAAGGGAATGTCATCATCTAGGCATTATATGGAGTTAAACTAACAGGTTACAATGAAATCTTTCCATAAATATGACCTATAGACTATGCTAAAGGTTTTGGTGTTTTGGGCTCGGGCAGCCATCAAGGCTGAATGATCGTGACCAAAAGGGGACCTTCTCATCTAGACATTATTTGGAGTCATCCTACCAAGGTACAATGAAATTCCTTCATAAATATCACCTGTAGACTGTGCTAAAGGTTTTTGGGCTTCAGGCCCCTGTAGCCGTCACAGTTGCCTAATGGTGTCCAAAAGGGGCCGTTCTCATCTAGCCATTATATGAAGTCAACCTACCAAGTTACAATGAAATCCCTTCATAAATATGACCTGTAGGCTGTGCTTAAGGTTTTCGGGCTTCGGGCTCGGGCAGACATCATGGTTGAATGATCGCAACCAAAGGGGACAATCTCATCTGGGCATCATCTGGAGTGATCCTACGAAGTTACAATGAAAACCTTTCATAAATATGACCTGTAGACAGTGCTCAAGGTTTTTGGGCTTCGGGCACTTGTAGCCATCACAGTTGACCAATCACGACCAAACGGGGATGTCATCATCTCGGCGTTATATGGAGTCAACCTAATAGGTCACAATGAAATCCTTCCATAAATATGACCTTTTACCTATGCTAAAGGTTTTTGGGCTCGGGCACCCATCAAGGCAGAATGATCGCGATCAAAATGGGACGTTCTCATCTAGACATTATTTGGAGTCATCCTACCAAGTTACAATGAAATCCCCTCACAAATATGACCTGTAGACTGTGCTAAAGGTTTTCGGGCTTCGGGCACCTTCAGCCGTCACAGTTGCCCAATCATGTCCAAAAGGGGACGTTCTCATCTAGACATTATATGAAGTTAACCTACCAAGTTACAATGAAATCCCTTCATAAAAATAGTCCGTAAAACTGTAATTTTGATGAATTTTTCAGAGTCCAAGGGCCGTAATTTCGGTAAAAATCAGTGGAGCGGAAAAAAAATGCAAACTTGATCTGTAGGCCACCATGTTAGACTCACATACCAAAAATCAGCTCAATATCTGGAAGCGTGTAGAAAAAAAGTCCGGAAAACAAGTAGGACGGACGGACTGACCGATGGACCAGTCAAAAACATTATACCCCAGCAACTTCGTTGCGTGGGGTATAAATATGACCTGTAGTCTGTGCTAAAGGTTTTCGGGCTTCAGGCTCGGGCAACCATCATGTCTGAATGATCGCAACCATAGGGGACAATATCATCTGGGCATCATCTGGAGTGATCCTAAGAAGTTACAATAAAATCCCTTCATAAATATGACCTGTAGACTGTGCTCAAGGTTTTCGGGCTTCGGGCACTTGTAGCCATCACAACTGACCAATCACGACCAAAAGGGGATGTCATCATCTAGGCATTATATGGAGTCAACCTAATAGGTTACAATGAAATCCTTTCATAAATATGACCTTTTGTATGCTAAAGGTTTTTGGGCTCGGGCACCCATCAGGGCTGCATGATCGCGATCAAAATGGGACGTTCTCATCTAGACATTATTTGGAGTCATCCTACCAAGTTACAATGAAATCCCTTCATAAATATGACCTCTAGACTGTGCTAAAGGTTTTCGGGCTTCGGGTCCCTGTAGCCATCACAGTTGCCCAATCATGCCCAAATGGGGAAATTCTCATCTAGACATCATAAGGAGTCATCCTACCAAGTTACAATGAAATCCCTCCACATTAAACATGACCTGCAGACTGTGCTAAAAGTTTTTGGGTTTCGGGCTTGGGCAGCCATCACGGTTGATAGATCACGCCCAAAAGGGGACGTTCTCATCTAGGCATTATACAGAGACATCCCACCAAGTTACAATGAAATCCCTTCATAAATACGACCTGTAGACTGTGCTAATGGTTTTCGGGTTTTGGGCTCGGGCAGCCATACCAGTTGCCCGATTGCGACCAAAAGGGGACGTTCTCATCTAGACATGACCCCAAACCTGCATATGTAATTTCGTGACGATCAGACAAGAACTGCGGGGTGTAGCCCGTGCTAAAGGAAAATGTGAACAGACTAACAGACTTCCGCACGTGTGACGGCAATAGCTTATCTTGACTATGTCAAGTTAAGCTAATGATGACTCGAATCTAGTATTTTGCTGATGTTCCTAAGATTTCAAGGTCCACATGTTCTTATGGCATCAAGCTCTCAGGCTACCATTCTATTTGGAATTATGGGCTATTTGTTTACCCACCTTTTGTGGAAATTTGTGTGCAGATGATCACTGACGTAACATACCTATACTAAGAAATATATGCAGGTATTATTTCCTGCCCCATTTATAGATATTCCAATCAACAAGTATTTAATTTCCCTTGAAAACTTCCAAGATATTAACATAATTTCTGGAACTACCCGGCATAAGCATAAAAGTTAAACTGTGGTGAGTCTTCATTGCTGATTGTAATGTCATCAATCTATCAATTAAATTAAGTCTTGGTTGAGTAACATTTCTAACTTTGATTGACAAAAAATGAATTTTCCTGAATTCTTTTTTCAGATTCTGTAATAGATTCACTTTTCCAACCAACGGAAATATTCCAGACAAGTGAATCTAAACATAGGCGATGACTTTTGAAGACTAGACTAGTTCCCAGTCCATAACAGCATCAAATTTCTTACAGAATTAGGCTGGTGGCCTAAGAGCTTGAGCAGCTAAATGAAAGTACAATCATGTTTTAGAGTTATTTAGAATGTTAGTTTCTGATCTCCCGTCCAGAGCTGAAATTCCGAAATTCTCATGATTACGTAGGTCATAGGTCCTTACAGTAGCTACATGAAAGTGTGAAACACCCTACAACACAACAAAAGTGTTTTGGCTGGCCTTTGTAATCATGGCCTCAAACACAGGCATGTTAACATTCCTAAAATGGACATGAAAATACAAGCCAAAAAATGGTTTGGCAGTTCTGAAATGTTCAATATCGAATCACAGGCTGTGATCTTTAGAAAGAGAAAAAATATGGATATAATTTAAATATAAATAAGAAAAGACTTTTATTATATTTCACGTATATCCATATTTTTCTTTCTTTTACTTTTTCTATAATCAGAGCTTTGAATACTTGTGATCAAATTTGCAAGTGTCAGAAGAAAAATAGAAGACTCAAGATAATTTTTTAAATTTCCCCTCTATTTAAACAGTGTTTCCTGAAAAATGAAAAAACGAAATTAAACTATATATGTTTATTTACCAAGGTCAATTATATTAATTTTAAATCTCAAATCGATTAACCTTCTGCTGTTTAGCAGAATAACACAGATTAAAAATAGATTACAATTTGAACACAGTAATTGACATTGCTTCCTGAGGTGCTCATGGGCATCGGAAGGATTTTTCAAAAGGGATTTGATTTTGATGAAAAAGGTACACTGGAGCAATCCGGGGAAATTTTTAAATTTAGTATCAAATGGTGCTATAAGGAGGCCTTTATTTACATTCTCTGTTCTTGAGAAAAATGTAAAAGGGGGTTCATTCGCACCTCAATAGACGTATTTTCGAATAGTCACAAACACTGCATTCATTCTACTGCAATGATTCACAGATGGGAAAAATTCTGAATCGGGATTAAGTGGACAATCGGGATTAAGTGCCTTGCCCAAGGACACAACGTGGGTGTCTGAATCGATTAGCAGTCTGGTAGTATTTCAATTTTTTCATCATTGACTCCATACTGCCCATGCAGCATGAAAATTTTAATAAATTATATCTTGTTTGACAAAGCTCAATGAGCTTTGACAAACAAGATAATTTTTTTTTTTAAATTCTCAGTTGCACTGAGGGTACATTTGCTGCTGAAAACTTTGGTATTTTGACATCAGAGTGCAGAGGGCTAAAGAAGGGAAATTATTTGTTTGCTTGGTGTACGTTGTATAGTCATACTAGGCAGGTGCAGGAAAGGAGGGATACTGCAAATACAGTGGGGGGGGGGGGGGGATTTTCCACCAATAATTTTCAACTACATGGTGGTCCATAAGCTGATAACTTGCTAGTTCTTCTTGTGTATTGTTCTCATACAAACTTTCCCCTGAAATCTATGCCATTTCCCTGAAAATTACCTGTTCCCTGAGATTTTTGGGTGGAGGTTAACATGTCTGTTCAAACATAATGCCTGTCAAAGTAAATTTATCAACAATGAAGGTACTTATATATTTCCAAGTCATAATAATTCCAGTTTCATAAAATCCTATTCTGTATACAAAAATCTTGATTATCAATTTGTAATTTTTTATATACAATACAACTCATTCAAATGACAAAAAATCCTGATATACTTGAAAAATCATTCACATCACTTTTCCATCTGGTATTTCTAATCTTTGCGAAAAACATGTCTTTTCTTCAAACTGAAATATACCAAGACCAACCCCATTCTTATGTCTACAATGTTCTTCCAGCCTGCTGTTCCTCTCCCACCCCTCCCCCCCCCCCCCCCCCCCCCCCACCCAGCAGAAACTTGAAAGTTCTATTTTTTGTTTATAAACATAGCTTATGACCTCATCCCCCTCATTACCTGAGCTCAAAAAGCTCAAGCCAAAGAGAGGGACATTAACTATGTTTAGGAAGCGAAGGTTTAAAATATAAAATTTAACCCGTTACCTAATGAAAAAACCACATCTGGCCAACATTATTCACAAAAATAGACATTCAAATTTTATTATTTTTTCAAATTTTGCCTCAAAAATAGCTAATGACCTTTCCTCCCTGGAACAAACTCTCTCTAACAAGGTCCCACAAGCAAGGGGTGGAAACGGTGAACAAAAAAAGGCTCTCCCTGTATGCATATATGCATACATTTACTGGTAGAGTGATAAATTATCCTCGGTCGGAAAAATTTGTTCTCATGTCTTTGCCTTGTTACAATTTATGAGAGTGCCTATGGGCAGTTTCCTATAAACTGTAACAATGTAAATCCATACAGTGTAAATAACTTCATGTCAATTGTAATAAGAAGCACATCCATAGCACATGAATAACATTAATAAATAGTAATTGATGCTAGTGTCCATGCCTGAAGTTTAGCAACCTGTCATTTGCAAAATCGGGTCTCCAGAGGGTAAATTTGCTGATGCTATCCCATACAGTAGGCCAATTTATCCTCTAGGTACATCTTTCTGGTTTGGCTTGAGACCTTGAATCAGACTGCATGAGGTTCAGAGGGTAAATTTTGTGATTCTTCCCTGCTGTGCAGGGTAGCATCACCAAATTCACCCTCTGGGGACCTCATTTTGCAGATGACAGTCTGCTTATTTTCTGGCTTGATAGTGTCACTGGCCCTATAGCTGCCCTTTAAGCTGAATAATACACAGATGATGGTCAAATCTTAACTGGTAGAGTGCTAAATTATTTTTGGCCACCAAAATTTATTCACGTCTTTGCCTTGTTACAAATTATAGGAGAGCGCCCACATAAATTGTAACTAGGCAAATCTTAAACTAACTAAGATCACTTGAAAGATAAAATGAAACACATCCACTGAATTTGAAGCCTTTAAGTTGCAGTAACAGCACTTCAGAATAAAGCCCAAATAGGGGCTTCTAGCTCTACCAGTTAACCAAATCGATACAACTATGGGGTTCTCGGGTGCATGATGCATTAAAAAAATCTGGTGTGGGGCCTAAATATGGGGAGGTGTGTTGTGGGTAATCTAGATATTGTTATGATAATTTTTCAGCTTGCAACAAATGAAATATTTTTTACTTTGTCAAATAAAATTAGTTTCATCATATGGTAAATCAACTTCTTTCACATCATCAAATTCTTCATAAAAAGTTCAAAAGTTAATCAATCATAATGTATTTGATAGAGCTCTTGGTTCCCCATCCAAAATGATACAAAAGATACAATTTTGAATTATTGAAGAAATAATATTTTCTAAAAGGCTCCACAAAGTACATTTGTTTCTCAGGCCAGTTTTTGCTAAACTGCATGAAGATGGGTGCATTTTTATTTTATTTTTGTAATTATTTTTTTGTCATCAAAAATTCATGTTCTTGGCTTGTTTTAATGCTTTAGGCCTCATAATTTACAGATCAGCATGAGTGGTGGTATATTTCATCCCTTGAGTGCAAGAAGGCAAGCAATGCTAAAAATTTGCAAAGCCTGGTTTCACTCAAGGGACGAAATTTATCAATTTTATTCACTTGGGTAAAATATCAGATGCAAACCATTTAATTTTTATTTTTTTAAGTTTGCATTGGTTATGAAAAGAGAGCATGCAGCATCCAAAAGGATCATGTGGGAGGGCAGATTTTTTTAACATACTTCTCCTAATCTGTATTTTCGGTGGGTAGTGAGTAACTATACAACTCAGAACTACTAATGAAGCATTTCTAGGTGGCTACAGCATTGCAGACCTCAGAATAACCACCCATCTGGACATTCACGGCGAGTGAAATTTAAATTTGGCAAGTAGTTTCACATCAGCTTGTTGTCCACTCATTTAACGGACAATAAATGTTACAATCTTCTTTTCTTTTGTTTTGTCCATTTTAATAAAAATCAATAAATCTACATACGGCACAAAATCACATTCAACATAGAACCCTGCGAATGACAAATTTCAGATTGAATCAAAATGGGCAGAGGACTTTCAAACATCTGAAATCGAATCTCACCGCTTTTTAAGTTGTAGATATTTTATATTATTATATGCTAGCCTGTGAATTATCGCAAATTATCTAAAAGATGTTTCTCGATATCCATTGACTTGATGCATATCGAGACATATCCCTAATAGCTTCCTAAATAATGTTGCTTTGAATGTCGCCTTGAAGAAATGATCAGCAGATCTTTGTTATTGTCTTGCAACTGTTTGCAGTCGAATTGGGCTGAATATTGCAGAGTAAAATGTCACGCAGCATATAAAGCTATGCTATTTTAGAGAATATAGGGAATTATCTCATTCATGTGGACCTGAAAGCAAGCACGTGAAAAATCAAACTTTCAGGTCCAATTCCCGATATTCACTAAAACAGCTATTTCTTACAGTCATGGATTATAGAGAATACTGTCAATCTCCATTCAAGTACTGTATTCAAGAGTGACTGGTTTGTTTGGGAAACTAAATAAACAAGAGACCCCAGGGGGCCTGAGAGCGCTCACCTGACATGGTAGCCTAAATATCAACTCAGGGAATTGATTTGAACAAGTGGCATCTCCCCCTCCTAAGAAAAGCTTATACCAAATATCCTAAGATTCTGATTGGTGGATCTAAAACATAGATTTTTAAAGAATGTTCCTCATATTGAACTAAGTTATAATTCGGGGTCCCACAGTGAGCCCAAATATGAACCCAGGGACTTGGCTTGAACAAACTTGAATCTCACCCCCCAAGGATGCTGCACACCAAATATCAAAACATTCTGACTGCTGGATCTGAAGAAGAAGATTTTTAAAGAAAATTCTTCATTTTGAACTAAGTTACAATTCGAGCTCCCACAGTGAGCCCAAATATGGACCTATGGACATGGCTAGAACAAACTTGAATCTCACCCCCTAAGGAATATGCATACCCAATATCAAAACATTCCAAATGCTGGATCTGAAGAAGATTTTTAAAGAAAATTCCTTATTTTGAACTAAGTTATAATTCAGGCTCCCACAGAGAGCCCAAATATTAACTCGGGGACTTGGCTTGAACAAACTTGAATCTCACCCCCCTAAGGATACGGTATGCCAAATATCAAAACATTCCGACTGCTGAATCTGAAGAAGATTTTTAAAGAAAAATTCCTCATATTGAAGTAAGTTATAATTAAGCTCCCACAGGGAGCCCAAATATGAACCCAGCGACTTGGCTTGAACAAACTTGAATCTCACCCGTCTAAGGATATGGTATGCCAAATATCAAAACATTTTGACTGCTGAATCTGAAGAAGATTTTTGAAGAAAAATTCCACATATTGAACTAAGTTACAATTCGTGCTCCCACAGTGAGCCCAAATATAGACCTAGGGACATGACTTGAACAAACTTGAATCTCACCCCCCCTAAGGATGCTGTATACCAAATATCAAAACATTCCGACTTCTGGATCTGAAGAAGATTTTTAAAGAAAATTCCTCATTTTGAACTAAGTTACAATTCAAGCTCCCATAGTGAGGCCAAATATGGACCTAGGGACATGGCTTGAACAAACTTGAATCTCACCCTAAGGATGCTGCATATCAAATATCAAAACATTCCAACTGCTGGATCTGAAGAAGATTTTGAAAGAAAAATTCCTCATATTGAAGTAAGTTATAATTAGGCTCCCACAAGGAGCCCAAATATGAACCCAGCGACTTGGCTTGAACAAACTTGAATCTCACCCGTCTAAGGATATGGTATGCCAAATATCAAAACATTTTGACTGCTGAATCTAAAGAAGATTTTTAAAGAAAAATTCCACATATTGAACTAAGTTACAATTCGTGCTCCCACAGTGAGCCCAAATATAGACCTAGGGACATGACTTGAACAAACTTGAATCTCACCCCCCCTAAGGATGCTGTATACCAAATATCAAAACATTCCGACTTCTGGATCTGAAGAAGATTTTTAAAGAAAATTCCTCATTTTGAACTAAGTTTATAATTCGGGCTACCACAGTGAGCATAAATATGAACCCAGGGACTTGGCTTGAACAAACTTGAATCTCACCCTCGTAAGCATTCTGCATAACAAATATCAAAAGATTCTAACTGGTAGATCTGAAGAAGAAGATTTTTAAAGAATATTCTTCAAACTGCACTAATTTAACATTTGGGCTCCCATAGAGACCCCAATTATGGACCTAGGGATTTGATTTCAATAAACGTGTGAAACAATCTACCAAAGATGTTATATGTGAAATATGAAAGCTTTTGGAGGAGCGGTTTGGGAGAAAAGTAGTCTTAAATGTTTTTCCCATTACCCACAGTGTTAAAAAATGCTGACTCAGCACTTTTTCAAAGTCCCCAAAATATTTATTTATTTATTGGTGTTTAAGGTCACATATTTCTGCACAATGACTAATCATGACCACGACAGTTTTACGGGCGGAGGAAGCCGGAGTACCCAGAGAGAACCACCGAGCAACTGTCAGCTCCCCAACATACTAAATCCACACAAGCAGGGTTAGCATTGGTTGAAGACAGGTGCACCATCGACGTGCAGTATGCCTTCGTACACAGCGTCACCGTGCCCCCACATGGGCAATGGAGGTGAAGTGTCTTGCCCAAGGACACAACGCGGTTACCGCAGGTGGGATTCAAACCGAGAAAGTCCCCAAAAAGTACCCCATGATAAATTCGATAGCAATTTATTTTGACCATTCCATTCTGTTGGTCCTAAGGAAGCTTCACACCAAATAAGAATTCTCAGTGCCGTGTAGTTTGGGAGATATGGGCGTTTTAATTTTTTTCTATTTTTAGCTCCTGCAGTTCCCATGGGGGCGACAGCAAAAAAAATTTGGGCATAAATTAAGTTCTTATGACCCAATAAGCCCTCATATCAAATTTTGTTCAAATCTGCTTCTCGGTTTGGAAAATAGAAATTTTGGGCGGGGCAAAAATTCTTGCCCCTCCCATAACGAAGGCAAATACAGCTCCTCGAACTTCTCTTGAACAATTCTGAGTCTACACCTCAAAAGGAAGCTGCACACCTTATATCAAGTCTCTGCTACTGCTGGTTCATGAGAAGATTTTTTAAGATTTAGGCTCACTTTTTGGGCATGGCCCTACCAAGGGGCGGGTCAACTTATTTGAACAAATTTGAATTGACATATGATAGGGAACATGCACACCAGATTTGGTTCAATTTGGTTGAGTAGTTTGTGAGAAGTCGATAATGTAAAGTTAACGGCGGACGACAGACGGAAAGTGATTAGTAATGCTCCCCTTAAGCTTCGATCAGGTGAGCTAAAAACAAGACTAATGGTAACTGCCTAGCCACGGATGCCCCCAAACTATGGCCAAACTGCGTATAATACTGGAATGAAAAGTTTTGTATTGAATTTGGTGCTCACTATAGTCCATAAGGTTTCAAATTTAATAAAATACACCTGAACATAAAAGCCAAAAGTTGTATTGACTTTATGTTGGAACTTTCTCAATTGAACCATACACATATGAATGTCACTTGAATTGACATACAGTATAAGGCAAAATAAAGTTGGACCTTGACCTTCCTGTCACTCGAACATGGTGCTGCTGACCTTTATCCCTGAGTAGAATTAAATTTACACATTCCTGTTACCTTGACCTTTCTGTCACTAGAGCATGGTGTTGTTGTTCTTGGTCCCTCTGGCGCAGTGTTGCCTGTATATGTTATGTTGCTACATCTCAATAGAAAAAAATAATTTGAAGTTCCAGTCTTTTTCAGTAGTTCTGGATGAGAAACCCAATTCTGCAAGAGAATTAAGTTTTCTGACATGGTGATGCCCGTGTATGTTATCTTGCTACACCTTCATACCAAACAATTATTTAAAGTTGCAGAGTCTTTCAGTAGATCTAGAAGAAAAACCCAATTCCGTGAGAGAATTAAGTTTTCACACACCTGCGTCCTTGACCTTCTCACTCAAGCATGGTGTTTCCCATATATGTTATTTTGCCTGTATATGTTATGCCGAGACACCTTCATACCAAAAATGTATTTAAAGTTGCAGTGTCAGTAGTTCAGCATGAAAAACCCGATTTTGTGAGAGAAATAGGTTTTCAAATTCCTCTGACCTTGACCTTTGTCATTCGGGCATGATGTTGCTGTGCAACAGACCTTCCATTGGTCTTTACCATTGCGTCAAGTTTCATGGAAATCTATCCAAGTATTATAGAATTATGGCTCAGGACGGACAAATACAATCTGTGAGAGAATTAAGTTTTCACATTTCTTTGATCTTGACCTTTGTCACTCAAGCTTGGTGTTGCTGTGCAACAGACCTTCCGATGGTCTTTACCTTTGTGTGAAGTTTTGTGGAAATCCACCTTAGCATTATAGAATTATGGCACCAGATGGACAAATACAGTCTCTGAGAGAATTAAATTTTCCTATTCCTGTGACCTTGTCACTTGAGCATGGTGTTTCTGTGAAACAGACCTTTCATTGGTCTTTACCCTTCCACCAAAGTATATAGAGTTATGGCTCCGGCCAGACATATAAAGTTGAACAGAAGGAGACTGATGGACAATTTATTGGAGGCATAAAAATGGAATCTTACAGGAAAGGGTCTAAAGTAGTTTCGAAAAACAAAGTCTCCTTGAACTCTTTTTCTATCTCCAGGAGACCTACTAATAGAAGAAGAGCTGAAGGAGACAATTGGTAGGCATTTGAAATTATCTCGGAGATTAAAATATTTTCAAATCAAATCATGACAATTTCGAATCGAATCAAATTTCGAACCTCAGCAGGGTTCCTAAGTAAACATACACTAAGAAACCAAAGTAGCCTTTACTCAACATGCTCACAACAACTGACATGTATTACATTTGAATCTAATAAATTGGATATGTCCTGATTTCTTACCCACTTACTTCTTTAAGGTTCATGACAATGACAACAGCAAGAGTCATATTACTTTGGACAGCTTTATGGCTAGAGGAAGCCAGAGTGCTCAGAAAGAACCACCAAGCAGTGGCATGCAACTGAAGGTTGAAGACTTGAGCACCATTTTTATGCAGTATGTTTCAGCACACTTCACGACCATATTGGCAATTGTGATCAAGTGTCCTGCCCAAAGATACAAAGTAGATGACGTGGGTCAGGGTGGAACCTATAACCCTTTAAGGGCCTAATTCCTAATCACATTTTTTGCAACAGAACAGGTGCCCCTACATACAGTATTTGGGTTAACTCACAAGTTGCATTCTAAGCACCTTGGTAGTTGTTTTTAGGCAAGTCTTGCCTGCCTATACAGGCAGCCAACACTTGCCAAAAAAAACAGCATTTAGTCACTGTATATTTTCATGTAGTGTGTGATATAGCAGTTAACATATTTTTTATAACCAGAAAGTATGACTAACCCTGTGCAGTCACACTTTCTGATTATAAAAAAATTGCATTATTAAATGAGTAACTAACCCTGAGCACTGTACAGCCTTGATGTAAATCTCATTTAAACTCTTTACCCAATGTAATGGTCAAAACCAGCCCATACTATTCTCAAATAGCATTGAAACTCAGCTTAAGATTCCTCATTGTTTTTTTTTATGAATTCCAAATATGAAAACATATTCTATTTTCAATTTATGGCTTGTTTACAATATTTCTTGCTCTGGAACAGGTGTCCCAATAAAAAACTTCAAGTTAAGTCTTTCAGACAATAGCTAGAGTGCCCTGCCAGTGTTTTCTGATCAGGTCTTGGCTGCATATACAGACAGCTAAGACTTGATAAGGAGTCACTGTCAAGCCACTAGATTTACAAGTTGTAATAATATAGGATTTCCGAAAAATTGTTCACGCCTTTAAAGGTTAAGAATTTGAAAATGTTAAAGGCATTTTTTTCATGTCATTGCATACCCCAGCGGACCATCCTCATCTGAATATTTAATGATCACCAGGTTATTTCATTGTAGTCTGCACTTTGTTTATTTGTGCTTAATGCCACATCAGCACAAAAGACTCCATTGGGGCTATAAGATGTTACATAGGATAAAGCCTGCATCTTGTAAACAAATGTGGCATCTTGCTTTACTTCAATTGACAGAACTATCTATTCCAGTGCCACACTACTCTCCCCGATCAGTCATGTGTCTGTTTCAAATATCTTCTCCTAGGGTGGGATTTTTCTCTCCAATACCACACCACTCGAGGACAATAACAGTATTTATTCTTTTTGAAACACAAAGCCATGATGTATGTTTTGTGGACAAATAGTTTTTAGTTTGAACAAGTAGTTTTTTCATGCATATTTCTGGTGGAAAGATGGATTAAAATTTTTTTTACCAACTTCCAAATAAACAAATATAATAAAAATTAAAATTTCAACCACTGTTTATAACTGGAAAAACAAGTCAGAACATTGAAAGTCAACATTCCGGTACATTCCTGTTTTTCGCTGCCAAAAATACTTTATAGAAATCTTAATAATTGCTAAAACATTCAGCTGGGTGAACATATCCAAATATATTGAGCTCATAAAGTATTGAAAAAATAGTAAAAATTACATAGACAACTAACAAAATGATTCCATATTTTTTTGTCAGCTTCCATCCATTTAAATGTGTTGCTGTCAACAGGAATACAACAGTTGATAGAAGAGTTACAGCAGAATAAAACAAGCCTGCAAAAATAGAAGAGAAAATAATGGTTACAGAAACATGGAAAAAAATATTTTAAAAGGTGAGTAGTCAAAGAAAAGGTTGATGACCAAATGCTCCCCAACAAAGAGGTGGACAATTTGAAGTATTAAAAACATTGGACAATTTAATAATGGGCAATAAATCTGTGAAAAATGATTGTTTACATCATCTGTATACATGTTGCACATCTCCATTGTGTGTGCAACCATGCCCAAACATTTCAAAGCTTTATATCACAAACTATAGTAGAGAGTTGATTATACTCAACATGCAGCCACTCAAAATTTTTTAAGTCTATAAAGGTCAATCACTTTCTCGTCATCTATATAACATGTTCAATATGTGGGTAACAAAGACCAAAAGATTCAAATCTCTACACTCAAAACTTGTAGGAGTTGACTACACCATAAAGGTACCCAGAAGTTTAAAACATTGAAAAGCTTTTGGCCAAGATGATATTTTCCGTCATCTTCAATATGTTGGTAACAATGTTCAAAAGTTCATATCTCTACATTAAAAACCATCATAGAAGCTACTGAAAATCAGGGCAGAGCTCATTTCTGTAGTTCTCCTCCACAACGACAAGGAACAAAAATCACAGAAGTGGAAAACTGCATACTTTATTTATCAAGTGGTTTATGTGTGGATTATTACAGACACTTGTGGGGACCATATGGCAAGTGCAGTCTGCACAGTATTCAGATGCTGAAGAGGAACATCAATTTAACAAGAGACCCCAAGGTGGCCCAAGGCACTCACTCACCTGAAAGCAGTTTTGAAATGACTGAAAGAGTAAGGGAGGTATATCAGAGAATGTAAATAGATTTGACACAACTGACTGGAAGAATTGAACAAAACCATCTCAACAACTATGATTAAATTTCAACCATTTGCACACTGATATCAAAATATTACAATTTCAAGTAGACAATTTTTAACATAATGCAACTAGGAATTTGAACAGTTCAGTCTTGTTTCACAGAGCTCTGAGAGAAGATTTTTAAATGATTATTCCTCCTTTTGCACTAAGTTAAAATTCAGGGGCCCATGGGGGAGGGGGGGGGGTATTAACCCATGAACTTGCTTTGAACAAACTTGAATATGACTCCTCTAAGGATGCTCTATACCAAGTACCAAAAGTTTCTTATGGTGGTTCTTGAGAACATTTGTATAGATTATTCCTCATATTGTATTAAGTTAAAAGTCAGGCTCCCATAGGGAGTCCAAATATTAACCAAGTTTCTTGATTTGAACAAACATAAATCTGACCTCTGTATTTATTTATTTATTTATTTATTTATTGATGTTTAAGGTCACATATTTATGCACAATGGCTAATCATGACCGTGACAGTTTTACGGGTGGAGGAAGCCAGAGTACCCGGAGAGAACCACCGAGCAACGACGAGCAGCTGCCAGCTCCCCAACATCGTAACTCCGCACTGCAGCACAGGCAGGGTTAGATTGGTTGAAGACATGCGTACCATCGACGTGCAGTACGCCCTAGTACACGGCGTCATCGTGCCCCCAGATGGGCAATGCGGGCGATGTGTCTTGCCCAAGGACATAACGCGGTTGCCGCAGGTGGGATTGGAACCGAGGACCTCTCGGCTTGCAGCCTGCACCTCTACCTACTGAGCCACCACGCCCCCCCCATCTGACCTCTGTAATGATGTTGTATGCCCAATATAAAAAGATTCCAACTGGTGGATCTGAAGATTTTTAAAGATTCTTATTCTTATTGGACTAAGTTAAAATTGGGGCTCCATTCGGGAGCCAAAATATTAACCTGGGAACTGGATTTTTACAAACTTAAATCTGACTTGCCTAAGAATGGTGTATATCATATATATAAAAAAAAAAAATTGGGAGTTTGTGATAAGATTTTTAAAGAATATTCCTCATTTTACACCAAGTTAAAATTCAGTCTCCAATAGGGATCCCAAATATTAATCGAGGGACTTGAAATGAACAAATTTGAATCTGCCCCCAAAAAGGATGCTGTATTCCAAATATCAAAAGGTTCTGACTGGTGGATCCTGAGAAGATTTTTAAAGATTATTTCTGATTTATTTATTTATTGGTGTTTAATCATGACCATGACAGTGGAGGAAGCTGGAGTACCTGGCGAGAACCAACGCGCAATGGCGAGCAACTCTCAGCTCCCCAACATACTAACTCCACACAAGCAGTGTTAGCATTGGTTGAAGTTTGTTTGTTTGTTGGTGGTTAATGTCACATATTTATGCACCATGGCTAATCGTGACACAACATGGAGATGAAGTCAAGTTTAGTCAATCGTTGATCTACATGTTGCCCATTTTAGAGGACTTTCACCCCAAGCATTGGTGACTGGGTCCTATTTTACTAGTAAAGCGGAACTGGTTTACCACAGTAAGCAAGTGCTGCTTACTTCCCGGGGTTCCCACGGGGAATTGGTTGAAGACAAGTGCACCATCGACGTGTAGTATGCCCCAGTACACAATGGAACCGTGCCCCACGTGGGCAACGGGTGTGAAGTGTCTTGCCGAAGGACACAATGCAGTTGCCGCAGGTGGGATTTGAACTGAGGACCTCTCGGCTTGCAGCCTGCACCTCTACCTACTGAGCCACCGTGCCCCCTGATTATTCCCCATATAGTACTAAGATAACATTTGAACACAGAGCCAAATTATTAACCAATCAACTGGATTTAAACTTAAATCTGGCCCCTTTAAGGAGTCTGTATATCATATATCAAAAGATTCTGACCAATGGCTCTAGAGAAGAAGAGTTTTAAAGATTATTCCTCATATTGGACTGAGTTAAACTTCAAGCCCCATTGGGAGCCCAAATATCAACTCAGGGACTTGATTTGAACCAACTTGACTGTGACCCCTGTGACAATGTTGTATACCAAATATCAAAAGATTCTGCCTGGTGGTTCTAGAGAAGATTCTTTAAAGAGTACTTCTCATACTACACAAAGTGAAAATTTAAGCGCCTGTATTGAGCCCAAATGTGAACCAAGGGTCTTAATTTCAACAAACCTGTACTGCTGTACATGTACAACCAAATATGTATACCAAATATCAAAAGATTCTAATCAGTTGTTCTGGAAAAGATGTTTTTTTTATTTCCCCTGCAGTACACTGTAACACAACTGTTGACAATTTATTTTTACCATTCCATTCTATTGGTCCAATTAACTGTTCTCTGTTCTGTGCAGTTTGGGGAATAAGGGCGTTTGAAAATATTTCTCTTTTTTATCTCCTGGGGTTACCACAAGGATGCGGGGAAAATCTTTTATTATTTATTTATTTATTTATTTATTTATTTATTTATTTATTTATTTATTGGTGCTTAAGGTCATATTTCTGCACAATGGCTAATCATGACCACGACAGTTTTATGGGTGGAGGAAGCCGGAGTACCCTGAGAGAACCACTGAGCAATGATGACCAACTGTCAGCTCCCCAACATACCAACTCTACACAAGCAGGGTTAGCATTAGTTGAAGACAGGTGCACCATTGACGTGCAGTACACCTTAGTACATGGCACCACTGTGCCCCCACATGGTCAATGTGGGTGAAGTGTCTTGCCCAAGGACACAATGCGGTTGCCGCTGGTGGGATTCAAACCAAGGACATCTTGGCTTGTACCTCTACCTACTGAGCCACCACACCCCTAGGGAAAATCTTGTATTGAATCAAGTACTTATGACTTAATAACACCACATATCACATTTGGTTCAAATTGGCTCATTAGTTCAGAAAGACAGAAAATCTGGGCAGGGCCAAAAATCTCCTCCCATAATAGAGATATTGCCCTACGAACTTCGTTTGAATAAACTTGATTCAAATATCAAGTCATTGCAGCTATCAATTCGTGAGAAGAAGAGTTCTTTTAAAATTTGGGAGCATTTTCTCTCATCCGCTCCATCTGGGTGAGGCAAGTTGATTTGAACAAAATCAAAAGGCAATGTCAGAACAAATGAAAGTGTCAATGACACTGTAGCTCAACTTGTCAAGACATGTACATGTATAGTATGTAACACAGTAATGACAAACATCTAGGTAATGACCTGATAGCAAAGGTACATATAAAGTATTGTAACGGTCTGTACATAAATACTGGCCGTAGCCTGTAACAAAGGTTTTGGTAAAGTATTGTAAAAGTGGGTGACAGTCAGATGCTAAACTAGAAAAGATATCTTTGAGTCCCAGAGTGGGTCTGACTGAACCCCAAAATATTTGTTCTCATAGCACAGTGATAACAAAGGTACCCCAAAACACACTCTTTCCTGTCCCAAGGTGAAAACAAAGGTACCCAAGAAGTTTCGTGAAGATCAGTTCATAAATACGAGCTGTTTAGAAGTTGTGACAAAAAACTGATTGGACCTAATTTGGGTACAAAATGGCCACTGGCAGCCATCTTGAATTTTGGACTGCATTCAGAAACACTCGTTCTCGTCCCAAGATGATAACAAAGGTACCCAAGAAGTTTCGTGAAGATCGGTTGATAAATACATCCTCTAGCCCGAGCCGTATTGACATGTGCACTAACAGTGTATAAGTAGCACTAAATAAATCAAAATTCATCTAATTTGCATAATGTCTGCACGAGAAAAAAACCTGTACTATATGTGATGTATTCCATGTTACTAAACATTCATACAAAAATTTATTCAAATCAGAACTTTCATACAGAAGTTCTGTACAAAAGACTGATTGCACTAATTTTGGTACAAACTGGCTGCTGGTGGCCATCTTGAATTTCGGACCACACCCCAAAACACTCGTTCTCACCCCATGGTGATAACAAAGGTACCCAAGAAGTTTCGTAAAGATCGGTTCATAAAAACGGCCTCTAGCCTGAGCCGTATAGAAGTTGTGTACAAACAAGAGGCCCCACAGGGCCTGAAGCGCTCATCTTGTACAGAACACAATTTAAACAGAGTCCAAGAATGAGTCTACATTAAGCAAGCCATCTCCATAGGCTACACTGTCAATCCTTGAGTCCCTCAGGAGTGACAAAAATAATCTGGGCATCATGCCTTTTCTTCAGCTGATCAAAAGTAAAATGTAGAGCTCCCCTATGAAGCCCCTTGATACAACCTATGTGGATTAATCTTAGTACCTCTAGAGGGTACTGAATACAAAATTTTTAATTCTTCAGCAAAATTGCCAATTCCGGCTCCCATAGAGAGCCCAAATATTAACCCAGACTCTTGATTTGAACACAGTTAAATCTGACTTCCCTAGAGATGTTGTGTACCGAATATGAAAGCATTCTGACTGTTGGATCTGAAGAAGAGAAATTGTAAAGAAATTTCTTCGAATTGCACTAAGTTCAAATTTGGGATACCATAGCGAGCCCAAATATTGACCTATGGATCCAATTTGAACAAACTTGAATCTGACCCCCCTAGAGATGTTGTATACCAAATGTGAAAGCATTCTGACAAGTGAATCTGAAGAAGAAGATTTTTGAAGAAATTCCCTCATATTGTACTAAGTTAAATTTCATGTTCCCATATGGAGCCCAAATATTAACCTAGGCACTCGAATTGAACAACCTGGAATCTGACCCCCCAAGAGATGTTGCATACCAAATATAAAAGCATTCCGACTGGTGGATCTGAAGAAGAAGATTTTTAAAGAAATTTTCTCATATTGCACTAAGTAAAAATTTGGGCTACCATAGTGAGCCCAAATAATATACCTAGGGATTTGATTTGAACAAACTTGAATCTGTCCCCCATAGAGATGTTGCATACCAAATATCAAAGCATTCTGACTGATGGATCTGAAGAAGAAGATTTTTTTAAATTACCCTCCATATTGAACAAAGATAAAATTTGGGCTTCCGTAGGAAGCCCAAATATTAACCTAGGGACTTGGTTTGAACAATCTAGAATCTGACCCTCATAACAATGATGTATACCAAATATTAAAAGATTCTGACTGGTGGTTCTGAAGAAGATTTTTAAAGAATATTCCCCATATTACCCCATGTTAAAACTTCGGGCTCCTGTAGAGAGCCCAAATATGAACCAATGAGCTTTATTTCAACAAACTTTTATCTGACCCCCCTATGAATGCTGTATACCAAATATCAAAAGATTCTGATGATTGGTTCTGGAGAAAAGATTTTTTTAAATTTTTGCAAATATGCTGACTCAGCATTTTTTCGATGCCCATTACAGAACACCCTAATATAACCGATGGCAATTTTTTTTTACCATTCAATTCTACTGGTCATAAGGATACTTCATACCAAATAAAAGCTCTCTGTTCCGTGGGGTTTGGGAAATATGGGCGTTTGAAAATATTTCTATTTTTAGCTCCCAGGGTTCCCATGGGGATGCGGGAATTTTTTTTTTTGCATGGGTCAAGTACTTATGACCCAATACTACCACAAACCAAATTTGGTTCATACCGGACCATCGGTTCAGAAAATAGAAATTTTGGGCGGGGCCAAAAATCTTACCCCTCCTATTACAAATCCAAATATTACTTTACGAACTTCGTTTGAACAAACTTGATTCTACACCTCATATGGAAGCTGCATAGCAAATATCAAGTCATTGTACACACTGGTTCTTGAGAAGAAGATTTTAAAAATATTTTGGAGCATTTTCCCCCACTCCCTCCCGATGGGGCTGGGCATGCTGAGTTGAACAAAAATGAAATGCCCCTTTGGGACCATCACTCACACAAACTTTCACTTGAATTGGCCCAGTGGCTTTGGAGGAGAAGACCAAAACATGGTGTTGACGGACGATGGACGACGGACGACGGACGGGAAGCGATGAGATTAGCTCAGCTTGACTTTGTCAAGATGAGCTAAAAACTGATTAGACCTAATTTCGGTACAAAATGGCCACTGGCAGCCATCTTGAATTTCGGACCGCACTCAGAAACACTCGTTCTCGTCCCAAGGTGATAACAGAGGTACCCAAGATGTTTCGTGAAGGTCGGTTGATAAATACAGCCTCTAGGCTGAGCCGTATTGACATGTGTACTTAATGTGTGTAAGTAGCACTGAAAAAATCAAAGTTCATCTAATTTGCATAATTTCTGCACGAGAAAAAAACCCGTATTATATGTGATGTATCCCATGGTACTAAACATTCACACAAAAATGTTTTCAAATCAGCGCTTTCATATGGAAGTTCTGTGCAAAAATCTGATTGCACCTAATTTTGTACAAAATGGCTACCATCGGCCATCTTGAATTTCGGACCGCACCCAAAAACACTTGTTCTCGTCCCACAGTGATACCAAAGGTACCCAAGAAGTTTCGTAAAGATCAGTTTATAAATACGGCCTCTAGCCCGAGCCGTATTGGCATTTGCACTTACAGTGCTGAAAATAACACTAAATACATCAAAGTTAGTCTAATTTGCATAATTTACGTACGAGAAAAAAAACCGTATTATATGTGATGTATCCCATGGTACTAAACATTCATACAAAAAATTATTCAAATCAGCGCTTTCATATGGAAGTTCTACGCAAAAATCTGATTTCATCTAAGTCTGTACAAAATGGTCGCCAGCGGCCAACTTGAATTTCGGATCGAACCCCAAAACACTCGTTCTCGTCCCACGGTCATAACAAAGGTACCCAAGAAGTTTCGTAAAGATCGGTTCATAAATACGGCCTCTAGCCCGAGCCGTATTGAATTGTTGACAGACAGATGGACAGACAGATGACTGGCCATGGCATAAGCTCAAATTTGGCTTTGCCAAAGTTGAGCTAAAAATTAAAAAAAAAACAAAAACGGTTTGCATAAAGCATTTAATCAAGTATAGCTTTGATTTAAGGTAAATTAACACCTTAACCCATATTTGCCATAAATAACACTTTTCTTACAGGTACCTGTATAGTGTAAATAGGACAAAATGCATTTTAAATCCTTTTCTCCAAAGTACTTTTTTTTGCGATGGTTAAATTAATAGTTATGATTGTCACCATGCTGGGAGCTCAACATGTGATTTCTGTATGAAATTAATTCCCCAACTATTTATGAGCTCATCTAAACTTGACCATTCTTACGATTTATTTATTGCAATCTAGTTATTTTTATTAGTGCGACACTTAGACCTTTTTGCAAAAAAAAAAAAAAAAAGAAAAGTTTTTTCTCTTCTAATAAATGATCGTTATACCGGCCAACACACAAACACCAGTACGTGTCACAATCTTACTCTTTTCTCTTTCATTCGGAACCTCTGTTGATGTTATATGATCGTACCTGTTATTATCATGTTTATTAGTAGCTTCTAGGTGAATATCATGCAGATAAACAATCTCAAGACTCATCAGTTAATTATGTGTATATAATTTTTCTTTTTATAATTAGCTGAAGAACAGTTTTTTATTTTAAGGACAGTATTTTGTTAGAAACTTAGGTACAATTAGTTTTACCAATGTGTTTTCAGTTATATACTTTCAAGTGACTGTGAAAGTGAAAAGAGAGTGACACTTTAAACAAATGAACAACAAAACTAGTGTTTGAACAATATATGGGTCTATTTGAGTAACATAAATAGTTGTTCAATTTATAACCTGCAATAATAGTAACCAGTTACAAAAAATTCAGTGTGTCCAGTTGGAGAAAATAATATTATTTATTTTCTGTTGCTTGGCACTCTCTTTTCCTTGTAGCTGTATAATTCTAAGATGTTCCTAATGTTCAGCCCATCTGCTTCCCCCCAGGCTATTTGTATGGTAAATATCTCTTAAAACAATTTATAAAACAAATTAGGTGATTGGAAATCTACCCTGCTAGGATTAGGTGCTTCATTTCCTGTAAAACTGTGTAATGAGACATCTTATCTTCAACTGGAATCTTTCAAGTAATAGGCAACAGCTTTTCTTTATCTAAGGTCTGTCATTTAAATTGACCTTAACAAATTCACAAGATGGCTGTTTTCCTGTCCAGGGTAACTGGGTAGAACTATCAGTCTAGGCCAATCAAAGAGAGCTGGGTGGGATTATAGGTGGAGCATACATTGCCTGTCACCTGCAGATAGATGATGAAACCTTTTTGATACAAAAAGAGATTTCGCAAGCTCCTGAGTAACAAGGTGTAGGGCAGTTAATGAGTCCACAAATAAGTTATCAAGTCACACAGTTTTCAAGATGCTTTATTGTTAAGTTAGAGTATTGAATATGTTGCCAATTTAATCAGTTAGCAGTCTGCCATTTTTAGTGGTGCCAGATGTTAAAGTTAGCTTGTTTTTCCAAACTGAACATTGACAGATCCAAAAATCTACTTTACCATGTTTGTGCTTTTGCAGTCGATTTAATGTAATATTTGATGGACCATAATAAAAGTTCATAAATTGTACCACGATGTAAATTGATGTAAATTCACTACCTCTCGCAGCCAGGTCTGCTCAGCAGCAGCCATGCCTCAGTTACCTGCAACCCCAGCAGGTCAGTTACTTGCCATAGCTCAGTGGTTCTCTCCAGGTAATCTGGCTTCTTCCACCCAAAAAACTGTCCAACACAAGGTGACCATGGCCGTCAAAAAGTGTCATTAAACCCCAATAACCCCCCCCCCCCCCCCCCAAAAAAAAAAAAAACAAAAAAAAACTAGAGGCTAAAATAGGCCTAAAACACTCACCTGGATAATGTTGTCAAAAGATATAAGTATGTCAGTAAGCGATGGCTAGCAAGAGTAATTGTTTGATTTGCTATGACGCAACCAAAAGCAATTTTTTTGGCCATTTGTTTCTGCTGGTCCTAGGAAAGCTTCTCAGGCAAAAAACAAAGCTCTGTTCTGTGAAGTATCAAAAAAATGTCCACACAGAAATGTTTTTATTTTTAACTTCTATGGTTTTCTCTATCCCATCCCCAAAGTTGTTTTGTTTGGCATAAAACTAGTACTTATGAGCCAGTTATACTACATGACAAATTTAATAATAATAATTTTAAAGCCTAGAATGCACACACAGTACTCAATGGCTGTACAATAATTGCATACATACATATACACACATACACATACATTCTCTCACAGATACATTGACACATGGATCACTATTATCATTTATTGGCACGAATGCCAGAAAAGCAACAAAGGCTATATCATGGTGATAAAAGTAACAGAACCTAAAAGAAAAAGGGTACTGAATTGAAACAAAATAAAAACAAACAACTTTACCAAAACAAGTATGTGAGTGTGACTTGACGAGTGACGAGACAATCCTCACTGACTCAGTCACACTCACATACCTGGTAATGTCAGTTTATGACCAAAATTAAAAGACCACTGAAGGAAATGCCTTACAGAAAAGGTAGGTTTTAGTACCAGACTTGAATGATTCAAATGATTTACTATTTTTTATGTCGATTGGAAGAGAATTCCAAAGCCTTGGGCCAGCAACCGCAAAGGACCTATCACCAGCACTAGTAAATTTAGACGCAGGCTGAACCAGATACCTGATGACCTAACAGACCTCAGTGGTTTGTGGATGGTAAGCAGATCGGACAGGTAGGATGGTGCAGATCCCAAGATACACTTAAACGCCCAAAAGGACAATTTTAAATTGAATTCTTTGCTTAACGGGTAGCCAATGTAACTCCCGAGAGTACTAGTGTTATATGGCAGTACTTTTGAGTTCTGGTTATGACCTGTGCAGCACAATTTTGGATGTGCTGTAGCTTTTCAAGAACAGATGTTTTAGAGCCAATCAGAAGAGAGTTGCAGTTGTCGAGGTGACGGTTAACAAAGGCGTGGACAAGCTGTTGTGACGTCTGTGTGTCAATGAAGGGTCAAATTTTGCTAATATTTCTAAGATGAAAAAATGCACTGCGACAGACATGTTTGATATGTTCATCAGCGGCCAAATTTTCATTCATGAAATAACCTAAGTTTGGACACAGCTACTGGGTTTTATCACAGAACCTCCAAAATTGAGGGACAGTTTGGATATTTTTGAAAGTTGATGAGGTAGACATATATATTACTTGTCTTGTCATCGTTCAATTTAAGAAAGTTTTTAGTCATCCATGCCTTGATGTCTGAAATACAAAGTTCAATCTTACTGCATGCTTCAGGCTCAAAAGCGTGAGTAAAACTAACATACAGCTGTGTGTCATCTGCGTAAAAATGAAAATCAATGCCATGGCTTCGGATAATGTCACCGAGAGGTAAGACATAGACAGTGTACATTAGGAGACCCAACACCGATCCTTGAGGGATGCCAAAACATAGTGTGACTTTGTCCGACGACTCACTGCCAATAAGGACACTCTGTGTGCGACCATTAAGTTATGATGAAAACCAATTAAGTGCTCTGTCAGTAAGGCCTATTCTCACTGCCAGTCTTTCAATAAGTATTTTATGGTCTATGGTGTCAAAAGAGGAGCTTAAATCCAACAAAAAAAGGCATGTTAGGTTATGCCTATCCGAGGATAGGAGGATATCATTTTGGACCCTTAGAAGCGCTGTTTCTGTTCTGCAATTAGATCTGTATGCAGATTGATTAACTTCAGCAAGGCCATGGGCAAGCCAAATGAGAGGTCAGCTGAGAAGCCACCGCACGCTCAATAATCTTTGATAGGATTGAAAGATTAGAGTGTTTTAGAACATCTGGGTCAAGTGTTGGATTTTTGGGAAGAGGTTTTACTAAAGCATGTTTCATGCTTGTCGGAAAGACGCCAGACTGGAGGGAAGCATTGATCAGTTTCAAGATCGGTGTAGTTAACTCCGAAAGAGATGCTTTTAACAACCAAGTTGGAATGATATCTAGCATGCATTGCTTAGATGGTGCCTTGGATATTAACCTCTGGATATCTGTTGTAGTCAAAGGTTTGAATTGGGACAACTGTGCAACAGCTTTAACACAGGTGCATGGCATGTCGACCAGCTGTCAAAGATCAGATTGTGAGCTTGTATAAAGCAAAGCTCTGATACTCTCAATTTTTCAGAAAAGAAAGATGAAAATCTATTCGCCAGGTTTTGGATAATGAATGTTCTGGGAGTACGGTTGTCTTTTGACGATACAGAAGCTTCTCAAGAATGATAGACTGTGCATTAGGGGAATTAATATTAGCTATCAATATTTTGAAAAGTATTTCTGTTTTGTGGATTTGACCAGTTTGTTTACAACATTTTGCTGGTTGACAAACATCTCTCTGTGAACACATAGTTTTGTTTGCCACCACTGAAGCTCCAGTTTGTGTCGTAAATCTTTAGTGTGCCAAATCTCATCACTGAACCACTGTGAGCAAGAGCATATGCTAAAAGTGCGTGTTTGCTTAGGTGCAAACTTGTCAATAACTTCTTGAAGTGAGCCAGTGAGGATGTATTCAATGCTGTCAACAGTTTGAATCTCGTTCATTTTAGCGATAGGAGATGAAGCCATAGCATCTGCAAACTTAGCAAGGTCAATACTTCAGTATTTGTGGTATGTTACTTTCTTCAGGACAGGTGAGGGATGAAGAAGTGCCAAATCGAAGATAATCATAAAAGGCCAGAGACTGCAGGATCAACAATTAATACATTTTTAACAAGCAGATCTAATGTGTGGCCATCTTCAAGGGCAGTGCCAGGAATATGTTGGCATAAATTCATTGGACTGATAAGATCATATAGTTTAGAAGAATCACTGGAAGGTTTCTTCTCCATATGGAAATTAAAGTCACCTCCAATGATGAATTTTCCTGGCAGCACAGTAATGCATCCTAGGAAGTCTTGGCATTTGCTAATGAACTGGTTGACAGTAAATTTGTTTTTGTAGTTCTGTGGGGGTTGATAAATGACAATGAGGTGAATGTGAGTCGATTGTTACAGTATTGTCAATGCACTCGAATGTAACCCAAGTCTGAAATGCCTTACACTTAACCTTCAGTGTTATCACAGATTACACCCACACCTCCACCTCGCTGTGACTTCCTGGGGTTGTGTGTAAAAATCTTGCAGTTGGCAATGATCTCACCGACAGTCAATGTGTCATCTGGAGTTAACCATGTTTCAGTTATCATGGATATTGAAATATTGTTATCATCGATTGTGTCGAGCAAGCTTGCAGTTTTGTTCACTATCGAACGAGCATTCACTAGGCACAACTTGAACGAACATTCACTAAGCACAACTGGTTCAAATCAACTCACTGATTCTAGAAATATAAATTTTGTGTGGAGCCCAAACTGTGACCTACTGAGTTCAGACATACTAACTTGAATCTACATCACTAAAGTAAATTCCATACCAGAAATCTAAGCATTATTGCAAATGGCTTATGATAAGACGATTTTTGAAGCATTTTAGGATTATTGGGCATTAACCCCGCCCCAGATGGGAATAGTAACTTTTGGGGAAACTAGAGCGCACGGTCACAGTGCCGAAGCTGCAACGATTCGTGCAACGCCATTGATGTTTTAAAACACGTTGGTGACAAAAAAACTTGTTGCTGACAAAGTCCATAAATGTGATAGAAATTATCCGAATGACATGCACTATTGAGAGGGTTTTGACATCATGAAGATAAACCTGCATACCAAGTATGGTGTCATTCCATCAAGTATTTTAGGAGTTATGGTGCTTTTTAAACTTGTTGGTGACAGACCGACCGACAGACCGACCGACCAATTGACCGACAGACAGACAGACCGACATTGCCACATATAGAGCTGCTCGTCACAGCTAAAAAATCTTAAGAGCATCAAGATGCTTTGTACCAAATTAGTTTAGACTTAACCCAAAGGTTCTAAAGAAGAATACGTAGTTGATGGAGTACAAGATAGATAATGACTCAGTATTTTCTCACTGCCAACAGTGTGAAAATGGGCATACCCATAAGGCACCCCTTGACAAAATCAATAGCAATTTTTTTTGGTCCATCTGATTCCACTGGTCCTTAGAAAGCTTCATTCAAAATGAAAGTGTCAATGACACTGCAGCTCAACTTGTTCAAGAAGGGACTGAACTAAATAGAAAGATCCAGTAATGCCATGTCACTCACTCAAGTTTCTTAAAAAAAGACATCACACCAAAGCTACAAATGAAATCTGAAAAAAATCGGGTGGGGGATGGGGTCTCTTTGGTGTACTAATGATATTGTTGACAATTTATGTGTCAAATCCAAGATGGCCGGTGGCGGCTATCCAAGATGGCTGGTGGCGGCTATTGTTTTCAATGGAATGCAGAAAAATTTGATAACTCCCATCTGGATATCATACCAAAGTTACATATAAAATTTTAAAAAGATCGGGTGAGAGATGCAGGCTGTAGGGTGTGTTAATAGAATTGTTGACAATTTATATGCCAAATCTAAGATGGACACTGGCGGCCATGTTTTCCAACAAAATTCTGAAAAGTTTGACAGCTCCCATCTAGACATTGCCACAAAGCCACATATGAAATTAGAGACTGATCGGATGAGAGCTGCGACCTGTAGGGTGTTCTAAAGGAATTGCTGGACAATTTATATCCAAATCAAAGATGGTCCCTGTTGACCATGTTTTTCAACAAAATTCGAAAAAAATCAATAGCTGCCATCTCGACATTGCCCCAAAGCCACATATGAAATTTGGGTCTGATTGGGTGAGAGCCACGGCATGTAGGGTGTGCTAAAGGAATTGTGGGACAATTTATATTCAAATGAAAGATGGCTGCTGGCAGCCATGTTTTTCAACAAAATTCAGAAAAATTCAGTAGCTTCCATCTGGACATCACACCAAAGCTACATTGGGTGAAAGAGTGAGAGATGTGGCCTGTAGGGTGTGCTAATGTAATTGTTGACAATTGATATGCCAACTGAAGATGGAAACTAGCGGCCATGTTTTTTAACAAAATACAGAAAAAATAAATAGCTCCGATCTAGACATTGCTCCAAAGCCATATATGAAATTTGGAGCACATGATAGATGATGACTCAGCATTTTCCCATTATTTATTTATTCATTTATTGGTGTTCAAGGTCACTTATTTTTGCACAATGGTTATTTATTTATTTATTTATTGGTGTTTAAGGTCACATATTTATGCACAATGGATAATCATGACCGTGACAGTTTTACGGGTAGAGGAAGCCGGAGTACCCTGAGAGAACACTGATCAACGACGAGCAGCTGCCAGCTCCCCAACATCGTAACTCCGCACTGCAGCACACGCAGGGTTAGATTGGTTGAAGACATGCGCACCATCGACATGCAGAATGTCTTAGTACATGGCGTAATCGTGCCCCCATGTGGACAATCGGGGTTAAGTGCCTTGCCCAAGGACACAATGCAGGAGTCCGAATCAATCGCTCAGACGGTCACCCATCCGAGGACTAACCGGGCTAGACATTGCTTAATGCACAATGATTAATCATGACCACAACATGTGTATCAACTAAAGACCAGGGGTGAGCATTAATAAGCCATGTTACGCATTTTAGAGAGGGCTTGCACCTCTCAAGCATTGGTGACTGCGTCCTATTTTACCAGTAAACAAGAGCACCGCCTAGAGGGGGCAACATACGCCCGTCAAAACTGGAACATGTACAAGTTTCTCGGGGGTAAAGTTTGAAATTTTTGTTGACTCAACTATGTCTGTCGTCCCCGTCTCCACCAATCAGTGCCCATTTCCCTGCCCTTTCTGGGGTAAAGGGTAATTCACCTGTTTTCACATTTTCATATTAAGCGATCCGAGGTCTTTACAAAATAAAAAAATATGAACTTGTGCCAGATATTATGTTCATGAAGTTGCATATTAAATTTGAAAAGAATCTGATTAAGTTCATGGTCTGTAGAGCATGGCAAGCATAATTTGCCTGATTTCTAAGTATTAAAGGGAAATAACTCCTACGGAAATCAACAAACATGACCCGGATTTGCACTTGTGCACATTTTAGAGAGGGTTTGCACCTCTCAAGCATTGGTGACTGGGTCCTATTTTACCAGTAAACAAGAGACCGCCTAGCGGGGCAACATACGCCCGTCAAAACTGGAACATGTACAAGTTTCTCGGGGGTAAAGTTTGAAATTTTTGATGACTCAACTATGTCTGTCACCCCCACCTCCACCAAACAGTGCCCATTCCCCTGCCCTTTCTGGGGTAAAGGGTAATTCACCTGTTTTCACATTTTCATATTATGCGATCTGAGGTCTTTACAAAATAAAAAAATATGAACTTGTGCGAGATATTATGCCCATGAAGCTGCATATTAAATTTCAAAAGAATCCGATGAAGTTCACGGACTGTAGAGCACAGAAAGCATAATTTGACTGATTTCTAAGTATGAAAAGGGGCAATAACTCCTAAGAAAACAACCGAACACGACCCAAATATGAACTTGTGCGAGATATTATGGCCATGAAGCAGCGTATTAAATTTGAAAAGAATCTGATTAAGCTGACGGTCTGTAGAGCACGGAAAGCATAATTTGCTCGATTTCTAAGTATTAAAGGGGGAATAACTACCAGGAAAACTGTCGAACATGACTCAAATTTGAACTTGCGCGAGATCTTATTCTGGTTGTGCAGTATATCAAATATTTTTTAAATCTGATTGAAATCACGCTCTGTAGAGCACGGAATACAACTGTCCCTGGATGGACAGACAGACAGATGGACAGAGCCATAACATAATATGTCCGTTTTTCAAACAGGCGTATAAAAAGAGCCTGTTTACCGCAGTGAACAGGCATTTTCCCATTGCCAACAGTGTCAAAGTGGGCATCCCCATACAGTACCCCATGACAAAACTGACAGCAACTTTTTTTGGGGTCCATCTCATTTCACTGGCCTTAAGGACGCTGCATACCAAATGAAAGTGTCAATGACCCTGTAGCTTAACTTGTCTGTGTGTTGTGTTTGATGAAAAGGATAATGTTCAATGCTTATGAAAGGATTATGAAATCAGACAAGAATTGTGATAATTGGGAATATGTTAATTTCTGTTCCCTGTATGCAAAGTTTTCAATAAAAATAATATGAGGTGTAGACTGTACTAAAGAACTGAGGGATGGGTTATTGTGGCACTCACAGTTAATGTATGTCAACGAAAGTTACCAAGTTACAGTGAAATTATTCCAAAATGAGTCATCCTATCAAGTTACAATGAAATCCCTTCATAAATACGGCCTGTAGACTGTGCTAAAGGTTTTCAGGCTTCGGGCCTGTGTAGCCATCAGGGTTGACCGATCACAACCAAAAGGGGACGTCCTCATTTCGACATTATACTGAATCATCCTACCAAATTATAATGAAATCCCTTCATAAATATGACCTGTAGTCGGTGCTAAAGTTTTTTTGGTTTTGGGTTCAGGCAGCCATCATGGTTGAATGATCGCAACCAAAAGGGGACGTTCTCACCTGGGCATCATCTGGAGTGATCCCACCAAGTTACAATGAAATCCCTTCATAAATATGACCTGTAGACTGTGCTAAAGGTTTTCGACTGTGCCGTCACAGTTGACCAATCATGACCAAAAGGGGACGTTATCATCTAGACATTATATGGAGTGAACCAACCAAGTTACAATGGAATCCCTCTATAAATACGACTTATAGACTATGCTAAAAGTTTTCGAATTTTGGGCTTGGGCAGCCATCAGATTCAGATTCTTTATTCATGATATACATATATGTATGATGTAAACAAAAATAAATATTATACATGAGTAATAAATAGCGTACTGTGGGAAGTGGCATAGCCAGATTGGCTGTCTACCTGCCACCCCGTAAAGGAAACAGAACTCGCGAAAACAGACTGTGTCTAGATGAGTAAACATGGGGCGATTTATCCTGTCTATGATAGGGATGCTGGTTTTTCCATTCCTTGGGTCGAAACTACATTCAAGTGTGAGAAGCTAGGATAAAGAGCCAGCAGGAGGGTGGTGTTTCTGTTTAGGCAGAGTCCGCAGAGAGCAACCTGCTTGCAAAATTACCATCATTGCTCTGCATAAAGTTCAAGAGCCACAATCAGTCAAATCGAGTGGATAATATCGTTCCAACTAGAGAAGATCATGATCTTTATAATTGGACGAGGGGTCAATATCGGTGGGCGCACCATGGGGGCAAATGCCGTAAACTAGCTGGCAGCATTTAGGTGTCGGTCAGTTCACCGCATGCGACTTCCCATGATTAGCCGACCGACTTGACAAAGCACTTGCTTAAATACGTGTTCCCGAACGCAAATTTGTTCCTCAAGAGTATTGTTTGCAGCTTCTTAACCATGTGTGGCTCTAGGTTAGTGGGGCAACTAGAGGTTAGTGGGGCAACTAGAGGGAAAAACTCTGCAGGTTGCATTGGACGAGGATGCAAGATTAGGACATATCGCACGACTAGTATGTTTCTATTGCGGATTTGTTTAATTTGGTAATGTATCACTGTGATCAATATTTACTAAGTACAGTCTGGGCAGTAGGGAGTATCGCAATGGACATACGTTGAATATGACGAAAGGAATGTTGAGGTCAATGTTTTCTTAAATGTAGCCCTGTTACTGATATTTTGAATTGTGTCGTCTCAAGCGTTCCATAGTTTCGGGATGGCGTATGGATGAATTTTATCTAGGGTTCGTGTACGTGTTTTTTCTATGTATAAATATCCCGACTGCCGGGTTGTCCTACCGAGTGGGTTGGCAGTAACCTTGAATGTATTGTTAAAAGAAGCCGGTAATCTGCCATTTTGCCAGTCATGCACGAACAGTAATGCATGCAATTTGAACAAATCACCTACTTTGAGTATTTTATTTTCCTTAAATAAGGGGTCTGTATGGGAATTGTATTTTTAGGCTTTTCCCTCAGGAAAAGACTATTGTTTTTCTACGGATTATTTTTTTTTTTTTTTTTGGGGGGTTTTTTTGGGTTTTTTTTTTTTCCACACATTTTGTCCGCACGATTCCGAAGCCATTTTCGGACCGATTTTCACAAAATTTTGCACACGCATAGAGGGGCACAAAATCTAAAAATGTACCGAAGCGGAATTTTCGATTTAACCCTTATTTCGTCAGAATTGGCAAAAAACTGTCAAAATTGGGGTTTATCGGCACTTTCTCGAAACAAGTCTTGTAGATTTTTTTTAAACCTTCATCATTGTTAGACCTGCCTGTGCCACGACCTTTGATACACATGACATATCTGGCGATGCATATGGTAACCCTCCACAGGCTGCCAAACATCGAAATTTTGATGAAATGGGCCGGTTTTAGGCCCCCAGAGAACCCAAACGATACACGAGAGATAAACATAACTTCATTTATTGGAAGTGGAATTCACCGAGGATCATTTTTGTAAGTAATAAGGGTGTTCAAAAAACCAAGCGTTAACCCGTTTTGGGCTGGTTAAACAGCAATACCCCCAAAAAGCTAAAAAATGCAGGTTTTCCGTGGATTTCTCCAAACGAGTCTTGTAGATTTTCAAGAAAAAATTGTCACTCCCAGGCCTTGATGTGACAATAGAAGTTGCATGGACAAAATACTGCGGTGAGCATTTGTTAACCCTCCACGGGCTGCTAAAAGTCAAAATTGTGATAAAATGGGCTGTTTTTGGACGCCAACAGCACCCAAACCGTATACCACAGAGAAAGTGGCCTTCATTTATCGGACGCAAAATTGATCGGAAAATATTTTTGAAAGTGGTAAGGGTATTCAAGATTCGACGTCTTAACCCATTTTGGGCTGGTTAAAGAGAGATACCCATTAAAATCTTAAAATACCCATTTTCTGTGGATTTCTCTAAAAACATCTTGTAGGTTTTCAAGAAAAAATCGGCTATTTGCAGGTCTTGGTGCGACATTACAAGTTGCATGGACAAAATATTCCGTTCAGCATTAGTTAACCCTCCCAGGGCTCCCCAACGTCAAAATTGTGATAAAATGGGCTGTTTTTGGACACCAACAGCACCCAATGGGTACACCACAAAGAAAAGCTCCTCCTTTTATCGAGTGTACAATTTATACAGAAACATTTTTGTAAGTAGTAAGGGTATTCAAAAGTCGAAGTCTTAACCCATTTTGGGTAGGCTAAGAGAGATATCCCTTAAAAGCTTTAAATTCCCATTTTCTGTGAATTTCCCTAACAGTGACTTGTAGGGGTTCAAGAAAAATTGACTATTCGTAGGTCTTTATGTGACATTACAAGTTGCAGGGACAAAATACTCCGGTGAGCGTTTATTAACCATCTACAAGCTGCCAAGCATCGTAATTTTGTTGACATGGGCTGTTTTCGGACACCCACAGCACCCAAAGTATACACGAGAGATGAACATAATCACCTTTGTTGGAAGTGGAATTCACAGAAGACCATTTTTGTAAGTAATAAGGGTATTCAAATAACCAAGCGTTAACCCCTGTTGGGGAGGTTAACAGGGATACCCATCAAAAGCTTAAAAATCGTTTTCCCTGGATTTCTTTACAAACATCTTGTAGGGTTTCAAGAGAAAATGGCCGTTGATAGGTCTTGGTATCACATTACCAGTTGCATACATTATCCTGGTAGGTATTTGTTAACCCTCCATGGGCTGCTAAATGTCAAAAAATTTGAAGAAATAGTCTGTTTTTGGACACTGACAACATCAAATGGAAATGCCACAGAGAAACGTAACTTCTTTTACTGGACGCAAACCTGATAGAGAAACATTTTTGTAAGTAGTAAGGATATTCAAAAATCGAGGTCTTAACCCATTGTCGACTAGTTAAGGAGATATACCCCTCAAAAGCTTAAAATTCCCGTTTTCTGTGGATTTCTCAAAAAAATCTTGCACGTTTTCAAGAAAAATTGACCATTTGCAGGTCTTTGAGTGACATTACAAGTTGCATGGACAAAATATTCCGGTAAGCAATTATTAACCCCCCAGAGCCTGCAAAGTATAGACATTTTGAGAAAATGGGCTGTTTTGGGGCACCCATAACACCCAATGTGTACCTGCGTGATAAACATAACCTTCCTCATTGGAAGTGAAATTCACTGAGGATCATTTTTGTAAGTAATGAAGGTATTCATAAAACCAAGCATTAATCCGTTTAGGGCTGGTTACAGAGCGATACCCCTCAAAAGGTTAAAAATTCGTATTTTCCGAGGATTTCTCTAAAAGCCTCTCGTAGGTTTTCAAGACAAATATTGGCCATTCTCATTTGAGACAACTATACTCACCTTGTATGATCTCAAAAGTAAGTGTATAGTTATTTATCATCAAGAATAACTACCCATAAGTTCCACTCTCACTGTGTCCCGCTTCATCGGTCAATTCCACGGTGTCCCACGCCAGCGGTCGATTTATCCAAACAAAATTACCAAGGTTACCACATCCTCCCTGCCTCTTTCTCCAACCAAACACACATTGAAAGGTACGCCTCCCCTCGTATTCCACACTGCCCTGCATGATATCATTTATTATTTATTTATTGGTGTTTAAGGGCATATACTTATGCACAATGGCTAATCATGACCGTGACAGTTTTACGGGTGGAGGAAGCCACAGTACCTGGAGAGAACCACCGAGCAACGACGAGCAGCTGCCAGCTTCCCAACATCGTAACTCCGAACTGCAGCACAGGCAGGGTTAGATTGGTTGAAGACATGCGTACCGTCGACGTGCAGTACGCCTTAGTACATGGCGGCATCATGCCCCCATATGGACAATCAGAGTTAAGTGCCTTGCCCAAGGACACAGCATTGGAGTCCGAATTGATCGCTCAGACGGCCACCCATCCAATGATAAACCAGGCTCAACGTTGCTTTACTTCAGTGAAATGACGAGAACCGGCTACCACAATGCCATCGCGCCCCGCCACTGCATGATAAGAAAGCAGTAAATAACGTTAGCTGCAATGGGATCAGTTACTTATAATATCAAATAGTGTTGACACTATAGCATTTCCCCGACAGTGGGTCCAGGTATATACTAGTCTGTAAAACGGCTATACACTGCACCTCCTCCGCCCCAGGGTGGCGAAGTGGCAGTATTTATCTATCTTACTGACGCTATGTTGTGCCTAAGGAACCTTACAATAAAAGGTGGGGGTCCCCAACATGGGAAGGGGGGCAGGTATATTTACTACTCTGTAAGGCGGTTATCAAATGCAGTGGTGCATGGCGCCAAGATTTCCCCGGCAGTGGGGCTAGATATATACTAGTTTGTAAGACGGCTATACTCCCCTTCTCGTCCCAGGGTATATTTTATCTACACATATGTACAAACAACACTTCCTATATGTGATAACTTCATGTTTGTCGTTGTATGTATGGATATCTTCATTGTAATAAATAAAACTAATCCTACGGGGAAAAACCAATTGGAGAGAAATTTACTTCTGCTATCAACAGACATGTGATAGGTGAGCTCTACAAGGTGTGAAAAAATTACATACTAATGCATAACAACTGTGGTCTAATAGGAGATAATTGATACAGGACCAGACATCAATATTTTTGATACATTTGAGATAAAATGGACCATTTTCAAACAGACACAGCACTCAGTGGGTATGTGTCAAACAAACATAACTCCTTTTGTCAGACATTGACTCGTAGGACGACAATATTGATATTAACCCCTCCACCGTTAATGATGTTTTTTACGTAAACAATGTTTTATCAAACTCATTTGAGACTACTATATTCACCTTTCTCTTAAAATCAATGGAGGAACTTCAGTGAGACAGTTAAAAACAATTCATCAGACACTGTGGCGTCATGAAGAATCATGGAATCTCATCGGGAAAAGCCATGATTCTCCAGAATCATAAAGTCTAGTTTGTTATATATTATTCTTAATGAGTGCTTTTGCATGATAACTAGTTTATTAATAGCTCTTGAATTGCCCCATGCTAAAATCCCATACACCAGATGACTATGAACCAGGGCGTAGTACAATGTTTTCAGGACTTTGCGTGGGAGAATATGTTTTACTTTGTTGAGGTTATAATTTGCGTGAGCTATTTTCGAGCATAGCCTAGATATATGAGCTTTGTAGGTTAAGTGTTCATCAATGCTTATTCCAAAAAATTTTAGAGATTTTTCTGTCTCACTTCCCCTGACTTTGCTTATCTTTTGATTATTTATTTTTATCTCTTGACAGAAATCTAAATTTTATAGTAAATTTCCTTTCTTATTATACCTACCACAATTGTTTACTACAGGCTTGCACTACAGTGGAAGTCCCTAACTCGGATAAAATACTCTCTATTTTTGTCTTTCCCAAGCAAGTTGGGAAAGAAAAGTGGTGCAAAAGCACCAATAAAAATAAGCCAAAACTGGGTCGAGTGCAACCGGCGCAGACCCAGTACGGGACGCTCTCTCCCAAGTACAACTCCACGACTTCCGTTGCCAGTGCGCATATACCGTCTCTAAAGACTCATTCTTTTTGAATCCGTAAACGTTAGAGTTATGTGATCAGCGGGGAGGAAAGATTCTTTACCTGTAAAGAAGACGGGAGGGCCTCCATGTAAACAATTGTGGTAGGTATAATAAGAAAGGAAATTTACTATAAAATTTAGATTTCTTATCAACCTACTCACAATTGTTTACTACAGGCTGAATAGACAAAAGGCTGGAGGAAACGCATAACCAACCCCCACATAACCCCAGTGCACTGGAACCGTGAAGTAGAAGGAAGAGGTCCCGAGGCTGATCAACCATAATGTCGCAATCATTGGTAAAGGACAATGAAAAGAGACATATGAGCCTGTGTGACACACAGACAGAAAAAGGGCAGTAACAGCACAAGGCTGAAACTGACCTTCAAGAAGCCTAATAGCTATGGCAGACAACAGCCTGAGCAGAAGAAAGAGGACCCAGGGCAAAAAGGTCCTCCAACTGCTCCTGCAACTGGCGCAAATAAAAGGTGGAGAAAGTAGAAGCATTTCTCCAGTAGGCTGCCTGCATAACATCCGACAACTTGACGGAGTTAGAATAAGCCCAAGAGGTAGACAGTGCCCGCACCTCGTGGGCAGAAATACGATTGGTAATACAATCGACAGCTGCTAAACGACTATAAGCCGTACGAATAGCAAGACAAATCCATCGAGAAATGGATTGAGGAGAGATCTTCTGTCGACCCGGAATGAGAGACAGAAAAAAACATTTTCTGCCTTTCCGTATGAAGCGTGTCCGATCAAGATAAATGCGAATAGCACGGACCGGACAGAGCAAAGGGCGAGTACCCTCAACAGAGGGAAGAGCCCTGATACAGATAGGAGGAGGAGTAGTATCTGGTAACTGATTCTTAGCCAAAAAGGAGCAATCAGTGGTAAAAGTAACACTGTTGGGAGAGCTCCTAAAAAAGGCCGGGTCAACCGAGAGGGCGTGAAGCTCACTAACCCGTCTGGCCGAAGCAAATGCCATCAGAAAAGCCGTCTTATATGTGAGAATATGCATATCCACCTGGGATAAAGGTTCGAACGGCGCCCCCCCCCTCCCCCCCCAAGCAAAGCAGCACCCACGAAAGATTCCATCGTGGAGTAAGCTGCAAAGTCCGAGGCCTTTTCAAAGAAAAGTGCCGAACAAGCTTGGAGAGGTAAGGATTAGTGCCGATACGACGCTTCCCCACATAAGAAAAAGTCTCTGAAAGCATAGACCTGTAACCCTTGATGGTAACAGGCTGGAGACCCCGAGAATCAAACAGATATACCAGAAACTCCGCAATCTGTGAAATCGAAGGATTGGCATAATCAACAGAGTGATCAGCACACCATCGACAGAAGACCGTCCATTTAGCTGCATAAGCTAAACCAGTGGAGTGCCTCCTTGAAGAAGAAATGCACTCCACTGCTCGTCTCGAAAAACCTCTACGGAGGAGACAGGACCTGACAAAAGATATGCGTGAAGGCACAACGAAGTCGGGTCGACGTGAAACCTCCTCGGGCGACCTTGACAAAGAAGGTCGCAACGCAGCGGGAGACGTGCCGGAACTGCCGCCATCAGCGAGCGGAGCTGATTGATCCACACCCGCTGAGGAGACAGGGGAGCGATCAGAATGATTCGACAACTGCAGGTTCAAATTTTGGCGAGAACCTGAGGAAGAATCGGAACCGGCGGGAAGGCGTAGCCGACTAGACCGTTCCAATCGAGTGACAGAGCGTCCATGGCAAAAGCCAGAGGATCTGGACATGGGGACACGAAAGTGTCCACCTGATGGTTCCAACGAGTTGCAAAGAGGTCGATGTGGGGACGTCCCCAGAGAGCGCAAAGCGACTGGAACACTGCCCTGTGAAGCATCCACTCGGTGGAAATAACCCTGCCCTGTCGGGACAGGGAGCTGGCTAGGACGTTCAGACGACCAGGAATGTGACAAACAACCACTCCGGCATGAACATCCTGAGCGAGCAGTAGAAGATCCCGAGCTAACTAGTACATCGGAAGCGAGTGCGTGCTGCCCTGGTTCCGAATTGTAAGCAATCACTGTCGAATTGTCGGATAGTAGAAGGACCTGGCGATTCGACAGGTGAGGGATCCACTGCCTGAAACTCAGAAGAAGAGCAAGAAGCTCCTTCTGGTTGATGTGTAGAGTTGCTTGATCCTGGTCCCACATCCCGTGTAGGGAAAGACCGAGAGGATCCAACGTCGCACCCCATCCGAGATCGCTGGCATCTGCCGTCAGAACACGATCGGACGTGGGTAAGTCCAGTGGAACACCCTGCGTAATCCACTGAACATCTGTCCAGGGAAGAAGGTGAGGATACAGAGAGTCCGGAAACAGAAGCACCTGATCCAGAGAATCTACATTCGGCCTCCAACGACTGAGCAGAAAGTGTTGGAGAGGTCGGACACGCAGCCGACCTAGAGGAATGAGATCCGTCACCGAACCGCAGAGACCAATCAGCCGGAGAAAACTCCGAGCGGTCGCGGACCTGGACTGGGACAGAGTCAGAGCAAAAGCTGAGAGAATCACAGCCTTGGCCTGGGGAACAACCACCAAATTGGTTTGGTTTGGAAAGACATCGCCAGATGACAAAACGACTGAGAAGGGACCAGGTCCGACTTCTCCTCGTTGACTCTGAATCCTAGCGACGTGAGCAAGCTCAACAGAGTGGCGACATCCGATTCCAGTAAGGCAGCATTGGAATGCCTCTGGAGGATATCGTCCAGATATGCCGAAGTAGTCACCCTGGACTGTGTGTGATGGAACGCTATCACATGCGACATCAGTCTGGTGAACGCCCAAGGAGCCAGGTTGAGGCCGAACTGGTAAACTCGCCCCAGAAAAGCGAACCTGAGATACTTCCGTGACGCCTGATGCATCGGAACGTGGAAGTAAGCGTCTCGCAGGTCGATGCTGGCTGCGAAATCTCCCTGGTGAATTGATTGGCGGACTGACCTGAAAGTCTCCATGCTGAACTTGGGAGCAATGATAGACTGGTTCAGGATACTCAGATCGATAACCGGTCGGAGTCGGCCGTCCTTCTTCGGCACCAAGAACAGGCGGGAATAGAAACCCACTGACTGAACGTTCTTGACGACCTCGATCGCCCCCTTTGCCAGGAGATTGGCAATCTCCGTGGACAAAAGTTCCCGACGTAAAACGTCTGAAGGAACTGTGGTTGGAAGAGGCACCCTTGACAGAGTGGGGTGCCGTCGGAAGGATATGCGCAGCCCGGACCGAACAACATCTAACACCCATGGATCGGATGTGATGGTGGTCCAATGGTCTGCGAACTCTGCTATCCTTCCTCCAACCTGGGACGTGTCGAGGTGAGGACCTTCATTTCGAGCCCCGACGAGGCCCGCGAGAGGAGAAACCACCTCCTCTGCTAAATGAAGAATCCTGAGACTTCCCTCGATTCTGCCGACCCCTACCTTTACCCCGTGAGTAAGAAGTAGAGGCGGCGGCAGAAGGACCAGCCTTTTGCTTCACAGAGGAAGCAGAAGGGTACTTGTTAGGCTTGGAACGGCCCTTGCCTCCCCGAGAAGGCTGATCAAGCTGACGAAACAGCAGCTGATCTTTGGAATGACGTAGGACGTCATCCCGGACCGTCGACACGGAACCATGGAAAAGTTGCGGACCTGCCAAAGAAGCAGATCGAAGAGTAGCACGCTGCTCCTCGGGAAGGGATCGTCCTGTGTCCAGCACAGCGTCCCTTCGAACTAATTCCAAATTAGCCGTGTTACAGGCATGCGTGTGAGTAAGGTGCATAAGCGCCTTGGACAGCACACGCAAAGGAGCCTGTACCTCGTCAAACTTATCTGGAGGCAGATAAGCAGCCAAAGCTGAGACGACGTGATCTGAGAGAGAAAGCATGCCAAGCATCTCTCTAGATAAGCCCAACGTGGACTCCAGAGTCGTCATTGGAATGACGGCAGACTTGGGCTTGGAAAGCCCGAGGGAAGTGGAGTCCTGATCCAGAACCGTCAAAGCCTGGCAGACTGACGGATTGGCAGAAACGTAGGAACGATAACGCACAGGAGGCAAAAAGGTGTCAACCCTGGTGAAGAATGAAGTCTTCAAAGCCTTGGAATTCAGCTTGGCATCCAATGCTGAAAAAGCTTCAAACACCTGTACCGACTGGCACGGTCGAAGGCGCCCAGAAGCAGGTTGCTCCATAGGCTGTTGGCGCGCGACCGATGATCGCGGCCAGGCTGACACTGTCGGCTGGTTAACAGGTTTGAGCTCAGGCAGAAACCCAAACACAAAGTCAAGAGCCGCCCCCAAGTCCGAAGACTGCTGGCCCTCGACCTCAAGCATGTCGGACTCCTCCCCAGAGTCGGAAGACACATAGCCCATCGTGGGCAAACCAGCCGACGCCTCCCATGGTGTCGGGACACCAGAGGAATCGGAAACCGGCCTGTTTCCAATCCCGGGAGGTGGCGCCATAGGAGGCACCTGGAAACCACCCATAGCCTCGCTGGAAGCAACAGGAAGGCTCTTAGAAAGAACCTGAGGGAGTAAGGAGAGGGCCTCCCTAAGCTCACTGCCCGTACCGACCGGTTCGACAGGGGAGCGAACGGCAAAGTGGCTTCACCTCTGACCCTCTTAACCAGCGAAGGGTCACGATCCTCCAAAACACCCAACGCGGGTCGATGGGCGGCAGCCGAAACATCTGAAGGCAGACATGTATAGGGGTACGAAGCACCCCGAGGATCAATATTGCGAGAACTCATGAGAGTCACCGCGGACCTCTGTGGGGCAGAAGGTCCAGGCTGCCCAAAAGGCGTTGGTCCCCCAAAACTGGTCGTGTGACCAGAGTGAGTAGACGGAAACGCCACGGAGTTCATAGTGTTTCCACTACGAACATCCGAATCCAAAGACACAACTGTGGTGCTCGACGGCGAAGAGACCACAGAGATGGGCTCGGCCGGCAGCCCCTTCCGACTTCGCCGAGTTGAAGTCAGGGAAGGCTGAGGCCGATATCCCACATTTACAGTATCGGACATTCCTGCAGTCCCCTGCAGCGAAAAGCCGAGGCCGGCTGAAACAGACAACGAAGCAGACGGACCAGCAGCAGTAGTAGATACGTCGAGAGTTGTTGAGGCTGGTGAAAAAGTGGAGAGAGCATACCGGCTCGGCTCCGAAGGAGGAGTCACAACCCTAGTGACAGCCTCAGATGTCGACTGGAGGGGGACCGTAGTCCCGGAACCAGGCATCTCTTCACCAGAACACTCAACGGCTCCCGCAGTATCCACCACAGGAAAAGACTGCACATCCCCCACGGAGGAGGAATAACTCTCACCCGACAAAGTCGTCTTGGGAGGCCCCGAACGACCATGTTCTCCTTTCCCGCGGGAGCGGGAGGCACGGCCACGAGAACGAACGACACGGTTTACTGACGCCCAGAAGGTGGAAGACCATGTTCCACAGACACCACGCGGCCGAACACCCATTACAGGAGGAACAAGACGAATGTACATCGTCCACATGCTTTGGCAGCAGACATTGCCCACAAGGAATTGTCCTGGGCATGATAGAGGTGAGAGGAGCAGAGAAGGTGAGATCAGAAAACAGAACACCCCCAAAGAAGAGAGAAAGGTGACAGAAACAAAGACCCCAGATGGTCGACCGGGAACCACACAACAGGAAGACTACTCTCAAAAGAAAGAAGAAACACTGTAGGAGTGGTACTCGCTGACACCTAACTCTAACACAATTAGAAAATTTTGCAAAAAAAGCATTAACAATAATTGTGAAAAATCTAAGTCCGAACCGCGTGGCACACGAAATTCGCGCGCGACTCGAGAGAGAGCAAATAAATATACATTATGGACATATAATAGAAAAGAGAATATAAAACACTGTTCCTGAGAATACAAAGTATACACTGTGGTATAATGAATCAGGAATCATCAAACATCGAGCTGGTGGAACACTGATAAGCATGCAAAAACATCTCGACACGAAGCGGATTATAAAAAGAATGAGTCTTTAGAGACGGTATATGTGCACTGGCAACGGAAGTCGTGGAGTTGTACTTGGGAGAGAGCATCCCGTACTGGGTCTGCGCCGGTTGCACTCGACCCAGTTTTGGCTTATTTTTATTGGTGCTTTTGCACCACTTTTCTTTCCCAACTTGCTTGGGAAAGACAAAAATAGAGAGTATTTTATCCGAGTTAGGGACTTCCACTGTAGTGCAAGCCTGTAGTAAACAATTGTGAGTAGGTTGATAAGAAATTATTATTCTTACTTTTATTTGGGTTAAGTATAACATAAGTGTTTTTTTTTAGCATTCAACAGCAGTTGGTTCGCCGAGCATCATTCAAATATTTTTTGAACTTCGTTGTTGAAATAGGGTGTTATGGCATTCCCGTCTGAACCGGAGCAGTGTACCATGGTATCATCCGCAAACGACTATAGATCAAGTGATGTTGATTTACTAATATTGTTTATGTATAAAAGGAGTACAGGGCCCAGAATTGAGCCCTGTGGGACACCACAGCTTTGTTTTGCTGAATCTGATTTGTGTTCGTCGTACATAATATACTGAAGCCTGTCCGACAGGTAACTTCTGAACCAATTATTCGCGAGGCCTCGGATACCATACTTTTCGAGTTTACATAATAGAATTTCGTGATTTATCATGTCGAATGCCTTTGACAAATCCAAGAACATTGCTAAAGTGCTGTTCTTTTCTTGTCTATTGTTTTCTATTGTGGTGCTTTTCAGAAGTTGGAGGATTGGGTGAATGGTGCTATGGCGTTTTCTAAATCCGTACTGGTGGGGGTATAAAATATTGAATCTATTTAGAAAATTTGTGAGTCTCGTTCCCATTAGCTTTTCCAGTACTTTTGAAAACGCGGGAAGTATACTAACAGGTCTGTAATTGGTAAATCTATGCTCGTCGCCTGTTTTGAATAAAGGTATCACTTTTGCAATCTTCATCCTATCAGGTACTTTGCCATTAATAAAAGAATTATTAATAACATGTGTGAAGGGATCCAATACTTCGTTTATTGTTTGTTTAAGAAGACCGCTAGTTATACCATCGCAGTCTTTTGATAATTTGGGCTTCATTTTATTTACTATTCGGCTGACTTCTGTGGGATCTGTGGGTAACAGATAAAAGCTGTTGGAGATATTAGTGTTCATGTAGTCTAAATAGGACTTGTTTGGTTTCTGAATCTGGTCGGCTACAGCCTTTCCGATGCTGATAAAAAAATTGTTGAATTCGTTTGCTATGTTATTTGCTTCTTTCATTTCTATATCATCCTGTATAAAAAACGATGGCAACCCTCTTTCGTGTATTCCCTTATTTATAGCTTCGTTTAAGATTTGCCATGTTCTTCGCATATTGTTTCTATTTTCATTTAAGATGTCTCTATAATAAATGGTTTTGCACTGCTTTTTGACCTTGTTGAAGATTCTACAATAGTTTTTGGAATTTAATACGTTCCGTTCATTGGGGGGCCTTAAGTTTTTTGTTGTAGAATTTTTCTTTATTGATAGAGGATATAATAAGCCCCCTTGTCATCCAAGGCTGCTTCTTAACAAATTTCTTTCTCTGACGAACACGTTTGTACGGAAAAGCTTTATCGTAGGCTTTCATATAGATGCTAAGAAAGGTTTCGTATGACTCGTTGGGACAATTCGACTCCATTACTGGGTTAAAATCACTCTCTGAGAGAAGTGTTTTGAATTCGGCGATTCTTTCTGCGTTTATAATTTGTTTCATAGTAAACAGTGGCGCATTACATGTTTTGGGTGTAACTTCAATGTAAAAAAAAACCCAAAATGGTCGGATACATCCGATAAAATTATTCCCGGTAGTGCTGTTTGTGAAGTATTGTTTGTAAAGATATGGTCTATCAAACTAGCAGAATATCTAGAAACTCTCGTCGGCTTAGTAATATAAGGTAAAAATCCCTGGCTAAACATGAGATCAATAAATTCTTCTGTCTTGGAGTGTGTGGATGCCTTTAAAAGGTCGAGGTTCAGGTCTCCCATAATATAAACTTTTTTATTTTCGGAATTCAAAACATCCGTTATTTCAGTTAATTTTGATAAGAAGAGGTTGATGTCAGCTTTAGGTGGGGTGTTGGGTCGATATATGATGCCAATAATTTTGGAATTATGTTTATCTTTTATTTCTATAAATAGGGATTCGAAGACATGAGGAATGAAGACTGAGATGTCTCTTCTGACTTTATATATGTTATCCCTTCTTTAATGTATAGCCCAACTTCTCCTCAGCCATCATCATCATCGGGTCTCATACATTTAATAATAGGGGCCTAACCTTCAAGTTTAAACGACGTGTCTGGAGGAATACGGAATATTTCGTTAAGTCATATTATGTCGAAAGAATTTTTTTCTGTTTGTAAATTGCATAACAAGTGTTGAAAGGAATCCCAGTGAGCTTTTAGACTTTGGCAGTTGATGTGAAATAGTCAGAATCCGGCGTCTAAATTGCTAGTCTTAGACCGAAAGTCACTAGGTGAAAAGAATTTACAATCGTTTATGTGGTGTTTGAATGGGGATTCGTCATTTTCTCGTAGGGAACATACTTTTTCATTCTGGAGTCGGATAAAGTCGTAGTCCGCTTCCATCTGCACCTCATCGAGCGCAATGCTACCCGCCATTATGTGTCGACATGTCACTATACCTTCCTGTTGGAAAAGAATACCGTATTTTCTTTGGGTGTTTTAATTCAAGAATTAATCCAAAGTGAATATAGTAGGAGTTCAAGATCCGGACACCGTGGCAATGTTTAATGGGGGTTGAATTGGTAGACGAAAATATTCTTATTTTTGTAGTCACAGTCTGTTGCAGTTTTAGCATATGATTTGGTGTCAGATTGGGAACACGATAATTCTGTACAAATATGGTAAAAACACTAAAATATGTACATAAATTTGCTGAGTTCAGCATCACTTCATTTGGTATCTTGGATGGGTATGAAGCTTAACTGGTGAACTTAGTGGATAATGTGAGGATAGGAGGAGAAAACTAGACTTTAAATGGAAGCCTTACAATTCACCCTGACTAGGTGAATGGGTGAGTGACAGAACACGGGTCGTTAGATGCCAAGTCGGTGAATGATTGATACATTATGGGAGAAAACAACGTATGTAATCTCGCTGAAAGTCTCTTATTAACTGGTAGAGTGCTAAGTTATTTTTGGCCATCACAACTTCAACACAGATCTTTGCCTTGTTACAATTTATGGGAGAGTGCCTATGGGCACTCTCCCATAAATTGTAACAAGGCAAACCCTCACAGACTAAAGAATATCACTTCAAAGATAATACAAAGCACATCCACTGAATGTGAGCCTTCAAGCTGTGGTACTGGCACTTCAGAATAAAGCCCAAATACGGGCTTCCAGCACTCTACCAGTTAACAAGTACATATAACTTAATAAATTTTTTCGCAATTGAACAAATTCCGATGGGGAAATTTCTGAACAACTTTTATTGATTTATTGAGTTTTCGCATATTCTATAACGGTTCTTGCTAGTACCGTATTTAAATATCATGCATGGAAACTCGAGATAAATGTGTTCGTACGCGATGTACAGTGGGTACAAATAACGAATTCTTTTGTACTCTCTGAGGCCTTGTTAAGTGGGGTTTTTTCGTTGGAAGCACTAATGATTGATTGACAGCAATTCACACCACAGCAATGGTTGTAAGTTTGGGCAAAGTTTGGACTACAGTGATGCAGTATTGACGATTGGGGGGGGGGGGGGGGAGGGGGGGGGTTAAATCAATGGATTATTAGGCCAGTGAAAAATGAGATTAGTGGATTGGTGAATAGAAACTTGAAGTAATCCAAAAACGGGTTGTAGAATGATTGGTTGTTAAACATCAGGTATACTTCTGGTCAAACATAATTGTGTGATATCAATAGTAATAATGTGAGATACACAACAACTCATAACAATAGTTGTGAGCTTAGTGGAGTTTGGACTACGACAAATTATTCTGTTCCGTAAGTGAATGGCACTTCAGCAGACGAGTTTAGAATTTAAACGGAATTACCAGAAGCCGTGACTACTGAGAGTCTCTGATTACCACATGTATATCACTCACAATAGCTTACTGAAACTTAGGGCGGAATTTGGACTATGGGGAATCAATATGTTCTTTGATTAACCAACACGTCAACAATCTAGCTCACAATCTGAGTGAAATTATTAGTACCCGTGGCCGATAGTCTTTGATTAACGAGATAATTTATTAACCTTTGAACAAAATATGTTATATATGTTAACTGAAGGCCTTTTAATCGAGTCACTGTACTTGATATTTCAATACGATCCTGACGAGCACCGCATTGAAATATCCTGCACGAAGACACGAAATAAATGTATTTGTACACGAGTGAGTACGAATTCCGTGTTTCATCGCACTATCAGGAGCTTTGGTGCGTGATGTTTAAATTTATAACTGTAACGAATTATCAATAGACAATATTGATCAATTATCAATATGATAATAGTGCGACAATAGACGAAATTCAAACAACGATGATGCAATATTGAGGAGGGAGGGATTTGGGTGGAGGTACTGGATCAATAGGTTAATGGCCATGAAAAACTACGGATATTCTTAGAAACATTTCTGTATTTCATGACTTTTAGTTTCCACTTTACTGTTTGTTAATAAGGACGTATGTGATCTGATAAGGTGGATTTAAAAATCAACTTCCCAATTCACTCCTTTTAGTGACTGAACATGAGAATGAGTGAACATGCGAGTGGATAAGTAGCGGCTGAATGGATGAGTAAGAGAATTTTGGTTTGCGATGCAACAATAAAATGTTGATAGATGGGGGTCCAATTTAGGCTAAGGGACCTAACAAAATGACAATAGTGTTGAGAATGGATGAAATTCAAACAAGGATGATGCAGTATTGAGGGGGAAGGGGGGATTTGCTTGGAGGTAATGGCTCAATGGGCTGTTGGTCTTCGAAAACTACGGGTATTCTTAAAAACATTTCTGTATTTCAGGACTTTTGGTTTCCACGTTACCGTTAGTTGATAGTGACGAAAGTGACAGTGGAAGGATCTAACTTGAATTGGTAGACTTCTGGAAGAATTAGCGAATTTGATAAGGTGAATTTAATAAATAAATAAGACTAAGTGAACAAGAAGACAAGTATGCATACATTCATACATCCACCCACCCACCCACCCACCCACTCACTCGTGGATGGATGGATTATACCTATGAGAAATGCCCTGTAAGGAAAGTCTGAGTGAATAAAAGAATAAATCCTAACGAGAAGACAAATATGCATACATTCATGCACCCAGCCACCAACCCAGGCATCCACACACCCACCCACTTACTCACCCACTCACTCGTGGATGGATGGATGGATGGGTGATGGATGGATTAATTATACCTATGAGAAATGTCCTGTGAGGAAAGTCTGAGTGAATGAAAGAATAAATCCTAAATGGAAAAACTGTATCTGTTATTCTAGTTCCATTCCACATGTAGAACAGTCCTATGAGGACTGTGAAAAATTTTGCGAATTTGATAAGGTGAATTTAAGAATCAACTTCCCAATTCAATCCTTCTAGTAATTGAACATGAGAATGAGTGAATGTGTGAGTGGATAAGTAGCGGTTGAATGGATGAATAAGAGAATTTTGGTTCGCGATGCAACAATAAATTAATGAAATTTGATAAGGTGATTTAAGAATCAACTTCCCAATTCACTCCTTCTAGTGACTGAACATGAGAATGAGTGAATGTGTGAGTGGACAAGTAGCGGTTGAATGGATGAATAAGAGAATTTTGGTTCGCAGTGCAACAATAAATTATTGAAAAGGTGAATTTAAGAATCATTTTCTCAATTCACTCCTTCTAGTGACTGAACTACGGAATCATCATGGCTGAATGATCGTGACCAAAAGGGGATGTTCTCATCTAGACATTATTTGGAGTCATCCTACCAAGTTACAATGAAATCCCTTCATAAATATGACCTGTAGACTGTGCTAAAGGTTTTCGGACTTTTGGGCCCCTGTAGCCATCACAGTTGACCAATCGTAGCCAAAAGAGGACGTTCTCATCTAAACATTATATGAAGTCAACCTACCAAGTTACAATGCAATCCCTCCATAAGTACGACCTGTAGACTGTGCTAAAGGTTTTCTGGTTTTAGGCTCGGGCAGTCATCAGGGTTGACAGATCGCGACCAAATGGGGAAGTTCTCATCTAAACATTATGCAGAGTCATTCTACCAAGTTACAATGAAATCCCTCCATATTAAATATGACCTGCAGACTGTGGTAAAAGTTTTTGGGTTTCGGGCTTGGGCAGCTGTCACGGTTGACAGATCATGACCAAAAGGGGATGTTCTTATCTAGATATTATACAGAGGCATCCTACCAAGTTACAATGAAAACCCTTCATAAATTCGACCTGTAGACTATGCTAAAGGTTTTCAGGTTTTGGCTCGGGCAGCCATCATGGTTGACCGATCGAGACCAAAAGGAAACGTTCTCATCTAGATATGACCCCCAAACCTGCATAGGAAATTTCATGACAAACGGACAAGAACTTCAGGGTGTAGCCTGTGCTAAAGGAAAATGTGAACAGACTCACAGACTTCCGCATGCGTGATGGCAATAGCATATCTTGACTTTGTCAAGTTAAGCTAAAAATAATATTCAGGTCCGTGCAGCTTTTGAAATATGGGCATTTAAATTTTTTCTATTTTTAGATTCTTGGGATCCCACAGGGCCGTTGAAAAAATGAATTTGGGTATAAATCAAGTACTTATGACCAAAATATATCACATGACAAATTTGGTTCAAATCAGCCCATTGGTTCTGGAAATATAAATTTTGGGTGTAGCTCAAAATGGGCATCCTACCACAGGGAGCCCAAATATTGACCTACTGAGGTCCTTTGAACAAATTTGAATCTGCATCACTAAAGGAAGTTCCATACTAGAAATCTAGTCATTATTACAAGTGGTTTGAGAGAAGATGATTTTAAAAGCATTTTAGGCTTTTGGGACATGAACACCAGCCCCAAGATAACTTGGCATTTTCCCCTTGCCAACAGTGTTAAACTGGGCATTACCATATGGCACCCCATGACAAAAGCGATAGCAATTTTTTTGGTCCATCTGTTTTCACTGGTCCTGAGGAAGCTGCATACCAAACAAGAGGCCCCACGGGGCCTGAAGCGCTCATCTTGTACAGAACACAATTTAAACAGAGTCCAAGAATGAGTCTACATTAAGCAAGCCATCTCCATAGATTACACTGTCAATCCTTGAGTCCCTCAGGAGTGACAAAAATAATCTGGGCATCATGCCTTTTCTTCAGCTGATCATAAGTAAAATGCAGAGCTCCCCTACGAAGCCCCTTGATACAACCTATGTGGATTAATCTTAGTACCTCTAGAGGGTACTGAATACAAAATTTTTAATTCTTCAGCAAAATGGCCAATTCCGGCTCCCATAGAGAGCCCAAATATTAACCCAGGCTCTTGATTTGAACACAGTTGAATCTGACTTCCCTAGAGATGTTGTGTACCGAATATGAAAGCATTCTGACTGTTGGATCTGAAGAAGAGAAATTGTAAAGAAATTTCTTCGAATTGCACTAAGTTCAAATTTGGGCTACCATAGCGAGCCCAAATATTGACCTATGGATCCGATTTTAACAAACTTGAATCTGACCCCCCTAGAGATGTTGTATACCAAATGTGAAAGCATTCTGACAAGTGAATCTGAAGAAGAAGATTTTTGAAGAAATTCCCTCATATTGTACTAAGTTAAATTTCATGTTCCCATATGGAGCCCAAATATTAACCTAGGCACTCGAATTGAACAACCTGGAATCTGACCCCCCCTAGAGATGTTGTATACCAAATATAAAAGCATTCCGACTGGTGGATCTGAAGAAGAAGATTTTTAAAGAAATTTTCTCATATTGCACTAAGTAAAAATTTGGGCTACCATAGTGAGCCCAAATATATACCTAGGGATTTGATTTGAACAAACTTGAATCTGACCCCCATAGAGATGTTGCATACCAAATATCAAAGCATTCTGACTGATGGATCTGAAGAAGAAGATTTTTTTAAATTACCCTCCATATTGAACAAAGATAAAATTTGGGCTTGTACGCCCAAATATTAACCTAGGGACTTGGTTTGAACAATCTAGAATCTGACCCTCATAACAATGATGTATACCAAATATTAAAAGATTCTGACTGGTGGTTCTGAAGAAGAAGATTTTTAGAGAATATTCCCCATATTACCCTATGTTAAAACTTCGGGCTCCTGTAGAGAGCCCAAATATGAACCAATGAGCTTTATTTCAACAAACTTTTATCTGACCCCCCCCTATGAATGCTGTATACCAAATATCAAAAGATTCTGATGATTGGTTCTGGAGAAAAGATTTTTTTTAATTTTTGCAAATATGCTGACTCAGCATTTTTTCGATGCCCATTACAGAACACCCTAACATAACCGATGGCAATTTTTTTTTACCATTCAATTCTACTGGTCATAAGGATACTTCATACCAAATAAAAGCTCTCTGTTCCGTGGGGTTTGGGAAATGGGTGTTTGAAAATATTTCTATTTTTAGCTCCCAGGGTTCCCACGGGGATGCGGGAATTTTTTTTTTTGCATGGGTCAAGTACTTATGACCCAATACTACCACAAACCAAATTTGGTTCATACCGGACCATCGGTTCAGAAAATAGAAATTTTGGGCGGGGCCAAAAATCTTACCCCTCCTATTACAAAGCCAAATATTACTTTACGAACTTCGTTTGAACAAACTTGATTCTACACCTCATATGGAAGCTCCATAGCAAATATCAAGTCATTGCACACACTGGTTCTTGAGAAGAAGATTTTTAAAATATTTTGGAGCATTTTCCCCCACTCCCTCCCTATGGGGCCGGGCATACTGAGTTGAACAAAAATAAAATGCCCCTTTGGGACCATCACTCACACAAACTTTCACTTGAATTGGCCCAGTGGCTTTGGAGGAGAAGACCAAAACATGGTGTTGATGGACGACGGACGACGGACGGGAAGCGATTAGATTAGCTCAGCTTGACTTTGTCAAGATGAGCTAAAAAGAATATTCTGGACCATGCAGTTTTTGAAATATGGGCATTTGAATTTATTTTATATTTTTAGCTCCTGGTGTTCCCTTGGGGCTGTGAAAAAATATTTTTGGGGCATCAATCATGTACTTATGGATTATACTACCTGCCAAATTTGGTTCAAATCAGCCCATTGGTTCCTGAAATATAAATTTTAGGTGGAGCCAAAATGGGCATGCTGCCTTAGAGAGCCCAAATATTGACCTACCAACTTCCCATGAACAAATTTTAATCCTCACCACCAATGAAAGTTCCAAACCAAATATCAAGGCATTCTCTCTGGTGGTTCATGAGAAATTTTTTTTTATAATTTTTAGGCTTTTTTGATATCAATCAAGTACTTATGACCCAATTATACTACATGCCAAACTTGGTTCAAATCAGCTCATCGATCCTTGAAATATAAATTTAGGGTGGAGCCCAAAATGAGCATACTCCCACAGAGAACCCAAATATCGACCTAACAACTTCCATTGAACAAACTTTAATCTTCATGACCAAAGAAGGTTCCATACCAAATATCAAAGCATTCTCTGAGGTGGCTCATGAGAAGAAGACTTTTAGGCTTTTGGGGTATTAACCACAGCCCAAAGATAGCAGCACCTTCATTTGAACAAAGTTCAGAGGTATACGCCAAAGATGATCTGTGCCATATATGTTTGAATATGGCCCAGCGGTTTTGAAGAAAAGTTTCAAAAGTTAATGGACGACGGGCGCCAAGTGATGGCAATAGATCCCACGGACTTTGTCTCTCCGGAGAGCTAAAAAAAAAAAAAGAAACCAATTTTTTACCAGAGTTCTATTTATATTAATCTCTGGCACTCTGGTAGTGCAACAGAATTTTCTCCAATCACTCTGTTTTTCTCTTGTGTAACTATTAATTTAACCAATTATATCTTGTTTGACAGAGCATAATTTTGAAAGCTTGAACTAAAAAAAATGCCTTAAAAATCATATTTGAATTCGGATGGAAATTTAGGGTAACAAGAACTAAATGAGCGACTTTTACTCGATAAAATTTGTATGGTCGGCATAATTAATGAAGTCAACACTGCATGACACTGGTACACCTGTCTTCATCCAATGCTAACCCTGCTTGTCCAGAGTTAGTTCATTGGGGTGTCCGACAGTTGCTCGCCATTGTTTGGTGGTTCTCTCCAGGTACTCGGGCTTCCTCCACCCATAAATCTGTCCCGACACGAGGGAGTCTGGATGCTGAAAGTGTTGTTAAACCCTAAAATAAACAAGAGTTATTGCTGAATGCAATTCTACACCCACTGCAGTGCAGGACTGATCAAGTATAAATGAATTAAAAACAAAGTAAGGACAGTAACTCAGTTGAAAAAATGTGGGCAACCTGTTTATAATGTACAGGATCGATCTCTCATACCAAATTTCATTGAAATCCATCCACTCACTGGTAAGATATCGCTGCGGATGGATGGATGCATGGACATATGCAGAGACGGACGGACACACAGGCAGATACATGTAACCCAGTATACCCCCATTCTCTTTGTTGAGTGTGGGTAAAATAAATATGGAAAGTTACCTTCACTATAGATTTCTACAGTTCTGTCCCCATTCTTTTTTAGCAGAGACTGTATTAGCCAGGGTAAGCCCAAACAGACTAGTATATCAAACTGATTACTTCCAACAGCATTTGCAACTGCCATATCACCATAACCTGAAAAGAGGTACTTCTCTTTGTATACACTATGCATGAATAAAACATCAAAAAACGTCATTTATTGCACGCAATGCTTTTATATTCCTAAAATACATGCTTTTTCTGCAAAAACCAAAGTGAACAATAATTTTTTTTTTGTATTGTTCAAGGACAATACAAAAAAAAATTATTGTTCACTTTGGTGCGAGGACAATTTAAGTGTTGGCCTGCAATACATACAGAACAGCATACGCGTTCACTTTTTACTGCATGAGATCGATTTTGGTGGAGGGATAATATTGAACAAGAAGTCCCTCCGCCAAAAGCAATTAATAATTTTTTAGTAAACTGCAGGCATGCAATAAATGCAGAACAGCACTTGCATTCAAACTGTCATTTTTACCGCACTTGATCAATTTGGGCAGAGGGATAACACTGAACTCGAAGCCTTCGGTTTCTCGTTAAATATTATCTCTCCACTCAAACTGATCAAGTATGGTAAAAAATGACAGTTCGAACGCGAATGCCATTCTGTCTATTTCCACCAAACAAAATTTCTGTTTTCTCCATATTCATGATAGACAGATGCATAAAAATATTACAATCTCATAAATATATTATCTGAATATATACACAAAAAAACAAGTTAAGCACCTCCTTGATATTTTACGATGGTAAATGCATTGCTTGATATCAGTATGGTACTCACAAAGTAAGCTTCAACAGCTGAATGTTATCTTGAAAGAACATATTCAGGCATTTCAAACACACAAAAATCACAGTCATAGTCATTTCAATGACAGCACTGATGAACTAAAAAGTAACTGCAAGAGCTCAATACGATACCCATTTTAGTCTGGAGATGGAGAGTCAATATGGCAACATTTTTTGGATATAAATGGATAAAAATGTCATTTGTAACCTGTAGAGAACATGAGTTGGTGTTGCAGTTCAATATCTACTGTATCCTCCATGTGCTTTGATAACAACTTCTATCTTGTGTCACATCCTCCATGCAATCCTTGTATCCATTGTAGAGGTAACTGTTGCCATTCCTGATGCAAAGCTGCTTTCAAATCTCACAGAGTTTGTACTGGAGGTTTGTGTGCTTATGTTCGACACCCTAGAATGTCCCAAATGTCCTTCAGTGTATTCAGATCAGGACTCATGGTAGACCAAGGAATGGTAGTCAATGCAATGCTCTGAATGAAAATGCTAAACACCAAGCCAAATGTTTTCCTTGGTAATGATCTCTTACTAGAGGACGTTTGATGGCCCTTTTGGATCCCAATATGGCTTTTCTCAGGCCGTTCCTGACTGTTCAGAGATTCATCGGTTTAGTAGCCACAGGCTCTTCAGAAAAGTACTCGAGGTGAATGGCTGTCATCACACCAGCCAAAGTAGTACACTGTTTTCACATTGTTATGTCACAGAGGTCCTTCTGACCATTGACAGTCCTTCACCTCCTTGGTTTGCATGTGTTTTCGCACCAAACATCTGGTGATTGTGTAACAGATGTCGAGTTGACCGATTGCTTTCAAGGACATACTGGAGGAATGCATATCAATAATTTGCCATCTTTGTGCATCCTTTTTCATTTCATGGTAATAGATAGTGATTGAACATTGAAAAACTGGCACTATAAATACCCAATTCTGAGCCATGCACAAACTGTATTGTGGAAAATTCTTGGGCTGCATTGTGCACGTGATTCCCGGGACCTGTTTGTGGGACACATTCAATCATAAATGTTCATAACAATTTATTGGATCATCAAAACAATCAATCAGCAACAGACTTTCAATGAACAGTGGCATGTTATCGTTCATTATATTTGGGGGAGTTAACTTTTTTCTTTGTGTATATAACAACATGATACACCCATCAATACATTATCTAATATACAAATAACAAAGAGATGGTATTGAAGCATCTCTGTGGGGGCCCTTAAACGGTCGTTTTCATAAGTATCAAAACAAGATCCTTTTCAAAATCTTACATGTATTTGATTTGAAATCATGCAAGTAAAGCATTTGAAATTCTATAAGTGGATTTTAATAATGAAAGTGTCACGGACACTGTAGCTCAACTTGACAAACTTGAACTTGGTAAGTTATAAGTGAAAAGGCAAAATAGAAAAACATTGGTTCCAATGTTATTTGGTGAAACTTCAACATAACAGCATTGTGTGTGCACAAAATCAGAGCAATCCATGCATTTTTAAATATAAACTGTAAAGCTAGCAAAAGGAAAAATGTTGATACACAAATGCAGTAAGTTTAAAGGTCATTGTAAACAGGAACTTTTTTTCTAGGAAATGAATGCTAATCGATGGCTTTTATCTGGAGGTCTCGCCTAATGAGCACACCAAGTTCATAAACAATCCTATGATAAATGTGCCCTGTTGGCCATGTCAAAGAAGAATGGTGAAGTATAGATGCAATAAATTTGAAGGTTGTTGCTAAGAAACAGTTTTAAAGTGCAAATGTAATAAATTCGAAGGTTGTTGCTAAGCATCAGTTTTTGATGGAAATTAAAAGAAAATCGATAGCTCCTATCCTGATCACCCTGAATAGGCATATCAAGTTTCAAAACCCGATAATGAATGTGCCCTCTGAAGTGTGCCAAAGGAAGATGTTAAAGCACAAATGCATAAGTTTGAAGGTCATTGCTAGTGGCAATGGGTTGTTTTTTTTCTTTTTTTTCTGTGTCCTGTAGAGAGAGAAAAAGGGATAAGTTGCTGCACAAATGCAAAAGATTAAAGGCTGGCACTAACAAAAAATTTTTATGGAAATGAACGAAAATCAATAGCTTCCATTTAGAGGTCACCCTGAACATGCATACCAAGTTTCAAAGCGATCCGGTCATAAATGTGCCCTGAAGGGCATGCCAGAGGAATACATTGATGTCTGACTAAATTAAGTCGGAAGGTTGTTTCCAATGGCAATGCTGTTTGACGGAAATGGAAGAGAATTGATAGTTCCCATCTCAAGATCACCCCAAACAAGCATACCAGGTTTCAAAGTGATCTGAACATAAATGTGCCCTGTAGGGCATGCCAATGGAATATATTGATGCCTGACTAAACTAAGTTCAAAGGCCAATGCCAGCAGAATCATTTTTTGACAGACATGGAAGAAATCGATAGCTCCCATCTAGATGTCACCCCAAACAAGCATAGCAGGTTTCAAAGTAATCCGATCATAACTGTGCCCTGTCGGGTGTGCCAAAGGGGAATAGTGAGGCCTTTTTATGGAAATTCATAAATATACCATGCAGAGAGTGAAAAATGGATAAGTTGCTGCACAAATGCAATAAGTTCAAAAGCTGGAGATAACGACAAAAGGTTGTTGCTAACAGCAACATTTTTTGATGGACAAGGAAGAAAATAAATAGATCCTATCTAGAGGTCACCCCAAACAAGCATACCAAGCTTCAAAGCAATCTGATCATAAATGTGCCCAGTAGGGCATACCAAAGGAATATATTTATCCCTGACAAAACTGAGTTCAAAGGTTGACCAGTGGCAACATTTTTTGACGGAAATGGCAGAAAATCGATAGCTCCCATCTAGAGGTCACCCCAAACAAGCTCACCTAATTTCAAAGCGATCTGATCATAGATATGCCCTGCAGGGTGTGCCAAAGTTCACTACACTAAGTTCATTGAAGGTCTTTGCCAACGGCAACATTTTTTGACGGAAATAGAAGAAAATCGCTAGCTCCCATCTAGAGGTCACCCCAAACATGCATACCAGGTTTCAAAGTGATCTGAACATAAATGTGCCCTGTAGGGCATGCCAAATGAATATATTGATGCTTGACTAAATGAAGTTCACAGGCTGTTGCCAGTGGCAACATTTTTTGACGGAATGGAAGAAAATCAATAGCTCCCATCTAAAGATCACCCCAAACAAGCATACCAAGTTTCAAAGCAATCCGACCATAAATTTTCCCTGTAGGGCATGCCAAATAAATATATTGAGGCTGACTAAACTAAGTTCAAAGGCCATTGCAAGGGGCAACATTTGTGATGGAAATGAAAGTTAATTGATAGCTCCCATCTAGAGGTCACCCCAATCAAGCACTCCAGGTTTCAAAGCAATCCGATCATAAATGTGTCCTGTAGGGTGTGCCAAAGGGAAATATTGAGGTCTGGCTAAACTAAGTTCAAAAGTCATTGCCAGTGGCAACATTTTTTGATGGAAATGGAAGCAAATCGATAGCTCCCATCTAGAAGTTACCCTAAACAAGCATACCAAGTTTCAAAGCAATCTGATCATAAATGTGCCCTGCAGGGTGTGCCAAAGGGAAATACTGGTGCATCACAGCACTAAGATCATTGAAGGTTGTTGCTAGCAGCAGTGCCAAAGGATTATATAGATCTCTGACAAAACTGAGTTCAAAAGTTGACCAGTGGCAACATTTTTTGACGGAAATGGAAGAAAATCAATAGCTCCCCTCTAGAAATCACCCAAACAAGCATTCCAGGTTTCAAAGCAATCCGATCATAAAAGTGCCCCGTAGGGTGTGCCAAAAGGAAATCTAAATTTTATAGCTAATTTCCTTTCTTATTATACCTACCACAATTGTTTACTACAGGCTTGCACTACAGTGGAAGTCCCTAACTCAGATAAAATACTATTTTGGGTCGAGTGCAACCGGCGCAGACCCAGTACTGGATGCTCTCTCCCAAGTACAACTCCACGACTTCCGTTGCCAGTGCGCATATACCGTTGCTAAAGACTCATTCTTTTTGAATCCGTCAACGTTAGAGTTATGTGATCAGCGGGGAGGAAAGATTCTTTACCCGTAAAGAAGACGGGAGAGCCTCCATGTAAACAATTGTGGTTGGTATAATAAGAAAGGAAATTTACTATAAAATTTAGATTTCTTATCAACCTACTCACAATTGTTCACTACAGGCTGAATAGACAATAGGCTGGAGGGAATCGCATAACCAACCCACACATAACCCCAGTGCACTGGAACCGTGAAGCAGAAGGAAGAGGTCTCGAGGCTTATCAACCATAACGTCGCAATCATTGGTAAAGGACAATGAAAGGAGACATATGGGCCTGTGTGACACACAGACAGAAAAAGGCAGTAACAGCACAAGGCTGAAACTGACCTTCAAGAAGCCTAATGGCTAGGGCAGACAACAGCCTGAGCAGAAGAAAGAGGACCCAAGGCAAAAAGGTCCTCCGACTGCTCCTGCAACTGGCGCAGATAAAAGGTAGAGGCATTTCTCCAGTAGGCTGCCTGCATAACATCTGACAACTTGACAGAGTTAGAATAAGCCCAAGAGGTGGATAATGCCCACACCTCGTGGGCAGAAATACGATTGGTAATACAATTGCCAGCTGCTAAACGACCGTAAGCCGTACGAATAGCAAGACAAATCCATCGAGAAATGGATTGAGGAGAGATCTTCTGTCGACCCAGAATAAGAGACAGAAAAAAACGTTTCCTGCCTTTCCGTAAGAAATGTGTCCGATCGAGATAAATGCGAATAGCACGGACCGGACAGAGCAAAGGGCGATTACCCTCAACAGAAGGAAGAGCCCTGATACAGATAGGAGGAGGAGTAGTATCTGGTAACTGATTCTTGGCCAAAAAAGAGCAATCAGTGGTAAAAGTAACACTGTTGGGAGCAGGGACCAGCCTAGGGGGGGATTTTAGGGAGACTTCAAGTCTCCCTCCAGAAAAAATAGGGAGACTGCAGAGTCATGTAGGGAGACTTCATAGGCAAGTGGGGAAAATTAAGAATATTCATGTACCACCCCCCGCCGCGCCTTCATATTTTCAATTTATGGTCCTCCATTAACGTACAAATAATCCAGGTCCAGTTGTCTATGATGCATCTGTGCCAGGTTAAAAAATCACAATGTAATTATTGACTGAAAATCCCCCACTGCTACCTTCTCCTTCATGACCCCTCACCTCTTCTTCGTGCCAATCCCCCATCACCCTCCTGTGGTTGCCTTTCAACAAAGTCTACTAAGCTAATAATTTCCTAAGTCTGAAAGTGTGAACAGGACCAGATGTAAGAAGGTTGCTTGGGAGGTACTTTGTTAGTTAATAAACAAAATACATTCTGGGGTCGAGTATTTTGTAAAAGAAATGTCATTCCGCATCATTTTTATGGCATTCCGGTGTCATTCCGCGTCATTTCATGTCATTCCGATGTTTAGGAGGACCCTTTTTCAAGATCGTCCACATGCACACTTGTGTCCTGTACAAAGCTTTTCTTGACATCACTAAAGCTTTTTTTCATGTGTTTCAATTCCATTCGTGTTTTTCTGGGAATAGACAGCCCAACAGTTAACAGTCGTCAGCAAATCGTAATGAAAACAATGTGTTATAAAATACGTCCGTTGTATATACATTTTCGGCATCCTAAGCGACGTAACCTACTTTCAAACTGGGTTGTTTTGTTGAGTCGCGTAAGTCACCTATTTTCGTTTCGACACTTGAAGCTCCGACTGAAACGCAACAAAATAGAAATAAAAAAATCTGCCAAAAGCGACAATGGACAATTGCTTGTCGTGTGATTTCAAATAAATGGACGTTTATTTGACGAATTAAAATGCCCATTTATCACACTCGAGCACATTCGATTTTTGAAAATACTCGTTTTCATGTAAACCTCGCATCACTCAGTTCAGCCTTTTCTCATTTTGGCCAATTTTTAGAGGGCGACTTGTAATCGCCCCGACTATTTTTCTAGGTGACTTTGGGCTTAGAAGGGCGACTTAATCGCCCTAGTCGCCCTCACGGCTGGTCCCTGGTTGGGAGAGCTCCTAAAAAAGGCCGGGTCAACCGAGAGGGCGTGAAGCTCACTAACCCGTCTGGCCGAAGCAAACGCCATCAGAAACGCCATCTTATATGTGAGAAAACGCATATCCACCTGGGATAAAGGTTCGAATGGCACCCCCCCCCTCCCCCCCCTGCTCACCCCTACTCCAAGCAAAGCAGCACCCACAAAAGATTCCATTGTGGGGTAAGCTGCAAAGTCCGAGGCCTTTTCAAAGAAAAGTGCCGAACAAGCTTGGAGAGGTAAGGGTTAGTGCCGATAAGACGCTTCCCCACATAAGAAAAAGTCTCTGAAAGCATGGACCTGTAACCCTTGATGGTAACAGGCTGGAGACCCCGAGAATCAAACAGATATACTAGAAACTCCGCAATCTGTGAAATCAAAGGATTTGCATAATCAACAGAGTGATCAGCACACCATCGACAGAAGACCTTCCATTTAGCTGCATAAGCTAAACCAGTGGAGTGCCTCCTTGAAGAAGAAATGCACTCCACTGCTCGTCTCGAAAAACCTCTACGGAGGAGACAGGACCTGACCACAAAGATATGCGTGAAGGCACAATGAAGTCGGGTCGATGTGAAACCTCCTCGGGCGACCTTGACAAAGAAGGTCGCGACGTAGCGGGAGACGTGCCGGAACCGCCGCCATCAACGAGCGGAGCTGATTGATCCACACCCGCTGAGGCAACAGGGGAGCATTCAGAATGATTTGACAACTGCAGGTTCGAATTTTGGCTAGAACCTGAGGCAGAATCGGAACCAGCGGGAAGGCGTAGCCGACTAGACCGTTCCAATCAAGTGACAGAGCGTCCACGGCAAAAGCCAGAGGATCTGGACACGGGCACACGAAAGTGTCCACCTGATGGTTCCAATGAGTCGCAAAGAGATCGATGTGGGGCCAGAAATCGCAAAGCGACTGGAACACTGCCCTGTGGAGCATCCACTAGGTGGAAATAACCCTGCCCTGTAGGGACAGGGAGTCGGCTAGGACGTTCAGACGACAGGGAATGTGACGAACAACCACTCCGGCGTGAACATCCTGAGTAAGCAGTAGAAGATTCGTACATCGGAACCGAGTGCATGCCGCCCTGGTTCCGACTGTAAACAACCACTGTCGAATTGTCGGACAGCAGAAGGAACAGGCAATTCGACAGGTGAGGGATCCACTGCCTGAAACTCAGAAAAAGAGCGAGAAGCTCCTTCTGGTTGATGTGTAGAGCTGCTTGATGGTCCCACATCCCGTGTAGGGAAAGACCGAGAGGATCCAACGTCGCACCCCATCCGAAATTGCTGGCATCTGCCGTCAGAATGCGATCGGACGTGGGTAAGTCCAATGGAACACCCTGCGTAATCCACTGACATCTGTCCAGGGAAGAAGGTGAGGATAAAGAGATTCCGGAAACAGAAGCACCTGATCCAGAGAATCTACATTCAGCCTCCAACTACTGAGCAGAAAGTGTTGGAGAGGACTGACACGCAGACGACCTAGGGGAATGAGATCTGTCACCGAACCGCAGAGACCAATCAGCCGGAGAAAACTCCGAGCGGTCGCAGACGTGGACTGGGACAGAGTCAGAGCAAAAGCTGAGAGAATCACAGCCTTGGCCTGGGGAACCACTACCAAACTGAATTGGGTGTGGAAAGCCATCCCCAGACGACAAAACGACTGAGAAGGGACCAGGTCCGACTTCTCCTCGTTGACTCTGAATCCTAGTGACGTGAGCAAGCTCAACAGAGTGGCGACATCCGACTCCAGTAAGGCAGCATTGGAATGCCTCTGAAGGGTATCGTCCAGATATGCCGAAGTAGTCACCCTGGACTGTGTGCGATGGAACGCTATCACATGTGACATCAGTCTGGTGAAGGCCCAAGGAGCCAGGTTGAGGCCAAAAGGCATGGCCTTGAACTGGTAAACTCACCCCAGAAAAGCGAACCTGAGATACTTCTGTGACGCCCGATGCATCGGAACGTGGAAGTAAGCGTCTCGCAGGTCAATGCTGGCAGCAAAATCTCCCTGGTGAATTGATTGGCGGACCGACCTGAAAGTCTCCATGCTGAACTTGGGAGCAATAATAGACTGGTTCAGGATACTCAGATCGATAACCGGTCGGAGTCGACCGTTCTTCTTCGGCACCAAGAACAGGCGGGAATAGAAACCCACTGACTGAATGTTCTTGACGACCTCGATCGCCCCCTTTGCCAGGAGATTGCCAATCTCCGTGGACAATAGTTCCCGACGTCAAATGTCTGAAGGAACTGTGGTTGGAAGAGGCACCCTTGACAGAGTGGGGTGCCGTCGGAAGGATATTCGCAGCCCTGACCGAACAACATCTAACATCCACGGATCGGATGTGATGGTGGTCCAATGGTCTGCGAACTCTGCTTTCCTTCCTCCAACCTGGGACGAGTCGAGGTGAGGACCTTCATTTCGAGCCCCGATGAGGCCCACGAGAGGAGAAACCACCTCCTCTACTAAATGAAGAATCCTGAGACTTCCCTCGATTCTGCCAACCTTTACCCTTACCCCTTGAGTAAGAAGTAGAGGCGGCGGCAGAAGGACCAGCCTTTTGCTTCACAGAGGAAGCAGAAGGGTACTTGTTAGGCTTGGAACGGCCCCTGCCTCCCCTAGAAGGCTGATCAAGCTGACGAAACAGCAGCTGATCTTTGGAATGACGTAGGACGTCATCCCGGACCGTCAACACGGAACCATGGAAAAGTTGCGGACCTGCCAAAGAAGCTGATCGAAGAGCAGCATGCTCCTCCTCGGGAAGGGATCGTCCTGTGTCCAGCACAGCGTCCCTTCGAACTAATTCCAGATTAGCCATGTTACAGGCATGCGTGTGAGTAAGATGCATAAGCGCCTTGGACAGCACACGCAAAGGAGCCTGTACCTCGTCAAACTTATCTGGAGGCAGATAAGCAGCCAAAGCTGAGACGACGTGATCTGAGAGAGAAAGCATGCCAAGCATCTCTCTAGATAAGCCCAACGTGGACTCCAGAGTCGTCATTGGAATGATGGCAGACTTGGGCTTGGAAAGCCCATGGGAAGTGGAGTCCTGATCCAGAACCGTCAAAGTCTGGCAGACTGACGGATTGGCGGAATCGTAGGAACGATAACGCAAAGGAGGCAAAAAGGTGTCAACCCTGGTGAAGAACGGAGTCTTCAGAGCCTTGGAACTCAGCTTGGAGTCCAATGCTGAAAAAGCTTCAACCACCTGTACCGACTGGCACGGTCGAAGGCGCCCAGAAGCAGGTTGCTCCATAGGCTGTAGGCGCGCGACCGATGACCGCGGCCTGGCTGACACTGTCGGCTGGTTAGCAGGTTTGAGATCAGGCAGAAACCCAAACACAAAGTCAAGAGCCCCCAAGTCCGAAGACTGCTGGCCCTCGACATCAAGCATGTCGGACTTCTCCCCAGAGTCGGAAGACACATAGCCCATCGTGGGCAAACCAGCCAACGCCTCCCATGGTGTCGGGACACCAGGGGGATCAGAAACCAGCCTGTTTCCAAGGCGGCGCCTGGAAACCACTCGCTGCCTCGCTGGAAGCAACAGGAAGGCTCTGACAGAACCTGAGTGAGTAAGGAGAGGGCCTCCCTAAGCTCACTGTCTGGTTCGACAAGGGAGCAAACCGGCAAAGTGGCTTCACCTCTGACCCTCTTAACCCTTTACCTAACATGAAAAGCAGACGACACTTGCAAAAAAAATTCTTGAATAACTAATTTTTTTCATTTTTCGTCTCAAAAACATAGGTTATGACCCCTCGTTGGAACGAGCTTGACGAGCTCGTTCCAACGAGGGGTCATAACCTATGTTTTTGAGACAAAAAATGAAAAAAATAATTAAAATTAATTGGCGATTTTTGAGAATAGCGCTGGCCGGTTTTGGCCGTTACGTTAGGTAAAGGGTTAACCAGCGAAGGGTCACGATCCTCCAAACACCGACGCGGGATGACGGGCGGCAGCCGAAACATCTGAAGGCAGACGTGTATAGGGGTACAAGGCACCCCGAGGATCAATATAGCGAGATCTCATGAGAGTCACCACGGACCTCTGCCGGGCAGAAGGTCCAGGCTGCACAAAAGGCGTTGATCCCCCAAAACTGGTCGGGTGGTCAGAATGAGTGGACGGAAACGCCACGGAGTTCATAGTGTCTCCACTAAGAACATCCGAATCCAAAGACACAACTGTGGTGCTCGACGGCATAGAGACCACAGTGGTGGGTTCGGCCGGCAGCCCCTTCCAACTTCACCGAGTTGAAGTCAGGGAAGGCTGAGGCCGATATCGCACATCTACAGAACCAGACATTCCTGCAGTCCCCTGCAGCGAAAAGCCGCGGCCGGCTGAAACTGACGACGAAGCAGATGGACCAGCAGTAGTAATAGATACGTCGGGAGTCGTTGAGGCTGGTGGAATAGTGGAGAGAGCACCCCTGCTCGGCTCCGAAGGAGGAGTCACAACCCTAGTGACAGCCTCAGATGTCGACTGGAGGGGGACCGTAGTCCCAGAACCAGGCACCTCTTCACCAGAACACTCAACGGCTCCCGCAGTATCCACTACAGGAAAAGACTGCACATCCCCCACGGAGGAGGAATAACTCTCACCAGACAAGGTCGGCTTGGGAGCCCCCGAACGATCACGTTCTCCTTTCCCACGGGAGCGGGAGGCACGGCCACGTGAACGAACGACACGGTTAACTGACGCCCAGAAAGTGGATGACCATGATCCACAGACACCACATGGCCGCTCGGCCGAACACCCATTACAGGAGGAACAAGAAGAATGTGAATCGTCCACATGCTTTGGCAGCAGACATTGCCCACAAGGAATTGTCCTGGGCATGACTGAGGTGAGAGGAGCAAAGAAGGTGAAATCAGAAAACAGAAGAACACCCCCAAAGAAGAGAGAAAGGTGACAGAAATTAAGACCCCAGACAGTCGACCGGGAACCACACAACAGGATGACTACTCTCAAAAGAGAGAAGAAAAACTGTAGGAGCGGTACCCCGCTGACACCCAACTCTAACACAATTAGAATGAAAGTGTCAATGACACTGTAGCTTAACTTGTGTGTTGTGTTTGATGAAAAGGATAATGTTCAATGTTTATGAAAGGATTATGAAATAAGACAAGAACTGTGATAATTGGGAATATGTTCATTTCTGTTCCCTGTGTGCTATGTTTTTGATAAAAATAATATGAGGTGTACACTGTACTAAAGAGCTGAGGGGTGGGTTAATATGACCTCACAGTTAATGTATGTGGCCCTCACAGTTAACGTATATCAACAAAAGTTACCAAGTTACAGTGAAATTATTCTAAAACGAGTCATCCTATCAAGTTACATTAAAATCCCCTCATAAATATGGCCTGTAGACTGTGCTAAAGGTTTTTGAGCTTTGGGCCCCTGTAGCCGTCAGTTTCCCAATTGCGTCCAAAGGGGACGTTCTCATCTAGACATTATATGAAGTCAATCTACCAAGTTACAATGAAATCCCTTAATAAATATGACCTGTAGACTGTGCTAAAGGTTTTTGGGCTTTGGGCTCTGGCAGCCATCATGGTTGAATGATCGCAACCAAAAGGGGACATTCTCATCTGGACACTATTTGGAGTCATCCTACCAAGCTACAATGAAATCCCTTCATAATTATGACCTGTAGACTGTTCTAAAGGTTTTTGGGCTTTGGGCCCCTGAAGCTGTCACAGTTACCCAATCGTGTCCAAAAGGGGATGTTCTCATCTAGACATTATATGAAGTCAACCTACCAAGTTACAATGAAATCCCTTCATAAATATGACCTGTAGACTCTGGTAAAGGTTTTCGGGCTTCGGACTCGGCAGCCATCATGGTTGAATGATCGCAACCAAAGGGGACAATCTCATCTGGGCATCATCTGGAGTGATCCTGCGAAGTTACAATGAAATCCCTTCATAAATATGACCTGTAGACTGTTCTCAAGGTTTTCGGGCTTTGGGGGCACCTGTAGCCATCACAGCTGACCAATCACGACCAAAAGGGGATGTCATCATCTAGGCATTATATGGAGTCAACCTAACAGGTTACAATGAAATCCTTCTATACATATAACCTTTTGCCTATGCTAAAGGTTTTTGGGCTCGGGCACCCATCAAGGCTGAATGATCACGGCCAAAATGGGACGTTCTCATCTAGACATTATTTGGAGTCATCCTACCAGGTTACAATGAAATCCATTCATAAATATGACCTGTAGACAGTGCAAAAGGTTTTTGAGCTTTGGGCACCTTTAGCCGTCAAAGTTGCCCAATCATGTCCAAAAGGGGACGTTCTCATCTAGACATTATATGAAGTCAACCTACCAAGTTACAATGAAATTCCTTCATAAATATGACCTGTAGACTGTGCTTAAGGTTTTCGGGCTTCAGGCTCAGGCAGCCATCATGACTGAATGATCGCAACCAAAGGGGACAATCTCATCTGGGCATCATCTGGAGTGATCCTACGAAGTTACAATGAAATCCCTTCATAAATATGACCTGTAGACTGTGCTCAAGGTTTTTGGGCTTCGGGCACTTGTAGCCATCACAGCTGACCAATCACGACCAAAAGGGGATGTCATCATCTAGGCATTATATGGAGTCACCCTAATAGGTTACAATGAAATCCTTCCATAAATATGACCTTTTACCTATACTAAAGGTTTTTGGGCTCGGGCACCCATCAAGGCTGAATGATCGCGATCAAAATGGGATGTTCTCATCTAGACATTATTTGGAGTCATCCTACCAAGTTACTATGAAATCCCCTCATAAATATGACCTGAAGACTGTGCTAAAGGTTTTCGGGCTTCGAGAACCTTTAGCCGTCACAGTAGCCCAATCATGTTCAAAAGGGGACGTTCTCATCTAGACATTATATGAAGTTAACCTACCAAGTTACAATGAAATCCCTTCATAAATATGACCTGTAGACTGTGCTAAAGGTTTTCGGGCTTTGGGCTCGGGCAGCCATCATGGTTGAATGATCGCAACCAAAGGGGACAATCTCATCTGGGCATCATCTGGAGTGATCCTGCGAAGTTACAATGAAATCCCTTCATAAATATGACCTGTAGACTGTGCTCAAGGTTTTCGGGCTTCGGGCACCTGTAGCCATCACAGTTGACCAATCACGACCAAAAGGGGATGTCATCATCTAGGCATTATATGGCGTCAACCTAACAGGTTACAATGAAATCCTTCTATAAATATAACCTTTTGCCTATGCTAAAGGTTTTTGGGCTTGGGCACCCATCAAGGCTGAATGATCACGGCCAAAATGGGACGTTCTCATCTAGACATTATTTGGAGTCATCCTACCAAGTTACAATGAAATCCCTTCATAAATATGACCTGTAGACAGTGCAAAAGGTTTTCGGGCTTCGGGCACCTTTAGCCGTCAAAGTTGCCCAATCATGTCCAAAAGGGGACGTTCTCATCTAGACATTATATGAAGTCAACCTACCAAGTTACAATGAAATCCCTTCATAAATATGACCTGTAGACTGTGCTTAAGTTTTCAGGCTTCGGGCTCGGGCAGCCATCATGGCTGAATGATAGCAACCAAAGGGGACAATCTCACCTGGGCATCATCTGGAGTGATCCTGCGGAGTTACAATGAAATCCCTTCATAAATATGACCTGTAGACTGTACTCAAGGTTTTCGGGCTTCGGGCACTTGTAGCCATCACAGTTGACCAATCATGACCAAAAGGGGATGTCATCATCTAGGCAATATATGGAGTCATCGTTACAGGTTACAATGAAATCCTTCTATAAATATAACCTTTTGCCTATGCTAAAGGTTTTTGGGCTCGGGCACCCATCAAGGCTGAATGATCATGGCCAAAATGGGACGTTCTCGTCTAGACATTATTTGGAGTCATCCTACCAAGTTACAATGAAATCCCCTCATAAATATGACCTGTAGACTGTGCTAAAGGTTTTCGGGCTTCGGGCACCTTTAGCCGTCACAGTAGCCCAATCATGTCCAAAAGGGGACGTTCTCATCTAGACATTATATGAAGTTAACCTACCAAGTTACAATGAAATCCCTTCAAAAATATGACCTGTAGACTGTGCTAAAGGTTTTCGGGCTTCGGGCTCGGGCAGCCATCATGGCTGAATGATTGCAACCATAGGGGACAATCTCATCTGGGCATCATCTGGAGTGATCCTAAGAAGTTACAATGAAATCCCTTCATAAATATGACCTGTAGACTGTGCTCAAGGTTTTCGGGCTTTGGGCACTAGTAGCCATCACAACTGACCAATCACGACCAAAAGGGAATGTCATCATCTAGGCATTACATGGAGTCAACCTAACAGGTTACAATGAAATCTGTCCATAAATATGACCTTTTGCCTATGCTAAAGGTTTTTGGGCTCGGGCACCCATCAAGGCTGCATGATCGCGATCAAAATGGGATGTTCTCATCTAAACATTATTTGGAGTCATCCTACCAAGTTACAATGAAATCCCTTCATAAATAAGACCTCTAGACTGTGCTAAAGGTTTTCGGGCTTTGGGCCCCCTGTAGCCGTCACAGTTGCCCAATCATGCCCAAAAGGTGACTTTCTCATCTAGACATTGTATGAAGTCAACCCACCAAGTTACAATGAAATTCCTCAATAAATATGACCTGTAGACTGTGGTAAAGGTTTTCGGGTTTTGGGCTCGGGCAGTCGTCACGGTTGGCAGATCATGCCCAAATGGGGAAATTCTCATCTAGACATCATAAGGAGTCATCCTACCAAGTTACAATGAAATCCTTCCACATTAAACATGACCTGCAGACTGTGCTAAACGTTTTTGGGTTTCGGGCTTGGGCAGCCATCACGGTTGATAGATCATGCCCAAAAGGGGACGTTCTCATCTAGGCATTATACAGAGGCATCCTACCAAGTCACAATGAAATCCCTTCATAAATACGACCTGTAGACTGTGCTAATGGTTTTCGGGTTTTGGGCTCGGGCAGCCATACCGTTTGCCTGATCGCGACCAAAAGGGGACGTTCTCATCTAGACATGACCCCAAACCTGCATATGAAATTTCGTGACAATCAGACAAGAACTGCGGGGTGTAGCCCGTGCTAAAGGAAAATGTGAACAGACGTCACAGACTCACAGACTAACAGACTCACAGACTAACAGACTTCCGCACGCGTGATGGCAATAGCTTATCTTGACTATGTCAAGTTAAGCTAAAAATTAGCAAATTAAGCATTGACAATAATTGTGAAAAATAATTTAAGTCCGAACCGCATGGCACACGAAATTCGTGCGCGACTCGAGAGAGAACAAATAAAATACATTATGGATATATAATATTGAAGAGAATATGATAAAAACTGTTCCTGACAATACAAAGGATACTCTGATACACTATGAATCAGGAAACATCAATCAACGAGCTGATAAACACTGATAAGCGTGGAGAACATCTCGACACAAGGCGGATGACAAAAAGAATGAGTCTTTAGCGACGGTATATGCGCACTGGGAACGGAAGTCGTGGAGTTATACTTGGGAGAGAGCGTCCTGTACTGGATCTGCGCCGGTTGCACTCGACCCAGTTTTGGCTTATTTTTTCTTGGTGCTTTTGCACCACTTTTGTTTCCCAAATTGCTTGGGAAAGACAAAAATAAATATTATTTTATCCGAGTTAGGGACTTCCACTGTAGTGCAAGCCTGTAGTAAACAATTGTGAGTAGGCTGATAAGAAATATTGAGGCCTGGCTAAACTAAGTTCAAAGGTCATTGACAACGGCAACAATTTTTGATGGAAATGTAAGAAAATCGAAAGCTCCCATCTAGAGGTCACCCTAAACAAGCATACCAAGTTTCAAACCGATCCGATCATACATGTGACCTGTGCGGTATGTCAAAGGATGAGGATGAGAACTGACAGCAATAGCTCAATTTGACTTCATCAAGTTAGCTAAAAATCTAAAATTACAATTTTTCCAGTGATTTGGTCTTGGAATCTAAAAAGCTGTGATCAGAGTAAAAAGTGTTATACATTCACAAAGCTTCAAGATAATACAAATCCAGAATGTGGCAGTTTTTTGTTTTTGTTTTCAAGGGTTTTTTGGTGGTTTCCAAGAAATGTGTGAGTCACTTCAATGTTGGCAACAGTTACTGTCAGTCATATGAAATAAGTTTAACCAAATATATTCTCTGACACTCAGCTAACCTTTATGAAGGGCAGATTTATTAGACAATTGTCTAGGTTAATCATGTAATTGTTCACAGTCTTTTAAAGTAAGACTGTTTCTGACATTTTGGAACTTTTTGACTTTAACATGGAGTTCTGGGTTCTTTGAATTTTTTTATCAAGTGTGTTTGGGGTTTGGAGTTGTTCGGTTTGCATTCAGTTATAAAAACAAGAGGTCCAAGGGGCCTTAATCGCTCACCTGACAAAGTGGTTCAAAGAAGTATTTAGGGTCACATTCAGTTAGACATGGTTCATCAACACTACAAAGGAATGAAGTCATGAAGGGCAAATTTTATGGAAAAACACTAAGGAATGGATTTGAACAAACTTGAACCTAACCTGCTCCCCTCCCGTGCTCCCCCTCCTCCCCCCATAGAGAACCCATATTAAACCTCGGACTCAAACTTAACAAACCTGAATCAGATCCCTTTGAGATGTTATATACCAAATATAAAAGAATTTTGACTGGAGGATCTGAAGAAGGTTTTTAAAGAAATGTCCTCATATTGCAATAAGTTGAACTTTGGGCTCCAACAGAGAGCCCAAATATTAACCCAGGGACTCGATTAGCACAAACCTGAATCTGACCTCCCTAGAGATGTTGTATACCAAATATGAAGGTATTCTGAGTGGTGGATCTGAAGAAGAAGATTTTTAAAGAAATTTCCTCATAATGCACTAAGTTAAAATACAGGCTCCCATAGGGAACCCAAATAGTAAGCCAGGGACCTAATTTGAACAAACTTCAGTCTGACCCACCGAAAGATGTTGGATACCAAATATGAATGGATTCTGATGGGTGAATCTGAAGAAGATTTTTAAACAGGTTCCCTCATATTGCACATATCATGCTGGACAGAAGATGGATGGATGACAAGTGATCACTTAAGCTTCCCCTGACTTTCAGTCAGGTGAGCTAAAAATGTATTTGCATGTTTATTTTAAACAATATTTATTTCAATGAAAAAGAATCATGTTATATGTACACATCATGTTCGAAAAGAAAGATGAAACAAAGCGAAATCAACGATAATCGTACATAAAATAACAAAGAGAACGTTATAAGTAAGGGATTCGACAGTAAGCACAGAGCTTTTGAGGGTCGTCTCCCTAGTAAGATAAGTTACACAAATTAATTAATTAAACAGATGTTTTACTTGGCGAAGAGAACTAAGTAAGTTTTCAGTTATGTCGTTGATATACAGGAGAAACAACAAGGGACCAAGTATAGAGCCTTGGGGAACACCCGAATTGATAGGTTTCCAGGGGGATCCTTCAGAGGCTATGACAACTCACTGATATCCGTATGTGAGATAAGATCTTAAAAAGAGAAGAAGGTCACCAGAGACTCCGACTCGCTCGAGCTTGTGAATAAGACCAGCATGCCACACCTTGTCAAATGCTTTACTTACATCGCAGAAAACCACCCTAAAAACCACCCTAACTTCTTTACCTTTGTCTAGTGCACAACAGAATTCATCATACAGATCGTTCAGCTGTAAAACAGTTGAGTCTCCAGGAGTAAAGCCTGACTGGAATTCACTTAGAACATTGTTGTCTTTCAGAAATTGCCACAAGCGCTTAAATACACATCTCTCGAGTATCTTTCCAACGCAGCTTACCAGAGAGATTGGGTGATAATTTGTAACCAAGTTTAAGGGATTCTTTTTTAGTACAGGGGAAACATGAGCCTTTTTCCAGTTCCAGGACGGGAAGTAGGAATTGTTCAATAAAATGTTGAATAAGATCAGAAGTGGCTCACACAATGAGGAGGTGCATTCTTTAAGGACACAGGGACTAACGAGGTCAGGACCACATGCCTCTGATACATTAATAGATTGATTGCATTGCTGCATAGACTTCGCTATACTGGAGAGTAATGGTTTCAATGGTATGTGGAGCTGTCGGAACGTGGCCTGGAATGGAGGCACTAGAATCGTCGACAGTGGATATGGAGTAGAAGTATTTGTTGAATACTTCGGCTTTCTCTGTTTTAGTAGAATATATGCTGTTTAAGTAGTTAATAGGAGGAATTTCTGTTGCTTTATTACCTATAAAGGATTTCAACGTTTTCCACCACTGGGACGGCGGTGTTTCATGGCTACTCACAGTGGACTGGACTTTGGATATGTAAGAGGTTTTATCTTTTCTAATGGCTGCTACTACTTCATTTCTTTTGTGTTTGTATTTTTCCCATGCACGTGGGAGCCCATTGTGTTTGGCTATGCGATATAACCGTTTTCTCTATCTGATCAGGAGATGTATTTTGTTGTGCATCCATTTGGGTTGAGGTGCCCTTGAAGTAATTAGTTTGGTAGGAATGTATTTAGCTGCAATATCGAGCACCTTTTTGGTGAAACTGGAAACTATCAGATAAGATTTGAATTATTAAAAAGAATATCCAACGCTCATCACTGAAGGCAGCATTTAAGGCTTCATAATTCCCATCAGAATACAAGCAAACACATCTCCTAAAGACTGAGGGCGGCGGTTTTGAAAAGTCCACTTCTATGGACACTGGACAGTGGTAGCGAATCTGGTCTGGTATTATAGGGTCTAGGACCTCACATCCTAATATGCTGATTGTGTTGCTTACAGCGAATAAGTCAATCAGGGAAGCAGACGATTCGGTGAAGTATGTGGGCTCACTCACAAGCTGGCCTAGGTTAAAGTACTTAATCATGCCCGCGAAATGACCATTTGGATTTACAATTTGGTTGTCATTAAAATCACTAGTAATAATTAAATCATCAGTTGACAAGTCTTTAGCCTTTTCAATGGAAGATATAATATCCCATATCTCTGGGGTACTGTTAGGAGGGTGATAGAATACCCTAATAGTAGAGATCTGCGACATCTTGTAAAAACTTCTGCCCATATGCATTCAACGCTTGTGATTTCCAGATTGGATCTGTGACGAAAACAGATACTATCTTTAATATACACGGCAACACCTCCTCATCTTGTCGGGCAGTCGAACCGCAAGGGTTCTTGGAAGCCAGGGATCAGAATTTCAGATGTAGGATCTGAACACTGAAGCCAGGTATCAGTAAAAGCTAGGATGTCAAATTCAGTTGATTCACACTGAATAAGATTCAGTTTGGGCCTTAAGCTCTGTACACTCTGGTCGATAATTTTTAAAATGTTTGAAATATTTACTGAGTTGACTGGAGCTGGACCTGGATTGGTTTCTATGTCTCCAGACACCAACAGATTCATAACCAAGACGAGAAAGCACATGCAGTCGAGAAGGATTGTGGACACTGTTATTTGAAAATTTGCATTTCTCAAAAGACCTGGTTGCTTGCATGGCTTAAAATAAGATTTTGTCGCCAGAGAGTAACACTCGAAGTTAGCTGATTTCTCTTGGTGCATGGTGATGGAATTCATTGTTGACACAAAATAAAAGGCAAACATAATGGTGAAGCTGTTATGTAGCTCAACACCACTCAGGCATAGGTAGAGGTAAGCTAGGATGCATAATGATTGATGGTTTGGTAGATTGTGTTTTAAGCATAAACTGCAGCATTGAATGTACCAATCTAGGAATGATACAATTCAATGCTATGCATTTCGCAAACTGTGAATAGTGATGTGATAAATACTGTTTCGGTTCGAGTTGGGCAGAGCGTGAAAAGAGGACAAGAGAAGCTGCTATTTACAAAAACTAGTTCAAACTAGAAAAACTGTGAGCACTGCTCACTAAATGATACCACTCACTCTCACCAAGAAAAATTTTACAACAGTAAAAGGGTGTTTAATGTAGAGAGCACAAACACTGACACCTCCACCCCCTCCACCCTGAAGCTTGAATTGACAAGGCCCATTTTTCAATATGTGAAACTGTAAAAATGAACATATCTGAAAACAAAATAGAAGGTACACATCTTCACTGTATGTAAAAGAATGTTAGAAGGTTTTTTTGAAATCCATTCACTAGTTTAAAAGAGGTTGTGGTTAGCAAATGTCAACAACTTCCCCCCGCAAGCTTGAATTGACAAAGCCCATTTTTAAATATGGGAAAACCCTAAAAATGCAAATATCTGAAAACGAAACAGGAGGTGCACATCTTCAATATGTGTAAAAGAATGTCTGAAAGTTTCAATGAAATTTGTTGAATGGTTTAAGAGAAGAATAGCAGATCTGTACAGAATGTCAACTGAATTTGACAAAGTTCATTTTTCAATATGAGAAACTGTAATGAAAGTGTCAATGACAATGACACTGTAGCTTAACTTGTCTGTGTGGTGTGTTTGATGAAAAGGATAATGTTCAATGTTTATGAAAGGATTATGAAATAAGACAAGAATTGTGATAATTGGGAACATGTTAATTTCTGTTCCCTGTATGCTATGTTTTTAATAAAAATAATATGAGGTGTACATTGTACTAAAGAGCTGAGGGGTGGGTTAATATGACCTGTTAATGTATGTGGCCCTCACAGTTAACATATGTCGACGAAAGTTACCAAGTTACAGTGAAATTATTCCAAAACGTGTCATCCTATCAAGTTACATTGAAATCCCTTCATAAATATGGCCTGTAGACTGTGCTAAAGGTTTTCGGGCTTCAGGCCTGTGTAGCCATGATGGTAGACCGATTGCAACAAAAAGGGGACGTCCTCATCTCGACATTATACTGAGTCATTCTACTAAGTTACAATGAAATCCCTTCACAAATACGACCTGTAGTCTGTACTAAAGTTTTGGGCTCGGGAAGCCATCACGGTTGAATGATCGCGACCAAAAGGGGTCGTTGTTATCTGGGCATAATCTGGAGTGATCCTAAGAAGTTACAATGAAATCCCTTCATATATATGACCTGTAGACTGTGCTCAAGGTTTTCGGGCTTCGGGCCCCTGAAGCCATCACAGTTGACTAATCACAACCAAAAGAGGATGTCATCATCTAGGCATTATATGGAGTCAACCTAAGAAGTTACAATGAAATCCTTCCATAAATACGACCTATAGACTATGCTAAAGGCTTTTGGGCTTGGACAGCCATCAAGGCTGAATGATCGCGGACAAAAGGGGACGTTCTCATCTAGACATTATCTGGAGTCATCCTACCAAGTTACAATGAAATCCCTTCATAAATATGACGTGTAGACTGTGCTAATGGTTTTCGGGCTTTGGGCCCCTGTAGCCATCACAATTGCCCAATTTGCGTCCAAAAGGGGACGTTCGCATCTAGACATGATATGAAGTCAACCTACCAAGTTACAATGAAATCCCTTCATAAATATGACCTGTAGACTGTGCTGAAGGTTTTTGTGCTTTGGGCTCGGGCAGCCATAATGATTCAATGATTGCAACCAAAAGGGGACATTCTCATCTGGGCATCATCTGCAGTGATCCTACGAAATTACAATGAAATCCCTTCATAAATATGACCTGTAGACTGTGCTCAAGGTTTTCGGGCTTCGGGCCCCTGTAGCTGTCACAGTTGACCAATCACGACCAAAAGGGGATGTCATCATCTAGGCATTATATGGAGTCAACCTAACAAGTTACAATGAAATCCTTCCATAAATACGAACTATAGACTATGCTAAAGGTTTTTGGGCTCTTGCGGCCATCAAGGCTGAATGATCGCGACCGAAAGGGGATGTTCTCATCTTGACATTATTTGGAGTCATCCTACCAAGGTACAATGAAATCCCTTCATAAATATTACCTGTAGACTGTGATAATGGTTTTCGGGCTTCGGGCCCCTGTAGCCCTCACAGTTGCCCAATCACGTCCAAAAAGGGGCGTTCTCATCTAGACATTATTTGGAGTCATCCTACCATGCTACAATGAAATCCCTTCATAAATATGACCTATAGACTGTGCTAAATGGTTTCAGGCTTCAGGCCCCTGCTGCCGCCACAGTTGACCAATCATGTCCAAAAGAGGACATTCTCATCTAGACATTATATGAAGTCAACCTACCAAGTTACAATGAAATCCCTTCATAAATTAGACCTGTAGACTGTGCTAAAGGTTTTCGGGCTTCGGGCTCGGGCAGCCATCATTGTTGAATGATCGCGATCAAAAGGGGGACGTTCTCATCTAGACATTATATGAAGTCAACCTACCAAGTTACAATGAAATCCCTCCATAAATATGACCTGTAGACCGTGCTAAAGGTTTTCAGGTTTTGGGCTCGGACAGTCGTCAAGGTTGACAGATCGTGACCAGATGGGGAAGTTCTCATCTAGACATCATACAGAGTCATCCTACCAAAGTTACAATGAAATCCCTCCATATTAAATATGACCTGTAGAGTGTGCTAAAAGGTTTTGGGTTTCGGGCTTGGGCAGCCATCACGGTTGACAGATCATGACCAAAAGGGGACTTTCTCATCTAGGCATTATACAGAGGCATCCTACCAAGTTACAATGAAATCCCCTCATAAATACGACCTGTAGACTGTGCTAATGATTTCTGGGTTTTGGGCTTGGGTAGCCATACCGGTTGATCGATCACGACCAAAAGGGGACGTTCTCATCTAGACATGACCCCAAACCTGCATATGAAATTTCGTGATGATCAGACAAGAACTACGGGGTGTAGCCTGTGCTAAAGGAAAATGTGAACAGACTCACAGACTAACAGACTTCCGCACATGTGATGGCAATAGCTTATCTTGACTTTGTCAAGTTAAGCTAAAAATGAAAATATCGGAAAACAACACCTCTATAGCGTAACGGACAGATGGACGGATGTTTGTTAGAATATGAAAATATCTGAAAGAAAAATAGATGGTGCACATCTTCAATGTATGTAAAAGAATGTTGGTAAGTTCCAATGGAGTTTGTTCAATGGTTTAAGAGGAGTAGCAGATAGCAGATCTATACCTCTCCCTATTAAAACCTGAATTGACAAAGACTATTTTTGAGTGCACATCTTCAATGTACGTAAAAGAATGTCTGAAAGTTTCAATGAAATCTGTACAGAATGTCAATTGAATTTTACAAAGTTCATTTTTCAATTTGGGAAACTGTAAAAAAGAAAATATCTGAAAAGAAAATAGGAGGTGCACATCTTCAATGTATGTAAAAGAATGTCGGAGAGTTTCCATGAAATCCATTCACTGGTTTAAGAGGAGTTGCAGATAGCAAATGTGTACCCCCCTAAAGCATAACAGATGGATGGACGGACAGATGTATGGATGTACAGATGGACATAGTGAACACTATATAATTACTATGTGGGGTGAGAATTGAGATGTTTATAAAACAAATTAATGTGTATACAACTGTAGATTAGGCACAGATAGAGTTAAGTAAACTATTCACATCTACAAATACTCCAAAGGCAACCATGTTTAAATGTAAGATGGATTGAATTACTACTAGAAGCTGAACATACATTGGCAAGATGTCATGAAGGAGGAAATGCAATGGTTTCATATGTACTATCACTGTGACAGCAATAAATCTGGAAGGTGAAGGTCATGATTATAACACAATAACTTGTTTAGCAGCACGAGAATATGATCTTGTTGTTTGATTCTGCTTCGGTTACGCTTGACTTATCGTGCAATTTGACACGCAGCTTTAATGAAATAGGATATGGGTAAGCTCTTCCCATCGCGAAGGACAGAAGATGCGATAGTTGACAGGAAGAGATCCTCATTTTATGAAAGCCTTGATAGTGGATTGTAGCACTCGAATAGTTAATAGAGGCACTGTACATACATGGTGGAAGATATCTCCAAAGTTAATAGACATCAGTGTGTTTAACTGTTGGGGCTAGATTATTTTTGATGGTCTCAATCTTTTATGCAAAATTTGTTCACGAATTAACGGCGAGTGCCCGCAAGCAACCTCCAATAATTCGCAAAAGATAAACTTATGTAAACAGCGTAATATATACTCTTGAATGGAAAGGAAATATAAGTAAGGAGAGTTTTCACTTTTGCACTGATGACATCTTTTTTAAAAGTCCTCTGCAGCAGCTTCTGGCTCTTGAACAGTCGATAAAGGTACATACAGGGTGGTAGATATCCCCAGAGTTAATAAACATAAATGTATGTTCAACTGTCGAGGGCTAGGTTCAAATCAAGAGGTCCCAAAGGAGTGGAGAGAAAGTAAAGTGACATTTATTCACAAAAAGGGGGAAAAAGACGTTTTGGATAACTATCGAGGGATCTCTGTCAGTAGCAACATTGGAAAGGTTTTCTGTAAAGTCCTGTATGGGAGACTAGAGGAGGTGATTGAGGAGAAGGGTTTTTTGGGAGAAATCCAGAATGGCTTCAGGAAGGGAAGGAGAGTTACTGACCATCTTTTCACACTATCCCAAATGATAGAATCCGCGAAAGCAAAAAAGAAAAAGATGTTTATGGCCTTTTTGGATATCAAGAAGGCATACGATGAGTATGGAGGGAAGGTATGTGGCGCAAGCTGGAGGCTATGGGCTTAGGAGGCGAGTTTGTTGGAATTATGAAAGCATTATATAATAATAACTCTTTGGCCAGCCGCTGATTTGTCGCGGTCCTCATAAGAGAAGGCCATCATTCCCCCTGCACCCCACCCCCTCTTCCCCTCCTCTCCTCCCAGCATTCAGATATAAACTGCTTAATAGTGTCCCTCACTTCCTCTTTTTCAATTTCTTCAATAAGCATTCCTACCCTCTCCCTCGTGTCCCCCTTCAGCCATCTATCCTTTGTTTCTTCACCCCACTTCTGCATTATTCTTCCAGTAAATTTTATTCTATGAGGTATATACTGTGGGCATTCCAAGAGAAAATGTTCCAGGGTCTCCACTACTCCAGAGTGGCACATTTGGCATCCCTTTTCCCCATCTCTCCCAATTTTTCCCCAAAGCTCCAGTGATCTTGATCTCAGTTTAAACAGCAGTGACCCTCCAAAGGTGCCATCTAGGTACTTCTCAAAAGCTGGCTTTTCTTTATATTGTAACCCCTGCATTGATCTTTTCACGCTAACCCCTGCTCGTCAGTTTCGATTGCAATCTTCCATGACTCTCTCTTTGACAAACCTTTTGCCGTCTTTCATTCCTACTTCTATGTTTGTGACCTCTATAGAGTAATTGTCCATTAGTTCCCTCACATGTTTTGACCACCCCGTTTCTATATTAGAATTCCAAATGGTATCGAGCATCAATTTGCACCACCGGTTGTCAGGCAGGTTTCTCAAGTAGTTAAAGTAACACAGTTTTCCCAAATCTACCCTGTCCTTGATTTTCATCCACCCAAGCTCCCCCCTTACTGCTTCCAAAGCTGCAGCATTACTCGACCCTGTTAACAATCTGCCGGCATCATTCTGAGTACTTTCCAACTTCTTAATAACGGTTTGGTTTAATGGAATCACGTCCGTGCCATACGTTATACTTGGTAAACCCACCCTCTCCCAAAGTGTTTTCCCCACAAAGACCTTGTTGAAACTATTTTTCCCTAAAAGTTTTAGTTGGTTCAGAATTCTTTTCCACTTCAGAATCAGTTTGGCTGAGTAATTTCTGTACACCCCTCTTCCCGTTATATTTATGCTTACCCCTAGATACTCATACCCTCCCGTTTCTCCTACAGTGATTTGTTTGCTTTCCCCTTTGGGGATTGAGAACTCCCCCACTCTCCATCTCTTCGTGATATCTACCTTGCATCCAACGGGTATTACCTTGCTTTTATTTTCATTTAGTTCGAGCCGCCAAGTGTTCCCATATCTACCAACAATTTCCAGCAATTTCTCTAGCCCCTGTTCAGTTCTAGACATTAACACCATGTCGTCCGCAAAGAATAAGCCTGGTATCTTTATGTCTCCAACATTTACCCCCTCCGCACTCTGAATTAGTTCGTCCCCTAAATCTTTAACATACAATGCAAACAAAATCGGTGAAAAGATACACCCCTGCTTGAGGCCTATATCCATAGGGACTCGTTTTGTAGTGATACTCCCTAGACTGAGTTGGCTTTGCACATCTGTATACAGTGCTTTCATGATTCCCACAAAGTCACCCCCCCCGTCCGATGCCCTCGAGCTTTCGCCACATACCTTCCCTCCACACTCGGTCGTACGCTTTTTTCACATCTAGAAATGCCAGAAACATCTTTTTCTTTTCAGCCTTTGTTGATTCTATCAGTTGGGTGAGTGTAAATAGGTGATCAGTGACTCTTCATCCTTTCCTGAAACCATTTTGAATTTCTCCTAAAAAACCTTTCTCTTCAATAACTTCCTCTAGTCTACCGTATATGACCTTACAGAATACTTTTCCGATGTTACTACTAACTGATATCCCCCTATAGATATCTAGAACTTCCTTATCCCCCTTTTTGTGTATGAACGACACCTTACTTTCCCTCCACTCTCTGGGGACCTCTTGCTTTCGCAGAGCCAGGTTGAAAAGGTTTGTCAGGACTTCAATAAGTGCCTCCCCTCCATTTTTGAGGAATTCGTTCGGAATTTCATCAGTCCCTCCCGCTTTACCATTTTTTAATTTCGAGACCACATTCTGCACTTCTTCTGCCGTTATTTCGCTACATACACGATTGGATAGGTTCTCCTCCACCAGTGTATTTCTTTTTGGTGGGGACCCACTGCCCCATCGCCTATCATTTATCTTTTCCCAGTGCTTGACTAACTCTGAAGCGATACGGCCTTTATCTTCTGTACTTTCCCCATCCACTTTGATACTCTGCACACTACTTTTCTCCCGTTTATTTACCCAGTTCCAAAATACGTTTGAGCTCGAACCCCCCGTTTTCTTTATTGTTCTGGCAAGACTGCAATTGCGCTCCTTCCTATTATTATTCTTTATCTCATTCACCTTTTTCCGTGCCAGTTCATATTCTCCTTTCATTAGTCTCGTGTCATTGTTATCCACCCCTTTAAGCTTCCTACTTCTTCTGTAAGCAGCGCATTTTACCTTCCTTTCTTTTATAGCCTTTTTCAGTCCCTCGTTAACCCTGTATCCAAGCTCTCTCGTTGGGACCCTCACCCTTCCTATACAATCCTTCCCTGCCTCTGTTAGGCTATTTACTATGCCATCTGAAATACTCTGGACATTTGCATCCCTAGGTATACATTCAAGATTTGGTTTTAGTTTTTCCCGAAACTGCTTCCAGTCGGCTCCTTGTTTTAGTCCCCAAACTTCCTTGAAGGTATTTCTGTCTCTATTCGTCTTTTTGCCCATAATCTTAACTGTTATCAGGTTGTGATCACTACCCAAGTCATTTATTCCCTCGTCATCTATTTCTACATCTATAACCTCCCTCCATACGCTAATGTCAGTGAGTATATAATCAATTATTGTTTTCTTATCGTTCCTCTCCCAGGTCCATTTACCCTTACATTTCACATCCCTGTTCAGGATCTTTAAACCAAGCTCTTTTGATAGGTCCAACATCTTCCTCCCATTCGTGTTAATTTTCCTATCACCTCCCTGTATGCCCTCCTCCTTATCCCCGATGTGCCCATTGAAGTCCCCCATTAGGACAATACTGAACCCTCTGCTTTCAAGCTCTGTGATATTCGATCTAAGAGTCGTATATATTGAATCATTCCACTCGGGCTTACTTCCCTCCACTGCTAAGTATACAACACCAACGGCAACACTCCTGCTTCCTAACTTGATTTTTGCCCAGACTATTTCGTTGGATACTGGAATCTGAGTCCTTGCTTCTGTGAGATCTGTAATCAATGAGGGCTGTAATTCCTCTTTAGATGCCAACACCCCCACCCCGTTTCTGACCCTCAGTTCGCCCAGCTCCTATCCACACGCAACCCTTCATCTGATCAACCCGCTCATCCCGTCGTATCCACGTCTCACTTAGACCCATTATATCGAAGTCTCCTTCGTCCATCATTGTTGATATTTCGCTTACTTTCTTGTGCAGACCCTGGATGTTGCAGTACCCAAACTTAATGACTCTTTGTTTTTTTGTCATCACTGGCACATTATTATAACCCTGGTATATCCCTGTGTTGTGCATGTTTGTTGTTCTTCCTATGTTCCCAGCATTTGTGCCCCTCTGGGTTATCGGCTGTGGTCCCCTACCCCCTTTTCTCCAAAAAAGGCCCAGCCACCTGTAAAATTTTTTGGACCAACAGGTCTGTACCCATCCTACTAAAATGCAATCCGTCTCGCCCATACAACTCTCCTTGTCTCCAGAATGAATCCCAGTGGTCAATGAAATGTATTCCCAAGTCTTTGCAGTGATATAAAGATGTACAGAGTGAACTTAGCCTGGGAAACATTACAACGAAACGTGTGCCTATGGAGATAGGCCTAAAACAGGGGTGTATCCTTTCGCTGATCCTGTTTGCATTGTACATCAAAGGTTTAGGAGATGAACTCCTGCGTAGCGAGGAGGGGTTAGCAGTTGGGGACTTGAAGATCCCAGGGCTATTTTTTGCAGACGATATGGTTCTAGTGTCAGAAAGCGAAGAGGGGCTAACGAAAATGCTGGGAATTGTTGGGAAATATGGGAGCAAATGGAGACTCAAACTTAATGAAAGCAAGAGCAAAGTTATACCTGTGGGCCGCAAAGTGGACCCCACTCGAAGGTGGAGAGTGGGTGAGTTCTGCATTCCGGAAGGAGCAGCAAACTTCTCAGTGTGGGAGAGACGGGGGATTACGAGTATTTGGGGGTAAATATAAACATTACAGGAAGAGGCATCTACCAGAACCACACAAATAAATTGATTCTGAAGGGGAAGCAAATCCTTAACCAAATGAAACTTATAGGGAGTAATAGTTTCAATAAGGTTTTCGTGGGGAAAACCATTTGGGAAATGGTGGGGCTGTCAAGTATAACATTCGGTACGGAAGTGGCACCCCTAAACCAGACGGCCGTAAAGAGCTTGGAAATCCTGCAGAACGATGCAGGCCGATGGATAACGGGGTCGAGTAATGCCGCAGCGCTAGAAGCAATCAGGGGTGAGCTTGGGTGGATGAGGATCAAGGACAGGATAGACATGTTGAAGCTCGGTTATCTTAATTATTTGGTAAATCTCCCCGACAGCCGATGGTGTAAAGTAATGTTCCTGAGAATTTTCAACTCAAATATCAAAATGGGGTGGATGGTCCAAGTGAGGGAGCTAGTAGAGAACTACTCATTGGAGATCTCGGACCTGGACGTTGGGGCAAACCAGGGTAAAAAAATCGTCAGAGAAAGGGTCATGGAGGATTACAATCGTAATTGGCGAGAGGGGGTCAAATCAAAGAGGTCTTTGGGTGGCCTGCGTGATAAAGAGAAGCCAGGTTTTGAAGAGTACCTTGATGGCACCTTTGGGGGGTCACTGTTGTTCAAGCTGAGGTCGCGATCCCTGGAGCTGAGGGGAAAAATTGGGAAAGACGGTGAAAGGGAGTGCCAGATGTGTAACTTGGACATGGTGGAGACCCTGGAACACTTTCTTCTAGAATGCCCAAAGTATCAGCCTAAAAGAATGAGATTCACTGGGAGTATAATGGGGAAGTGGGATGGGAGAATGAAGGACATGTGGTTAGGGGGAGACTCAAAGAAGAGGGTTAATATGCTAATCGGAGGGATTGGGAAGAATGGGACAAGGGATATCATCAAGCAGTTCGTCTCCGAGTGTTGGGAGGAGAGGAGAAGCGTGGGAATAGGGAGGCAGTTGGGAGTACAGGGGTAACCATGGCCTTCTTGTCCGAGAACCGCGACAAATCAGCGGCTGGCCAAAGTATTATTATTAATATTATATTATTAGGTTATTTTTGATGGCCTGAATTTGTTATTCAAAATTCATTCTACCACAAACCAACGGGAAGTGCACACAGGCACTCTCCATTGATTTGCAATAAAACAAACTTATATAAACAAAATGAAATAAATTTGCGCCTCACCGAATAGGAAGTATTATCAAGGAAAACATCTGCTTTCAGACTGATGACCTCATTTTTGAAAGCCCTGATAGTGGCTTCTAGACCTCAAACAGTCGATAAGGCAGCATACAGGGAGGGGGGAATTCCATAGAATTGATAAACATGAGTGTATGTGCATGTTCGATAACAATTACTTTGAGAGGTATCTTGAATATATGGCAGTTTTCCAACTGGCAAATTGCCACATCTTTGAAAATGCTAATGCTTCATTTCAATCCATTTAAAGTCATAACTAGAAAATACAATTCTAGAAAATACAATTGTAAAAGTTTTGTATAGTATTGGTCCCAGGATATCAATTTGTAAGTTCTCTATAACAAGATGTGTGAAGTCATTATAATGAGTTGTGAAGTTATAAAGAGTTGTGACGTTGTTATACGAGATGATAATCCGTTATGACAAGTTGACAAATCATTCAGATGGATTGGATATTCATTATAAGGGGTTGACAAGACATTATACGAGTTCACAAGTTTGTGTTACAAATCATTATAACAAGTTGTGGAGTCATTATAAGGGGTTGACAAATCATTGTGAGTCCTAAACATAATTATAATGAGTTTGCAAGTGATTATGATGAGAATTGTGTTGTTGTTACACTAAGTTGGGGTGTCATTTTAACGAGTTGTAAGGTCTTTATAGAGATTTGACCTGCAGCTATAACTTTGGAAGTCGCTATGATGAGCAGAAAAGTCGTTAAAATGAGCTGACAAAGCATTATAGTAAGTCTCAGACTTCATTATAACATGTTGCCAAGTTATTAAGAGGAATTGTGAAATTGTTATCATGAGTTGTGGTGTCATTATAACAAGTTGTGGAGTCATTTTAGTGAGTGGACCTGATGTTATGGTGAGCTGTGAACACAATATAATGATTGGAAACATCATAACAAGGTGACAAGCCATTATAACAAGTTGTGAAACACACCTTATTGATGAAGCTTTATAGTGAGTTGTCAGGTTAGTATAATTAGTATATGACATAACAAGTTGACAAGTTAGTATAATTAGTATGAGTGGTCAAGACATAAGCTGACAAGTAGTAATTATAATGAGTTGCAAAGTTATAATGAATTCTGATGGTTTTATAAAGATGTTATGTTCTAATAAACCGTGTAGTTTTCATAACAAGTTGACAAGTCATTATAATGAGTAGTGAATTCATTGTAATGAGCTGTGATATCATTATGTCAATTTGACATAACTTGATAACATGTTATAATGAGCTGTGGAGTCATTATAAGGAGTTAAATAATTGGTATAACATGTTAATGAGTCATTATAACAAGTTGAAAGTCATTTAGCAAATTGTAAATTCATGATGAATTGTAATGTCATTATAACAAGTTCTTGAGTCATTATGAGTTTACAAATTAACTAGCTGTAAAGTCATTATAAGGAGTTGACATGTCATTATGAGTCTCAAATATCATTACAACAAACTGACAAGTCACTATGAGTTAAGTCATTATAACGAGTTGACATATCATTGCAAAGAGGTGTGAAGTCATTGTAACAAGTTCACAAGTTGTTATACCGAGATGACAAGTCGTAATAACAAGTTTAGTTTTCAAGTCATTATAAACAGGTTCTGAAGCATTGTCAACAAAATGTTATAAGGAGTTTGGAAAGTCATTAAAACCAAAAGTTAGTAAGTCACAATCTCTTGTGAAATAATTATAACAAGTTATGAAGTTATTCTAACTAGTTGACAAATCATAATAAAGAGCTTTGACGCTGTTAAAATGAGTTGACAGGTCGTTACAAAAATATGTGAAATAATTGTGAAGTCATTATAACATGTTGGCAAGTCATTATAACAAGTTGTGAAATCATTATAGATAGTTGCTAAGTAATTATGACAAGATGATAAGTTATAACAGGATTCCAAATGTCATTATACCGACTCAACAATTCATAATAAGGAGGTCGCATGTTGTTATAATGGTTTGCAAATCGTTATAATAAGCTTCAATGTTTTGAAGTCATTATAATGACTTGGGAAGTCATTATAACGAGTGCACAGTTATAATAACTTGATAAGCTGTTATGATGAGTTGCAAAGTCAATATAATAATGGACAAGTAGTTATAATGAGCTGACAAGTCATTTTAACAAGTTGTGAAGTCATAACAAAGTCTGAAGTTGTATTTTAAGTTAAGAACTAATTATGGTGAGTTCATCAGTCGTTACAACAGGTTCTGAAGTTGTTATAATGAATTGAGATGTGTTTATAATGAGTTGTGAAGTCATTATAATGAGTTGTAATGTCATAATGAGTTGACATAATTTGAAAAATGGTTATAACCACATGTGAAGTCCTTATAATGAGTTATAATGAATAAATGAATTGTTATAATGAGATGTGTAGTAATTATGAAGAGTTGTGATGTTGTTATAGCGATTTAACAAGTTGTTATCAAGAATTGTATATTTGGTGTGAGCTGTGATTCCATGACAGGTCATTACAAGTTGTGAAGCATTTATAATGAGTTGTGATGTCATAATTAGTTGGCAAATTGTTTTGCGCTGCGTCGCTGAAACAAGTTATGATGCTGTTATAACTAAAATAACAAGAGGCCCCACAGGGCCTGAATCGCTCATCTTGAACAGAACACAAATAAACAGAGTCCAATAATGAGTCTACATTAAGCAATCATCTCCATAGGATACACTGTCAATCCGTGAGCCCCGCAGGAGTGACAAAAATAATCCGGGCATCATGCCTTTTCTTCAGTTGATCATAATGTAAAATGTACAGCTCCCCTATGAAGCCCCTTGATACAACCTATGTGGATTAATCTTAGTTACACACCTCTAGAGGGTTCTGAATACAAAATTTCCATTCTTCAGCTACATGGCCAATTCCGGCTCCCATTGGGAGCCCAAATATTAACCCCGGCTCTCGATTTGAACGAAGTTGAATCTGACTTTCCTAGAGATGTTGTGTACCAAATATGAAAATATTCTCACTATTTGATCTGAAGAAGAGAATTGTAAAGAAATTTCTTCATATTGCACTAAGTTAAAATTTGGGTTACCATAGCAAGCCCAAATATTAACCTATGAATCCGATTTTAACAAACTTGAATCTGACCCCCACCTCCCCCCAAAGAAGATTTTTAAAAATTATCCCCCATGCTGAACTAAGTTAAAATTTGGGCTTCCGTAAATAGCCCAAATATTAAACTAGGACTTGGTTTGAACAATCTTGAATCTGACCCTCATAACAATGATGTACACCAAACATTAAAAGATTCTGACTCGCGGTTCTAAAGAAGAGGATTTTTAAAGAATATTCCCCATATTACCCTAAGTTAAAAATTTGGGCTCCTATATTGAGCCCAAATATGAACCAATGGGCTTTATTTTAACAAACTTCTATCTGACCCCCCATGAATGCTGTATACCGAATATCAAAAGATTCTGATGATTGGTTCTGGAGAAAAGATTTTTTTAAATTTTTACAAATATGCCGACTCAGTATTTTTTCGATGCCCTCAACAGAACACCCTAACATAACCGATGGCAATTTTTTTTTACCATTCAATTGTACTGGTCCTAAGGATGCATCATACCAGGAAAAGGGCCATAAAGGTTAGAAAAGCTAAATGTGCTGCATACAGGAGAAGTAGAAAACTTAAGGGGGTGGAAAGCAATGAGGCCAAGATAGCAAAGGAAGAGTACAAACAAGCATGAAATAAAGTAAACAAGATTAAAGACGACAACCGGAGAGTGCGAAATAGCAGTCTTATTAGGACGATAAGAACGACAGGAGGGGGTCGAGTTCGAGCGTATTTTGGAAATGGGTGAACAAACGTAACAAAGTGAATAACCCACAGAGCATTAAAGGGAGGGGTGGACGAAATTCCTAACGAGTTCATCAAAAAAGGGGGAGAGGAACTCTTGCAAAGCCTAACTGCCCTATTCAATTTAGCCTTAGAAAAACAAGAGGTCCCAAAGGAGTGGAGGGAAAGTGAAGTGACATTTATTCACAAAAAGGGGGAAAAAGACGTCTTGGATAACTATCGAGGGATCTCTGTCAGCAGCAACATTGGAAAAGTCTTTTGTAAAGTCCTGTATGGGAGATTAGAGGAGGTGATCGAAGAGAAGGCTTTTTTGGGAGAAATCCAGAATGGCTTCAGGAAGGGAAGGAGAGTCACTGACCATCTTTTCACGCTATCCCAAATGATAGAATCCGCGAAAGCAAAAAAGAAAAAGATGTTCATGGCCTTTTTGGATGTTAAAAAGGCATATGATAGAGTATGGAGGGAGGGTATGTGGCGCAAGCCGGAGGCTCTGGGCTTCGGGGGCGAGTTTGTTGGGATTATGAAAGCATTATATAAAGATGTACAGAGTGAACTTAGCCTGGGAAACATTACAACAAAACGTGTGCCTATGGAGATAGGCCTAAAACAGGGGTGTATCCTTTCGCCAATTCTTTTTGCATTGTACATCAAAGGTTTAGGAGATGAACTCCTGCATAGCGATGAGGGGGTTGCAGTTGGTGACTTGAAGATCCCAGGGCTATTTTTTGCAGACGATATGGTGCTAGTGTCCGAAAGCGAAGAGGGGCTAGCGAAGATGCTGGGAATTGTTGGGAAATATGGGAGCAAATGGAGACTCAAACTTAATGAAAGCAAGAGCAAAGTTATACCCGTGGGCCGCAAAGTGGACCCCACTCGAAGGTGGAGAGTGGGGGAGTTCTGCATTCCGGAAGGTAGCAGTAGACTTCTTAGTGTAGGAGAGACTAGCGATTACGGGTATTTGGGGGTAAATATAAACATCACAGGAAGAGGCATCTACCGAAACCACACAAATAAATTTATTCTGAAGGGGAAGCGAATCCTTAACCAAATGAAACTTATAGGGAGAAACAGTTTCAATAAGGTTTTCGTGGGGAAAACTATTTGGGAAATGGTGGGTCTGCCAAGTATAACATATGGTACGGAAGTTGTACCCCTAAACCACACAGTTGTTAAGAGCTTGGAAATCCTGCAGAATGATGCAGGCCGATGGATAACAGGCTCGAGTAATGCCGCATCGCTAGAAGCGATCAGGGGTGAGCTTGGGTGGATGAGGATCAAGGATAGGATAGACTATTGAAACTTGGTTATCTTGATTATTTGGTAAATCTCCCCGATAGCCGATGGTGTAAAGTAATGTTCCTGAGAACTTTCAACTCAAATATCAAGACGGGGTGGATAGTCCAAGTGAGGGAGCTAGTAGAAAACTACTCATAGATTTCGGACCTTACGTTGGGGCAAACCAGGGCAAAAAGATCGTCAGAGAAAGGGTCATGGAGGATTGTAACCGTAATTGGCGAGAGGGGGTCAAATCAAAGAGATCTTTGGGTGGCCTGCGTGATAAAGAGAAGCCTGGTTTTGAAGAGTACCTTGATGGCACCTTTGGGGGGTCACTGTTCTTCAAGCTGAGGTCGCGGTCCCTGGAGCCGAGGGGAAAAATTGGGAAAAACAGTGAAAAGGAGTGCCAGATGTGTAACTTGGGCGTGGTGGAGACTCTGGAACACTTTCTTATAGAATGCCCAAAATACCAGTCTAAAAGAACAAGATTCACGGGGAGTATAATGGGGAAGTGGGATGGTAGAATGAAGGACATGTGGTTAGGGGGCGACTCAAAGGAGAGGGTTAATATACTAATCGAAGAGATTGGGAAGAATGAGGCAAGGGATGTCATCAAGCAGTTCGTCTCCGAGTGTTGGGAGAAGAGAAGCACAGGAATAGGGAGGCAGTTGGTAGAACATGGGTAACCAAGGCCTTCTCATACGAGAACCACGACAAATCAGCAGCCGGCCGAAGTGTTATTATTATTACCAAATAACAGCTCTCTGTTCTGTGTGGTTTGGGAAATATGGGCGTTTGAAAATATTTCTATTTTTAGCTCCTGGGGTTCCCATGGGGATGCAGGATTCAGTTTTTTTTTTGCACGAGTCAAGTACTTATGACCCAATAATGCCACATATCAAATTTGGTTCAAACTGGACCATCGGTTCAGAAAATAGAAATTTGGGGCGGGGCCAAAAATCTTACCCCTACCATTACAAAGCCAAATATTGTTTCACGAACTTAGTTTGAACAAACTTGATTGTCATACTAGCAAATTGGCAAGTCATTATAATGAGTTCTGGCAATCACTGTTAGGAGTAATAATAATGCCTTGGCAGGTCATTGTAATGAGTTGTGATTTTGCTATAACATGTTACGTTGTCATTAGAATGACCTGACAAGACATTACGGGTTGAAAAGTCTGAATGGTAATCATAATGTGGCATGTGATCATTACATTGAGTTGTGAAGTGATTCTAATGAATTGATAGTCATTATAACAAGTTTTAAGTCATTAAAATGAATAGTGAAGTCATTATAATGAGTTGTGATGTCATTATCATGAGGTGACATAAATTGACAAATTGTTATACCGAGTTGTGGGGCCATTATAATGAGTTGAATAATTGGTATAATGAGTTGACAAGTGGTTATAACAAGTTTTTGTGTCATTCAAACAAGAGTCTGTGCACAACAGAGAGTTAATAAGTAATATTAACGAGCTGAAAGTCATTATAATGAATTGTAAATTCATGATGAGTTGTGATGTCATTTTTATGAGCTGAGTAATACCAGAGTTGTGAAGTCATTATAATGAGCTGTGATCATCATAGCTTTTTACCAACTCATTATAAATCAAGTTGTAAAGTTCATTCATTCATTGAAGGTGTGTGTCTGTGAGAGGGTGTTTTTGTTTTTTTTGGGGGGGGGGGGGGGGGGGGGGGGTGGAGAAGGTCATTTGGAATTCCCGAAGGATAACCAGATACCTCATAATCACATACGGCATCCTATCTCCCAGAAGGCTTGATGGATGACTCCCGGTTTTTCAAAACTAAACTGTTGGAGCTTTCTCCACTCCTTTATTGTAACCGCTATGGTCATATACCGGGGCCGGCGTTGGGGCCGCCGGCTACCAAACCGGCGTTGGTGTTTGGTTTTCTTTTCTCTTCTTCCCTTAAATTTGCCATCGCACTACATTACATTCTGGCTCGCCACCATGGTGGGACTCAAATCTCTACCATTGCCGAGCTGGAACCGAATAGAGCCCACTCTCTAATAGTTTTAATGGCGTTGAGGGATTGAGTATTGACAATCTAACACTCCAACGTAAACTGCCGGGAATTCTAACCACATGCATACCCCCCTCAGACTCCATTTGACGCAATAGGAAAGCTAGGCCTGTGTGATCCAAGTGAAATAAAATAAGGTTAACCGGGTCGCAAGGGATTTGTAAATCCCACATAGTCCCTGCGCGCCTTCGGCGCGCTGAAACCTTTCATTCATTCATTTATATAACAAGTTATGATGTTGCAATAATGAACTGACAAGTCCCCGCAAGTTCACAAGTCTTAATAATGACACCACAGTTCCCTATAACAAGTTGTAATGTTATTATGAGATGACAGGTTGCTATAATGTGACAAGTTGTCATAAGGAGTTGTGGAGTAGTTATAACAAATTTTTATGTTGTGACAAGGCAATAAAATCAGTTGACAAGTCATGATAATGAGTTTACAAGTCATTGCAATGAGTTATGTCATTATAATGAGCTGATAAGTTATTATAACAAGTTGTGATACCTTAATAGTGATTTGACAGATCATTATAACGCCGCGTGAATTCATTATAATCGGTTGTGAAGTCCTTATGATTTCCTATGTCTTTATAATGAGTTAAGTCATTATTGTGAGTCGTGATGTATTTACAATAAATGTGAAGTCATTTTAAGCTGTTGTTGAGTTCACAAGTCATTATAATAAGTCCAAATGTTGTTATAACTAGTTGAGAAGAAATGTGTTCTTATAATGAGTTGACAAGTCATTATGAGTTGCTATGTCATTAGAATGAGTTGACATGTCATTTCAATGAGGTATGAAGTTAATATAACATAACATTGACAAGATGTTATACTGAGATGCAAGTTATTATATCAAGTTCACAAGTCATTAGCATTATCAACAAGACATTATAAGGAGTTCCAAAAGGCATTAAAGCAAGTTGGTAAGTCATAACGAGTTGTGGCATAATTATAATGAGTTGTGAAGTTATTATAATGAGTTGTCATGTTGTTATAACAAGTTGACAATTTTTTATAATAAGATGTGAAGTCAGTATAATGAGTTTCCAGGAGGTTACAATGACTTGACGAGTGGTTATAACAAGTTGAGAGGTCATTACAACAAATTGAGAAGTTGTTAGATCGAGTTCCTTATAAGGAGTTCACCAGTCACGATAACTACTTGACAAATCATTATGGTGAGTTATAATGTCATTATAACAAGGTGGTAAATCATTATAATGAGTTGAAAATGATGTTACAATGAGTTGAGATGTCATTGTAATGAGTTGTGAAGTCAATGCATGTTGTGTTGTCATTAGAATGAGTGGATAAGTTGCTATACTGAGTTGACATGACATGTTGTTTTAATGACTTGACAAGCCACTTTAACGAATTATGGAGTTGTTATGTGTTGAGTAGTCATTATAATGAGTTCAGAATATCATTATAATGAGCTAGGTCATTATATTGACTTCCTGATCAAGTGGAACAAGGCCAGATAGTATTGATGAATAAAATTCATCGCTACCATATGCTGTTCCGAAAGGGAAGGGTAATCCTCATCATTGTCCCTTTCACCATCTGACTGATTCATCTGTGAAGTTCAGTCCATCGCATCTGCGTGTGCAGATGACTGGACCGACCTAGCACCGTTCGACAGCTCACCACCAGAGTCTGTGGAAGGCTGCTCTTGCACTTGCTGGGATGCTGCGATTAGCTGTGCAATCTGTGACAGCAAGTCCATTACTGAGGCTTAAGGAGCAGCGGTCTTCCATATTTATGCCGCTTGCTGCTCCTGGGATGAAGATCCGGACGTAGATCTCTACTCTGAACGTCCCAATGATTGAAGCCTCGGATCACTAGCTACTGGATGGGTTGACTTCATGGGTGAAGACTGGATACTTCTTCTGCCTGGATATCATAAGTCGGGTAGCTAGTATGCGGTCGTGTGTGCTATATCTACCTGAGGAAGAAGCCATAACTGAAGCTGACGCCGGCTGCAGTTTAAAAGGAGCGTCCCGAGTGGCAAGTGTGGATGTTAGCTCCTACAAAGGCAAGTTTATCAAACAACATTAGGCCCCAAATGTTGTGGGTTAGAGAGAGGGCTCTCCCTCTTGCGGTCTTTTCAGACCTCGCCAAGCTTCCCAAAGATAAACTTGCAGGTTCTTGCACAGGCAAGTTTCTCAACAACATTTGGCCCCAAACATTGCTGGGTTAGAGAGAGGGCTCTCCCGTTCGCAGTCTTATCAGACCTCGCCGAGCCTCTCTAAGAGAAACTTGCAGACTTCCTCCCTATTTCCCAAATCAACACTTCCCTCGACTGCAACGGACTTACCCGGTGTCACAGCTCCCACAAACGGAGTGACAGCTTCACCGGTCGAGCTAGCTGCTTGCAAAGGATTAAGAACACTAACTAGAGACCTTATCCCTTGCTTATATTCATGAGCAACTTGCAGCTAGTTCTATTTGCCCATCAGAGCACGACGACGGAAGCACACTTGGATGGGTGTCACAATAAAATCACCATATTCTTGTTCCTCTGAAAAAGAAACTGAAAAACATGAATTATTTTGCGGTGAGAGCTCCGGCATAGGAACCTCACTGCCAACGACGTACCGCGACACCCGTCTCCAACATCTGTCATCTCAATGTACACAAGTAGGACAAGAATATGCAGGAGTGCGTCGACTACAGGCAAGGCAACAAGCATGTAAATCCGAGGAAGACTTACTCGCCTTGCATTTAGAGCAGTAAGCTTTGATAATTACAATCAAAAGACAAAGTCGATAGCACTCCTACAAACTCCACAACAAAATATATGATAAAGATACATGAATAATAGCAATAAAAATTAAATTCGAAAAAAAATTATAAAAAAAAATTTCAAATTTTGTTTTTGAGAAAATGCCTGAGTTCCCAAAGGGAATATTATGTGCCCAAGGGCATCCGATAGAGCCTAAGTGTGGACAAAATCCAAATTTTTATGAGCTACACTGCTGGAATAATAATCAATGTATCCTACAGTAATTCTACAGTAATATAATATAAAATACCACATATATTTGAGGACGTTGCCAATGTAAACAACATCAAAGGAAAAAAACGGAAACAAGACATCAGGCACACAAAAAGGCCCAAAGTCAATAACCAATTTATATGCTATCAGATGCAAAGCTAGATCTTCATACGAAGAAATGAAAGTGTCAATGACACTGTAGCTCAACTTGTGTAAGACATGTACATGTATAGTGTGTGACACAGCAATGACACACATCTAGGTCATGACCTGATAACAAAGGTAAATGTAAAGTATTGTAAAGGTGTGTACATAAATGGGTGACAGTTAGATGCTAAACTAGAAAAGAAATCTCCATGGGGTTAATGTTACAATGGGTATCCTTGTATGGTGCACAATAAGGCAAATGTTAGTAATTGTTTTGGCCTGTTTGATTCAAACCCTTCTAAGTTTGATTCATCCTAATTGAAAAATATTTGTCCAGTCATCCTTAAAATATAGGTATTTGAATTTTTTTATCTTTAGCTCATAGGATTCCCAAGGGTGAGGAGGTTTTATTTTTCTCAATGGAAACAGAAAATCAGGTTGTGCTAAAAAAGTTTATCCTCCCCAACACATTTAAATATACACATCCTTGGGATGCTGAATTCAAGAAACATTATTTTGTCTGGTGTTTTTGGAAAAAGATTTTTAATTATTTCTCTTTTTGAGTCCCCGGATGGGTCTGTCTGAACCCCAAAATATTTATTCTCATATCACAGTGATAACAAAGGCACCCAATATATTTATAGCAAACATTACTGACATAAAAAAAACTTCTTTTCAGGTTCTGTACAAAAAATGTAATCCACACAATTCCCGTAAATATGACTGCTGACAGGCATTTTGAATTTGGGCCAAGCCAAAAAGCAGTCGTTACCATCCCATGATGATAAATGCAGTCCTACAAGTTTGTTATTTGTGATGTATTCCATGTTACTAAACATTCATTCAAAAATGTCAAATCAGAACCTTCATATAGAAGTTCAGTACAAACAAGAGCTGGACTTTCGTCCGGTGCATACCCCCACGTGGTGTACCACCTAGTGTGGGCATATCGATGACCAACAAATATTATTTATGAATATTCTCGTACGGACTGATGGACGGATGCACAGACAGACGGTTGCAATCCAGTACACCCCCACCCCCCATTTTCTTTGAAAGTTTTCAACAATTTCTAAGTCGAAAGGTATGGTAAATTGTTTCGTGTTTGGAAGTTTTATGCAATGAGGCAGAAGCCTTTGTCATAGGCAAACTGCATGCCATATTTCACTCAAATCCGATAACCCATACCTGAGATACAGGCTGAACAGACAAATAATGTCTATTTCCTACAATTTCTAAGTCAAAAAAGGGGGATTACTCTAAAAAGAAGAATGTGAGAAATATCGCTGAATCCTTTTTTTAAAGCCTATACCATAAGCAGTGTTCACGGCAAATTTCATTGCAATAGAACAATCGATACCCGAGATACAGGCTGAACAGACAAAATTTGGCTCGGACGGACACAATTTCTAAGTGAACAAGTAATAAAAAAAAAATAACTAGTGTGGGCATACCTATGACCAACAAATATTATAGAAAATAATAATTTACTTAAGTTATGAAAGTTATGAATATTCTCGGACGGACTCACACACTGACGCACAGACGGACGGATGGATGGATGTAATTCAGTATACCCCCATTTTCTTCGAAAGTGGAGGTATAAAAACTGATTGCACTTAATTTTGGTATAAAATGGCTAACGGCAGCCATCTTGAATTTCAGAGCACACCCAAAAACACTCGTTCTCATCCCAAGGTGATAACAAAGGTACCCAAGAAGTTTTGTGAAGATTGATTCATAAGTACAGCCCCTGGCCCGAGCTTTATTGACATGTGTACTTACTGTGTATAAGTAGCACTGAGTAAATCAGAGTTCATCTAATTTGCATAATTTCTGCACAAGAAAAAAACTTGTATTATATGTGATGTATTCCATGTTACTAAACATTCATCCAAAAATTTATTCAAATCAGAACTTTCATGCAGAAGTTCTGAACAAAAAAACTGATTGCACTAATTTTGTACAAAATGGCTGTCAGTGGCCATCTTGAATTTCAGACCGGATCCCAAAACACTCGTTCTCGTCCCACGGTGATAACAAAGGTACCCAAGAAGTTTCGTAAAGATCGGTTCATAAATATGGCCACTAGCCCAAGCCGTGTTGACGGCGCAAGCCGTATTGACATGTGCACTAATTGCATATAAGTAGTACCGAATAAATCAAAGTTTCTCTAATTCGCATAATATATGCACGGGAAAAAAAACATAATATATGTGATGTATTCCATGTTACTAAATATTTGTACAAAAATTTATCTATATCAGATCTTTCATATAGAAGTTCTGTACAAAAAACTGATTGCTCCTAATTCGGTACAAAATGGCCACCAGACCGGACCCCAAAACACTCGTTCTCGTCCCACGGTGATAACAAAGGTACCCAATAAGTTTCGTAAAGATCGGTTCATAAATACGGCCTCTAGCCCAAGCTGTTTTGAGGGCGCGACAGACGGACAGATGGACGGACGATGGGCCATGACAATACCTCAAATTTGGCTTCGACAAAGTTGAGCTAAAAAATGATACATTGGATAGAAGATGCAAGACCAAAACAACCCAACATCCCTAGGGTGAGGACTTAACCATGGGGATAAACAGAACAAGCAAATTCAGTGAATTCATGTCTCCCGCTAGGCAGCAGTTTCAAGGGGAATTAATGCATCCAGTGGAATATAGTTGAGTTGTAAGTGGAATCGGTTGACTCTAAGGAAAGTTAGAGTCTGGAAACCATCAGCCAATCAAATTTAAGCAACCTAATTAAATATGCACGGAAAATGCCGATGTTCGAACTTGGACCCACAATTGATGAAACTGATCTACCCAAATTTCATCGAAATAGACTGACTGTAAGGAAAGTTAGAGTCTGAAAACGAAAAACAGGGAAGGTGTGCACTTACCGTGAATTAGCAGTAGCACTGAACAAATCAAAGTTTCCCTAATTTGCATAATTTTTGCACGAGAACAAAACCTGTATTATATCATATAGAAGTTCTGTACAAAAAACTGATTTCACCCAATTTCAGAACAAAATGACTGCTGGTGGCCATCTTGAATTTTGGACCAAACCCCAAAACACATATTCTGGTCTCACAATGATAACAAAGATACCCAAGAAGTTTCATGAAGATCGGTTCATAAATACGGCTTTTAGTCTGAGGTGCGTTGATGCACGGGGCAGACGGACAGATTTTCGGTACAAAATTGCCCACATTCGAACTTGACCTAGGTATTGATAAAAGCAATCCATATATGAAATTCCATCGAAATCGGTTCATTTTAAGGAAAGTTAGAGTCTGGAAACGGTCAGCCAATCAAATTTCAGCAACCTAATTAAATATGCGCAGAAAATACCCATATTCGAACTTGGACCCACAATTGATGAAAGTGATCCACTACCCAAATTTCATCGAAATCTGGTCACTGTAAGGAAAGTTAGAGTCTGGAAACGAAAAACACGGAAGGACGGAAGGACACCCCGAATTTAATATCTCCCATTTTTTTCAAAAAGCGGGAGACAATAAACATTCTGCAATACAAGTTAAACTCCCAAGAAATTTAATAAAAAATTTCAATAAAAAATAGCCAAAAAGCTTAGGAGTTTAACATGAGGGGTTCATGGAAGGATGTGTCCCGAAAATGGGAAACATGAAATAATTTTTATAATTATTATAAAGTTACAGCCCGGAACATTTGAAACAACCGTTATTCACTTCCATCATCCACTCACAGCCTTGGATCCACCAATTCTTCCATTGATTTGTGTCTGGCATCCTCAACCAGAGGCTCTACAGAGCCTGTAATCGCTCACCTGGAACTACATATAAAAATGTGATTTCCCATAGGCTTTCCAAGGTAACTATGAGCTGCAATTGTGGCCATGTTTGCAACATTACATCAGCATTACATGAGGATCATTGGTAGAAGGTGTCCCAGTCTTCAATCACGTGAAGTTTTCAAAACATTTGAATTCTTCAAACAGAATCATAGAATGTCTCTGGTGGCCGTATTTCTCTGGTGGCCATATTTTCCAACCAACGGGGAACAAAAAGAGGATCATTTGTAGAGGGCCTCCTATAGACCATTCTTGCCAAGTTTTTGGTTCACGTCAGCTCAGTAGTTCCAGAGAGAAGATGAAAATGTGATTTCCCATATTTTTTTTTTCTATAGTAACGATAAACTGCAATTGTGGCCATGTTTGCAATACGATCAACATTAAAATGAGGAACGTTGGTAGAGGGTGTCCCATTTATCAACCATGCAAAGTTTCAAAACATTTGGCCCTGTGTTTTCAGAGGAGAAGAGCTTTCAAAATTGACCAATCAGAATCAAAGAATGCTTCTGGCGGCCACGTTTTTTTCACCCAACAGGAGTAAATGAGTAACAGTTAGAGAGAACCTCTCATAGACAATGCCTGCCAAGCCTGGTTCACATTGGCTCAGTACTTTCAGTGAAGAAGAAGAAAATGTGATTTCCTATACGGTTTCTATAGTAACTATAAGCCAAAATTGCAGCCATAATTGCAACCTGGCAAAGATTAAAATGAGAATCACTGGTTGAGGGGGTTACAGTCATCAGTCACACTAAGTTTTCAAACCATTTGACCTTGTAGTTTCAAAGAAGATTTTCTTGAAAATGTTTCAACAAAAAAAAAATCAGTAAAAGAAGGTTAAATATTTTTGAAAATTACAATTTTTTCAGATGGTATTCTCTTTCAAAATAGCTTTGGATAGGTAAAGGGTTACAGGAAAACACATTTTACTCCAATTTTGTCAAATCTTAAAAGATATACAATAATTACTGTCATCTAAGCTGACATGATGGGAAGAGAATATAAACAAAAAACTTGCATGGTTTTCCAAACACCTGTCACCAATAAGTTTTTTCTGATAAGTAACTAGAGAAGAATAATACATTATCAACATACGGTTGCACTTGTTTACAGTACAAGTCAAAATAAGTTGTGTAGGATAATCCTATAAACTATTTATCTTTCTCTTCCTACACTGATAAGACCAGAAGCTGACATCATTTTCTGGAAAGCTAACACTGATAGCTTTCCAGAAAATGTCAGATTATGATCTTGTCAGTGCAGGAGCAGCAGTTTACTTAGTTTATTGCAGTTATGCTACAGCTTATTTTGACTTGTACTGTATACACAATATTTTGGGGTTTTTTCTCCAGTTCTCAGCAGAGAAAATTGGAACCAACACTTACCAGATTTTCAAAAAAACAAGTATTTTGCTGACAGTACCGATCTTCCTGCAGACAGGAGAGGCATTGGGTTAAGCATTAGAATAAAGCCTCTGGTGACCACATATTTCCATCCTCCCATAGACCATTCCTGCGAAGTTTGGTTCACGTCGGCTCAGTAGTTCCAGAGAAGAAGATGAAAATGTGATTTCCCATAGAGTTTCTATAGTAACTATAAGCCACAATTGTGGCCATGTTTACAACCCGATCAACACTAAATGAGGATCGTTGGTAGAGGGGGTCCCAGTCATCATTTATGTGAAGTATCAAAACATTTGGCCAGGCAGTTTCAGAGGAGAAGATTTTTGAAAATCCACCAATCAGAATCAAAGAATGCCTCTGGCGACCATGTTTTTCAACCCATGGGAACAAAATGAGGATCGTTTGTAGAGGACCTTCCATAGACCATCCCTGCCAAGTTTGGTTCACGTCGGCTCAGTAGTTCGGGAAAAGAAGATGAAAATGTGATTTCCCATAGGGTTTCTATAGTAACTATAAGCTGCAATTGTGGCCATGTTTGCAACCCGATCAACATTAAATGAAGATCGTTGGTAGAGGGGGTCCCAGGCATCATTTATGTGAAGTATCAAAACATTTGTCCTGGAAGTTTCAGAGGAGAAGATTTTTGAAAATCCAACAATCAGAATCAAAGAATGCCTCTGGCGGCCATTTTTTCAACCCACGGGAACACAATGAGGATCGTTTGTAGAGGATCTCCCATAGACTGTCCCTGCCAGGTTTGTTTTCACATCGCTTCGGTTTTCCAGAGAAGAACAGGAAAATGTGATTTCCCATAGGGTTTCTACAGTAACTATAAGCCGCAATTGCGGCCATGTTTGTGACCCAATTAGCATTAAATGAGGACCGTTGGTAGAGGGGGTCCCAGTCATCATATATGTGAAGTTTCAAAACATAGTTTCAGAGAAGATTTTTGAAAATCCACCAACCAGAATCAAAGAATGCCTCTGGAAGCCATGTTTTTCATCCGACGGGAACAAAATGTGGATCGTTTGTAGAGGACCTCCCATAGACCATTCCTGCCAAGTTTGGTTCACACCGGCTCAGCGGTTACAGAGAAGAAGATGAAAATGTGAAAAGTTTACGGATGCCGGACGATGACCGACTGACGACGACGGACGCCAAGTGATGAGAAAAGCTCACATGGCCTTTTAGACCAGGTGAGCTAAAAAAAAAAAGGAGATTTTAAAGCACAAAAGTCAGATCATTCTTACTGACTTTAGGGCCAAACAAAGAATGATGTTGGCATGAATTCCAGTCTATTCCTGACTGCTGTGCATGCGCAGATGGTAAAAGTATGGAGGGCCAGATAGGACTTTTTTTCGGTATTGTATGCAAATTTTGGGGATTGGGGGTTCAAAATTTGTGTTTGATCCTTGAAAATATAGAGTTTGCACCAACTGAGTCTCGGCCATTGGTTATTAGTATAAAAATATTAGCTGACAGAAGTCTAAATTTAAAGCGATAAACTATCAAATAGCAATCATTGAACAAAAGCTTTATTATCTCGGCTGAAACTAGCCTACCCCATTTTAATTGGACGTGAATACAATATATGACATATATACATTTTACATATCTCCATCGGACTTAAAAAGGTAGAGAGACAATCTGGCTATGTCATCTCCCAACGGTATAGACTGAATATCATTTTCTAGTTATCTATTTGTATCTCTATCTATCTATCTATCTATCTATCTATCTATCTGTCTGTCTGTCTGTCTGTCTGTCTGTCTGTCTGTCTGTCTGTCTGTCTATATCTATCTACTATCTATCTATCTATCTATCTATCTATCTATCTATCTATCTATCTATCTATCTATCTATCTATCTATCTATCTGTCTGTCTGTCTGTCTGTCTGTCTGTCTGTCTGCTGTCTGTCTGTCTATATCTATCTGTCTGTCTGTCTGTCTGTCTATCTATATCTGTCTGTCTGTCTGTCTGTCTGTCTGTCTGTCTGTCTGTCTGTCTGTCTGTCTGTCTGTCTGTCTGTCTGTCTGTCTATCTATCTATCTATCTATCTATCTATCTATCTATCTATCTATCTATCTATCCATTTTTCTAAAGTTCTGAGCAATTGAATAAATTTTACAAGATCAGAATTTTTCTAATTTAATTTACTTTTCGAGTGAGTTCAAAGATCACTGTGTCAACTTCGAGCATGTTTATCGATTTTTTGTGAGAAAGTTTGAAGACGAAATAATATAGAAGAGCGGGAGCCCCTTGAGGGGCTCCTACAATAAAAACAAATATGACACACTCATCAAAAGACAAGAGGCCCAAAGGGGCCTGAGGGCGCTCACCACCTGACATGTTAGCCTAAATATAAAACCCAGGGAATTGATTTCAACAAGTTGCATCTGCCCCTCCTTAGAAAAGCTTATACCAAATATCCAAAGATTCCAAACAGTGGATCTAAAAAAAATAATATTTTTAAAGAATATTCCTCATACTGAACTAAGTGATAATTTGGCCTCCCATAGGAAGACCAAATATGAACCCAGTTACTTGGCTTGAACAAACTTGAATCTCACCTCCAGTGGGATGCCGTTTTCCAAATACCAAAAGATTCTGACTGGTGGATGTGAAGAAGATTTTTGAAGAATATTGAACTAAGTTATAATTCAGGCTCCCACAGGGAGCCCAAATATCAACCCAGGGACTTGGCTTGAATAAACTTGAATCTGTATCTGTATTTGTATCGATCTCCAACCTTGACCAACAAATTTCTCATTTTGCATTTGTTAGTCTTTGATATCACAAAAACAACAAGAGGTCCCATGGGGCATGAGGCGTTCAACTGCCAAAGTTGTTTAAAGAAGGATTTAATTAGCATTTTCAGCTAGTAAACACTACAGAGGAATGAAGTCATGTAACTATCCAAAACTCTATTGTCCAGTAAAATGATTTTTTTTGGGTACTGAGATGATACCACACAAATAATGCCTAGATTTCCAGTAATGGAAAATAGGGAGCCCAAATACCAACCTACGGACTTAACTTGAACAGACTTAAATTGACAAGGGACCCTGAGCTATCCGATTAACTGAAAAAATCTACTTGGCATAGGTTGTTGAAAAAAAATGAAAGTCACAACCATGCAAGTCTTAAAAGACATATTTTGGTTTTATTATTTACATCTAACACTCAGTCATAGCTGAGAAAGTTGTGCCTACCGATTGATGAAACATAACATGCTGGAAAGGATGATAAAAGTCTTGTGCAGATACAAAAAACAGAGTTAAAAAGACAAATATGCTACACAGAGTTAAAAAGACAAATATGCTACATGTAAACTCTGTAACTTGTAAGAAGATTACAGCAGAATACGGAAACATGAAAGAATCTAGGCACCAAGTTGATTATGCAGACTTGATTCCCTGAAGTGTTTGGAAGTGAAGATGGCTTTGAAAACTACACTAAGGTGAATGTGGGATTTTGCCAACTCCTGCCTGTCTTATCAAGTAGTTTCAGTACACAGTGGGCTGGGGGTCATTGTTTGATTCCATTCAGCATGTAATTTGTGCTAAACTGCTCAGTGTTTAAATTGTTGACATTTGGGTCTGTCGACTTACCTCGTTAAATGTCAATGAGAGGACGAAATTTGCTTTTGAATCTAACTCGGTTGTAATTCCCATTCAGATGTTCAGAACACATGTGATCAGCTGTATGTGACTGAAAATTACAACCTAGGATTTTCAGAATCAAGTAAGAGTGTGGTGTCATATACATTGGGTGGAAACACTGCAAAACTGACAGTTATCGCTTGGGTGGGGGTCCACACTATTAGGGAATTAGGGAATGTTGCCTGTCCTCAAACTGCCATATACATATAAAATCACATCATAGGTACATATCGTGGACTCCTCGGAAAGCCTTTTAGTTCAAAAAAAAAAAAGGCTATTTCATTCAGTTTCCTCATTTGGTTAAATAAGAGATTATTCTGCATCTTTGTTTCCATTAGTCTGTTTGTTTTTCCTTTCTTGATTTTTTTTTCTTTCTTTTTTGTTCTTTTAATTTTTTTCTTCTTCTCTTGTGCTTTTCTTGTTGTTTCTTCATTTTTTCCCTCTTTTTTCCCTAGTTCTGACACTTTTCTCTTTCTATCCAACAGCGACAATGAGTTCAAACAATATTTCACTCAGTTTTAGCAACCACCTATGTACTTTGCTATTTTAGAAATGTTCCAGGAGACGGCTTATATAAGCTAAGTGCTTTCTGCAGAATCCTCTCATTTGATATTGTCAGCCATTTCTACATGTCTTGCTGTACTGCACACCTTTTATTATAAATCCTGTACAGTTAATGTAACATTATCAATCTTTTGTATGTATTATATCATGTTCAATTCTGAATAAATATTGTTTAAACTAAACTAAATAAGAGGGAATAAATGAAAGTGTCAATGACACTGTAGCTCAACTTGTTTAAGACATGTACATGTATAGTATGTGACACAGCAATGACAAACATCTAGGTAATGACCTGATAACAAGGTACATGTAAAGTATTGTAACGGTCTGTACATAAATGCTGACCGTAGCATGTAACAAATATATAGGTAAAGTATTGTAAAGGTGGGGTGACAGTTAGATGCTAAACTAGAAAAGGAATCTTTGAGTCCGAGAGTGTGTCTGACGGAACCCAAAAATATTTGTTCTCATAGCACAGTGATAACAAAGGCACCCCAAAACACTCGTTCCTGTCACAAGGTGATAACAAAGGTACCCCAAGAAGTTTCGTGAAGATCGGTTCATAAATACAGACTCTAGCCCGAGCCGTATTGATATGTGCACTTACTGTGCGTAAGTAGCACTGAACAAATCAAAGTTCATCTAATTCGCATAATTTCTGCACGAGAAAAAAACCTGTATTATATGTGATGTATTCCATGTTACTAAACATTCCTACAAAAATTTATTCAAATCAGAACTTTCATACAGAAGTTCTGCACAAAAAACTGATTGCACTAATTTTGGTACAAAATGGCTGCTGGTGGCCATCTTGAATTTTGGACTGCACCCAAAAACACTCGTTCTCGTCCCACGGTGATAACAAAGGTACCCAAAAAGTTTCGTAAAGATCAGTTCATAAATACGGCCTCTAGCCTGAGCCGTATAGAAGTTGTGTACAAAAAACTAATTGTACCTAATTTCGGTACAAAATGGCCACTGGCAGCCATCTTGAATTTTGCCCCCCCCCCCCCCCCCCCCCCACACACACACACACACACAGAAACACTCGTTCTCGTCCCAAGGTGATAACAAAAGTACCCAAGAAGTTTTGTCAAGATCGGTTCATAAATACAGCCTCTAGCCCAAGCCGTATTGACACGTGCACTTACAGTGTAAAAGTAGCAATGACTAAATCAAAGTTCATCTAATTTGCATAATTTCTGCTCGAGAAAAAACCTGTATTATATGTGATGTATTCCATGTTACTAAACATTCATACAAAAATTTATTCAAATCAGAACTTTCATACAGAAGTTCTGTACAAAAAACTGATCGCACTAATTTTGATACAAATTGGCCATCGGCAGTCATCGTGAATTTTGGACCGCACCCAAAAACACCCATTCTCGTCCCAAGGTGATAACAAAGGTACCCAAGACGTTTCGTGAAGATCAGTTCATAAATACAGCCTCCAGCCCTAGCAGTATTGACATGTGCACTTACAGTGTATAAGTAGCACTGAATAAATCAAAGTTCATCTAATTTGCATAATTTCTGCATGAGAAAGAAAAACGTATTATATGTGATGTATTCCAAGTTACTAAACATTCATACAAAAATTTATTCAAATCAGAACTTTCATACAGAAGTTCTGTACAAAAAACTGATTGCACTAATTTTGGTACAAAATGGCTACAAAATGGCCACTGGCAGCCATCTCGAATTTTGGTCCGCACCCAGAAACACTCGTTCATGTCCCTATGAGGATTCTGTATACCATATATCAAAAGATTCTGACCAGTGGTTCGGGAGAAAATGAGTTTTAAAGATTATACCTCATACTGGACAAAGTCAAAATACGGTCTCCAATAGGGAGCTCAAATATTAACACAGGGATTTGGTTTGAACAAGCTTAGATGTGACCTCCCTAAGGATGCTATATACTAAATACCAAAAGATTCTGACTGGTTAGGGATCCCAAATATTAGCTGGGGACTTGATTTGAACAAACATGACCCCCGTAATAATGTTGTTCACCAGATATTAAAAGATTCTGACTGGTGGTTCTGTACAAGAAGATTCTTTAAATAGTTTGTCTCATATTGCAACAAGTTAAAATTTGGGCTCCTGTATTGAACCCAAATGCTAACTAAGGGGCTTAATTTTAACAAACTGGTATCTGATCCCCCTATGGATGCTAATACCAAATATAAAAAGACTCTGATCAGTGGATCTGGAGAAGATTTTTTAATTTTTGCACATATGCTGACTCAACATTTTTCTGATTCCCTCTACAGTATGCTATGACAGAACCGATGGCAATTGTTTTTTTACCAGTCCATTCTAATGGCCCTAAAGATTCTTCATATTAACTAACAGATCTGTTCTGTGCAATTTGGGAAATATGGGCATTTGAAAATATTTCTATTTTTCGCTCCTGAGGTTCCCACGGGGATATGGGAAATTTGTTTTTGCATGAATCAAGTACTCTTGACTCAGTAATACCACATACCAAATTTGGTTCAAATCAGCTCATTGATTCTGAAAATAGAAATTTTGGGCGGGGCCAAAAATCTTGCCCCTCCCATTACAAAGGCAAATATTACTCCACAAACTTTGTATGAACACTCGTGACTCTACACCTCAAAATGAAGCTCAGTAACAAATATCAAGTCATTGTACCTACTGGTTAAAGAGAAGACTTTTTTTTAATTTTTGAGCATTCCACCCGCCTCCCTATGGGGATGGGCATGTTGATTTGAACAAAAATAAAATTCAATGGCAGAACCAACAATCAGCTCAAATTTAACTGAAATTGATTCAGCGGTCTTGGAGGAGAGGGTGCAAACACCATATTGACAGATGATGAATGACAGACAATGGGTGATCATTATAGCTCAGCCTGACTTTTAGTTAGGGTATGCCGATTTTCTGTAAAACGAAAAAAATTCAAGTGTTTGTGTTGTGGGGGAGGGGTACACAGGGTGGGGAAAGATAATCGGGTACACAGGGTGAGGAAAGATAATCGGGGAAAGGAAACTGTTACACTGGTATGTTGATCATGAGTTGGAGACTACCAGGTATTTCCTCTGATATAGACTTTATACAATGTAATAAAGTTTGTCAAAAGCATCAAACACATAGCATATGACCTCAATTTGGAATGAGCGTGACAAGCTAGTTTCAATGACAGGTCATAAGCTATGTTTTGTGAGTCTAGACTGAAATGAAAGTGTCAATGACACTGTAGCTCAACTTGACAAACTTGAACTTGGTAAGTTATAAATGAAATGGCAAAATTGAAGATCACTGGTACCAATGTTATTTGATGAAATTTCAACATAACAGCATTGTGTGCACAACGTCAAAGTAATCCATGCATTTTTAAATGTAAACTGTAAGACTGGCTAAAGGAAGAATGTTGATACACAAATGCAGTATGTTCAGAGGTTATTGTAAATGGCAACTTTTTTAACAGAAATGAATGCTAATCAATAGCTCTTATCTAAAGGTCTTGCCTAATGAGCACACCAAGTTCAAAAACAATCCTATGATAAATGTGGCCTGTAGGCCATGTCAAAGAATGTTGATGCACAAATGCAATAAATTCAAAGATTGTTGCTAACAGCAACAGTTTTTGACGGAAATGAAAAGAAAATCAATAGCTCCTATCTTTGTCACCCTGCATAAGCATACAAAGTTTCAAAACAACCTGATAATGAATGTGCCCTCTGAGGCATTCCAAAGGAAGATGTTAATGCACAAATGCAGTAAGTAGAAGGTCATTGCTTGTGCCAATGTGTTTTTTGGGGTTTTTTATGGAAATTCATAAATATACCCTGCAGAGAGTGCAAAAGGGATAAGTTGATGCACAAATGCAGTAAGTTCAAAGGCTGGTGATAACGACAATAAGTTTTTATGGAAATGAAAAAAGCAATAGCTCACATCTAGAGGTCACCCCAAACACACATGCCAAGTTTCAAAGTGATCCGCTCGTAAGTGTGCCCTGAAGGGTGTGTTAAAGTGAAATATTGAGGTCTGACTAAACTAAGTTCAAAGGTCAGCGGCAACATTTTTTGACAGAAATGGAAGAAAATCGACAGCTCCCATATAGATGTCACCCCAAACAAGCACACCAAGTTTGCAAGCGATCCAATCATAAATGTGTTCTGCAGGATGTGTCAAAGGGAAATACTGATGCTTAACTGCACTAAGTTTTTACTAAGTTCATCGAAGGTCATTGCCAGTGGCAACATTTTTTGATAGAAATCGAAGCAAATAGATAGCTCCCATCTAGAGGTAACCCCAAACAAGCATACAGACCGATCTGATCATAAATGTGCCCTGTAGGGCATGCCAAAGGAATATATTGATGCCTGACTAAACTAAGTTCAAAGATCGTTGCCAACAGCAACATTTTTTGACGGACGGAAATGGAAGAAAATCAATAGCTCCCATCTAGTGGTCACCCTAAACAAGCATGCCAGGTTTCAAAGCAATCTGATCATAAATGTGCCCTATAGGGTGTGCCAAATGGAAATATTGAGGTCTGACTCTACTAAGTTCTAAGAACGTTGGCCTCGGCAACATTTTTTGACGGAAATGGAAGAAAATCGATAGCTCCCATCTAGAGGTCACCCCAAACAAGCATGTCAGGTTTCAAAGCAATCCAATCGTAAATGTGCCCTGTAGGGTGTGCCAAAGGAAATATTGAGGTCTGACTAAACTAAGTTCTAAGAACGTTGGCCGTGGCAACATTTTTTGATGGAAATTGAAGAAAATCGATAGCTCCCATCTAGAGGTCACCCCAAAAAAGCATACCATGTTTCAAAGCAATCTGATCATAAATGCGACCTGTGAGGTGGGCCAAAGGAAATTGTGGACGTACGTATGTACGTACGTACGTACGCCGACGAACGAGAAGTGGTGGCAATAGCTCAGCTTGACTTTGTCAAGTTGAGCTAAAAACAATAAAATTTGAATGTGAATAGTACTGATGGATATTGAGTCACAATAGATAAAGGATTAATGCATTCTTAAGCAAAGGTATAGATTTTTCTCATGTACATACCATCTCTGGCCACAAAAACACTGGCTAAAGAGTCTGGTAAACTCACTCCAAAGGCTATGAATGTCAAGGCCATCACACTATCTGGAATGTTCATTGTGTAACCTGCAAATGATAAAACAGTATTTTGAGCATAATCTTCGTGGCATTAAACCTACATCTAAAACATATTTTACTGTTTAAATGTTGAAACTTACGATCAGGACTGTATTGAAAAGTGCCTGCAGCACATTAGCTTCATATTCTTTAGATTGATTCATTTGCGTTAGCATTTTTTTACATTTTACTGGAGTGTGTCTATGAGCACTCTCCAATAAGAATACATTTACAATTACTGACGGACATATCTTGACTTCCAAATACAATTCACTGTTTTACTTATCAGTTCAATGCTCTAAGATTTTATTCATTCTTTTTAACCAATATGAAATTATGAACAACTCTGGATTCTAAGAGATCTTTCTAACAAAATGAAACATTGATTTTTTATTTGGGTTTAAAAACATTCTCAGCATCCATGGTCAAACCGTTTCTGACAATTTGGAGGAAGCCAGAGTATCTGGAGAGAACGACTGAGCAGCAGTGAGTAACTGTCAGAGTCTCAAACTAATTAAGTTAGCACAAGCAGGGTTAGGTTAGTATCAGTCGAGAGCATGTGTACAATTGACATGCAGTACGAATTAGCACACGGTGCAACCATGATGCCACTTCGGATTAAGCATCTTGCCCAAGGAGGCAATGCTGATGTTGTGGGTGAGCCTGTGCACTTTACATCTTTAGTACAGTGCTGTAACAATTGAGCCATCATGTTCCAAAATCTGTTACATAACCGCATTTCAATAACAACATTAAATGAAAGTGCCAATGACACTGTAGCTCAACTTGTGTAAGACATGTACATGTATAGTATGTGACACAGCAATGACACACATCTAGGTAATGACCTGATAACAAAGGTACATGTAAAGTATTGTAACGGTCTGTACATAAATACTGACTGTAGCCTGTAACAAATGTATAGTTAAAGTATTGTGAAGGTGGGTGACAGTTAGATGGTAAACTAGAAAAGAAATCTTCATGGGGTTAATGTTACAATGGGGATCCTTGTATGGTGCACCAAAACCCAAATGTTAGCAACTGTTTTTGGCCTGTTTGATTCAAACCCTTCTAAGGTTGATTCATACTAATTAATAAATATTTGTCCAGTCCTTCTTAAAATATAGGTATTTGAATTTTTTATCTTTAGCAGGTGAGGAGGTTTTATTTTTCTCATTGTAAATAGAAAATCGGGTTGTGCTAATGTTTACCCTCCCCAAACAACACCAAATATTAACACAGGAACTTGGCTTCAACACATTTGAATATACACATCCTAGGGATGCTGAATTAAAGAAACATTATTTTGTCTGTGGTTTTAGGAAAAGATTTTTAATCATCTCCCTTTTTGAGTCCCTGAGTGGATCTGACTGAACCCAACAATTATTTGTTCTCATAGCACAGTGATAACAAAAGCACCCAATAAATTTATAGCAAACATTACTGACATAAAAAAATCTTCTTTACAGGTTCTGTACAAAAAATGTAATACACAGAATTCCCGTAAATATGATTGCCAATAGGCATTTGAATTTTTAGCCGAGCCCCAAAGCAGTTGTTACCAGCTCATGATGATAACAAACCTAGTCCTAAAAGTTCTGTACAAAAAAACTGATTGCACCTAATTTCAGTATGAAATGGCTGGCGGCAGCCATCTTGAATTTTGGACCGCACCCAAAAACACTTGTTCCTGTCCCAAGATAACAAACGTACCCAAGACAAGAAGTTTCGTGAAGATCAGTTCATAAATATTGCCTCTAGCCCGAGCAGTATTGACATGTGCACTTACTTTGTATAAGTGGCACTGAATAAATCAAAGTTCAACTAATTTGCATAATTTCTGCTAAAAATCGCTCTCCTGAAATGATCTAGGAGAGCCAATGGCTCTCCTAATTTTTTTTTGACATGGAAGGCAGTTGAACCATATCATATGAATGCAGTTCAACACTGTGACCAGACATGCTCTACTCACAAAGTTGCATTGCGTAATTTGGATAGTTGTAATACATGTTACTTCGAAAGTTACTCAATACTGTGTTGAAATCGGCGGTCCCGACAACTCACAACTGTCACAAGCTAATCATGGTTCAACTTCATCCCCTTCAAGCTCATCCCATCAGATAAATTTTGAATTTCAGTACATTGCACCTGGGCCAGCTGTACAGTACATGATGCCCATTGAAGATTTTCTACATGGTCCTGGGATAACACAATTTTTTATCTTCAATTTTTTTTATTCATCGCATTCAAAATTACTCTTGATATGGTAAATAAAATTTTTTTTAAAAAATGTGAACACTCTTAGACGGGGACGACTTTCAGAAATTGTATGTCAATAGACATGACTATCGAATTTGTGTTGAGGGAATACCGTCACTCCACGTGGTTATCACTTAATTTAAGTTCTTTGATTATCCGATGTCGTTGAATGGGAATATAAGTTGGTTTTGAAATGGGGCAATGTTTGAATAGTAATAGAAACTGTATATACCTGGTGAAAAATGAAACCAATCAAATAATTCTCGTGGGCAGGTGATGGTGACGTTTCGAATATTCGCGGAAATTCACAAAAAATCAGATTGATAATCTAATATCATGACAACCGAAAGTGAAAGTAAACACAACAGAGGTTTATAAATAGCCTGTGTTATGCTGTTCAGTAATGCCTAGTGAAACTGATGAAAGATGGCATCGTGATACAGTAACCACCAAAATAAATTGAGATTTTGAGCAACTTAACCCGTGAATCGTCCCAAACCAAAGCGCGAACATTGTCACACCAGGAACTGAGGAAGTAATAAACTCTGTTGTTGGTGACGTTACAATATCCTCCATTATGCATGGAAACTAATATTTGACGGTGATATTGATAATGATTTAATGTTATTTCAGGTTAACCATCAGATTTTCTGCAGACACTTTGCCTGCACTGGTTATCTTTGTGCACCCAGGAGAGGGAAATTTTGCGGAACCTTAATGGTTCTTGGCGCACGTTAAGGCACGCAAAACAATTGCGGGCCTGAAAACGCCAGGCCTGTATTATGTGTGATGTATTCCATGTTACTGAACATTTATACAAAAATTTATTCAAATCAGAACTTTCATACAGAAGTTCTATACAAAAAACTGATTGCACTAATTTCGGTACAAAATGGCAGCTGGTGGCCATCTTGAATTTTTGACCGCACTCAAAAACACTCATTCTTGTCCCACGGTGATAACAAAGGTACCCAAGAAGTTTCGTAAAGATCGGTTCATAAATATGGCCTCTAGCCCGAACCATATTGAATTGTTGACGCTGGACAGACGGCAGACGGTCGACCAACCATGGCATAACCTCAAATTTGACTACAGCAAAGTTGAGCTAAAAACCCATATTATAAGTGATGTATTCCATGTTACTAAACATTCATACAAAAATTTATTCAAATCAGAACTTTCAAACAGAAGCTTTGTACAAATAAACAGCTGCACCATGAGCGCATGATACTCCCATTATTAATTACATGAGCGAAGCACACAATATGAGTATACATGTGTACTAAGCATTTTCAAGTTATTGTTCGATATGTGGAAAATTGCTTATATTTTGACGAATAAAGTCCCATAAGTCTGGAATGACATATCGGACAGCGACACAAATAGAAAGGGAGAGTCCTTCCATCAACATATACTTGCCACCAAAAAATCATGAAAATTGCTCAAAGTCCGACATGTGGAAAATTGGCTATATTTTGACGAATAAAGTCCCATAACTCTGGAATGACAAATCGGACAGTGACACAAATCGAAAGGGAGATTCCTTCCATCAACATATACTTGCAACCAAAAAATCATGAAAATTGCTCTAAGCATTTTCAAGTTATTGTTCGACGTGGAAAACTGCTTATATTTTGAAGAATAAAGTCCCATAACTCTGGAACGACAAATTGGACAGTGACACAAATTGAAAGGGAACTTCCTTCCATCAACATATACTTTCGACCAAAAAATCACAAAAATTACTCAAAGCGTTTTCGAGTTATTGTACGACGTGTGGACGGACGGACAGACAGACAGACGGACAGTAGTATACCAAAATACAACTGTTTTTTTCAAAACGGGCATATAAAAACTGATTGAACTAATTTTGGTACAAAATGGCTGCCAGCGGCCATCTTAAATTTTGGACTGCATCCCAAAACACTTGTTCATAAATACGGCCTCTAGCCTGAGCCGAATAGAAGTTCTGTACAAAAAACTGATTGTACCTAATTTTGTAACAAAATGGCCACTGGCAGCCATCTTGAATTTCGGACCGCACCCAGAAACACTCGTTCTCGTCCCAAGGTGATAACAAAGATACCCAAGAAGTTTTGTGAAGATCAGTTCATAAATACAGCCCCTAGCCCGAGCCGTATTGACATGTGTACTTACTGTGTATAAGTAGCACTGAATAAATCAAAGTTTATCCAATTTGCATAATTTCTGCACAAGAAAAAAAACTGTATTATATGTGATGTATTCCATGTTACTAAACATTCATACAAAAATTTATTCAAATCAGAACTTTCACACAGAAGTTCTGTACAAAAAACTGATTGCACTAATTTTGGTACAAAATGGCTGCTGGTGGCCATCTTTAATTTTGGACCATGCCCCAAAACACTTGTTCTCGTCCCATTGTGATAGCAAAGGTACCCAAGAAGTTTCGTAAAGATCGGTTCAAAGATGCGGCCTCTAGCCCAAGCTGTACTGAATTGTTGACAGATGGACAGACATCGAGACGGACAGACGTCTAGATGGACAGACGACCAGACAGACAGATGGAAGAAAAAAATTGAAAAAAAACCAAAATTATTTGTTTAAGGCCACATATTTCTGCACAATGGCTAATTATGGCTACAACACAGATATAAAGTAAAATCCAGCCATATTATTCGTACCCTTGTTGCCCATTTTACAGGACTTCAATATCGGGTATTGGTGACCTGGTCCTATTTTACCAGTAAAACTGGGCTTGTTTACCACAGTAAACAAGCACTGCTTCACTTCCTAGTGTTCAAATGGGGAAGAAATGAAAGTGCCAATGACACTGTAGCTCAACTTGTGTAAGACATGTACATGTATAGTATGTGGCACAGCACTGACACACATAGAGGTAAAAACCTGATAACAAAGGTACATGTAAAGTATTGTAAAGGTCTGTACATAAATACTGACCATAGCCTGTAACAAAAGTACAGGTAAGGTATTGTAAAGGTGGGCGACAGTTAGATGCTAAACTAGAAAAGAAATCTTTATGGGATTAATGTTACAATGGGGATCCTTGTATGGTGCATTATAAGCCAAATGTTAGCAACTGTTTTGGCCTGTTTGATTCAAACCCTTCTACGGTTGATTCCTACTAATTAATAAATGTTTGTCCAGTCATTCTTAAAATATAGGTATTTGAATTTTTTATCTTCAGCTCATAGGGTGCCCACGGGTGAGGAGGTTTTATTTTTCTCATTGGAAACAGAAAACTGGGTTGTGCTAATAATGTTTACCCTCCCTAAACAACACCAAATATTAACACAGCCGAGCCCAAAAGCACTTGTTACTGTCCCATGATAACAAACGTAGTCCTAGAAGTTGTGCACAAAAAACTGATTGCACCTAATTTTGGTATAAAATGGCCGTCGGCAGCCATCTTGAATTTCAGGCCGCACCCAAAAACACTCGTTCTCGTCACAAGGTGATAACAAAGATACCCAAGAAGTTTCATGAAGATCGGTTCATAAATACAGCCTCTAGCCGAGCCGTATTGACATGTGCACTCACTGTGCACTTACTGTGTATAAGGAGCACTGAATAAATCAAAGTTCATCTAATATGCATAATTTCTGCACGAGAAAAAAACCTGTATTATATATAATGTAGTCCAGGTTACTAAACATTCATACAAAAATTTATTCAAATCAGAACTTTCATACAAAAAACTGATTGCAGTAATTTTGGTACAAAATGGCTGCTGGCGGCAATCTTGAATTTCAGACTGCACCAAAAACACTCGTTCTTGTCCCAAGGTGATAACAAAGGTACCTAAGAAGTTTTGTAAAGATCAGTTCATAAACACAGCCTCTAGCCTGAGCCGTATAGAAGTTGTGTACAAAAAACTTATTGGACCTAATTTCGGTACAAAATGGCCACTGGCAGCCATCTCAAATTTTGGACCGCCCCCCAGAAACACTCGTTCTTGTCCCAAGGTGATAACAAAGGTACCCAAGAAGTTTTGTGAAGATCAGTTCATAAATACAGACTCTTGCCCGAGCCGTATTGAAATGTGCACTTACTGTGTATAAGTAGCACTGAATAAATCAAAGTTCATCTAATTTGCATAATTTCAGCACGAGAAAAAAAAACGTATTATATGTGATGTATTCCATGTTACTAAACATTCATACAAAAATTTATTCAAATCAGAACTTTCATACAGAAGTTCTGTACAAAAAACTGATTGCACTAATTTTGGTACAAAATGGCTGCTGGTGGCCATCATGAATTTCAGACTGCACCCAAAAACACTCGTTCTCGTCCCACGGTGATAACAAAGGTACCTAAGAAGTTTTGTAAAGATTGGTTCATAAATACAGCCTCTAGCCTGAGCCGGATAAAAGTTGTGTACAAAAAACTTATTGGACCTAATTTCGGTACAAACTGGCCACTGGCAACCATCTCAAATTTTGGACTGCACCCAGAAACACTTGTTCTCGTCCCAAGGTGATAACAAAGGTACCCAAGAAGTTTCGTGAAGATCGGTTCATAAATACAGCCTCCAGCCCTAGCCGTATTGACATGTGCACTTACAGTGTAAGTAGCACTGAATAAATCAAACTTCATCTAATCTGCATAATTTCTTCATGAGAAAAAAACCTGTATTATATGTGATGTATTCCATGTTACTAAACATTCATACAAAAATTGATTCAAATCAGAACTTTCATACAGAAGTTCTGTACAAAAAACTGATTGCACTAACTAAAGTACAAAATGGCTGCTGGTGGCATTTTGAATTTCGGACTGCACCCAAAACCACACGTTCTCGTCAATGTTGATAACAAAGGTACCCAAGAAGTTTCGTAAAGATCGGTTCATAAATACGGCCTCTAGCCCGAGCTGTATTGGCATTTACAATTACAGTGCTGAAAGTAACACTAAATAGATCAAAGTTAGTCTAATTGGCATAATTTATGCACGAGAAAAAAACCTGTATTATATGTGATGTATCCCATGGTACTAAACATTCACACAAAAAATTATTCAAATCAGCGCTTTCATAGGGAAGTTTTGTGCAAAAATCTGATTGCACCTAATTTTGTACAAAATGGCAGCCAGCGGTCATCTTGAATTTCAGTCTGGACCCCAAAACACTCGTTCCCGTCCCACAGTGATAAAAAAGGTACCCAAGAAGTGTTGTAAAGATCGGTTCATAAATACAGTCTCTAGCCCGAGCCGTATTGGCATTTGCAGTTACAGTGCTGAAAGTAACACTAAATAAATCAAAGTTAGTCTAATTTGCATAATTTACGCACAAGAAAAAAACCCCGTATTATATGTGATGTATCCCATGGTACTAAACATTCATACAAAAAATTATTCAAATCAGCGCTTTCATATGGAAGTTCTGTGTAAAAATCTGATTGCACCTAATTTTGTACAAAATGGCTGCTAGCAGCTGTCTTGAATTTCGGACCGCACCCAAAAACAATAGTTCTCGACCCACAGTGATAACAAAGATACTCAAGAAGTTTCGTAAAGATCGGTTGAAAAATACGGCCTGTAGCCCGAGCTGTGTTGACGGCGACGAACGGACAGATGGACGACAGGCCATGGCAATACCTCAAATTTGGCTTCGCCAAAGTTGAGCTAAAAATTGGTTCTTAAATCAATGAGGGAGGAAGGCTTTTATTTTTGTTTTTTACATTTTTTATTTGGTTTTAAATGCAGGAGGCCCATATTTAGGCTCCCTTCTTAAGTGTCAGTACCACAACTTAAAGGTTTCATAGTCTGTAGGTGTGGAAGTAGTTCGCTTCACACAATTTTCTCATAATATTACAACTAGAATTCCAGAGCAATACCTCTGTACCGCTTCAATTGTGCCCACAGCAACAGACATCAAAACTTCAGGTTGGTCATGCATACTTAATTTCAAACCAATATCTTAAGAAATGCAGACATCGTTCATTCCTCAAGATTTCAATAAACAAGGGGCCCCATGTCACCTGACATGGTAGCCTAAATATCAACCCAGAGAATTGATTTCAACAAGCTGCATCTGCTCCTCCTAAGAAAAGCTTACACCAAATATCCAAAGATTCTGACCAGTGGATCTAAAAAAAAAGAAGCTTTTTAAAGAATATTTCTCATATTGAACTAAGTTATAATTCGGGCTCCCACAGGAAGCCCATATATGAACCCAGGGACTTGGCTTTAACAAACTTGAATCTCGCCCCCCCTTAAGGATGCTGCACACCAAATATCAAAACATTCCGACTGCTGGATCTGAAGAAGAAGATTTTTAAAGAAAATTCCTCATTTTGAACTAAGTTACAATTCGAGCTCCCACAATGAGCCCAAATATGGACCTAGGGACATGGTTTGAACAAACTTGAATCTTACCCCACTAAGGATGCTGCATAAAAAAATATCAAAAGCATTCATCTGCTGGATCTGAAGAAGATTTCCTCATTTTGAACTAAGTTGTCATTTGGGCTCCAATAGTGAGCCCAAATATGAACCAAGGGACTTGGCTTGAACAAACTTGAATCTCAGCCCCCTAAGGGTGCTGCATGCCAAATGTCAAAACATTCCGACTGCTGAATCTGAAGAAGAAGATTTTTGAAGAAAAATTCCTCATATTGACTAAATTATATTACAAATATGGACCCAGGGACTTGGGTTTAACAAACTTGAATTCCCCCCCCCCCCCCCCCCCCCCCCCAACCGCAAAGGATGCTACACACCACATATCAAAACATTCCGACTGCTGGATCTGAAGAAGAAGATTTTTTCAGAAAATTCCTCATTTCGAACTAAGTTACAATTCAAGCTCCCACAGTGAGCCCAAATATGGACCTAGGGACATGGCTTGAACAAAGTTGAATCTCACCCCCCTAAGGATGCTGCATACCAAATACCAAAACATTCCGACTGCTGGATCTGAAGATTTTTAAAGAAAATTCCTCATTTTGAACTAAGTTATCATACGGGCTCCCACAGTGAGCCCAAATATGGACCTAGGGACATGGCTTGAACAAAATTGAATCTCACCCCCCTAACCATGGTGCATACCCAATATCAAAAGATTCTGCCTGCTGGATCTTGAGAAGAAGATTTTCAAAGAAATTTGCCTGAAATGCACTAAGTTCAAATTTGGGCTCCTATACTGAGCCCAAATATAAACCCAGGGGGCCGATTTGAACAAACTTAAATCAGATCCACCCCACAATGTTGCATACCAAATATCAAAAGATTCTGCCTGCTGGATCTGGAGAAGATTTTTTAAGAAATTTGCCTGAAATGCACTAAGTTCGAATTCGGGCTTCTATAGTGAGCCCAAATATGAATCCAGGGAGCCGATTTAAACAAACTTGAATCAGATCCACCCCACAATGTTGCATACCAAATATCAAAAGATTCTGCCTGCTGGATCTGGAGAAGAAGATTTTTAAATGTTCTTCCCATTGCCTACAGTGTAAAAAAGTGCTGACTCCGCACTTTTTCAAAGTCCCGAAATTGTACCCTATGATAAAACCGATGGCAATTTTTTTTACCAATCCTTTCTGTTGGTCCTAAGGAAGCATCACACCAAATAAAAATTCTCAGTGCCGTGCACTTTTTGAGATATGGGCATTTTAATTTTTTTCTATTTTTAGCTCCTGCGATTCCCACGGGGCTGCAGGAAAAAGATTTTGGCATAAATCAAGTACTTATAACCCAAAGATACCTCATATTAAATTTGGTTCAAATCGGCCTCTGGGTTCAGAAAATAGAAATTTTGGGCGGGGCAAAAATTCTTGCCCCTCTCAGAACAAAGGTAAATATTGCCCGTCAAACTTCTCTTGAACAAATTTGAGTCTACACCTCAAATGGAAGCTGCATACCAAATATCAAGTCTCTGCTATGACTGGTTCATGAGAAGAAGATTTTTTAAAATTTTGTGCATTTTGGCCCCACCCCACTCCACAATATGAGCAGAAATCCAATTTGAAGAAAACCCCCAAATGCCCCTATATAACCACTACTTACAGGAAATTTAATTAAAATGTGGCCAGTGGTTTAGGAGAACGAGGCTCAAACACCACCTTCACGCAGGACGATGGATGAACGGACGGACGACGGACGGACGGAGAGTGAAAAGAAAAGCTCACCCTGACTTTCAGTCAGGTGAGCTAACAAGCTAACCTGACCGACCAGCTGACTGACTAACCAAGTGACTGACCAACCATTAACTGGTAGAGTGCTGAATTATTTTTCAACGGTGATCTGAAACGTGAGTATTTTATATAAAAAATGCCAGGCTACCAGCAAGGGAAGCCATAGCTTAACATTTTGTTCATAAATAATTGTTTGGTGCAATTTATTGGAGAGTGCCTATTGAAAAAAAACAATTTTATCTAAACATCTTTTTTCTAGTTCTGAGCAAATAAACTAATGCACACAGTGTAAAGTGGCTTTCAGCAGTTTTCAACCGAGCCATGATAGTTGTTTCTGGCAGTCAAGCAGTTAGTGTGTCGCTGTGACTCTAATATACCTCTGAAACTACATTTGTATATTGAAAAAAAAAAATTTGACGGCCGTTCAGACTTCTGTAGAGTTCCAAAGTGAGCATTTTGAAATGAACAAATCTGAATGCCTGGTCATAAAAAAGAATACACGCAACAAATTTGTGAAGATTAGCCCTGCAATTTTTTTTAGAGTTACAGTCACAACAACTGACAATTAGGTAACCCTAGCTCTGTCACCATGGCCGATCCGGGCTCTTTCTGTTTGTAACTACATCTCTGTCTGTCTCATTAACTCTACATCTTGGTCTCTCTGTGTCTCTTGACGTAAGTTTCACTGTGATATCTCCTTCAATTTACAAGACATGACCTGGACACGAGAAATTTGATAAGTATGCTGATTCTATGTATTGAGCTCTCTCTGTTAACTTGACCTTGGTGGGATAGTCTTGAATACTGTATGCTCCACACTGTCTAGTGTGGGAACATATGTTGTGTAAGTTTCATCAAGAGTATGATGCAAACACGAAAAAGTTAACGGATGGACACGCTGACACCTAGACGCACAGTGCCATAACAATCATATTACTCCCATTTTTTTAGAACAAGGAAAAGATGTCTGGCTATTATCCAATTTGTTTCAGCCAATACATAATTGATTATATGCTACCAAAAAAGATGGTGAGAGATGTCTAACACTTATTTTTTGCTGCCTATAGTCAAGGATATTTTAAGTGACATGACATTTAGCTGGCTGATTTATTTATTTATTTATTTATTAAGGTTTAACGACACTTTAACAGCCAAGGTCATATCGTGTCGGTGAGTTTTATGGGTGGAGGAAGCCGGAGTACCTGGAGTGAACCACCGAGCAACAACAAGCAACTGCCACCTCCCTAATATCGGAACTCCGCACTGCAGCACAGGCAGGGTTTTATTGGTTGAAGTCATGTGCACCATCAACGTGCAGTACGCCTTAGTACACAGTGTCATCATGCCCCCATGTGGACAATCGGGGGTTAAGTGCCTTGCCCAAGGACAAAACGCAGGAGTCCAAATCGATCGCTCAGACGGTCACCCATCTGAGGACTAACCAGGCTCGACATTGCTTAACTTCGCTGATCTGACAAGAACAGGTTACCGCAATGCCACCGTGCCCCCATGTAGCTGGCTGATACATTTCCATGCAAGGTGATGAGAGTTCATATCAGATGAGGCAAAAGCCTCAGAGCCTTGTATAAACACTCAGAGAAATGTATAAGCTTACTAATAAATTTCCATACTACAAGGCTTTGCCCAACCTGATGGAAAGCATTGTATGGAAATGTACCAGCTAGCTACACGCCATGTAACATATTTATACTACTCAAAGTTTGCTAAGCACCAAGTATATCCAACTACCTGTTTTACGTTTTAGTTGAAATATTGTTATGAAAAGTGTATATATTTTATATTTAATTATATCTTCAATGATTTAAGCAGAGAAATTAAGATTTTGTTTGTGTTTGACATTATTTTTTAGCTTCTGAATACGATATATTTATTTATTTATTTATTTATTGGTGTTTAAGGTCACATATTTCTGCACAATGGCTAACCATGACCGTGACAGTTTTACGGGTGGAGGAAGCCGGAGTACCCGGAGAGAACCACCGAGCAACGGCGAGCAACTGTCAGCTCCCGAACATACCAACTCCACACAAGCAGGGTTAGCATTGGTTGAAGACAGATGCACCATCGACGTGCAGTATGCCTGAGTACACAACGTCACCGTGCCCCGACGTGGGCAATGGGGGTGAAGCGTCTTGCCCAAGGACACAACGTGGTTGCCGCAGGTGGGATTCGAACCGAGGACCTCTCGGCTTGCAGACTGCACCTCTACCAACTGAGCCACCGCGCCCCCTCTGAATACGATAACCATGGAAAATGGATATTATTGGTAAAAAGAGGAAATTTTTGAAATTTGCCAAAATGTTGATGGAGCAAACTGATATGGGTTCAATATCGAGTACGAGACCCATTATTGTTAATTACAGCTTGACAATGCCTTCTCATGCTCCCAATCAGGTTCCAGATGGTCCTTTGTGGGATGTTGTTCCATTCTTGGACCAGCATGACACCAACCTCCTGGACACTTCTTGGTTGGACTGACAGACTGAAATTGCAAGCTGCAATTCATTCCAGACATGTTCGATTGGATTGAGGTCAGGGGATCTTGCTGGCCAGTCCATACGCTCAATCCCCTCCCTCTGTCGGTACTCCCGGGCAACATGAGGACGGGCATTATTGTCCATCAGAATGAATCTATCACCCACTCACTGCACCTGCATACAATCTGACGTGGGCATCCAGGATCTCATCAATATACCACTGTGCAGTCAATGTACCACGGCCAAGGACACAGAGCTCTGTACATCCATCCCAGCTGATGCCGCCCCAGACCATTATTGACCCTCCACCATAGCGGTCATGCTTAGCAATGTTGGCTGCATGGAATCGCTCTCCCAGTCTTCTCCATACCCTAGAACTCCTATCTGCATTGTCTAGGCAGTACGTTGACTCATCTGTAAAAAGGACAGATCGTCAATCTTCTCTGGTCCATCCAACATGATCCATGGCACATTCATATCGTGCCTGGCAGTGGTTCTGGGACAGCTGAAAATGAATGATCTTCTCAATTGGAGACCACCTTCGTGCAACCTTGCCCGGATAGTCTGCATCGAAACATTTACCTCGGATGCATTCTGAAGGTCACTGCGAAGCTGGGTTGCTGTGTCAAAGCGGTTCCTATGGGCCTGAATGATCAAAAACCGGTCTTCAGCTGCAGATGTTGCCCTGTCTCTGCCACCACCATGTTGTCTGACTAATGTGCCATGAAATCTTGCCCAGGCTCTGGTGATCACCATATGGTGCACACCAAGGGATTCTCCAACCTGACGATGGGTAGCCCCTTGTTCCACCATCCCTACAGCCCACCACATTTCTGCTTCAGACAAATGTCTTCTTACATTTGCCATATTCAATCATTAAATCACAAGGGTTTGTGTTGAAATGAAGACTGAATACCCTACACATCTCATGTACATGCAGACAGTACACGTAAACATCATGGAAATCAAGGGGTACATGCATTCCATGACTGTCATGAAAAGTCTGTCTGTCAAAAGAGCTAATGTAAACACTGGGGACCATCTCAATACATTCCTCAATCATATCCACCTAAAATATCGCAAATGTGTCGCAAGACAATTTCACAATGATGTGTCAAATATGTGGTGCTTAGCAAACTTTGAGTAGTATATTATGTCGAAGGTCCATGTAAATCAAGGGATTAATAAATTTTCATAAGAAACAATGAATGACCAGGCATTTATTTTTTAATAACTTTCACATGTGCATATACATGGTGACAATAAACAATCATCACTGTTCGTAGTGCGACATTTGTTTACAAAATAAAACTACAAGCACATACCCTTACTACATACATTTACTGTCATTACCACCTGAAAAGGGTTAACAAAGCACCTTTAAATGTTCAAAAAATCACTTTTAATCTGTTGAGTAAACTGTAAAGAAAATGTTTGTTTCAGCATAAAAAACTGATAGAGTCGTAAAACAACAAAGAACTTTTGGGATTAAAATAATATTTTCTGTCCATTTTTTAAATATTTAATGTTTTAAATCAATAAATACAGTACCTTGAAAATATTTTTGATACTTAAATTCTCTTATTTTGTTTTAATTCAAATTTTGAAAATTTGAAGTGAGTGGAAATGCATCAAAATAGTAATGGTGGCCACTTGCCCGGCATCAAATAATATCAGGTGAGTTACCTGATAGAGAGGAACCCTAAGATGGTATTTCAGTATTCTAATTGGACAAACTGACTTTGTGGTATAATAATAGAAGGTCAAATACCAAGGGAACAAAATATTGTATATATTTCACTTGAAAGTAAATTTGGCATCAGGATAAAGTCTGCTGTTCAAACTGGGTCAGTTCCTAAATTATGCAGCTGTGTGCAATTCTCAAATGGTACAGCTCATATCAATTACACTGCAGTAAGCTACTATGCCCAGTCAGTGTGGATAAATATATGAACATCTCTAACCGGGATGACCAGATTAAATTTCACTCCTAACTTTCTTTGTTTCAGGCGTATCATAAGTAACAACTGCAGATGTGCCAGCCTGAGCACACCTAACTATACAAGTTAAGTTTTCAAGCATTACCGGCCCTTTTCCGCCATTTTGATGTGTCCAAAACAAACATACTTAAAGTTAAAAAAAATTCTGGCCCACCTTCCTCCCCAACCTCCTTCCCTCAACAGTCGACGGCATAGTTTCCGCTTACCTTTGCTCTCTATAATTCATAATTATCATCAACATTCATTCACATTTCAGGTTTATTAAGGGGGGATAACTCAATATTTATGTAATTATTAAGTGTAATAAAAGCAGTGTGCCAATATGGCTATTTGTCTTCGGTTGTCTTTCGAGCAAACAAGCTCGCTGCTGTGGTTCATCTCCTTACTATCTATTTTGTGGTCATAAATAAAGAATATAACTCCAGAAGTGATGTGCATGATGCAATCAATATGTTCATACTGAAATCACTGCACATTTTAGCATTTAGGTTTTTTAATTGCAATTAAAAGATGTTTAATTTCAATTAAAACATTGAAATGCATATAATAAAACGAATACCTACAGTACAGCCACCACAGACTGGTCAATTTCCATGGGTGGGTAGTATTTCCATAAATGCAATAATATTAGATTTCAACACTCATTATAGGAATAATCATCAAAAATTTAATTACTGAAGCTACAGGTACAACCCGGTGCTTCATTAACCCTTTACCCAATGCACAAGATATCAATATTTATTATTTTAATTATTGATTTTTTTAAATTTTCAAAAAAATTCAACAAAGCCATATCATGTGTCTCCTTACTGGAATGAGGTTGTTCCAATGAGGGGTCACATGATATGGTTTCGTTGACATTTTTGGAAAAATATATTTTTTTCTGATGCTTTATTTGAAAATTACACCGGCAGATGTGGCCGATGCAGCCGATGCTTTCAGCTGCCCATGAAAAATTATAAATTCATTGTAATTTGCATATTTTTATACTTACCAATGGCCCAGTCTTAGTTGGTGCTAACTCAAAAACATCCAGGGCCAAACACAAATTTTGCCCCCCAATCCCCAAAATTTGCATGTAAAACCGAAAATTTCATGTCCTATGTGGTCCTCCATACATTTGACATCTGCGTATGCGCAGTGTCCAGGAAGCACTGAAATTGCCGCCAAATATCATTCCTGCTATAGTGCCTGCTAAATGTTATAATCAGCGGGGAGGTATGAGAGCCCACTCATGGGAGGGCCGTCCCCGTCTGGGCCATTGGTAAGTATAAAAACATTCAAATTACTATGAATTTATAATATTTTTACACAATAACGAATGGCCCAGACTTAGCTGAATAGTAAATAGGTTGGAGGGCCTAGGACATAAAGGAAAATCCAATTACTCAATCACTTCTTAAAGAATATCTCCTACAGGAGAATAGGAGAGAATGGAATAACATATGTCTTTCATATTTATTTGAAATAAGAAAGACATAACACCAACAATGTAATTGAGCATTACACAATATATAATTCTCCATTTAATGCCAGCATAACACCCATTTTGCTAATTCCATGAAGGGAAGCCAATATATAAAGATAGTCCAGAGAATGAGACTCTTTATAGTCATTTAAAAGTGTCCGAGGATTGTATATTAACGCTCGTTTGACACGTGACAAATGCTTCACACTGAGCTACACTTTAAAAATATTACATAAATGACATAATAATTGCTTCCACTGAGCTACACATTAAAACCATTCCAGTACCGACTCGGAAATACTGACACCACAGGAGGTCTTCCCTTGCTTTTCTCTATAAAGCCAGATGATATTAAGGGAAAACCGTCCCCCCCCCCCCCCATTCCCCTTGTTCTGGGTCACATAACTGCAGAACAGAAAGCCTAAATAACTATAGCTGTAATGCTTTAGTGGACGACATTCTGAGCAACAGATAAAGGACCTAAACACCTAAGGTCACCGGAGATGGACTCTATATTTCTAAGGTAAAACTTTGTAAATGTAGAAGTCTGTGTCCAGTACGCAGCTTTCATGAGATCAGTAATGGCAATATTGTTAGAATAGGCCCAAGAAGTGGACAGCGCTCTAACGTCATACGCTGAAATCTTATTAACAGAATGCTGATCTGGAGATAAATTTTCATAGGCAATACGTATTGCCATCTGAATCCATCTAGCAATAGACTGAACAGATATATCGTTTCTGTTAGGCATTAATGATAAAAAGAAGCATTTACTTCCTTTTCTAATAAATTCTGATCAGCGTTTATATATGCGCATAGCCCTGACTGGACACAGCAAAGGTTTACGGTTATCTGTAGATGGCAGAGCCTTTATGATAACAGGCTCAGGCCATACATTAGGAACCTGATTCTAAGCCAAAAATCCCACTTGTGTAGTTAAAGTGATGGTATTTCCAACACTACAGTAGTGAGATTCGTCAACTGATAATGCATGGAGTTCACTAACTCTTCTAGCGGAACAAAAACTAAGAGAAATGCAGTTTTATAGGTCAAGAATTTGAACTCTACAACGTCTAATGGCTCAAACAGAGCTTCTTTGAGCTTCAACAGAACCCAAGCTAAATTCCACTTCGGAATTAATCTGAGAGTTCTAGGTCTATTTATAGAGAAATTTCTAACTAGTTTGGATAAAGAAGCATTAGATCCAATATCCAAGGTATCATGATGTGCGTAAGTGTCTGATAGCATAGACCTATAGCCCTTAATAGTGACAGGCTGCAGTTTGAGAATGCCAAACAAATAAACCAGAAAATTTGCAATGTCTGGTATGAACGGATCATAAACGTCTATCGACTGATCCTTCCACCAACGGAAAAAAACCCTCCACTTTACTGCGTAATTCAGCGAAGAGGAGGTCCTCCTACAGTTAGAAATTGCGTCCACTGCTCGTCCTGTAAAGCGCTTGCCATGCAAGAAGGACAGCACAACGGAAATACGTGAAGGTTGAGACCTTGCAGGTTGTGATGCAGTGTGCGTGACTTCCCCTGATCAAGAAGGTCCTCCTGTTGAGGGAGCTTCTGGGAAATGTCCCATAACAGACACCAGAGAAGATTGATCCATGGTTTCTGTGATGACAGAGATGCTACTAACAGAATCTTGCAATGAGATTGCTTGATCTTTAACAAGATCTGTTGAATTAAGGGAGTTGGAGGATACGCGTATCCTGTTATTCTGTCCCATGGAATTGATAGAGCATCTACTGCGTACGCTCGAGAATCTGGGCCTGGCGACACGTAAGTCTGCAACTGATTGTTGAGGTGTGTCGCAAATAATTCTATCACAGGTTGATCCCACTGATAGCAAATATGTCTGAACACTCGCTTGTTGAGAGTGCATTCTGAAGGCAACAGGCGACCTTTCCGAGAGAGCGAGTCTGCTAGTACGTTCAGATGACCGGGTATATGACGGATAGATAGATGAACTTGATGTTCGAAGACAAATAGAAGGATTCTTTCCGTTAGTTCATATAACGGAATTGAATGAGTGCTTCCCTGGTTCCTTATATACGCTACTACTGTCGAGTTGTCCGACAATATTTGATCCATTGTTGTAGTGCTAGCCATACTGGCATCATTTCCTTGATGATTATGTGCTTTCCTAGGCAGAGTCCCAAAGACCCTGGCACTTTGAGTCTGTCGGATTCAGGGTCGCACCCCAACCTGTCTGACTCACATCCATCATAATCGTGAAAGCCGGATCCAGCAGCTGCAGCGGAACTCCCTGAGTTAACCACTGAATATCTGCCCAAATCTGAACTTTTTGTTTTACTTGGTCTGTTAAAACAATATTGATCTCAGGCGAATGCGTCTTCACACTCCAGTTCTTAGTAAAGAATATCTGGAGAGGACATGTGCATAAGCGACCCATCGGAATAAGATCTGCGGCCGCACAACCCCATCAGTCACATAAATTCCCTCGCTGTTAATGCGTCTGAGTGTAGACAAAAGTGAGCATAACAACTGACTAATTTCGCTCTGGGTATCGGTAGACGAACCAGATTGTTGTGAGTCTCGAAGCTCATTCCCAAGTGAGTGAGCGACTTGGATGGAGCTAGATCCGACTTCTTCTCATTTACGATGAAACCAAAACATCGGATTAATAATAGCAGACTCTGAACATTGTTCTGAAGAGCATTTTTGTTGCCGTATCTCTGAAGAATGTCGTCCAAGTAAGCTGACGTTACCGCAGATGAATGAGCTTGGAAATAAGACATTACCGAGTTCATTATTCGAGTGAATGCCCAAGGAGCTAGATTCAGGCTGAAGCACATTGCTAGGAACTGATATACTGTCCCCTGAACGGCGAACCGTAGGTACTTTCTGAATGCCGGATGAACAATGACATGAAAGTATGCATCTTTTAGATCTATGCTTGCCGCATAGTCGTTCACTCGTATGCTCGCCCTTACTGACCGAATTGTCTCCATATAGAACTTTGGAGCTACGATAAGCTTGTTTATCCAGCTCAAGTCTATTACCGGTCGGAACGAGCCGTTTGGCTTTGGTACGAGGAACAGGTGACTGTAGAAACCTTGGTTCTCTATGACCTCTATTGCATACTTTTCTAAAAGAGACTTAACCTCCGAAAGGAGAAACCCTCTTTTTGTAGGATTTGGCGGAAGTTGAGTCCAAAGCGGACTTAGTGTTAGCGGTGGTTTTGCTCGGAACGATAGCCTTAGGCTGTGCGAGATGACACTTCTCGCCCACCGATCTTCCGTTATAGTTATCCAGTTTCTCTCGAATCTTGATAACCTTTCTGCCAACTGGGACGCAATAGAGGTTCTGATCATCACCTGTAGGACCTGTGAGGCCTGCGGGAGGAGAAACCACGTCCTCCCCATGACGAGCCTCGATGCGCCGGCTTGGGGGCACCTGACCGGTTGCCTCAGCCAGACCCACATCCCCGACCTGAGTCGCTAAATTGACGATTCTGAGAGTAATTATAACAGGATCTTTTATATCCTCGCGAGGAGTTTCCTCTGGACGATCTTTGGCCTGAACCGACTTCAGAAGCAGAGTATTAGACACTTTCTTTGTAGCTTGGTCATAGACCAAAGAAAGCGTGTCGTCAAATATATCGTGCCCCGATTCAGGAGCGACTCTAAGAGAGTTTTTCACCCTGTCATCTATCAAAGATGACGACGCAAGGGCTCCATCATGTCTAACCAACTCCAAATTAGCTACTGTAAGAGCGGAGTTATACGTGGTAAATATTATAGCCCTGGAAAGAACTCATAAAGAGGTACGAATGTCCTCAAATTCCTTCCCATTGAGACGTTGCGCCATAGTTCTCGTAAGGTGATCTGCGTAAGACATAGCGTCTAAATTCACTCTGTTAGATGAAATTGCCATCTCAATTGTATCCGAGCGAATCAAGAATGATGGAGGTAAGGACATATCTAGGTCCTCAGCCTACTCATCCAAATGCAGAGGAACTCTCTGAACACCTTCCCCTACCGTTTTAAATGGACGCGGTCCAATAAACGGTATACGGACGGAAGATGAAGATAAAAAGCTGCCTTTTTTCTTTCCACTTGAAAGATTAAATATAGCGTTGTTAAGGAGAGCAAAAGTCTGTGACACTTGTTTTGACTGCACCGGAAAGGAAAGGACATCCTCCTTTGACCAGATATAGTCAGTGTCTAACGACGCTAGTAGTTTCTTATGAGCGGTCGCAGCAGTCTGATTCTCTGGAACAAATTCTGGAAAATATTGATGGATTAAATCCATCGCTACCATATGTTGTTCTGAAAGGGAAGGGTCATTTTCCTCCATATCCCTTTCACCATCCGACGGAATCAGATTACATTCACAGTCCTCTGCATCTGAGCCTGCAGATGACTGAACCGACCCAGCGTCATCGGACAGCTCATGTTCCGAGGCTGCCGTAGGTTGCTCCTGACTTTGCTGGGATGCTGCGATAAGCTGCGCAATCTGCGACAGCAAGTCCGTTACTGAGGCCTGAGGAGCAGCGATCTTTTGTTGCTTGGCCACCGGCTGCTCCTGGGACTGTGTGTCCGAGACGGCTCTTTTCTGCAGACGTCCCGACGAACGAGGCCTCATTTCCTTGGCTACCGGATGGTGTGACTTTCTAGCCAAATAGAGAGGTCCTTTCTCAGCGATGCAGGCTGGATATCCAATGTCATGTAGCCAAGGTGCAGTCGTGTGTGCTTAGTCGATGCGGAAGAAGCCATTATTATAGCCGACCCCTGAGGTATATTTGACGAAGCGTCACGGACCGGAGGCGTGGACGCAAGCTCTGTTTGCTGCAAGTTCCTTACTACAACATCTGGCTCCAGATGATGTTGAGAAAGAGAGGGGACCCTCTCACTCGCAGTCCTATCAGACCTCGCCGAGATAACTACCGAACTTGCTGGCTTCCTCCTTTCTGTCGTCACTGGGTGAGCCTGCTTAGATATTAGAGTGCTCGCTCTACCCTTTTTCCTCTCCTCGACCGCAACAGACACACCCGGTGTCGCAGTGCCCACCGCTTCACTGGTCAAGCTGCAACAGGGCTTTGAAACCACTGGTGCATGGTTTATTACCCTGTCTAATATTAAGGAGCACTTTTGCCGCTAACTCTGACTGACTATCCATATGCGACGACAGATGCACACTATCTGACGGAGTCACGAAAACATCACCATGTTCTTGTTCCTCTAAAATAGAAACTGAAAAACTAGAGTGACTTTGTGGCGAGAAGCCCGGCATTGTCCTCTTGCCACTAACAACGTAATGTGACACACATCTCCAACGTTTGTCGTCCCAATTGACACAAGTTGCACAGGAATTAGTGTGAGTACACTGACTACTACTGATACAATAATCATGTGAATCAGAGGAAGACTTCATCGAGTTACAATTTGAGCAAAAAGCTTTCATTTTGTATAAACCTAAAAGTCAACAGTACTCGCACTAACTCCCAATAATGACTGAAAAAGATACATCAAAACATTAATCAAAACAATGATTCGAAAAAGATTTTAAAATAAAAAAAATTTTGGAAAAAATTTTGACATGAGCCCAAGTTACCAAAGGGAACGATGAGCCCAAATGGATCCTGATAGAGCCCAATTGTGGACAAAAATTTTTTTTCACTTCCAAAAAATATAGAACCTTAGTGAGCACGCTCACATACCCCACGTGCCCCGATATTTCAAGCTCGGAAAACTGTAATTTTTAGGAAAATGACCTGGAAATCTGTTACTTATATTTTTCAGAGTCCAGGGCCCATAATTTACGCAAAAATCAGCCGAGCAGAATGAAACGCAAACTTGATCTGTAAGTCATTGTGGTAGACTCACATACTAAAATGGCCGTAATTTCGATAATATCTGAAAGCGTGTAGAAAAAAGTCTGGAAAACTGTAATTTTGATGAACTTTTCAAAGTCGAAGGGCCGTAATTTCGGTAAAAATCAGTGGAGCAGAACAAAATGCAAACTTGGTCTGTAGGCCACCATGTTAGACAAACATACCAAAAATCAGCTCAATATCTGGAAGTATGTAGAGAAAAGGCCCGGAAAACTGTAATTTTGATGAACTTTTCAAAGTCTATGGGGCCGTAATTTTGGTAAAAATCAGTGGAGCGGAACAAAACCCACACTTGTTCTGTAGGCCACCATGTTAGACTAACATACCAAAAATCAGCTCAATATCTGGAAGCATGTAGGAAAAAAGTCCGCAAAACTGTAATTTTGATGAACTTTTCAAAGTCCAAGGGCCGTAATTTTGGTAAAAATCAGTGGAGCGGAACAAAATGCAAACTTGATCTGTAGCCCACCATGTTAGACTCACATACCAAAAATCAGCTCAATATCTGCAAGCATGTAGAAAAAAAGTCCAGAAAACAAGTAGGACAGACTGACAGACTGAAAGACTGACGGATTGACGGACGGACCAGTCAAAAACATAATCCCCGCAACTTTGTTGCGTGGGGTATAATTAAGGCTACACTACCGGAATATAATATGTATCTTACACTAGTCCTAACATGATTAATTCGCAGGAAAATTACATGTATAAAGAAGTGTTGTCAATGTAAACAACGTCACATGAAAACCGGAAACAAGACTCCAGGCACTAAAAAATATGGCCTGAAGTCAGTAACAGATTTAGAACTATCCCATGCAAAGCAAGATCTTCATATGAAGAAAATACGATACATCGGATGGATGATGCATGACCAAAAATGCCTAAACACGCCTAGGGTGAGGAAGTAACCATGGGGATAACAGAATAAACATTCTGTGAAAAACGTTAAACTCCCAAGAAATTTATAAAAAAATTCAATAAAAAAGCCAAAAAACAAGGGAGTTTAACAGGAGGGCTTCAAGGAAGGATAGGGAAGGAACACTAAACAAACAGTGGCAATATCATTAGCAAGAATGATAATATCAGGCCATGCCCCGAAAATGGGGAACAAGAAATAATTTCGTTAAAAAATTATAAAGTTACAGCCCTGAACATTGAAAACCACTGTATTTTCCTTCCATCATCCTATTCTGTCCTTTGATCCACCATAGTCATCATTGATCTGTGTCTGGCATCATTAAAACTGAGATTTCAAAGCACAAAATTTATTGTTATCTGCCAGAGGGCCAAACAAGGAATGATATTTGGTGGCAGTTTTGGTGCTTCCTGGACACTGCGCATGCACAGATGTCAAATGTATGGAGGACCACATAGGACATGAAATTTTCGGTTTTACATGCAAATTTGGGGGATTGGGGGGCAAAATTTGTGTTTGGCCCTGGATATTTTTGAGTTAGCACCAGCTAAGTCTTGGCCATTGGTTTTTGTGTAAAAATATAAAATTCCCTCACGGTTACTCGAGATAATTGCGGTAACTCCTCGAAAACAGCAGGTATCCTCTATATATTTTCAGAAATTGAAAAAAAACATTTGTCAAGCCATTTTGGAAAAATATAATGTTCAAATTATGTTCACTTCACATAAATCAGGGTCAGACAAATATGCTTTTCCCATCCACTCTTCAAAAAGCAGAAATATATTTATTGGCGAAAGGATTGGAAATTAAACTTATTTAGTAAATTTTGTTTCTTAACATACCTACCACAATTGTTTACAATTGGCTGTAACATAAGTGCAAGCCCTACTTTGGAACTAACTCACGCTTTTAAGAAACTTTTCCAAACAAGCTGGAAAAGTAATAGAGTGCAAAAGCACGAAAAAGATCAAAAAGGGGTCGAGCAAGACTGGTGCTCCAAATTACAGGTACGATCTCTGCACACCTCTTGCGTTTACGAAGCGCATGCGCAACAACTGTGACGTCAATTCCGTATTTCTGCCAACGAGAAGTTTGTGACTTAGCGGGGAGGCACCGATATCAAAGATATTCCCAAGGAGGGTGGGCCTCCGGTAAACAATTGTGGTAGGTATGTTAAGAAACAAAATTTACTAAAAAATTTTAATTTCTTTTCAACCTACTCACAATTGTTTACAATTGGCTGAATAAACAATAGGAGGAGGTGAATCACATAACCAATACCAACAAGAGCAGCAGAAAGAAAAGCAAGGAGGGCAGAGAACAATAGCGAAACCTGTAAAGAAGATAGAGAGAAGGCACCTGAAAAGAACAAGGCTGACCGAAGCACAAACCCGATAAAAACAAATTTAACGAGGGTGCACAACAGCCTCAGCAGCAACGAGAGGGCCCAAAGAATAAAGTACCTCAGATTGCTGCTGTAGGTGGCGGAGATAAAAGGAGGAGAAGGTAGAAGCATTCCTCCAGTAAGCCGCATTCATAACATCCCAGAGCGAAACAGAATTGGCAAACGCCCAGGATTTAGAAATGGCAAGAACATCATAAGCATTAAACCGGTTCGAAAACAAGATCTGAAGCAGACAAGCGGGAATATGCCAGCTTGATTGCAAGACAGATCCACCTGGAAATAGAATGGGGAGAGATAGACTGCCTCTTAGGAATGAGAGACAGAAAGAATCTCTTCCGCCCCCTCCTAATGAACTGAGTGCGATTAATGTAAGTCTTGATCGCACGAACAGGACAAAGAAGAGGCCTCCAGCCATCGACAGCAGGGAGAGCCTGAATGCAGATGGGAGGAGGTACCGAATCAGGAAGTTGATTCTTAGCCAGAAAAGAGCAATCAGTAGTGAAGGTGACACTGTTAGCCTCATTTCTGAAGAAAGCAGAATCAACAGATAGCACATGAAGCTCACTGACACGTCGAGCAGAAGCAAACGCTAGAAGGAAAGCCGTCTTATAGGTGAGAAAATGCATATCGGTCTCAGATAAAGGCTCGAAAGGCACCGCCTGCAAACAGTGCAACACCCATGCCAAGTTCCACTTGGGTGTAAGATGCAAAACTCGAGGCCTCTTCAAAGAAAAGTGCCGAATGAGTTTGGAGAGAAAAAGATTATGACCGATGCACCGCTTTCCCACATAAGAGAAAGTATCAGACAGCACAGACCGATAGCCCTTAATCGTAATAGGCTGGAGGCCCTTGGAGTCAAAAAGAAAAACCAGAAAATCCGCAATTTGAGCGACTGACGGATCACGGTAATCCACATTGTGATCTGTACACCAGCGGCAGAAAACCTTCCACCTCGCAGCAGAAGTCATGCCAGTGGAATGTCGCTGCGATGCAGAAATGCACTCCACTGTTCATCTCGAAAAACCTCTATGTCGGAGACAGGACCTGATAAAAGACAGGTGTGAAGGGACAGGCTCGCCAGGTTGTTGTGATACTTCCTGGTACGACCCTGGGAAAGAAGATAGCGACATAGAGGTAGACGAATTGGCTGATCTGCCAACAGAGGTCGCAGCAGATTGATCCACACCCTCTGTGGAGACAGAGGTGCGATCAGAATGATCCTGCAACTGCAAGCACAAATTTTTGCCAATACTTGAGGAAGAATCGGTGCAGGAGGGAAGGCATAGCCGATCAACCTGTCCTGTCCAGAGACAGAGCATCTACCACAAATGCCAGAGGATCTGGACAAGGAGAGACAAAGGTCTGTACCTGATGATTCCAGCAGTGGCGAAAAGGTCGACCACAGGACGTCCCCACCGCCCGCAAATCGCCTGAAGCACGGCCAATGTAGCATCCATCTGGTTGGAAGGACACTGTCGCATTGGGACAGGGAGTCTGCTAGGATGTTGAGACGCCCGGAAATGTGCAGAATGGACACCCGAGCGTTTACATCCCGCGCCAACAGAAAAAGATCCCGAGATAGCCAATACATGGGAATCGAATGTGTGCCTCCTTGATTCCGTATGTAGGCCACTACTCTCGAATTGTCCGAAAGAAGTAGGACAATATGGTCTGACAGGTGAGGGATCCAAAGCCGAAAACTCAACAGAAGAGCAAGGATATGAAGGCCCACCTGCTCGCTGTCCCACTCGCCATGAGTGGACAGACCGAGAGGATCCAACGTTGCACCCCAGCCCCAATCGCTGGCATCCGCAGTAAGGATGTGATCGGCCAAAGGAAGATCCAATGGAACACCCTGTGTCAGCCAGGGAACATCGGCCCAAGGGTGGAGGTGACAAAGCAGGGACAGAGAAATAGGAAGTTCCAGGTCCAGCGAATCTACATTCGGATGCCAATGATCCAACAGGAAGTGTTGGAGAGGTCAAACAAACAAGCGACCGAGTGGAATGAGATCTGTCACTGAAGGTCAAAGGCCCAGCATCCAAAGGAAAGTCCTGGCCGAGACCGAGGAAGATTGAAGCAGGTTCCGAGTCAAGGCGGAAAGAATCGTCGCCCGAGCATTGGGGACCAACACCACATTTTGAAGAGTGTCGAAAACCATCCCCAAATGACGAAATTGCTGAGAAGGAAGGAGATCCGACTTCTCGCGATTGACTCTGAAACCCTGCGATGCTACAGTTGAACCTGTCTTGAGAGACCGCCCTTTGGGCCACACAAAAGTGGTCTCTCAAGACAGGTGGTCTCTCATAAGAAGTTTCAGGTTTTCTCAACTTCTCAAGTCAGTGAATAACTAACCACAAAATTCAGAAATGGAGAAGAATGGATTCTTGTAATTACTTTCTAGTTCTTTTTTATGAAGTTTTTGTAACAAATTGAAATGAACTGTTATAAAAATTATAAAAATAAATTAGTGTTGAAAATCTTCATTGAAGATTTTCAACACCAATTTATTTTTATAATTTTTATAACAGTCCATTTCAATTTGTTACAAAAAGATTTTCAACACAAATTTATTTTCATTCCTTTCTGTCACATTTCAGGTATGTATGAAATTGTTTATTCAGTAATAATCCTAATCTTTTCACAGAGGTCTTATAAAAACATCTCAATCTGTAATGAGTTAGCAATTGAAACCCAATTAAGAGCTTTTAATTATGTTAGTATAACCACAATGGATTTTCCAATTCCAGAACAGGTAAAACGTTTTTGTCATGGTTTCAGTCTTCAAAGGGGCGGTCTCTCAAGACAGGTCCATCATGGCATAAAAATACAAGTTGGTACCAGGTCACAGTGGTCTCTCAAGACAGGTGGTCTCTCAAGACAGGTGGTCTCCCATAGCAGGTCCATTATAGAGTAAAACCAATCGGTGCCTGGCAGATGTGGTCTCTCAAGACAGGTGGTCTCTCAAGACTGTGGTCTCTCAAGACAGGTTTTACTGTAGCAGGCAAAGAAACAGCCGGACATCTCACACCAGAACAGCAGCATCGTGGTCCCGTTGGAGGAAGTCATCCAGGTAGGCTGACAAAGTCACAGCCGACTGAGTAAGGTGAAAAGCAAGCACATGTGACATCACACGGGTGAAGGCCCAAGGAGCCAGGTTCAATCCGAACGGGTGAGCTCTGAATTGATAGACTCGACCCCGAAACGAGAATCGAAGGTATTTCCGTGACGCCAGATGAATGGGTACATGGGTACATGGAAGTAGGCATCCTTCAGGTCGATACTGTCAGCAAAGTCGCCCTGATGAACTGAACGTCAAACCGACCGGAAAGTCTCCATACTGAAACGAGGTGCTATAATGTACTCGTTCAGGTTACTCAGATCGATGGCAGGACGAAACTGGCCGTTTTTCTTTGGCACCAAGAAAAGTCTCGAGTAAAACCCAGGTGAAAGGGTGTTCCTGAACACCTCGATCGCCCCTTTGGAGAGGAGATTGTCGATCTCCTGCACCAGAAGGTCCTGACGTAGAGAATTGGAAGGGACCCGAGTCGGAAGGGGCATAAACTGGGGTGCCGATGGAAGAACAGTCGCAGACCAGATTAGATCACATCGAGGACCCAAGTGTCCGACGTTATCTCTGTCCAACGGTCATAAAACAGTAACAGCCTTCCCCCGACTAGAGGCTAATCGAGGTGAGGACCTTCACTTGCGGCCACGACGATGCCCCCCGAGAGGAGAAACCACCACCTCGGGAAGCAACAGTCCTGAGACTTTCCTGCCTGAGGCTGCCAGCGAGCCTGGCCGCGTCGGAGCTTCTTCTGAGCAGAAGGAGCAGATGAAGCTGACGTGGCAGACGCTGCAGGACGCTTGGCGGTCCTGGAACGACCACCACCCGCAGCAGCAGGTTGGTCCAGCTGTCGTAGCAAAAGCTGGTCCTTTGAATGACGAAGAACCTCGCCACGGACAGCTTCCACAGAGCCATGGAATAACTGAGGTCCAACCAAAGAGACAGACCTCAGAACAGCACGCTGCTCAGAAGGAAGGGATGGAGAAGAATCCAACACCGCATCCCAGTGTGCCAGCTCCAAATTAGCCGTGTTACAGGTGTGAGCGTGTGTCAAGTTCATAAGAGCCTGTGACAAAACGCAAAAAGGCACCTGAGCATCATCAAACTCCCCTGGTGGAAAATATTCAGCCAGGGCAGTGACGACATGGCCCGCAAGAGATAACATACCCAGCATCTCTCGGGACAGGCCCACCATAGACTCAACTACTGACATCGGGAGAACTGCCGTTTTAGGCTTAGTTAACCCGAGGGAAGAAGAATCCTCATCCACAGTAGTCATCCCTTGGAAGACTGGTGGACAGACGGAATCGTAAACACGAAACCGCAATGGAGGCAGAAAGGCATCAGCTCTAGAAAAAGAAAGAACCCTTGAGGGCCTTAGAACGCATTTTGGTGTCCAAGTCCTGGAAGGACTCAACAACCTGAGCTGATTGCAGAGGACGCAAAGCCCTGGAGCTAGAAGGCTGAACAGGGTTACGGCGCTCCACAGAGGACCGCGGCCGGACGGTCACAGATGGCTGGTCTGAAGGTTGAATGTCCGGCAATAAGCCAAAGACAAAATCCAAAGCCTGCCCCAAGACTGACGAGGCAGGGCCAATCACCTTCAAGAAAATCATCATCCTCTGTTGCAGAAGAGATGTAACCCAACTCGGGCTGACCAGCAGAAACCTCCTGTGAATACTGTCCAGTATCCAAAGGGCCAGGCGAGACATCTCGGCGACCGACCAAAGGAGGTTGTGCCTCAGGAGGCACAGGGAAGCCAACTTGAGGGTTACTAGAAAGCAACTGGGTGAGTGCCAAAACGGCCTGACGCAGGTCAGCCTGAGAATCTGTCACAGCAGCATCGCCCGACGGAGTGTCTTCCCAATGGACCCTTCTGGAATAAGAACCCAAATCCTCAGATGGACCGACGATGAACGTCGATCGGCAGACAGAATAGGGAGACGGCGAGAAGACACCGGAGGATAGTCCCGATTGTGATGCCCAGGGGCAATCACTGACCTCTGCGGAACAGAAGGCCCTGTCTGCAAATCCCCTAAAGAGACCGACGGCGTACATCGATCGGTAGCTGGGCATGGGACACGATGAGAAGACACCGGAGGATTGTCCCAAGAATGACAGGAACCTGCCATTGGCCTCTGTGCGGCAGAAGGCCCCAACTGCCCATCCTCTGAGACCGATGGCAAGCATCGATCGACAGCCAGACTCGGAACACAGTGAGGAATCACCGGAGGAAGGTTCCGAGAGTGACAGCTAACCGGGGCTGTCACTGACCTCTGCCGAACAGCAGGCCCTGGATGCCAATGTCCCAGCCCCATCCTGCTAGTCGGCACACTAGCAGGGGAAGGAGGAACAATAAACGATTCGCTCGAGGGGTGAGGAATCGCTGCCAAAACGACCGAACGGCTCAACCGACTATGAGCAAACCTAGCCAGATGAGACGGAGCAGACCGCAAACCCACACAGCTTCGCCGCGAAGCCAGGGGAGGCTGAGAGCTCATAGACAAACCAGCAGATACAGTCTTGGATCCCCGAAACTGTATACCATCACCAGAAGAGATGGAAGAGCCACCATCATATAGAATAGGATCTGTAGTAACAACTTCCTCAGCAACTGTTGACGGCGTAGGAGGCAAATCGGAGTGTCACCGAGCTGACCTCGGAGAAGCTTTCGACGAAAACAGACGCCTCAAGAGTGACATCAGAAGACAAAGAGACCACGGTCTCCACGTCAGGTGTCACCGCACTAGCACCGTCAACAAGTACAGAGGAACTCGCCCCAGAAAAAGACAGATCAGCATCCTGTGTGACAGAGTCACCACAAGCACTCACAGAAATGTCTCATAAGGCACGGCTACCCTTACCCCCAGAACGAGGGGTTCTAGCTCTAGACAGAACCACCTTGTTTACAGAAGCCCAGAATTTTGAGGACCAAACCCCACAAATACCACATGATTGGGCCTGAGTACAATTGTTGCTAGTGACACATGTGGAATGAGAGTCATCCACATGTTTCACCTGCAAACAAGAGGTACAAGGAATAGTCTTAGGCATAATATGAATATGATAAGTGAAATCAAGCTTCCCGCCGTCGGAAAACAGAACAATGGTTGTGTTCACATGCAGGGGAAAAACAAGACTGTGTGAAAAAGCAAGCAAAAATTATCAAAAATATCATCAAATAGTGAATAATTTAGAAGCTTGAAAAGGATACAATCCACCTGCACATAATCAGATTAAGATAGCACATACAAATAAGTTGTTCACGAAGATAACAGCTAAATAACAGCACGAGTCACAAAATTTCCGACCAGTACAATGGTGGAAATAAAAGGAATTGATGTCACGGTTGTTATGCATGCGCTCGGTAAACGCAAGAAGTGTGCAGAGAGAGTACCTGTAATTTCGAGCGCCGGTCTCGCTCGACCCTTTTTCGATCTTTTTCGTGCTTTTGCACTCTATTACTATTCCAACTTGTTTGGAAAAGTTTCTTAAAAGCTTGAGTTAGTTCCGAAGTAGGGCTTGTACTTACATTGCAGCCAATTGAAAACAATTGTGAGTAGGTTGAAAAGAAATGTTCTACAATCAAACAATATGTATATTATTTGTTAAAATCAACATATTCCTTGTAATAGAGCAGATGAGGATAAATTGAGCAAAAGATTCCCAATGTAATTAACAAAACTGGGCAGCTCTGTTCACAAATGGGGCAGATCTGTTCACAAATGGGCCTGCTACAATAAGGAGTCAAAAGGTATATTTTTGAGACAAAAAATGAAACAAATTTTTGGCATGTGTCTTCCTCTATTTAGGTTGGGTAAAGGGTTAACCCTTTACCTAACGCATTATGCACATCCGCTTGCCTAATTTACAAATTTATAAGTGGAAAAAAAAATTTCAACAAAACCAAATCATGTGACCCCTCAGTGGAACGACCTCATTCCAATAAGGAGTCACATGATATGGCTTTGCTGAAATGTTTTGAAAAATTTGAAAAAATAATATTCAAAACAAGAGGCCCCAAGGGGCCTTAATCGCTCACCTTACAAATGATCCAAAGAAGTATTTTGGGTCACATTCAGTTAGTCATAGTTCATCAACATAACAGAGGAATGAAGTCATAAATTTATTCATAACTCTAGTGTCCATGTCAGATGATTATTACCATAGGTCTTCCTGGCTGCTTCCAATTATATTAGCTGTAGACAAGCATTGCCAAACTTCCAAAGGTTGTTATGCTCACTGCAGTCAAAACAACACCAACTCCCCACCCCCATAGAGAACCCAAAAATTAACCCAGGGACCCAATTTCAATAAACTTGAATCTAAACCTCCCTAGAGATGTTGTATACCAAATATCAAAATATTCTAAAAGATGGTTCTGGAGAAGATTTTTAAAGAAATTCCCTCATATTGCACCAAATTAAAATTCGGGCTCCCATAGGAAGCCCAAATATTAACCCAGGGACTCGATTTGAACAAACTTAAATCTGACCCTCCTAGACATGTTATATACCAAATATGAAAGGATTCTGACTGGTCGATCTGAAGAAGATTTTTAATGAAATTCCCTCATACTTAACTAAGTAAGTTAAAATTTGGGTTCCTATAGGGAGACCAAATATTAACCCAGGGATTCGATTTGAACAAACTTGAATCTGACCTCCATAGAGATGTTGTATACCAAATATGAAAGCATTCTGACTGGTGGATCTGAAGAAGGAAGATTTTGAAAGAAATTTCCTCATAATGCACTAAGTTAAAATACAGGCTCCAATAGGGAACCCAAATATTAACCCAGGAACCCGAATTGAACAAACTTGAGTCTGACCCACCCAGCGATGTTGTATACCGAATATGAAAGGATTCTGACTGGTGAATCTGAAGAAGATTTTTAAAGAGACTCCCTCATACTGCACTAAGTAAGTTAAAATTTGGGCTCCTATAGGGAGACCAAATATTAACCCATGGACTCGATTTGAACAAACTTGAATCTGACCTCCATAGAGATGTTGTATACCAAATATGAAAGCATTCTGACTGGTGGATCTGAAGAAGGAAGATTTTTAAAGAAATTTCCACATATTGCACTTAGTTAAACTTTGGGCTCCAATAGAGAGCCCAAATATTAAACCAGGGACCAAGTTTGAACAAACTTGAATACCCCCCCCCCCCCCCCCCCCCCCACCAAAATAAGATTTTTAAAGAATTTTCCTCATATTGCAGTAAGTTAAAATTTGGGCTCCCAATTATTAACCCAGGGACTCAATTTGAACGAACTTGAATCCCAATCCCCCCCACCCCCCCCCCCACCCCCACCCCATGCAGATGTTATATATCCAATATCAAAAGATTCAAACTGATGGCTCTGGAGAAGATGATTTTTTTTAATTTTCGAAAACAATTTATGGGTGCTATCAGAGTAACCCCCCTTGCACTGCCCCCCTATGGGCGTGGCAACTTTATTTGAACAAACTTGAATTGACATATTATTAGGAACATGCACATCAAATTTGGGTCAATTCGGACCAGTGGTTTATGAGGAGAAGTCAATAATGTGAAGTTCACACCAGATGGAAGGATTGATAGATGGGTGACGGACAAAAAGTGATTACTCAAGCTCGCCCTGACTTTCTGTCAGGTGAGCTAATACTAAATTTAGATATTGCCTGCATTGGGTAAAGGGTTAAATACACTATCTCTTACCGATCACCGTTATCATCCAAACCATTAAATAAGAAAATACACATATCCAAGCCAGTGACAATAAAAATGTCACAAAAAAACATTTTTTCCATTTCTCTTTTCGACAGTCTGGTACCGAGATGTATAATACTGCTACGAGGGGGAGTGAAATTATCCAACGACACCAGCAGAATATACCATTTGTGTGACAAGAAAATATAGATCCTTTATCTTCTTCTTTTTTCACTACAATTCAGAAAAATATAAATTCTAACTCTTCATATGTTGAATGCTAAAAAATTTTTTGGTCATTAAAAGTTGCACTGGTAGAGTGCTAAATTTTTTTGGGTCATTATAAGTTGTTCATATGTGTTTGTCTTGTAACAATCTATGGGAGAGTGCCTATCGGCACTCCCCCATAAATTGTAACAAGGCACATCCAAACAGACTAAATAATTTGACTTCAGAAATAATATGAAGCACATCCACAGAATATGGAGCCTTTAACCCTTTACCTAACATGAAAAGCAGACGACACTTGCAAAAAAAATTCTTGAATAACTAATTTTTTTCATTTTTTGTCTCAAAAACATAGGTTATGACCCCTCGTTGGAACGAGCTCGACGAGCTCGTTCCAACGAGGGGTCATAACCTATGTTTTTGAGACAAAAAATGAAAATATTTTGAAAATTAATTGGCGATTTTTGAGAATAGCGCTGGCCGGTTTTGGCCGTTATGTTGGATAAAGGGTTAAGTTGTGGTACATTCATATGGGCTTCCAGCACTCTACCAGTTAAAATGTTCAATGTTTTGCAGAAATTTATCATGATCTAAAAGTACTATTTATTTACTGGTGTTTAAGGTCACATATTTCTGCATAATGGCTAATCATGACCACAACACGGAGATAAAGTAAAGTTCAGTCTATCGTTTATTCCCATGCTGCCCATTTTAGAGGACTTGCACTCTAAGCACTGGTGACTGGGTCCTATTTTACCAGTAAAACAGAGCTTGTTTACCACACTTCCAAGGGTTCCCCCAAGGCATCTAAAAAAATTACAGACAACTATCACAATCTGAAAAGGGTATGCAGGCTAGGAACAGGATTTCATGGTAAGTGTAGTTGTGTTTTCTTATCATTTTAGTGGTGGGCAAATAAAAAGATATATTCACAGGAAAATGCTGAGACTATGTTTTCTGTCTCCCTGAGATCTTCCCATAAAATGGTGTTAAAGGCTGGAGGTGAATTATTTGCCAAAATGACCTGTACTGCATTGCACTGCTTCAGAGGGAGTTGCTTCTGGTCAGCTAACATTAGCAAAGCTGAATGCACGACTCAAGTCAAATAAAGACAGTGTCATTAAAAAGGCAGACAAAGGCTCTGCAGTTGTTATCTGAAACACAAGCGATTACATCCAAGAGGCTCATAGGCAACGCAGAAACTCTACCTTCTATTGTAATGTAAGTGAGGACTTGTAAGATAAACATTTTTCTTCAGTTGTCAATGGGGTCATTAAATTACACCAAAAAGGTGAAATCAGTGATAAATGTCACAAAGGCCTAACAAACAGGTATACTAGGACACTTCAGCTATATTTACTGCACAAAATTCACAAATGCCTTGCAAAGGGTAAAATATTAGGATAACCTGTTGTTATTGGGTCAGGTGCTTCAACTGCTAATGTTAGCAGTTTTGTGGATGCAAACCTCAATTGGTTCATCAGTTCATATCTGAGTTACATTAAGGACACTACCGACTTTATTTCCAAAATCAGCCAATTTAAATATAAGGGCAGTTTTCCTTGTGTCACCATGCAAGTCACCTCACTTTAAGTTTAAACTAACGTTCCAAACCAACAGGGACTTGTTAAATTACACCAAAAAGGTGAAATCAGTGATAAATGTCACAAAGGCCTAACAAACAGGTATACTAGGACACCTCAGCTATATTTACTGCACACAATTCACAAATGCCTTGCAAAGGGTAAAATATTAGGATAACCTATTGTTAGTGGATCAGGTGCTTCAACTGCTAATGTTAGCTGTTTTGTGGATGCACACCTCAATTGGTTCATTAGTTCATATCTGAGTTACATTAAGGACACTACTGACTTTATTTCCAAAATCAGCCGATTTAAATATAAGGGCAGTTTTCCTTGTGTCACCATGCAAGTCACCTCACTTTAAAGTTTAAACTAACGTTCCAAACCAACAGGGACTTGTAGCTGTGGACAAAGTGCCTTACTCAAGGACATCTCACAGTTAACCATGGGGATAGAACCATGGACCTATAGGTTTGAAGTCCAATGCAGTATGCCTTAGAACACAGCGTCACTGTGCCCCCACATGGCCAATCAGGATTAAGTGTCTTGCCTAAGGACATATTGCAGTTACACCTGGAGGGGACTGAACCATGGACCTTTCGGTTTGAAGTCCAATTCCATAACCACTGAGCCACCATACTCCCAGTGACATTTTATTCAACAAGATAAGGAAACACTGGCCTATTTTCCAATTCTCAGACACATGCAGGGAACACAATTTTGCATAATTTTTCATTTAGATCATTTTTTTCATGAGACATGAAACCTTGACTTTTTGGATATACATTATTAAACTTTTTTGAACGTACAATTTTCTCTAAATTAAATAAACATACCAGAAAAACAAAATGAATTTTCACTGAAACAAAATAAATTTGTCACTACAAACAAAACAAAATTGATCAAAACAAGATAAACATTCCAATAAATAAACATTCCTAAAAGCAAAATAAAAAAAAAATAAAATAAACATTCCTGAAAACAAGCTTAGCTTGAAAAAAAAAATTTTTTTTTAAAAAGATGGAATAAACTTTTCAAAACACAAGCTTTTCATACAAAATTCAAAATCCATTGCATTGCCAATCTGTTTATTTTGTCTCTATTCTTTCTGATATCATGGATCAGAAGTATTGGTATGTTTAGGAATAGGTGAGTCTAGATAGACATCAAGCAAAGTGTTCCAAGGTGGAGGATTACAAATTTGGAATGGTTGCTACTGACTGGGTGGAGGAGAGAAAAAATGAGTAACAGTTGGTGTGTGTTTTTTGTGGAGTATCATGGGTGCAATACTTAAGTCCTCCTGCTCTGAAATAAACTGTTAGAGGGAAAAATTTAACCATCTCTGTAGTTTTAAGGTGGGCATTTTCCATCTCTCTCATTGGTTCACTTGATTTGAAAAGGCGGAGAGTTGTAAATTCCCACCTAACAATCCTTGATAAACTATCAGATTTTGAGATTTGTGTTCACACAATAAATTTCATGGAAAAACACCAAGTCTCTTTTTCTTCTCAAGGAACTGGACAATTTTCCCAACTTTCTACTGCTCCCTTAACCTATGTTGTTGCAGCTTAGCAGTGTTTTCTAGTCAAGTTTTGGCTGCCTGTGCAAGCAACCAAAACTTGACTAGAAACAACTGCCAAGGCAATTTGACCATTGTCCACAGGAAACTCCATAACCTGAGGATGTTGCAGCTTAGCAGTGATTTCTAGTCAAGTTCTGACTGCTTGTGCAGGCAACCAAAACTTGTCTAGAAACAACTTCCAAAGTATTTTATTTGACAATAATTGTCAACAGAATCCCCCCCCCCTCCAATGATGCAGTGATTTCTTGTCAAGTTTTGGTGGCTTGTGCAGACAGCCTGGACTTGACTAGAAACAACTGCCATGGTAATTTGACAATTGTCTACAGGATTCCCCTCCCCCATTCCCTGAAGAAAAAAAAATTTTAAAAATCAAAAAATCTACGGATATTGCAGCTTGGGCTTGGCAGTGATTTTAGTCAGGTTTTGGCTGCCTGTTCAACTTGACTAGAAACACCTGCCAAGGTAATTTGAATATTGTCTACAGGACATCTTGACAATATGTTAACCCTTTACCCAACATAATGGCTAAAACCGGCCAGCACTATTCTAAACAAGAGGCCCCCAGGAGGCCTGAGGACGCTCATCTGACAAGGTAGACTAAATATCAACCCAGGGAATTGATTTTAACAAGTTGCATCTGCCCCTCCTAAGAAAAGCTTATATCAAATTTCCAAAGATTCTGACCAGTGGCTCTAAAAAAAAAAATGAATTTTAAAGAATATTCCTCATATTGAACTAAGTTATAATTTGGGATCCCACAGGGAGCCCAAATATGAACCCAGGGACTTGGCTTTAACAAACTTGAATCTCACCCCCTAAGGATGCTGCACACCAAATATCAAAACATTTGGATTGCTGGATCTGAAGAAGAAGATTTTTTAAGAAAATTCTTCATTTTGAACTAAGCTATCATTAGGGCTCCCACAGTGAGCCCAAATATGGACCTAGGAACATGGCTTGAACAAGCTTGAACCCACCCCCCCCCCCCCCCCCCCCCTTAAGGACGCTGCATACCAAATATCAAAAGCATTCTGACTGCTGGATCTGAAGAAGATTTTTAAAGAAAATTCCTCATTTTGAACTAAGTTATCATTTGGACTCCCACAGTGAGCCCAAATATGAACCCAGGGACTTGGCTTGAACAAACTTGAATCTCACCCCCCTAAGGATGCTGCATGCCAAATATCAAAACATTCCGACTGCTGAATCTGAAGAAGAAGATTTTTAAAGAAAAATTCCTCATATTGAACTAAGTTATAATTCGGGCTCCCACAGGGAGCCCAAATATGAACCCAGGAACTTGGATTTAACAAACTTGAATCTCACCCTCTAAGGATGCTGCACACCAAATATCAAAACATTCCGACTGCTGGATCTGAATAAGAAGATTTTTTAAGAAAACTCCTCATTTTGAACTAAGTTAGAATTCGAGTTCTCACAGTGAGCATAAATATGAACCTAGGGACATGGCTTGAACAAACTTGAATCTTACCCCCCTAAGGATGCTGCATACCAAATATCAAAACATTCCAACTGCTGGATCTGAAGAAGAAGATTTTTAAAGAAAATTCCTCATTTCGACCTAAGTTATAATTCGGGCTCCCACAGTGAGCCCAAGTATGAACCCAGGGACTTGGCTTGAATAAACTTGAATCCCATCAACCTAAGCATGCTGCATACCAAATATCAAAAGATTCTGATTGGTAGATCTGAAGAAGAAGATTTTTAAAGAATATTCCTCATACTGCACTAATTTAAACATTTAGGCTCCCATAGAGAGCCCAAATATGGACCCAGGGATTTGATATCAATAAACATGTGAAACAATCTTCCAAAGATGTTATATGTGAAATTTGAAAGCTTTTGGAGCAGTGGTTTGGGAGAAAAGTAGTCTTATATGTTTTTCCCATTACCCACAGTGTTAAAAAATGCTGACTCAGCACTTTTCCAAAGTCCCCAAAAAGTACCCCATGATAAAACCGATAGTAATTTTTTTTTTTGACCATTCCATTCTGTTGGTCCTAAGGAAGCTTCACACCAAATAAGAATTCTCAGTGCCATGTAGTTTTGAAGATATGGGTGTTTTAATTTTTTTCTATTTTTAGCTCCTGCGGTCCCCATGGGGTGATGAGAAAAAAAATTGGGGCATAAATTAAGTACTTATGACCCAATAAGCCCTCATATCAAATTTGGTTCAAATCTGCCTCTCGGTTTGGAAAATAGACATTTTGGGCAGGGCGAAAATTCTTGCCCCTCCCATAACAAATGCAAATATAGCTCCTTGAACAATCTGAGTCTACACCTCAAAAGGAAGCTGCACACCAAATATCAAGTCTCTGCTACTGCTGGTTCATGAGAAGATTTTTTTAGATTTAGGCACACTTTTTGGTCGGGGCCTTACCGAGGGGCGAGGCAACTTGATTTGAACAAAATCAAATTATGATGTCATAGCAAACTATTATCTCAAATATCAATTAAATTGGTTAAGTGGTTTGGGAGAAGAAGACGCAAACACCATGTTCACGGACGACAGACGAAGGACGGTGAGTGATCACTACAGCTCTCCTGACTGAAAGTCAGGTGAGCTTATAATCGGCAATTAATTTTCATTATTTTTTGTCTCAAAAACATAGGTTATGACCTCTCGTTGGAACGAGTTCATTGAGCTCATTCCAATGAGGGGTCGTAACTTATGTTTTTGAGACACAAAATGAAAACAAGAGGCTCCAAGGGGCCTTAATCGCTCACCTGCCAAAGTGGTTCAAAGAAGTGTCACATTCAATCAAACATGGTTCATCAACACTACAAAGGAATGATGTCATGAGAGGAAAATTTATGAAAAATCCCTAAGGAATGGATTTGAACAAACCTGAACCTAACATCCCCCCTGCAACCCCCACCCCACCCCTCAAATTTCACAAACTTGAATCTGATCCCCATTGAGATGTCATATACCAAATATGAAAGAATTCTGACTGGGGGATCTGAAGAATAAAATTTTTAAAGAAATGTCCTCATATTGCACTAAGTTAAAATTCGGGCTCCCATAGGTAGCCCAAATATTAACCAAGGAACTCGATTTGAACAAACTTGAATCTGACTCTCCTATAGCTGTTGTATACAAAATATGAAAGAATTCTGATTGGTGGATCTGAAGAAGAAGATTTTAAAAGAAATTCCCTCATATTGCACTAAGTTAAAATTCGGGCTCCCATAGGTAGCCCAAATATTAACCAAAGAACTCGATTTAAACAAACTTGAATCTGACACCCCTGTAGATGTTGTATACTGAACATGAAAGGATTCTTACTGGTGGATCTGAAGAAGAAGATTTTTAAAGAAATTTCCTCATATTTCACTAAGTTAAAATTTGGGCTCCTACAGGGAGATTCTGATTGGTGGATCTGAAGAAAAAGATTTTTTTAAATTTTTGAAAAAATTTATGGGTGCTATCAGAGTTATGCCTCTTGTGGTGCACCCTGTGGGTGCGGCAAGTTTATTTGAACAAACTTGAATTGACATTTTAGGAACATGCACACCAAATTTAGTTCAATTTGGTCCAGTTGTTTGTGAGGAGAAGTCGATAATGTAAAGTTCACGACAGATGACGAAGGACAGCAAGTGATAAGTTAAGCTCACTTTGGAGAGCTAAAAATTAGTTATTCAAGAATTTTTTTTGCAAGTGTCGTCTGCTTTTCATGTTAGGTAAAGGGTTAAAGTACCTGTTCTGAGACCACAAAGTTTTTCAGAGTTGGAGGCAAGTCGTTAAAGGTTAACAGATTCCAGTGAACGGTGTCCAAGGAAGGCATGTGGTGCAGAGCTTTCCATCATGGTGAAATGAAAGCTGATCACTGGGGGGTCAATCGCCAGGCTGAACCTTACACCAGGCAGGTTATAACCTCCCATGATTCTGAAGACTGGAATTTAATCAGCATCACATCTTATTTTGCAATACAAAAACCTAACTTTCTTAGGTGATGGATGGTCACAAATTCTGAATGGAAAGGTGGAATTCATACAACTTCATCGCCACTTATGATAACAAAATGAAGAGAGCAATTTGGTATGCAGCCATTCAGACCGTATACTTAACTGCTGGACCATCAGAAACTAGTGGACTCTATAAGCTAGTTTGCAGTTTTGTGATGACCTGGTAGATTACCCAGTGCTTCATGAGCTGCAGTTCAGCTTGTTGGGTCCACCATGTATCTTCTGCTTTAACCCTTTAATATTTTTGTACGTCTTATGAAGTACGAAATCAAACAGTGCATTGATACTTTGTGGTCATTTGTTTTGTTATTATTTTTCGATTTTTTAAAGTTTTAACCTCAATTCCTATTTTCTCCTGAATAGTGCTCAGTGACAACCATTGAACGAAATGCTATCGCAGCTTAAAATACTAATATAATCCTGCTGTCAAGACTTCTTAACTGGTTGAGTGCTAGAAGCCACTATCAGGGCAAAAGCCAACACTTTCCTTGCTTATATTTCATATTCAGTCAAACACAAATAATATTTTGTTTATATAAATTTGTTTTATTACAAACTATTGGAGAGCCTGTGGGCACACTCCAATAATTTGTAATAAAACAAGTTTTGAATAACATATTCAGACCACCAAAAATAATCTAGCCCTCAACAAGATAATCACTAATGTGAAAAATATCTTATTTGTACTTTCCGATGTTTGACACTGCATTTTGAATAATGTTGAAGAAACTGAATTCTTAGTTATTTTTGAACGTCAAGATAATTAAAGTCTCAAAGGGTTAATACTTAAGTACCCATAGAGTCACAGACTGCCACTTTTATATTATTTTGGAAAAGTTGCTTCAAGTGTATTCTTCGTAGACGACTCTACCGGTAGGTATGCTGCATTTATCTTGACAATGTTTTTACATCACTGCTGACTGCCTTTTCAGGTGAAAACATTTTTAACTCATCTGAAGCAGTTTACAAGGATATGCGGAACTGTTAGTAATTATTGTAAAATTAATCCATCCATTTTAGGGTTATCAAGTAAGGTGTAGATAGATGTCTAGCTCTCAGCTGGCTGAGCGGTAAATGATCCAGGACATACAGTAGTTTTTACAATGAAAAAAGAAACTGGTATGTAAAATTTTACAATAAAAGAAATTTGCAACACAAAAGTCAGCCATTAAAGTATTCGGAGTCATTTAACAGTTTTAATTTTGTGACTGATAATAACATTTTGTTCCATTTTTGGCATCCAGGGATGAGTGAACATAACAATGAACTCATTCAGAAGCCCTTACTCCTTTTTAGTTCTGAAAATGAGCATCCATCTAACTACAGTACTGTGATTACAAATTTAGTCTCTCTTGATCAGATTGAAATACGGTTGCGACAAATTTATCCCAGCTGATCGAGATTTCATAATAAAATAATGTGAAATGTAGCCTAATTCAAAAAATGTGACATGCAATGTTTTCGCATTTCCTTTTTGACAGGTGATATTCCCCAGTGGCATGACTAGGCATGACCTGGTCAAAATTCTCTTTCCACTTTTGTCATCACTGCAGAGTGACCAACACCCTCCTGAGAAAGGTTCAGGATAGTGACTACTCCAAAAGTTTAAAAGTCATTTCACTATTGATAGGATATTCATGTGCCTGTGTGCAGGCAGAATATTTGTTGGTGGATCAAAATCTTTGCTTTTTCCATATTTCAAGATCGTTTTCAGGAATTATTTCTACATATGATGTTCGGAATGCTACCAAGAATATCAGGAAAGAAAAACTTTTTTTACATTTATTTTGATTTATATGCACTCTTAATAGATCTTTTTTCAGCTTCAATCTATACAGACGCTGAGAATCGCTCACTCCATTGTTTTCTATACAAACAATAGTTGCATTGTCTGCACTTGCTTTGTTGCTGAACGACAAGCTTTCCGCACAACACACAGAATGACCACTACACTCGTCACCCGAAATCACATATTTTTTTGGTTCAAATACAGTTCTGCAGAAAAGCGTGCATTAAAACCCTTATTTGAGAACTGTGATCTAAAGACTTACAACTCCTTTCTTCTCCTCAGTGATGAGGTGATAATATTAAAACTTTTGGCATCCTTCGCAAGAGACGAAACAAGAAATGCAGCAAACGATGACATAAACAATTTAAATCCAAAACTGTAAATGTTCAAAATCTTGTCCCTATTAACTTACTCACGACAGATTCCAAATCTAACAATCTCAAGTTGTGCCTAGTGAATGCTCGTTCGATAGTGAACAAAACTGCAAGCTTACTCGACACAGTCTGCGATAACAATATTTCAATATCCATGATAACTGAAACATGGTTAACTCCAGATGACACATTGACTGTCGGTGAGATCATTGCCAATGGCAAGATTCTTACACACAACCCAAGGAAGTCACAGCGAGGTGGAGGTGTGGGTGTAATCTGTGATAACACTGTGAAGGTTAGGCGTAAGGCATCTCAGACTTGGGTTACATTCGAGTGCTTTGACACCATTGTAACGATTGACTCACACTCAGTTTGCCTCATGGTCATTTATCGACCCCCACAGAGCTCCAAAAACAAATTCACTGTCAACCAGTTCATTAGCGAATTCCAAGACTTCCTAGGAAGCATTACTCCGCTGCCAGGAAAATTCATCATTGGAGGTGATTTCAATTTCCATATGGAGAAGAAAACTTCCAGTGATTCTTCTAAACTACGTAATCTTATCAATTCGATGAATTTACGCCAACATGTTCGTGGCACTACCCATAAAGATGGCCACACATTAGATCTGCTGATCACCAGAGAATCCGAGGCTGATCTTGTTAAAAATGTATTAATTGTTGATCCTGCAATCTCTGACCATTTTATGATTATCTTCGATTTGGCACTTCCTCGTCCCTCACCTGTCCTGAAGAAAGTCACATACCGAGAAGTACCGAAGTATTGACCTTGCTAAGTTTGTGGATGCTATTGCTTCGTTTCCCATCACTAAAATTAACGAGATGCAAACTGTTGACAACATTGAATACATCCTTAATGGCTCACTTCAAGAGGTTATTGACAAGTTTGCGTCTAAGCAAACACACATTTTTAGCCTACGCCCTTGCTCACAGTGGTTCAGTGATGAGATTAGGGGTGCAAAAAATTTACGACGCAAACTAGAGCTTCAGTGGCGGCAAACAAAACTATGTGTTAACAGAGAGATGTTTGTCAACCAGTGAAATGTTGTTAACAAACTGGTCAAATCCACAAAACAGAAATACTTTTCAGACTTATTGTGAGCTAATGTTAATTCCCCTAATGTGCTGTCTGTCGTTCTTGAGAAGCTTCTGTATCGTCAAAAGACAACCGTACTCCCAGAGCATTCGTCATCCAAAGACCTTGCGAATACATTTTCTTCTTTTTTTTTTCTGAAAAAATTGAGACTATCAGAGCTTCGCTTGATACAAGCTCACAATCCGATCTTCAACAGATGGCCGACATGCCATGCACCAGTGTTAAAGCTGTTGCACAGTTGTCCCAATTCAAACCTTTGGCTACAACAGATATCCAGAGGTTAATATCCAAGGCACCATCTAAGCAATGCATGCTAGATATCATTCCAACTTGGTTGTTAAAAGCATCTCTTTCGGAGTTAACTACACCGATCTTGAAACTGGTCAATGCCTCCCTCCGCTCTGGTGTCTTTCTGACAAGCATGAAACACGCTTTAGTAAAACCTCTTCTCAAAAAGCCAACACTTGACCCAGAGGTTCTGAAAAACTACCGACCGATCTCTAATCTTCCATTCCTATAAAAGATTATTGAGCATGCGGTGGCTTCTCAGCTGAATTCTCATTTGGCAGCCCACGGCCTTGCCGAAGTTAACCAATCTGCATACAGATCTAATTGCAGTACAGAAACGGTGCTTCTAAGAGTCCAAAATGATATCCTCTTATCCACAAACAGGCACAACCTAACATGTCTTGTTTTGTTGGATTTAAGCACCGCTTTTGACACTATAGACCATAACATACTTATTGAAAGACTGTCAGTGAGAATAGGCCTTACTGACCGAGAACTTAATTGGTTTTCGTCATACCTTAATGGTCGCACACAGAGTGTCCTTACTGGCAGTGAGTCGTCAGACAAGGTCACACTAGGTTTTGGCATCCCTCAAGGATCGGTGTTGGGCCCCCTACTGTACACTGTCTATGTCTTACCTCTCGGTGACATTATCCGAAGCCATGGCCTTGACTTTCATTTTTATGCAGATGACACACAGCTGTATATTAGTTTTACTCACGCCTCTGAGCCTGAAGCATGCAGTAAGATTGAACTTTGTATTTCAGACATCAAGGCATGGATGACTAAAAACTTTCTTAAATTGAACGATGACAAGACAGAAGTAATATATATAGGTCTACCTCATCAACTTTCAAAAATATCCAAACTGTCCCTCAATATTGGAGGTTCTGCGATAAAACCCAGTAGCTGTGTTTGAAACTTAGGTTATTTCATGGATGAAAATTTGGCCACTGATGAACGTATCAAACATGTCTCTCGCAGTGCATTTTTTCATCTTCGAAATATTAGCAAAATTCGATCCTTCACTGATACGCAGACGTCACAACAGCTTGTCCACACCTTTGTTACCAGTCGCCTCGACTACTGCAACTCTCTTCTGATTGGCTCTAAAACATCTATTCTTGAAAAGCTACAACACATCCAAAATTGTGCTGCACGGGTCATAACCAGAACTCAAAAGTACTGCCATATAACACCAGTACTCTCTGAGTTACACTGGCTACCCGTTAAGCAAAGAATTCAATTTAAAATTGTCCTTTTGGGCGTTTAAGTGTATCTTGGGATCTGCACCATCCTACCTGTCCGATCTGCTTACCATCCACAAACCACTGAGGTCTCTTAGGTCATCAGGTCAACTCAATCTGGTTCAGCCCGTATCTAAATTTACTAGTGCTGGTGATAGGGCCCTTTGCGGTTGCTGGCCCAAGTCTTTGCAATTCCCTTCCAATCGACATAAAAAATAGTAAATCACTTGAATCATTCAAGTCTGGTATTAAAACCTACCTTTTTCGAAAGGCATTTCCTTCAGTGGTATTTTAATTTTGGTCATAAACTGACATTACCAGGTGCGTGGGTGTGACGGAGTCAGTGAGGATTGCCTCGTTACTCATCAAGTTAGACTCACATACTTGTTTTGGTAAAGTTGTAGTTTGTTTTGTTTTTGTTTTTTTTGTTTTTTTTAATTCAATACCCTTTTTCTTTTAGGTTCTGTCACTTATCGCCATGATATAGCCTCGGTTGCTGATGTGGCAGTGTGCACCAATAAATGATAATAGTGATCCATGTATCAATGTATCTGTGAGAGAATGTATGTCTGTGTGTGTATGTATGTATGCAATTATTATACAGCCATTGAGCACTGTGTGTGGATTCTAGGCTTTAAAATTATTATTATTATTATTATCGATGGGAAATTCTTTAATACCATCTACTGGGAACTGTTAATCGTCAACTGTCTTTATCTGACTTTGCATTCTGAGAACAGACACTTTACCATGCAATCAATGTAGACAATATTCAGATTACCTTGGCAGTGACAGAGGCAAGCCTGGAAACAAGCAGTCTTCAGACTGAGGTCCGCCAGAGGGTGAATTTTTTGATGCTATCTCATACAGGGGGCTAGAATCCCCCTAACAGTTTATTCTCTGGGTACCTCTTTCTGCTTATGACTGATGAGCTTGGTTCAGACTGAGGTTCACAGAGCGTAAATTTAGTAAGGCTACCCTGCTATGCAGGGTAGCATCACCAAATTCACCTTCTAGGGACCTCATTCTGCAAATGATACTCTGCTTATTTCTAGGCTTGGACAGAGGCATCCCAGGCTTGGCTAGAACTCACTACTAAAACACTAGACTCACAAGGTGTGGTGTAGTAGAATGTCTAGAAAATTACCCAGATCCTTAAGGATTAAAAGAGATCTGGTATGTTTCCATCGGATTTACTATGCACACATGAGTTTTATAATCGGTTACTTTAACAAGATGTTCTGGATGGACATTTACCACTCTCCTTACTTTCATGACAGAGACCATCACTGGGGCCCCACAAATAATCATAGGCCAAAGTATCTAGAGTTAGAACCTTGAAATCATTTTCAGGCTAGAGCACCCTGTGACCATGATCTTTTCACCCCCCACACCGAGAGACAGGGTTCATTACTGTCCCCTAAGCAGTGCACCTGTGAAGTGTTCATGATCCTCGGCCAAAGCATTGTTGAGTTTGCATCTGGAAACCATTTTCGTGATTAGAGTACCCTATAACCTTGATCTTTGAATCAACAGGATTCATGCTTGTACCTTACCCGTTTAGTTTCCTGATCATATAGGCTAAAGTATTGCCAATTAGAGTTCAGAAGCCATTTCTGAGTTCGAAAGCCTTGTGAGCTTAACTCTCCAAATCGATAGTTCATCCCTTGTCCCCAGGCAGTGAACCTATGACCTTTCATGATCTTGGGCCAAAATGTTGTCAGAGTCCCGAAACCAAATTGTACGCACATATAGATCAGGATGGATCACTCTGTGACACTGACCATTGACTTCCAAATTGATAGAACTCATCCCCATGCTCTAGTTAGTGTACTTGTTTAGTTTCATGGACCTAGGCCAAACCATGTTCAAGTAAGACTCCAGAAACAATTTTGTTTTTGGGTTGGAGCACTATGTGACATGGACCTTTTGACCCTCAAATTGAAAGGGTTCATCTCTTTCCTCAGACAGTGCACCTGTGAAGTTTCATGATCCTAGGTCAAAGAGTTGTCAGGTTAGAGCTGGAAACCAAATCAAATTCATATGGATGCATGCATACACAGACAGAGTGATACTTATGGGCCTCGTCATTTGTGGGGCCCACATATAAGCTATTTCATGGAACCATGTCGACAATACATTTATTATGACATCATGAAGAGATTCTAGATTAATCACATGCTATATACACATCATCTATTTTGGAGCTATGATTCATTGCAGCTTGCTCTTGGAATGATGCCATTAATCTTTGTGTGTGATTAAAAAATGTTTGTATGATTTTAATAAGGGTGTATCACTTGGGGTATACTTTTGACAAGTGCTAGCCAATCAACCAGTGACACCAAAGTTGCTCTGAATTTTGCATCACTTTGTGGAGCATATCAAGTGGCAAAAGACTAAAAAATCTGCAAATGATGGCTGCCAATGCAATTACAACAGCACACTGAAGTAGGAAAAACAATTTGAGAACAAAAACAGAAATAATTTTTTTTAAAATACACACCATCACCTGCATCTTTCTTGAAAATAATATGATCTTCATCTTCCGAATTCTCAGAATCTAATGGTTTCAGTTGCATAACTTCACTACCTAATAAATATAATTACAAATAAAAATTTCATTCCCAAAATAAATTTTTGTGGTGTTTCGAAATATCATTATTTCACAGATAAATGGTTATTCCAATCAAATAGTTAGAAAAAGAACTTTAGGCCCCCCACAACATAGATCTTCTGTTTCATGGGCCATTTTTTGTAAAAGTGCATGTGGGCGGGTATTTTTTTATTTTATTTTTCATTTTTGTAATTATTTCTTTCCTCTCAATAGTTCATGTTCTTGGTTTCTTTTAGATTTTAGACCTCATAATCTAAAGAATAGAATTGGTGGTGGTATATATCACCCCTTGAGTGTAAGAAGGCATTGCAATGCTAAAGCATTGCAAAGCCTTGTTGCACTCAAGGTATATATTTATCAATTTTATTAACTTGGGTAAAATATCAGACATAAACCAATTTTTATTTTTTCAAGTTTGCATTGGTTATAAATAGAACTTGCAGCAGCCAAAAGGACCATGCAGGAGGGAGTGCCTGAGAAACAAGATTTTTAACTTTTTTAGCCCTTACCTTTATTTATTGGGCAAAATAAAAATATTGCAACAGAATCAACAAACACTACTCAGTAAAGTTAAACTAATTGTTTATACTTACAGTACAAAAAATATTTGAAACCTAGTGCTAGCTAACATTACTAGTTCTCCTTACTGTGTTAGAAGTTTAGACAATCAGGAAAAAAAAGAAGCAAAGGGCAATAACACTGACAGAATTCATCCAATGAGTCTCATTTATGAACGAATTAAATATATTGTCACCAGAAAGATATTTATCTTACAAGAATGTATTTCCCCCAATACAAGTGAAAACATCTAGACAAAATACAAATTGTATTGAGTGTAACAACTGTGTGTGCATTCAATGAATTCCAAAAAAGAACATTTTTTACCTGCCTCATCGAAAACTGCTAACATATGTCTAGGCCACCGTTTTTGATAACAGTAATTAAATGAGAAATAAATCAACTCAATGAAATAAATCGGACTAGATCATTTTTGACCATGATGATATTTTTATATAGGCCTATCATGTCTTAAACCTGAAAAATAAAACAAAGAAACACACAGCTGAAACACTATATAAACTGCAGCAGTTGTACTACAAGTAGAACATAACGCATTGTGCAAGAATGCAATTCCGTGATGTCATGATCTTCATTCATAAAAAATCAACTCACATATGCTGAATGATTGTCAAAATATATGTGAACAAGTCACAAAAAAGAGGAATATTGTAAGATAAGTTGGTTATTACTGGGTTTGTAAGATGGTGTATTGAAGTCTAGACCTATCCTAACAGACTCATTGATATATGCCCAGAGATGAGGTCTCAACTTCAAAACACAATCCCGAAAACCTACATGGCCGAAATAACTGATATGTATCTGGGGCATTTTAGGGAAAAATAAGGTAATAACTGATATGATCTGTTGATTTGCAAACACATTTGAGATATTGTTACCAAACAGTTATGTCTAAAGTTTGAACATGAACGATTCTCCTAATTATGTCAGGACAATTTAGACAGTTTAAAATATTGTTCTTATTACAGGTTGATGACAAGTTAGACAATTTAAAAAAATAAAACAATAACTCTTTCAAGAAATGAGCAGGATAGCCTGATGCACACACCAGACTTGTACCAGTTTTCGAACTCTTTCAAGAAATTGTTAAGAAAGTCTCACATACCAAATATTGATCAAGTCCATTGATATTTGTTGAAGTTATCAAACCAACAAGCTGAAAACAGGTAAAAATTAACAAATTAAGGGCCGTAACTTCTCTCCCATACAGTGAATCACCAGTGTACTGATTTATCTCATGCCACTTACTGGTAGTCAGGTTCGGTTAAGGGTTATCTGGTGCTACATTAATTTTAGTAGCCAGAATTTGTTCATACACATTTGATTTGTTTCATTTCATTTCAGTATGGCAAAACTGCACTGGTTTTCAAACTCATTCAAGACATTGTAAAGAAAGTCTCACATACCAAATACTGACCAAATCCATTGATACTTGTTGAAGTTATCGTGCTAACAAGAAAGGAGATGCCTGTCTGCTCATCTGCTCACCAGTGCACCGACTTCATCAAACAATAGGTTGAGTTTTTTAAAATACTCTACCAATAAAGTGAACAGGGATGGATGATCAGTTCATCACAAACTGCTGGAGTAAGATAACCAGAGAGCCTAAACTGCTCGCCTGGATCAAATTGTCTGCAAGGAATAAGGTTTATTCTGTTAAGGGAACAGACAGTTGGAGGCAAAAAGGAGGTATCACCTTGTACATATGTGCATACTGCAAGAACCGTCACCAAAAAGGCTCTGATAAATGTCCATTTTTCACACACACACCCCCCCCCCCCCCCCCCCACTCCAAGCACACATTGTACTTTAGGCTTGAGATTATGCTGAAAAACGACAGAAGGGCTTCCCTCTGAAAAGACCCCCTAGGTTGGTGAAAATTTTGGGGTGAAATTCATTGAATAAATCAGTGTTTTTCGTAGCCGTCCATTATGTTAAGAAATGGAGTGAAATGGTAGTCAACAAGGGAATGTTTGAGACAGGGTGGGGGGCTTTTTGACAAACTGGGAGCCTGTGGTTGTTTGTTCTTGCACATTCACAGACAGAAAATTTGAATGAAAAAAATTTGTTTTCTTACGAAATATCATTACACTACTGGGAGCCAAAATATGAACCCATGTTCTTGATTTGAACATACTTGAAACTGTCTACCCCTGCAAGAATGGTGTATACCAAATATAATGAAAGTGTCAATGACACTGTTGCTTACCTTGTCTGTGTGTTGTGTTTGATGAAAAGGATAATGTTCAATGTTTATGAAAGGATTATGAAACTAGAAAAACTGTGAGCACTGCTCACTAAATGATAACACCCACTCCCACCAAGAAACATTTTACAACAGTAAAAGTGTTTTTAATGTATAGAGCACAAACACTGACACCAATGTTTGAAAGTTTCATTGAAATCCATTCACTAGTTTAAAAGAGGTCGTGGATAGCAAATTTCAACCCCCCTGCCCCCACATTTTTGTACGTATGTCGGAATATGAAAATATCCGAAAGAAAAATAGGAGGTGCACATCTTCAGTGTATGTAAAAGAATGTTCAAGAGTTCCAATGGAGTTTGTTCAATGGTTTAAGAGGATAGCAGATCTGTACAGAATGTCAATTGAATTTGACAAAGCTCATTTTTCAATATGGGAAACTGTAAAAAAGAAAATATCTGAAAACAAAATAGGAGGTGCACACCTTCAATGTATGTAAAAGAATGTCTGAGAGTTTCAATGAAATCCGTTTACTGGTTTAAGAGGAGTTGCAGATAGCAGATGTGTACCCCACTAAAGTGTAACGGATGGACAGAGAGACAGACGTATGGACGGACCAAGTGAACACTATATACCTCCCACTTTTCAAGTGGGTGGTATAATAAGACAGGAATTGTGATAATTGGGAATATGTTAATTTCTGTTCCCTGAATGCTATTTTTTTAATAAAAATAACATGAGGTGTAGACTGTACTAAAGTACTGAGGGATGGGTTAATGTGGACGTCACTGTTAATATATGTGGCCCTCACAGTTAAAGTATGTCAACGAAAGTTACCAAGTTACAGTGAAATTATTCCAAAACGGGCCATCCTATCAAGTTACATTGAAATCCCTTCACAAATATGGCCTGTAGACTGTGCTAAAGATTTTCAGGCTTCAGACCTGTGTAGCCATCATGGTTGACCGATTGCAACTAAAAGGAGACGTCCTCATCTCGACATTATACTGAGTCATTCTACAAAGTTACAATGAAATCCCTTCACAAATACGACGTGTAGTCTGTACTAAAGTTTTGGGGGTTTTGGGCTCGGGCAGCCATCATGGTTGAATGATCGCGACCAAAAGAGGACGTTCTCATCTGGGTATTATCTGGAGTGATTCTATGAAGTTACAATGAAATCCCTTCATAAATATGACCTGTAGACTGTGCTAAAGGTTTTCGGATTTCAGGCCCCTGTAGCCATCACAGTTGCCCAATCACGACCAAAAGAGGATGTCATCATCTAGGCATTATATGGAGACAACCTAACAAGTTATAATGAAATCCTTCCATAAATACGATCTATAGACTATGCTAAAGGTTTTGGGGTTTTGGGCTTGGGCAGCCATCAAGGCTGAATGATTGCGACTAAAGGGGGCGTTGTCATCTAGACATTATTTGGAGTCATCCTACCAAGTTACAATGAAATCCCTTCATTAATATGACCTGTAGACTGTGCTAAAGGTTTTGGGGTTTCGGGCCCATGTAGCCATAACAGTTATCCAATTGTGTCCAAAAGGGGACGTTCTAATCTAGACATCATATGAAGTCAACCTACCAAGTTACAATGAAATCCCTCCATAAATATGACCTGTATACTGTGCTAAAGGTTTTCAGGTTTTGGGCTCGGGCAGTCATCACGATTGACAGATCGTGACCAAATGGGGAAGTTCTCATCTAGACATCATACGGAGTCATCCTACCAAGTTACAATAAAACCCCTCCATATTAAATATGATCTGCAGACTGTGCTAAAAGTTTTTGGGTTTCGGGCTTGGGCAGCCATCACGGTTGACAGATCATGACGAAAAGGGGACGTTCTCATCTAGAAATCCCTTCATAAATACAACCTGTAGACTGTGTTAATGGTTTAAGGGTTTTGGGCTCAGGCAGCCATACCGGTTGACCGATCACGACAAAAAGGAGACGTACTCATCTAGACATGACCCCAAACCTCCATATGAAATTTCATGATGATCAAACAAGAACTATGGGGTGTAGCCTGTGCTAAAGGAAAATGTGAACAGACTCACAGCCTTACGCATGCGTGATGGCAATAGCTTACTTGACTTTGTCAACTTAAGCTAAAAATATTAGAATGGAAACTCATCAGCATGCAGCCTTAGAGTAGTCAAGAAGGCAAGCAGATACTTCGACTATCACGAAACAGCAATTTAGTACCCAAATTGATGCACAGATTGCCAGGTCCCATACAGTGAATCATTGGTGTACCGATTGTATCTCATGCTCCTTACTGGTAGTCATGTTTGGTTAAGGGTTATCTTAAGCTACATTAATTTAGTAGCCAGAATTTGATCATACATATTTGATTTGTTTCATTTCACTGGAGAGTGTCTTTTGGCCAAACTTTCACCAATAAATTATGAAACAAAATCTTGTTTCTAGCCGATAATTTAATGGCATTTAATATCCTTTTCATTTTCAGCATCTGAGTCAATCCCATGACCATAGCACAAGTATAAAGCCACATTTAGACCAATTCATTTATTTATTGGTGTTTAAGGTCATATATATCTGAACAATGGCTAATCATGAACACAACATGGAGATAAAGCCAAGTTTAGTCAATTGTTTATACCCATGTTGCCCATTTCAGAGGACTTACACCCCAAGCATTGGTGACTGGGTCCTATTTTACCAGTAAAACAGAGCTTGTTTAAGTAAGTAGGCAAGCACTGCTTCAATTCTCAGTGTTCCCACTGGTAACATTTAGAACTAAAAAAAATGTTTTGATTCTCAGACAAACCCTCTCTAAAACTGAACACTGTCATTGGCCATTTTTATTACTACACAATCAGGAAACACAAAACGTTTTATGTCTTTTTAATAATGTATGTAACTGAAACCTGAAGAGCATAATTAAAGCCAGTCTTCATCCTGTGGCTTTGCAGTTGTTTCTTGGCAAGTCTTGGCTAGAAATGACAGTCAAGGCACTTAGAATGTAACTTGTAAGTTTTACCAGAGACAGCATGTACTGGCACCTGTTCTGCAGCAGCAAAAAGTGATCAAAGTTGGAATTCGGCCTGAGGGTTAAAATTAAATAAGTCAATTTGTATAATTATGCACTTTCTATATTTTGTTTGTGTGAAAAAAAACTCTCAATCCATGTTTATTATGTGCAGGTAAAAAATAAAAATTAAAAATAAACCCCTCCATCCCTCACCGATTTGAAAAAGAAAACTGCATGAGAATCAACTAATTTATTTTGTGTGGCCTAAGAAAATCATTTATATATATGCTGCACAATTATGAGTACTTCCATCCCAGGCATTGGTTTCCAGGTATTATTTTACCAGTAAAACAGAACTTGTTTACCACGGAAATCTAAGGTTACGTTGATGTTAAATGGTCATGTGCTACTTTACTTGCAATAGCAAGACTTTGTTCATATGCAATTGCTCTTTGTTAAATTTTATTTAAAAGCCCCTATACAAACATTTTGGGCGTGATTTCTGAACTCATAATAGTCAAAAGGATGATATTTTAGATGGGAATTGGGGGTGCACTGAAAAATGAGATAGTTGATTTTGCTTGAATAGAAAGTCAGTAAAGTGGAACTCAGTTTTCTTAGCCCTTTACCTAACATGATAGTCAAACGACACATGCAAACAAAATTCTTGAATAAATAACTTAAATTTTTTGCATCAAACACATAGCTTATGACCCTTCATTGGAATAAGCTCAAGGAGCTTGTTCCAATGAGGGGTCATATCTATGTTTTTTTAGACAAAAATTGATTTAAAATAATAACAAGAGGTGCGCATCGGAGATGCAGGCATCGAGTTGTGGTGACAATGGGAGTGTTGCATGTCCATAACTTGGTTTATCAATCATATGATGGTTGTCAAATCTGGAACCTTTGTTCAAGTTATAATGGTAATAAGTTCAGAATTCATAAAAATTAATTAAGGGTCATAACTCTGTAATGAAAAATTGGGAAAGGCCAGTTTTCGAACTTGCATGAGATATTCTTGCAAAAAAACCTGTATGACAAATATTAGTCAAATTGGAGAACGTTTGTTCAAGTTATTGTGCTAACAGTGCAAGGATGCCCGGATGCACTCCGACCATCGTCCAACCATAGGTCTCTGGTATTAACACAACTCAACCAAAAATTGTATAGCGATTTTTGCCCATAGCACTGACCAGTTTTGGCCATTATGTCTGATAAAGGGTTAAACACCAAGAGAACAAACTGATTGTTCAAACAATTTTACAAGGCCTAAAATAGAGAATAGTCCCTACAGTCATCTCTTTAACCTTGTCCAGTCTACCACTGCCTTTGGACAATACTCGCAGGATTTTTATGGAATTTTGTCTCACTTTTGTTGCAAGCTAACTCATCAAACTGCTTGCAATGAGGGGTTACATGCACTGTTTTTGAGGCTCAAAGATGGCCTGGATCACTCAACTTACAAAACACCAATGATTCTTCAAAGACATGAATTTGAATCACTGTACTCTCATAAATAGTATCCCAGGAATTCAAATGTGAGCAAACCTGTGTATCAATCATTTTTCTTAGATTCAGATGCTATCATACAAACTGGAAGCCTGTAATGGCTCACCTGGCAGAACTAAAAATGTGATTTCCCATAGGGTTTCCATGGTATCTATGAGCTGCAAATGCAGCAAAGTTTGCAAGACTGTCAACATTACATGAGGATCATTGGTTGAGGGTGTCCCAGTCATCAATCATGTGAAATTTCAAAACATTTGGCCTTGTAGTTTCAGAGGAGAAGATTTTTCAAAAGCGACCAATCAGACCAATCCAGCACGCCCGTAGGCATATGGGCAGGTGCATAGGTGGGTACATGGGTGGGTGCATGGACAGGCAATCTTTCAGACACAGGCAGGCAGACAGATGAACGAACGGCTGGATGGACAGATGGATGGACGGATGGGGACAGACAGACTGCATTTCATAATATTCCAGCCCTAATTGCTGGAAATCCATATCTACTTCTCGGAAACCATATGAGCAGGGTTAAGTTAGAAATCAACAGTATCATAGTAATACTGTCTACCAAATAGAGCCAACACACATTTATGAATTCTGTTTATAATAATAATAATAATAATAATAATAATAATAATAATAATATACACATTAAAATACCGCCAAAATTATAGTTCAGAAGATGTAGAACCATATTCTAAGGCACTGTACATGTTACTGAGCTTGTGCAAATATACAAACGGAATATATACAGTATCTTGCAGTCCACAACATCACTTATAGGCTTTTTGAAACAGGTATGTTTTGAGATCTTTCTTGAAAAGGTTGACATTTGACAGTCTTTTAGGTGTTCTGGTAAATTATTCCACAAGTGAGGACCAGCAAATTAGAATGACCTATCTCCAAATGTCTTACACCTATGTTTTGGAACATGTAGTAGCATTTTACCATTGGACCTCAGGTTGTATTGACACACATTCTTGGTATTAAGGAGTTCTTCTAGGTAGGCAGGTGATATGTTGTTTTGTGTCTTAAAAACTAATAATAAAGTTTTGAAAATTATTTTGTACTTGACTGGCAGCCAGTGCATATCCCTCAGAACAGGAGTGATGTGTTGAGATCGTGATACCCTACATACCACTCGGGCCGATGCATTTAGTACCCTCTGCAGGCGAGAGTAATGATGTTGTGGAAGGTTGAACAGTAAGGCATTAGAATAGTCCAAATGTGAAGTTACAAAAACATGAACTAGGGTTTTTGTGGAGTCTTTCGTGAGGAACTGTCTTATCTGTTTAACTTTGTATAGACCTCTGAAAGACTTATTGCACATATTTGTAACATGTCTGTCCACAGACATGGTAGAGTCGAAGAAGGCACCAAGATTACGCACACTGTTACTTGCACTGATGGCAGAATCTCCTACCTTCACTGAATTGATGTCAACTTTAGTGAGTTGCTGTCGTGAACCAATTATTAAGAATTCAGTCTTATCATCATTTATCATTAATTTGTTTGAAACCATCCATGTGCGAATGTCCGAAATACATGATTCAATAGTTTCTAGAGCTTTAGTTTGATCCTTGATTGATGGTCGAAAAGAGAAATGGACCTGTGGGTCATCAGCATAACCATGGACGTCAGGCAGGTGAGATTCAATGATGGTGAACATTTTTAAAATATAGAAAAGAAACAGAACAGGACTGAGGCAACTGCCCTGTGGGACTCCACATTCAAGATGGAAGTCTTTTGACAGATTACCATTTATTGATACATGCTGCTGTCTATTCTAGAGGTATAATGATAGCCAGCTAGCAGCTACACCATTAAGTCCAAAATCAGAAATCATTGTCTCTAGCAGAGTTTTATGACAAACAGTGTCAAAAGCAGCACTAAGGGCTAAAAGAACAAGCAATGCTAAATGTTACCCTTCCAAACTTCAATTAAAATCAGTAAAAGAAGGTTAAAGAACATTTTGAAAGTTAGTTTTTCAGACAGTACTGTCTTTCAAAGAGCTTTGGATGAATAAAGGGTTACACAAAGAACATTTTATTCAAAGGATTTGTCATTATGTCTATCTTGAATGAATGATTAAATCAAAAGAATAATAATGTGGAGAATATTTGTAACAAAACACCTATCATCAATTTCAACTTGACAGTTTTTCTGATAACAAAAAGCAGCAAAGTTGTTTCCAGTTACATCCCAACATAAAACTGTACACAATATTTTAACATTTTCCCAGTTCCCAGTAGAGAAAATTGCTACAGTACCTGGGGAGTGTATTATCATAAAACCACCCACAGAGTGGAAATTCCACCCAAGCAATAACTGCAAATTTGTTGCAAAGCATAACAATCACAAGCAAAGTTCCAGCCAATGGACTTCCATGTTAAACCCAGAGGTCCACTGGCTGGCACATTGGTTGTGGTTTTTTATCCATATGTACAGAATTTGAAACTGATACTTTGGGTGATAATTCCACTACACAGGTGATTTAGTTACAATCCACTCTCCACTTACTGTACTATTCAAGCTACCCTGCCGACATAGGGTTTATATTTTCATAATAACATATAACAGCAAAGTTGTTCCTCTTACATTGTGAAGTTTCAAAACATTTAGCCTTGCTTGTAGTTTCAGAAAACATTTTTCAAAATTGTCCAATAAGGATCAGAGAATGCCTCTGGTAGCCATGTTTTCCAACTGACAGGAGCAAAAAGAGGATTGTTTGTAGGGGACCTCCCATAGACCATACCTGCCAACTTTGGCTCAGTAGTTCAAGTGATGAAGATTAAAATGTGATTTCCCATAAGGTTTCTATAGTAACTATAAGCCTCAATTGCAGTCATGTTTGCAACCGTATCAACATTAAATGAGAATCATTGGTAGAGGGTGTCCCAGTTATCAACCACGCAAAGTTTCAATGCATTTGGCCCTGTGGTTTCAGAGGAGAAGATTTTTCAAAATCCACCAATCAGAATTAGAGAATGCCTCTCGCAGCAACGCTTTTCAACCTACAGGAACAAAATGAGGATCGTTTGTAGAGAACCTCTCAAAGGCCAATCCTGCCAAGTTTGGTTAACATCAGCTCAGTAGTTCCAGAGAAGAAGATGACAAAATGTTACTTCTAATGTTTTCTATAGTAATTATAAGCCACAATTGTGGCCATGTTTGCAACCCAATCAACATTAAATGATGATCGTTGGTAGAGGGTGTCCCAGTCATCAACCATGCAAAGTTTCAGAGGATAAGATTTTTAAAATTCCACCAATCAGAATCACAGAATGCCTCTGGCGGTCATGTTTTTCAATCCACGGGAACAAAATGAGGATCGTTTGTAGAGGACCTCCCATAGACCATTCCTGCCAACTTTGGTTCACATTGGCTCAGTTGTTCCAGAGAAGAAGATGAAAATGTGATTTCCCATAGGGCTTCTATAGTAACTATAAGCCTCAACTGCAGCCATGTTTGCAACCGTATCAACATTAAATGAGGACCATTGGTAGAGGGTATCCCAGTCATCAACCACGCAAAGTTTCAATGCATTTAGCCCTGTGGTTTCAGAGGAGATTTTTCAAAATCCACCAATAAGAATTAGAGAATGCCTCTAGCGGCCCCGTTTTTCAACTCACGGGAGCACTAGAGTGGTGTCATGCATGCAGCCCAACTGCCCCAGCAATGGCAATGCTTAGACACAAAATAGTCGGAGCCAATTTTTGTTAACTGTTTACCTAACGAATCTGCCATATCTGCACTCGTGATATACAAAATTTATTTTTTCATTTCTCTATTCCAAAACATACCTCATGACCTATTAATGGAACAAGCTTGATGAGCAAAGGACTAATAAGCCATGGTTAGAAGTAAATGAAAGTGTCAATGACACTGTAGCTCAACTTGTTAAGACATGTACATGTATAGTATGTGACACATCAATGGCAAACATCTAGATAATGACCTGATAACAAAGGTACATATAAAGTATTGTAATGGTCTGTACATAAATACTGACCGTAGCCTGTAACAAATGTATAGGTAAAGTATTGTAAAGGTGGGTGACAGTCAGATGCTAAACTAGAAAAGAAATCTTTTGAGTCCCAGAGTGGGTCTGACTGAACACCAAAATATTTGTTCTCATAGCACAGTGATAACAAAGGCACCCCAAAACACACTCGTTCCTGTCCCAAGGTGAAAACAAAGGGACCCAAGAAGTTTCGTGAAGATCAGTTCATAAATACGAGCTGTATAGAAGTTGTGACAAAAAACTGACTGGACCTAATATCGGTACAAAATGGCCACTGGCAGACATCTTGAATTTTGGACTGCATCCAGAAACACTCGTTTTCATCCCAAGGTGATAACAAAGGTACCCAAGAAGTTTTGGGAAGATCGGTTCATAAATACAGCCTCTAGCCTGAGCCATATTGACATGTGCACTTACAGTGTATAAGTAGCACTGAATAAATCAAAGTTCATCTAATTTGCATAATTTCTGCACGAGAAAAAAACCCGTACTATATGTGATGTATTCCACGTTACTAAACATTCATACAAAAATTTATTCAAATCAGAACTTTCATACAGAAGTTCTGTACAAAAGACTGATTGCACTAATTTGGGTACAAAATGGCTGCTGGTGGCCATCTTGAATTTCGGACCAGACCCCAAAACACTCGTTCTCGTCCCACAGTGATACCAAAGGTACCCAAGAAGTTTTGTAAAGATCGGTTCATAAATATGGCCTCTAGTCCGAGCCGTATCCAACTGCTGACGTACGGACAGACAGACAGACGGCCAGACAACCACACGGACGCTCCAACATTTTGGGTTTATGGGCTACCAAAAAAACTTTTTGTATGTCCAAAACCTTATTTTATCCAGAACCCCACCCCCTCCACCCTAGAACTTATATTTAACCCTAACCCCACCCCTCCACCCAAAAACCACACCCTAACCCTACCCCACCCTGACCCTAAAAGCCCACCCCAGACCCTAACCCCCACCCACCCCCGGGACCTAACCCCCCCAACCTTAAGCCCTACTCTGGGGCTACCCCTAACCCACCCCTGACCCAACCCCACCCTAGCCAAACCAATAGGATTAGGATCTATTTTTTAGTTTAGGGGCTACTAAAACTAACCCCCCCCCCCGACCCCAACCCTACCCCCCCCCCCAGGACCTAACCCTCCCCAACCTTAAGCCCTACTCTGGGGCTACCCCTAACCCCACCCCACCCCACCCCACCCCACTCCTAACCCTAACACTACCTTAATTTGGAGGTAGCCCCTAATAATAATATCCCCTAAACCCCCAGACGGACAGACAGATGACGGACGACGGGCCATGACAAAAGCTCAAATTTAGCTTCGCCAAAGTTGAGCTAAAAATGAAAAATCTGATGTTTCAGAAAAATAATTTGTACTGTTGGCTTCAACTTGTGTTAGGAAAAGGATTCAAGATGCAGTCCATAAAGCAATGTTGGGCTGTAGAATTCAATTTTCTTTTTTGCATGTAATAACTCCCAATCCTTCAAAATGCATTTTGGGAATAATTGCCCAAGTAACACGTGTGTGTGTGAGTGCATGCGTGCGTGCGTGCGTGTGGGTTTGTCTTACCAACTTGACGAGGTAACTAGACAAAAGAGTTTGCGTGTGTCGCCTTACCGAGGTACAAAAGACAAAAGAAACCCTTTACCTCGGTTGTTTTCCCAGAACTGTACCGGCAAAACGAGGTAGAAACCGTTAGTCCACACAAAGGACAAACAATAGGGTACCTCGGTTTGTAGGGTAAACAAGACTGTGTGTGTGTGTGTGTGTGTGTGTGTGTGGTTGTGTGTGTGTGGGGGGGGGGGGAGGAAGGGAGTTGTGGAACCTATATTCAAACCTGGCCTGTATTACTAGCTGGAAAATACACATATCAACTTTGGTTGAAATCAAATAATCCAAACTGGAGTTATCGGTTGGAAACCAATTGTTTACAGACAGATGGATGGACCGATTGATGGACGGACGAAAGTCATGACTATAGCCCTGACTATAAACAGTCAGGCTAAAAATGCTTTCTGTACCAAAGAAAAAACACTCGTTCCTGTCACAAGGTGATAACAAAGGTACCCCAAGAAGTTTCGTGAAGATCGGTTCATAAATACAGCCTTTAGCTCGAGCCGTATTGACATGTGCACTTTCTGTGTGTAAGTAGCACTGAACAAATAAAAGTTCATCTAATTCGCATAATTTCTGCTCAAGAAGAAAAACCTGTATTATATGTGACGTATTCCATGTTACTAAACATTCCTACAAAAATTTATTCAAATCAGAACTTTCATCTTTCATACAGAAGTTCTGTACAGAAAACTGATTGCAGTAATTTTGGTACAAAATTGCCGCCGGCAGCCATCTTGAATTTCAGACCGCACCCAAAAACACTCATTCTCATCCCAAGGTGATAACAAAGGTACCCAAGAAGTTTTGTGAAGATCGGTTCATAAATACAGCCTCCAGCCCTAGCCGTATTGACATGTGCACTTACAGTGTATAAGTAGCACTGAATAAATCAAAGTTCATCTAATCTGCATAATTTCTGCACGAAAAAAAAATTTGTATTATAAGTGATGTATTCAATGTTACTAAACATTCATACAAAAATTTATTCAATCAGAACTTTCATACAGAAGTTCTGTACAAAAACCTGATTGCACTAATTTTGGTACAAAATGGCTGCTGGTGGCCATCTAGAATTTTAGACTGCACCCCAAAACACTCATTCTCGACCCCTGTTTATAACAAAGGTACCCAAGAAGTTTTGTAAAGAACGGTTCATAAATACAGCCTCTAGCCTGAGCCATATAGAAGTTGTGTACAAACAAGAGGCCCCACGGGGCCTGAAGCACTCATCTTGTACAGAACACAATTTAAACAGAGTCCAAGAATGAGTCTACATTAAGCAAGCCATCTCCATAGGCTACACTGTCAATCCTTGAGTCCTTCAGGAGTGACAAAAATAATCTGGGCATCATGCCTTTTCTTCAGTTGATCATAAGTAAAATGTAGAGCTCCCCTATGAAGCCTCTTGATACAACCTATGTGGATTAATCTTAGTACCTCTAGAGGGTACTGAATACAAAATTGTTAATTCTTCAGCAAAATGGCCAATTCTGGCTCCCACAGAGAGCCCAAATATTAACCCAGGCTCTTGATTTGAACACAGTTAAATCTGACTTCCCTAGAGATGTTGTGTACCGAATATGAAAGCATTCTGACTGTTGGATCTGAAGAAGAGAAATTCTAAAGAAATTTTTTCGAATTGCACTAAGTTCAAATCTGGGCTACCATAGCGAGCCCAAATATTAACCTATGGATCCGATTTGAACACACTTGAATCTGACCCCCCTAGAGATGTTGTATACCAAATGTGAAAGCATTCTGACAAGTGAATCTGAAGAAGAAGATTTTTGAAGAAATTCCATCATATTGTACTAAGTTAAATTTCATGTTCCCATATGGAGCCCAAATATTAACCTAGGCACTCAAATTGAACAACCTGGAATCTGACCCCCCTAGAGATGTTGTATACCAAATATAAAAGCATTCCGACTGGTGGATCTGAAGAAGAAGATTTTTAAAGAAATTTCCTTATATTGCACTAAGTAAAAATTTGGGCTACCATAGTGAGCCCAAACATATACCTAGGGATCTGATTTGAACAAACTTGAATCTGACCCCCATAGAGATGCTGCATACCAAATATCAAAGCATTCTGACTGATGGATCTGAAGAAGATTTTTTTAAATTACCCTCCATATTGAACAAAGATAAAATTTGGGCTTCCGTAGGAAGCCCAAATATTAACCTAGGGACTTGGTTTGAACAATCTAGAATCTGACCCTCATAACAATGATGTATACCAAATATTAAAAGATTCGGACTGGTGGTTCTGAAGAAGAAGATTTTTAAAGAATATTCCCCATATTACCCTATGTTAAAACTTCGGGCTCCTGTAGAGAGCCCAAATAAGAACCAATGAGCTTTATTTCAACACACTTTTATCTGACCCCCCTATGAATGCTGTATACCAAATATCAAAAGATTCTGATGATTGGTTCTGGAGAAAAGATTTTTTTAAATTTTTGCAAATATGCTGACTCAGCATTTTTTCAATGCCCATTGCAGAACACCCCAACATAACCAATGGCAATTTTTTTTTACCATTCAATTCTACTGGTCATAAGGATACTTCATACCAAATAAAAGCTCTCTGTTCCGTGGGGTTTGGGAAATATGGGCGTTTGAAAATATTTCTATTTTTAGCTCCCAGGGTTCCCATGGGGATGCGGGAATTTTTTTTTTTGCATGGGTCAAGTACTTATGACCCAATACTACCACAAACCAAATTTGGTTCATACCGGACAATCGGTTCAGAAAATAGAAATTTTGGGCGGGGCCAAAAATCTTACCCCTCCTATTACAAAGCCAAATATTACTTCACGAACTTCGTTTGAACAAACTTGATTCTACACCTCATATGGAAGCTCCATAGCAAATATCAAGTCATTGTACACACTGGTTCTTGAGAAGATTTTAAAAACATTTTGGAGCATTTTCCCCCACTCCCTCCCTATGGGGCTGGGCATGCTGAGTTGAACAAAAATGAAATGCCCCTTTGGGACCATCACTCACACAAACTTTCACTTGAATTGGCCCAGTGGCTTTGGAGGAGAAGACCAAAACATGGTGTTGACGGACGACGGATAACAGACGACAGACGGAGAGCGATGAGATTAGCTCAGCTTGACTTTGTCAAGATGAGCTAAAAACTGATTGGACTTAATTTCGGTACAGAATGGCCACTGGCAGCCATCTCAAATTTTGGACCACACCCAGAAACACTCCTTCTCGTCCCAAGGTGATAACAAAGGTACCCAAGAAGTTTCGTGAAGATCGGTTCATAAATACAGACTCTAGCCCGAGCCATATTGACATGTGCACTTACTGTGTATAAGTAGCACTGAATAAATCAAAGTTCATCTAATTTGCATAATTTATGCACGAGATAAAAACCCGTATTATATGTGATGTATTCCATGTTACTAAACATTCATACACAAATTTATTCAAATCAGAACTTTCATACAGAAGTTCTGTACAAAATCTGATTGCACTAACTAAAGTACAAAATGGCTGCTGGTGGCCATCTTGAATTTCGGACCACACCCAAAACCACTCGTTCTCGTCCCACGGTGATAACAAAGGTACTCAAGAAGTTTTGTAAAGATTGGTTCATAAATACGGCCTCTAGCCCGAGCCATATTGGCATTTGCACTTACAGTGCTGAAAGTAACATTAAATAAATCAAAGTTAGTCTAATTTGCATAATTTACGCACGCGAAAAAAACCCGTAATATATGTGATGTATCCCATGGTACTAAACATTCATACAAAAAATTATTCAAATCAGAGCTTTCGTATGGAAGTTCTGCACAAAAATCTGATTGCACATAATTTTGTACAAAATGGCTGCAATAGTCCATCTTGAATTTTGGACCGGACCCCAAAACACCCGTTCTCGTCCCACGGTGACAACAAAGGTACCCAAGAAGTTTCGTAAAGATCGGTTTATAAATACGGTCTCTAGACCGAGCTGCTATGAATTGTTGATGGACAGACGGACGACTGTCCATGGCATAAGTTCAAATTTGACTTACGTCAAAGTTGAGCTAAAAATGAAAAAATCTGATGTTTCAGAAAAATAATTTGTACTATTGGCTTCAACTTGTGTTAGGTAAAGGATTAAAGATGCAGTACGTAAAGCAATGTTGGGCTATATGAGTCAGTTTTCTTTTTTTGCATGTAATAACTCCCAATCCTTACAGACAGATGGATGGACTGACAGATGGATGGACGAAAGTCATGACTGTAGCCCTGACTATAAACAGTCAGGCTAAAAATGCATTTTGTACCAAAGAAAAAATATTGCACGAATGGCCCTGGGTGAGGAGGAGATGGGGTTGGAGAGTGGGGGGTGGGGGAGAGTGGGGGTGTGTTAGGGGAGTCCATTTTTTTTCCACATGTGGTCAGTCTAAATCCTTCAGAATGCATTTTGAGCAGAGAGAGAAAATACCTAACTGGCACCATGGGGGTGGGGATGGGGGAGTGGGTGGTTTTTAACCACAAACTTTAACCAAAACTGTAAAAAAGCATTTTTGACGAAAGAAAAAAAAAAGTGCCTAATTGCCCTCCACTCCCCCTCCCCCAGCTGGGGGGGGGGGGGGGGGGGGGGGTACGTGAGTTTAAAAAAAATTTCCGCATGTAGTGACTGTAAATAGTTCAAAATGCCTATTGTAGGAAAAAAAGAAAAAAAAACGCCAGGGGGTGTGATACCTCCACAATCCATTGCCAGGTGGTGTGTTACCTCCGCACCATACCTGAGGGTGAGCAAGGTCAACAATGTGACATCTTGGTGTTCAGAAAATGTGACACAAACAAATACCTCCACCTTTCAGCTGGTAATTTTTCAAAGTGCATGATGTTTGTGAGGCATACATGTATTCTCGATATTAAGAGAATATTAGACATTGAAATCACAAAAGTTTTCATATTAATTAAGAGCGGTAAATGTGCTGCTCAACTACTACAGTGGGGAATCAGGTGGTTTCGAGTTGAATGGACAAGGAGTTTCAGAAACAGGAGAAGAATCGAGGAAGAAAGGTAATACACTGGATATGACATATTAAATAGTATTTTGGCAGCAACGAGCAGCAACAAGCATATAGGATACTATTTTTCAAACAAACTGATACCTCTTATGTATCCAAACTCACAGTATTTTTCTAGAACATTCTGACAAAAGTTGCCAGTTGGAGGATTTTCCACGATGTGTTTACTGGTGTATTCCAAGAACATATTCTATTTTTATGCTTTCACTCTACTTAGACCAAATCCTCCGACTGACAACTTTTGTCAGAATGTTATAGAAAACTACTGTGAGTTTGGACACAAATGAGGTATCAGTTTGTTTGAAAAATAGTATCTCATATGCTCGTCGCTGCCAAAATACTATGTAATATGTCATATCTAGTATATTACATTTTTCCTTGATTCTTCTGGCGTTTCCGAACTCCTCCGCCATACAATTCGAAACCACGTGATTCCCCACTGTGACTACACTATATAGATAAAATGACAGGTTTAGTTTATACCATCATTGAGCTGAAATCCCCTTACCCTATCTTTGAAAAAAAAAAAAAAAATAAACAAGACTTTATACATGTTGCACATCTTCATTGTGTGTATGATCATATCCTGAAGTTTCAGCTATTTGCATTTAAAACTGTAAGAGGAGTTGATTACAGCATAAAGGTACCTCTATTGAAAATAGCACTAAAAATGTTGTAAGTCAAGAAAGGGAAATAACTGAGGAGAAACAAAATTTTCGCAAGACTTTATACATGTTGCACATCTTCAGTGTGTATATGATCATATTCTGAAGTTTCAACTATGTGAATTGAAAAGTGGGGGAGGAGTTGATTACAGCATGATGGTACCCTCCATTAAACAATTTCGAGACGGTAGGACTGATGGACAGACAGACTGACGGACACGAGGAATCTCATATATCCCCGCCTAAATGCCTAATTGGAGGGGGGCAGGGCAGGGGGGCAGGGGGAGAACATAAGTTTAAAAAAAAGGTTCCGCATGTAATGACTGTAAATAGTTCAAAATGCATATTGGAGGAAATTGGAGTGTTTGTCTGGATTTTTAACCACAAACTTTAACCAAAACTGTAAAAAAGCATTTATGATGAAAGAAAAAAAAAGTGCCTAATTGCCGCCCCCCCCCCCCCCCCCCCCCCCCCCCCCCCCCCCCCCCCCACTGTGAAAAGGGTTAAATTAATGCCAATATTATTTGAAACCACTGTGTACAGCTTCAGTAGACCTTGTCCGAAATGAAAAAAAGAAATGACATTGTAACAGAGTGTTTGGAGAATGAAAGGTAGAACCTTGAAAAGCAGAACTTTAAGCCGAAACTTTAAGCTGGGAATACTAAGTAAAATTGATTGGCAATGAAAGTGTCAATGACACTGTAGCTCAACTTGTCAAGACAAAGACATGTACATGTATAGTATGTGACACAGCAATGACAAACATCTAGGTAATGACCTGATAACAAAAGTACATATAGAGTATTGGAACGGTCTGTACATAAATACTGACCATTGCCTGTAACAAATGTATAGGTAAAGTATTGTAAAGGTGGGTGACAGTCAGATGCAAAACTAGAAAAAAAATCTTTGAGTCCCAGAGTGGGTCTGAATGAACCCCAAAATATTTGTTCTCACAGCACACTGATAACAAAGGCACCCCAAAACACACTCATTCCTGTCCCAAGATGAAAACAAAGGTACCCAAGAAGTTTCGTGAAGATCAGTTCACAAATATGAGCTGTGTAGAAGTTGTGACAAAAAACTGATTGGACCTAATTTCGGTACAAAATGGCCACTGGCAGCCATCTTGAATTTTGGACCACATCCAGAAACACTCGTTCTCGTCCCAAGGTGATAACAAAGGTACCCAAGATGTTTTGGGAAGATCGGTTCATAAATACAGACTCTAGCCCGAGCCGTATTGACATGTGCACTTACAGTGTATAAGTAGCACTGAATAAATCAAAATTCATCTAATTTGCATAATTTCTGCACAAGAAAAAAACCTGTACTATAAGTGATGTATTCCATGTTACTAAACATTCATACAAAAATTTATTCAAATCAGAACTTTCATACAGAAGTTCTGTACAAAAGACTGATTGCACTAATTTTGGTACAAAATGGCTGCTGGTGGCCATCTTGAATTTTGGACAACACCCCAAAACACTCGTTCTCATCCCACGGTGATAACAAAGGTACCCAAGAAGTTTCGTAAAGATCGGTTCATAAATACGGCCTCTAGCCTGAGCCGTATAGAAGTTGTGTACAAAAAACTGATTAGACTCAATTTCGGTACAAAATGGCCACTGGCAGCCATCTTGAATTTTGGACCGCACCCAGAAACACTCGTTCTCGTCCCAAGGTGATAACAAAGGTACCCAAGACATTTTGTGAAGATCGGTTCATAAATACAGACTCTAGCCCGAGCCGTATTGACATGTGTACTTACTGTGTGTAAGTAGCACTGAAAAAACATCAAAGTTCATCTAATTCGCATAATTTCTGCAGGAGAAAAAAAAACAGGATTATATGTGATGTATCCCATGGTACTAAACATTCACACAAAAAATTATTCAAATCAGCGCTTTCATATGGAAGTTTTGTGCAAAAAATCTGATTTTGTACAAAATGGCTGCCATCGGCCATCTTGAATTTCGGACCAGACTCCAAAACACTCGTTCTCGTCCCACGGTGATAACAAAGGTACCCAAGGAGTTTCGTAAAGATCGGTTCATAAATACAGCCCTCTAGCCTGAGCCGTATTGGCATTTGCACTTACAGTGCTGAAAGTAACACCAAAAAACATCAAAGTTAGTCTAATTTGCATAATTTATGCACAAGAAAAAAAACCCGTATTATATGTGATGTATCCCATGGTACTAAACATTCATACAAAAAATTATTCAAATCAGAGCTTTCATATGGAAGTTCTGTACAAAAAACAGATTTCTGCATCGTCAGTACAAAATGGCAGCTGGCAGCCATCTTGAATTTCAGACCGCACCCAAAAACACTCGTTCTCGTCCCACGGTCATAACAAAGGTACCCAAGAAGTTTCATAAAGATCGGTTCATAAATACGGCCTCTAGCCCGAGCCGTATCCAATTGTTGACGGACAGACGGCCAGACGGATGATGGACGACGGGCCATGGCATAAGCTCAAATTTGGCTTCGCCAAAGTTGAGCTAAAAAAGGGTTAAATATTTCCTAACAACGATAAAAGAAATCATTGATGCAAATGGAATCATTAAGTTGTATTGACCCTGCAAGAATTAGAGTAAGAAAGTTTGTGGCAAAGTCTAATTTCAAATACAAAGAAAGTAAGTCTGAAAACATGTTTAAAAGGGGTTAAAATCATGGCAATTTTAATGAAAATCACTGTAGAAATGTTCAGTAGATAGTAGACATTGTCCCAAATAAGAAACAGTGACATTCCACTAAACTGTTTGAAGAATTAAAGGTGTAATTTAACCAAAAACTTTAACCTGGAAGTTGTAAGTTAAATTGCCATACAGAAAAGGGTTAAATATTTCCCAAAATAACATGAAACATAAAAAAAAATAAAAAGAAAATGAGAATGATACAATCAATAGTAATATCAATTTAAAAGAAAAAAAAACACAAAAAAACTTTAAGGTTGACTTAAAAACTTTAACCACAAACTTTAACCAGAACTCCAAATGTTAACAGACAGACAGAAGAAAGTCATGACTAAACAGGAAAAAAACAAGAGGCCCCAGGTGGTCTGAGGCGCTCACCTGACATGGTTGACTAAATATAAACCCAGAGAATTGATTTCAACAAGTTGCATCTGCTCCTCCTAGGAAAAGCTTATATCAAATATCCAAAGATTCTGACCAGTGGATCTAAAAAAAAAGATTTTTAAAAGAATATTCCTCATATTGAACTAAGTTATAACTTGGGCTCCCACAGGGAGCCCATATATGAACCCAGGGACTTGGCTTTAACAAACTTGAATCTCCCCCCCCCCCCTCCCCCCTCCCCCCCCCCCCCCCCCCGCCCCCCCTCAAGGACGCTGCACACCAAATATCAAAACATTCCGACTGCTGGATCTGAAGAAGAAGATTTTTAAAGAAAATTCCTCATTTTGAACTAAGTTACAATACGAGCTCCCACAGTGAGCCCAAATATGGACCTAGGGACATGGCTTGAACAAACTTGAATCTCATCCCCCTAAGGATGCTGCATACCAAATATCAAAACATTCCAACTGCTGGATCTGAAGAAAATTTTTAAAGAAAATTCCTCATTTTGAATTAAGTTATCATTCGGGCTCCCACAGTGAGCCCAAATATGGACTTAGGGACATGGCTTGAACAAACTTGAATCTCACCCCCTAAGGATGCTGCGTACCACATATCAAAACATTCCGACTGCTGGATCTGAAGAAGAAGATTTTTAAAGAAAATTCCTCATTTTGAACTAAGTTATAATTCGGGCTACCACAGTGATCCCAAATATGAACCCAGGGACTTGGCTTGAACAAACTTGAATCTCCCCCCCCCCCCCCCCCTGCCCTCCTATGCATGATGCATACCCAATATCAAAAGATTTTGCCTGCTGGATCTTGAGACGAAGATTTTCAAAGAAATTTGCCTGAAATGCACGAAGTTTGAATTCGAGCTTCTATAGTGAGCCCAAATATGAATCCAGGGGGCCGATTTGAACAATCTTGAATCAGATCAACCCCACAATGTTGCATACCAAATATCAAAAGATTCTGCCTGCTGGATCTGGAGAAGATTTTTTTAAGAAATTTGCCTGAAATGCACTAAGTTTGAATTTGGGCTCCTATACTGAGCCCAAATATAACACCCAGGGGGCCGATTTGAACAAGCTTGAATCAGATTCGCCCTACAATGTTGCATAACAAATATCAAAAGATTCTACCTGCTGGATCTGGAGAAGAAGATTTTTTAATGTTTTTCCCATTGCCTGCAGTGTTAAAAAGTGCTGAGTCGGCACTTTTTCAAAGTCCCGAAACTGTACCCTATTATAAAACTGATGGTAGTTTTTTTGACCAATCCTTTCTGTTGGTCCTAAGGAAGCTTCACACCAAATAAAAATTCTCAGTGCTGTGCAGTTTTGGAGATATGGGCATTTTAATTTTTTTCTATTTTTAGCTCCTGCAGTTCCCACGGGGCTACGGGAAAAAAAATTGGCATAAATTAGGTACTTATGACCCAATAAGCCCTCACATAAAATTTGGTTCAAATCAGCCTCTCGGTTCGGAAAATAGAAATTTTGGGTGGGGCCAAAAATTTTGCCCCTCCCATAACAATGCCATATATAGCCCATCAAACTTCTCTTGAACAAATCTGAGTCTACACCTCAAAAGGAAGCTGCATACCACATATCAAGTCTCTCCTACTGCTGGTTCATTAGAAGAAGATTTTCAAAAAATTTGGCCATTTTTTTCCCACTCCTCTGCTCAATATGAGCCGAAACCTAATTTGCATAAAAATCAAAATGCCTCTATATAACCACTAGTTACATGAAATTTAATTAAAATGTGGCCAGTGGTTTAGGAGAAAGAGGCTCAAACATCACCTTCACTCGGGACGACGGATGATGGACGAAGAGTGATCAGAAAAGCTCACCGTGACTTTCAGTCAGGTGAGCTAAAAACCCAATTGAACCTTCAGTAAAAAACTTTAACCACAAACTTTAACCGAAACTCTAAATATTAACAGACGGACAGATGGACAGATGGGCAGGCCAATGGACAGATGGACAAAAGTCATGACTATAGCCCTCACTGTAAACAGTCGGGCTAAAAATGAGGATCATTTGTAGAGGACCTCCCACAGACCATTCCTGCCAAGTTGGGTTCACATTGGCTCAGCTGTTCCAGAGAAGAAGATGAAAATGTGATTTCCCATTGGGTTTCTATGGTAACTATAAGCTGTAACTGCAGCCATGTTTGCAACCCGATCAACATTAAATGAGGATCATTTGTAAGCATCAATCATGTGAAGTTCCAAAACATTTGGCTTTGTGGTTTCAGAGAAGATTTTTTGAAAATCCACCAACCAAAATCAAAGGATGTTTCTGGCGGCCATGTTTTTCATCCAACAGGAACAAAATGAGGATCGTTTGTAGAGGACCTCCCATAGACCATTCCTGCCAAGTTTGGTTCTCACAGGCTCAGCGGTTCCAGAGAGGAAGATGAAAACGTGAAAAATTTACGGACACCAGACAATGACGGATGCCAATGATAGCAAAAGCTCACATGACCTTTTAGGCCAGGTGAGCTAATAATACTTGGATATTCTATATTTTCATTAACACTACAACAAAGACATTCTTTAGAAGTTTTCTAAAAGTTTTGCCTTATACAGGACTGAATTAAAATTCAAGCCAAAATTATTTATTTTTTGGGGTTTACCAACTCTTTCGACAGCCAGGATCACCTTGTGTCGTACAGTTTTACAGGTGGAGGAAGCCAGAGTATTCAGAGAGAACCACCGAGCAACCGTCAAGCTCCCCAACATACTAACTCAACAGAAGCAGGGTTAGCATTGGTTGAAGACAAGTGTACCATCGACATGCAGTACGCTTTAGTATGGGCAATGGGGGGGTGAAGTGAAGTGTCCTGCCCAAAGACACAACACGGTTGCCACAGGAGGGATTCAATCTGACGCCTTCTCAGCTTGCAGCCTGCACTTCTACCTACTGAGCCACCGCACCCCTCAAGCCAAAAAAATGAACCTAGGGACTTGATTTGAACAAACACTAAAACAAAGACATTCTTAAGAAGATTTTTAAAGGCTTTACCTTATATGGGACCGAAATAAAATTCAGGCCAAAATATGAGCCTAGGGACTTGATTTGAACAAACTTGATTCAGACCCCCATACTATGGATGCTGTATATCAAACATCAAAAGATGATGACTGGTGGATCTGAAGAAGAAATTTTGAAAGATTATTCATCATATTGCAGAAAGTTCAAATTTAGGCTGCCTCGGGAGCCCAAATATGAACCCAGGGAATTGATTTGAACAAACTTAAATCTGACCTCACTACGGATGCTGCACAATAAATACCAAAAGATCCTGACTGGTGATTCAGGAGAATATTTTTAAAGCCTTTTCAAAATTTGGGGTTCCTCTTTGTAAATAGAAACCTCAGGACTTGATTTGAACAAACTTGAATCTGATCTCCCAAAGGATGGTGTACACCAAATATCAAAATATCATGACCATTGGTTGTGGAAAAGATTTTTTTTAATTTTTAAAAACATGTGCACTCAGCATTTTTCCATTACCTACAGTGTTAAAATGGGGGTCTCCTGTCTTGAGCCAAAATATGAACCCAGGGACTTGATTTGAACAAACTTGAATCTGATCCCCATAAGAATGTTGAATACAAAATATCAGAAGAATATGACCAGTGGTTCTGGAGGAGATTTTTAAAATGTTTGAAAGCATGCTGACACAGCATTTTCTAATTACAAACATTGTTAAAGTGAGTGTCTCCTGTCTGGAGCTCAAATATGAACTCAAAAACTTAATTTGAACAAACTTCAATCTGACATCCTTTAGGATATTGGATACCAAATATTAAAAGATGCTGATGGGTTATTCTGGAAAAGATTTTTTTTATTTTTTGAAAAATGATGACTAAGCACTGTTTTAATTCCCTATACCATATCCTATGACACATTTGACTGCAATTTTTTCGGCCCATTCAATTCTATAGATCCAAAGGCTACTGCATACCATCTAAGAAAACTTTGTTCAGTGTGGTTATGGAAATATGGGGGTATAAAATGCATTTTATTTTTAGCTCCTGGAGTTCCAACAGGAGTGCTTGAAATCAAATCAAATACTTTTGACCCAACAGCACTCCATATCAAATTGGTTTCAACCCATATGTGCTGAAGATAGAAAATTTGGGTGGGGCAAAAAATATTACACCTCCCAGAACTGTAAATATTGCCCCTCAAACTTCCCTTGAACAAACTTAAACCTCAAAAGGAAGCCAAATACCACATATCAACTCATTCCATCCATCAGATGATCATAAGATTTTTTCAAAATTGAAGCAATTTTACCACTCCCGTCCCTATGGGGCAAGTGATTTGATATGATTATAATCACAATGCAACCCCATGACCAACAATTTCTGGAAACTTCTTTGAACGAAGTGCAATGGGTTTTGAATTAAAGTCACAAATACATACTTTAAACAGGGCGATGGATAGAGTGATAACTATAGCTCATCTTGACTGAAGTCAGGTGAGTTAAAAATCTTAGTTATTTTAGTCAATGTTTTATTATTGTTGTCTCCCATTTATGTTAGGTAACTGGATAACTCTTAACCAGCTGAGTATTTTCTTGAATTTCTCATAAAATCATGTCATGGCTGCTCTGAAACAGCCATGACTTGACATGATGAAAAATATAATATAGTCTGGCATCAAGAAATATTTGATATTGACCTGGAATGGTTAACCTATTAATCAATTAACCAATGATCAGCGTCTTGATTGGTCAAAATGAAAGTGTCAATGACACTAACTTAACATGTCTGTGTGTTGTGTTTGATGAAAAGGATAATGTCCAATGTTTATGAAAGGATTATGAAATAAGACAAGAATTGTGATAATTGGGAATATGTTCATTTCTGTTCCCTATATGCTATGTTTTTAATAAAAATAATATAAGGTGTACACTGTACTAAAGAGCTGAGGGGTGGGTTAATATGACCTCACAGTTAATGTATGTGGCCCTCACAGTTAACGTATGTCACTGAAAGTTAACAAGTTACAGTCCAATTATTCCCAAACTAGTCATCCTATCAAGTTACATTGAGTTCCCTTCATAAATATGGCCTGTAGACTGTGCTAAAGGTTTTCGGTCTTCAGGCCTGTGTAGCCATGACATGACGGTAGACCGATTGCAACTAAAAGGGGACGTCCTCATCTCGACATTATACTGAGTCGTTCTACTAAGTTACAATGAAATCCCTTCACAAATACAACCTATAGTCTGCACTAAAGTTTTTCGGGTTTTGGGTTTGGGAAGCCATCATGGTTGAATGATCATGACCAAAAGGGGGTGTTGTCATCTGGGCATCATCTGGAGTAATCCTACCAAGTTACAATGAAATCCCTTCATAAATATGACCTGTAGACTGTGCTCAAGGTTTTCGGGCTTTGGGCCCCTGTAGCTGTCACAGTTGACCAATCACAATCAAAAGGGGATGTCATCATCTAGGCATTATAAGGAGTCAACCTAACAAGTTACAATGAAATCCTTCAATAAATACAACCTATAGACTATGCTAAAGGTTTTTGGGCTCGGGCAGCCATCAAGGCTGATTGATCGCGACCAAAAGGGGACGTTCTCGTCTAGACATTATTTGGAGTCATCGTACCAAGTTACAATGAATTCCCTTCTTAAATATGACCTTTAGACTGTGCTATTGGTTTTCGGGCTTCGGGCTCCTGTAGCCGTCACAGCTGCCCAATCACGTTCAAAAGGGGCCTTTCTCATCTATACATTATATGAAGTCAACCTACCAAGTTACAATGAAATCCCTCCATAAATATGACCTGTAGATGGTGCTAAAGGTTTTCAGGTTTTGGGCTTGGGCAGTCATCACGGTTGACAGATCGCGACCAAACAGGGAAGTTCTCATCTAGACTCATACGGAGTCATCCTATCAAGTTACAATGAAATCGCTCCATATTAAATATGATCTGCAGACTGTGCTAAAAGTTTTGGGGTTTCGGGCTTGGACAGCCATCACGGTTGACAGATCATGACCAAAAGGGAACGTTCTCATCTAGACTTTATACAGAGGCATCCTACCAAGATACAATGAAATCCCTTCATAAATATGACCTGTAGACTGTGCTAAAGGTTTTCAGGCTTCAAGCCCCTGTAGCCGTCACAGTTGCCCAATCGTGTCCAAAAGGGGATTTCTCAATTAGACATTATATGAAGTCAACCTTATTAAAATGAAAATACTTCATAAATATGACCTGAATACTGTGCTAAAGGTTTTCGGGCTGCAGGCTCGGGCAGCCATCATGGTTGAATGATCGCAACCAAAAGGGGAATTCTCTGGAGTGATCCTACGAAGTTACAATGAAATCCCTTCATAAATGTGACTTGTAGACTGTGCTCAAGGTTTTCAGGCTTTGGACACCTGTAGCCGTCACAGTTGACCAATCACGACCAAAAGGGGATGTCATCATCTAGGCATTATATGGAGTCAACCTAACAAGTTACAATGAAATCCTTCCATAAATACGACCTATAGACTATGCTAAAGGTTTTTAGGCTTGGGCTGCCATCAAAACTGAATGGTCATAACCAAAAGGGGATGTTCTCATCTAGACATTATTTGGAGTCATCCTACCAAGTTACAATGAAATCCCTTCATAAATATGACCTGTAGACTGTGTTAAAGGTTTTCGGGCTTCAGGCCCCTGTAGCTGTCACAGTTGCCCAATCATGTCCAAAAGGGGACGTTCTCATCTAGACATTATATGAAGTCAACCTACCAAGTTACAATGAAATCCCTTCATAAATATGACCTGTAGACTGTGCTAAAGGTTTTGGGGCTTCGGGCTCTGGCAGCCATCATGATTGAATGATCGCAACCAAAAGGGGACATTTTCATCTGGGCATCATCTGGAGTGATCCTACGAAGTTACAATGAAATCCCTTCATAAATATGACATGTAGACTGTGCTCAAGGTTTTCGGGCTTCGGGCACCTGTAGCCATCACAGTTGACTAATCGCGACCAAAGTCATCATCTAAGCATTATATGGAGTCAACCTAACAAGTTACAATGAAATCCTTCCACAAATACGACCTATAGACTATGCTAAAGGTTTTTGGGCTCGGGCAGCCATCAAGGCTGAATGATCATGATCAAAAGGGGACGTTCTCATTTAGACATTATTTGGAGTCATCCTACCAAGTTACAATGAAATCCCTTCATACATATGACCTGTAGACTGTGCTATTGGTTTTCGGGCTTCGGGCTCTTGTAGCCATCACAGTTGCTCAATCACGTTCAAAAGGGGACTTTCTGATCTATACATTATATGAAGTCAACCTACCAAGTTACAATGAAATCCCTCCATATATATGACCTGTAGACTGTGCTAAAGGTTTTCAGGTTTGGGGCTCGGGCAGTCATCACGGTTGACAGATCGCAACCAAATGGGGAAGTTCTCATCTAGACATCATACAGAGTCATCCTACCAAGTTACAATGAAATCCCTCCATATTAAACATGACCTGCAGACTTACTAAAAGTTTTTGGGTGTCGGGCTTGGGCAGCCATCATGGTTGACAGATCATGACCAAAAGGGGCCGTTCTCATCTAGGCATTATACAGAGGCATCCTACCAAGTCACAATGAAATCCCTTCATAAATACGACCTGTAGACTGTGCTAATGGTTTTTGGGTTTTGGGCTCGGGCAGCCATATCGGTTGACCGATCACGACCAAAAGGGGACATTCTCATCTAAGCATGACCCCAAACCTGCATATGAAATTTTGTGACGATCAGACAATAACTACGGGGTGTAGCCTGTGCTAAAGGAAAATGTGAACAGACACACAGACTCACAGACTAACAGACTTCCGCACGCGTGATGGCAATAGCTTATCTTGACTTTATCAAGTTAAGCTAAAAAAGAGTAATTGATCGATTAACTTTTACTTTTGTATTATATGAGTTAACAAAGGAACAAACTTGCTCCATAATATGCAAACATTGTCACACTGACTCCCATCAATTATATGAGACAGAGTAAAGCATCCCAGTTACGTCCTGACATACTCGTTCACTTGCTTGATCATTATACTGTAACAGTAGCTGAAAATGGTCATTCTTAACCCTTTACCCAATGTGGATAGCAGAAAATACTTGCAAAATAAATTCTTGAATTACAAAAAAAAAAATCTATTTTGTCCCCAAAACATAGCTTATGACCATTCACTGGAACAAGCCAAATGAACTCATTCCAATGAGAGGTCATAAGCTATGCTTCTGAGACAAAAAATTAAAACACAGTCAAATCTGAATGGAGATTTTTGTAAATAGCGCTAGCTGTTTTTTTTTCATTACGTTAGGTAAAGGGTTAATGTTTTATATCATCAACGTTTCGGCAATTATTCAGCTACCTATTTGGTCAAGTGATTAATCGGTTAACCTAGGTTAATCCATGTTATTAATTGATCGAGAAAACCATTTAATCATTTCAGCTCTAATTTGATAAGAGGTTTACTCTGATTTGATACTCGTTCACTTGCATGATCATTATACTGTATCAGTAGCAGAAAATGGTCGTTCTTAACCCTTTACCCAATGTGGGTAGCAGAAAATTGTTGCAAAATAAATTCTTGAATTACAAAAAAAAATCTATTTTGTCCCAAAAACATAGCTTATAACCCCTCATTGGAACAAGCCAAATGAACTCATTCCAATGAGGGGTCATAAGCTATGCTTCTGAGACAAAAAATTAAAACATAGTCAAATTTGAATGGAGATTTTTGTAAATAGAGCTAGCTGGGTTTTTTTTTTCGTTACGTTAGGTAAAGGGTTAATGTTGTATATCATCAACGTTTTGGCAATTATTCAGCTACCTATTAGGGCAAGTGATTAATCGGTTAACCAAGGTTAATCCATGTGATTAATTGATCGAGAAAACCATTTAATCATTTCAGCTCTAATTTGATAAGAGGTTTACTCTGATTTGTGTGGGTATATTTTGTTTAACCAGAGACAGAATTGTACTTCTGTCGGATAGCATTGTATTTTTGTACCAGGCAGGAAAATCTGCCTGCAGCAGGCTAAGAGTTAAATAACTATATGGATGAAAATCACACTATCTTGGCAATGGTTTGTAGACTACGTGGCAAGGGCATTCAGACTTTACAAGAAAGCACTTCTGAACACAAAGTAGATAATTTGGATGAAATATGTTGATAAAAACTTTGAAAAACAAACTTCTTTTTAAAAATCAAAAGTAAGTCAACTTGATTTGTTTCTTTTGATGTAATTTACAGAATACCCTCAAGTTCTTTATGAACAAGATTCCAACATCTTTCAGTCTAGAATCACTCCACACAAGACACAAATCACTTCAAACTTTAAAACAAACATAATAAGCAAACAACACTCAGAAAGAATTTGTTGCCCGTGTCTTTTTAACTGAAGGGCAATAAACAATTAATTAGACAAGAATGCATGCATCAAATCAAAGAAATACATGTTTTCTACTGTTATATTATTTCGTATTGCCTAGTAAATAAATAGGCTATTTATAATTATCTGGACACTTTGCCCAACAGCAAAGTCAAATTTTTCCTAGTGTTAACTTTTCCTTTCAACCTGGTGTGCATAAATTTTGTGTTAATCAGAACCTGGCAATCCACAAGAAATAAAATATGGAGTAATAAATAGAAATAAATAAATCCTATTGCCCTATAGGGCTGCAGGGATATATTAATTATTACTGATGCTCCTAGCAAATACAAAATGGATTCATCCATTTCCTAAGACTGTACTATATGCAGAGTTTCCTGTAGTGGAACAAAAAAACAGGATTTTCTAGGACTATTCTAAGGAATTATCAAGCATATTCCATAATCATCACCTAGAATTATATTCCTACTACCTCTTGTTGTCTGAGAACAGTGTTCTTGAATAACAATAAGCCGCAAGTTTGAAAACAATAAGTTGACAATTTGAGACAAAACCACAATTTTCATTATGCAAAAGTACTCATGTTTCATAAATCATCTGCATGAACACATTCAGTTACTCACCACTGCTTTGTGGTTTTCTCCACCCATAAAAACTGTCTGAAACAATATGACCTTGGTGGCTGCTGAAAGTGTCATTAGACCCCAATAAACAGTATGATAAGCCCCAAAGAGGTCAAACCATTTAACAGAATTTGCTGAAGTGCCACATCCACAGACATCTTATATATACCAAATATCCACTTGAAAATGTCAAATAACAAGAGGCTGTAAAGGTTCTTAATTGTTCACCTGTTTAACAAAGGATTTAATGTCACATTCAGCATCTATGGCCAGTCAATACTTCAGACCACAAACATGAACTCAGGCATTTGATTTAAACAAGGTTGAACCGGACACACACACACACAGCCTGTCCCCAACACACACACACACCAAGGATGCTGTATATTTCAAATATCAAAAGATTCAGACCAGTAGATTTGAAAAAAAAAAGTTTTTTGAAGAATTTTTGTCATATCACATGCACCAAGTTAAATTTCAGTCTACTGTAGTGAACTCAAATATAAATCCCCACTAAGGATACTGCAAACTAAGCATAAACTAGAAAAAACTGTGAGCACTGCTCACTAAATGATACCACCCACTCCCACCAAGAAACATTTTACAACAGTAAAAGTGTGTTTAATATAGAGAGCACAAACACTGACACCAATGTTTGAAGGTTTCATTGAAATCCATTCACTAGTTTAAAAGAGGTCGTGGATAACAAATGTCAACAACCCCTCCCCACCCCCCATGCAAGCTTGAATTGACAAAGCCCATTTTTAAATATGGGAAACTGTAAAAAAGAAAATATCTGAAAACAAAACAGGAGGTGCCCATCTTCAATATATGTACAAGAATGTCTGAAAGTTTCAATGAAATCTGTTCAATGGTTTAAGAGGAGTTGCGGATATCAGATCTGTACAGAATGTCAATTGAATTTGACAATCTTCATTTTTCAATATGGGAAACTGTAAAAAAGAAAATATCTGAAAACAAAATAGGAGGTGCACATCTTCAATGTATGTAAAAGAATGTCGGAGAGTTTCAATGAAATCCATTCACTGGTTTACGAGGAGTTGCGGATAGCAGATGTGTACCCCCCCCCCCCCCCCTTCCCCCCAAAAATGTAACACCCTTATAGCATAACGGACGGATGGACGGACAGACGGATGGATGGATGGACGGACAGATGTATGTCGGAATATGAAAATGGGAGGTGCACATCTTCAGTGTATGTAAAAGAATGTCTGAGAGTTCCAATGGAGTTTGTTCAATGGTTTAAGAGAAGTAGCGGATAGCAGATCTATACCCCTCCCTACTAAAACCTGAATTGACAAAGACCATTTTTGAATACGGGGAACTGTAAATATGAAAATATCTGAAAAGAAAATAGGAGGTGCACATCTTCAATGTATGTAAAAGAAGGTCTGAGAGTTTCAATGGAATCCGTTCACTGGTTTAAGAGGAGTTGCGGATAGCAGATGTGTACATCCCTAAAGCATAATGGATGGATGGACGGATGGACGGATGGATGGGCAGACATCGAAATATGAAAACATCTGAAAGAAACATAGGAGGTGCACATCTTCAATGTATGTAAAAGGCCTGCGAGTTCCAATGGAGTTTGTTCAATGGTATAAGAGGAGTAGCGGATAGCAGATCTATACCACGCCCCACTAAAACTTGAATTGACAAAGACCATTTTTGAATATGGGGAACTGTAAATATGAAAATATTTGAAAAGAAAATAGGAGGTGCACATCTGCAATGTATGTAAAAGAATGTCTGAAAGTTTCAATGAAATCTGTTCAATGGTTTAGGGGGAGTTGCAGATAGCAGATCTGCACAGAATGTCAATTGAATCTGACAAAGTTCATTTTTCAATATGGGAAACTGTAAAAATGAAAATATCTGAAAAGAAAATAGGAGGTGCACATCTTCAGTGTATGTAAAAGAATGTCTGAGAGTTTCAATGAAATCTGTTTAGGAGGAGTTGCGGATAGCAGATGTGTACCCCCCTAAAGCATAACAGATGGACAGATGGACAGATGGACGGACAGACAGTGAACAATATATACCTCCCACTTTTCAAGTGAGTGGTATAAAAAATTCTGACTGGTAGATCTGAAGAAGGTTTTTAAAGAATAGTCCCCATATTGCACTAAGTTAAAATTTGGGTTCCTACGGGACGCCTAAATAAGACATCATGGACTTGATTTGAACAAATTTGAATCTGAACCTCACAAGGATGCTGCATATCAAATATCAAAAGATTCTAACTGGTAGAAGATTTTTAAAGTATATTTCTCAGACTGAAGTAAGTTAAAATATGAACCCAGGGACTTGATTTGAACAAATGTAAATCTGACCTCTCTACGGATGCTGGAAACCAATCATGAAAAGATTTGATTGGTTGATCTGAAGAAGATTTTTAAATAAGTTTCCTCATTTTGCAAAAGTTAAAATTTGGGTTCCCATATTAAGCCAACATATGAACCCAGGGACTTGTTTTGAACAAACCTGAATTGACCCCTCTAAGGATGTTCTACAGGAAGTATCAAAAGATTCTGATCAGGAGTTCCGGAGAAGATTTTTAAAGAATATTGCTCAAATAACACTGTGTTAAAATTCAGGCTCAACAGGAAGCCAAAATATGACTCCAGGGGCATGCTTTGAACAAACTTCAATCTGACATCCTTAAAGATGCTGTATATCAAATATCAAGAAAATCTGACAGCTAGATCTGAAGAAGATTTCAAAATGAACTTTCCTCATATCGGAATAAGTTTTAACATCTGGATTCTGACTGGTGGATCTGAAGAAGATTTAAAAAAAACAATTTCCACAAATTGGAGAGAATTAAAATTCGGGTTCCCCTCGGGAGACAAATAAGGATGCTACATCTCAAATATGAAAAGATTGATGAATCTGAAGAAGAAGATTTTTAAAGAATATTCCTCAAATATCAGGAAGTTAAAATACAGGCTCCCTCATGTAAATCTGAACAAACGTCAAGCTGACCCCCCTGAGAATATATACCAAATATAAACAAATTCTGATTGGTGGTGGTAAAGGAGATTTTTCAAATTGTTTGAGGGTACTAACAAAGTTATGCCCCCTGTTGCGCTCCCCATGGGCATGACAACTTTATTTGAACAAACTTGAATTGAATAAGGAACACACATATCAAATTTGGTTAACAGACAGTTTACATAAGCTTAAGCTTGCTGCTGGATCCATTTTCCGTCAATCATTTGTATCCTGTATATATTTTTTTTTTTGTACTTGTATGTTTTGCTTACCGGAAATAAAATATTGTTCAAACTAAATTTGATATTTTTGAAAAGTCAAAAAGGTAAAGTTCACGGCAGATGATGGATGGAAGATGGATGGAAAGAGATATACCTGCCCAAAACAGGATATCTCTTACCACAAAAATAAGTAAAATTTGGGCATTTGAAACCAAATTGGCCACTGTAAATTGACTCAATATTTCAACCAATGATTTCTTGAGTTAAATTTTCATGAATTTTTCATTCATCAAATCTAGTCATGGCTGCATTCAAACTCATTCAAGACATTGTTATGAAAGTCACACTTATCAAACATTGACCGAATCCATTGATATTTGTTCAAGTTAATGCATTAATGAGCTGTAAACACGCAAAAATTAACTAATTAAGGGCCATAACTCTGCTCAGTTTGGGTGAACCGTACCAGTTTTCAATGTCTAGGCACATACTCCACAAGGGACACATGATTTTTGACCCAAGGGTCGAATGTCAAAAGTCTATCTTTCCAGTTACTCCATCCCTCCCCTGGGTTGACCTGACCTTCTGACCCAGGCAGTCCAGCCACACCCAGATGGCTGCATTGATTTTGTGACTGCAAAATAACCTGGTCGAGTCATCAAATGACCAGGTCGTGACACCTTCTCGCAGGGTATAAAAAGGGAGCGAGCAACAGTGACCTCTGGCTTTCATGCCAATGAAGGAGAAAGCAACAGTTCAAAACTAGTTTGGCTCAGTAAAGCTCGACTTAGCAACACATAACCTTTAAACTCAGATTAACCTCAGTTTTATATAATATTTATTTACCAATGCTGGAGTTATAATGCAAAATGTTCATAGGAACAGTTCAGTAAGTATAAGAAGGGACATAACTCTGATATGTTTATTTATTTACTTATTTATTTTTTTATTTATTGGGGTTTAACAGCACTTTTGACAGCCAGGGTCACCTCGTATTCGGTAGTTTTATGGGTGGAGGAATTTATTTATTCATTTACTGGTGTTTAAGGTCACATATTTTTGCACAATGGCTAATCATGACCACAACATGAGAATCAACTCAAGACCAGGGGTGAGCGTTAATAAGCCATGTTGCCCATTTTAGAGAGGATTTGCACCTCCCAAGCATTGGTGACTGGGTCCTATTTTACCAGTAAAACAGAGCCTGTTTACCGTAGTGAACAGGCACTACTTCACTTCCCGGGGTTCCTGCCGGGAATGGGTGGAGGAAGCCACAGTACCAGAACAGAACTACCAAACAATAGCGGTCAACTGTCAGACTCACTAACTTACTAATTCCACACAAGGAGGTTAGCATTGGTTAAAGACAAGTGCACCACAGATATGCAGTTCGCCTTTGTACACATCGTTACCCTGCCCCCACGTGGGAAATGCAGTTATCCCTGGCAGGGACTGAACTAAGGACTTTTGGGTTTGAAATCCAGTGCCATAAGCATTGAGCCACAATGCTCCCAACTCTGATATGTATGTGTAGATAAAACCCAAAATAGAAAGATATCCTTTCCCCAATGCTGGTCTCTCTAAATATGACGACTGATAATGCAAAACATTCATACGGAAAGTTTTGCAAGTTTAACAAGAGCACTGCCTAGCAGGGCAACATACGCCCGTCAAAATTGTAACATGCACAAGTTTCGCTGGGGTACAGTTTGCAATTTTTTTAGACTCAACTATATCTCTCCCCCCCCCCCCCCTCCAATCATTGCCCATTCCCCTGCCCTGTCTGGGGTAAAGGGTAATTCACCTGTTTTCACATTTTCATATTAATCGATCTGGGGGTCTTCACAAAATAAAAACAAGGCAGCTGTAGAAGATCCTCCTCGGCGTTTACAATGGTAGTGTCCATTCATTGACAGGTTAACTTCATTGATAATGATTGACGATAGGTGACACCAAGGAAAAGGACATTTTGAGGATCATAATAGCTATAAACGGTGAGGATTCTAGTCATTTAAAAATAAAATGGTGTTATCTGCTCCTGTCGCATGCACAACGAGAATTGATGATCAACATGGGTGCAAAGTTTGAACAATAAAGCAAGTAAAATGTTGGAGTAGGCGACACAATAGGGTAATGTTTTAAGTACTAAAAGGGGACATAACTCTGGAAATACAAAACAGAGTTACCTGCTCTTATCACTTGCACAACCGCAATTGGTGATCAACATGTGTGCAAAGTTTGAACAATATAGCATGTAAAATGTTGAAGGAGAAGGCGACGCAATACTGTAATGTTTTAAGTACTAAAAGGGGCATAACTCTGGAAATACAAAATTGAGTTACCTGCTCTTGTCACATGCACAACTGCAATTGGTGATCACCATGTGTGCAAAGTTTGAACAATATAGCATGTAAAATGTTGAAGGAGTTGGCAACACAATATTGTAATGTTTTAAGTACTAAAAGGGGCATAACTCTGGAAATACAAAATGGAGTTACCTGCACTTGTCACATGCACAATGGCAATTACTGATCAACATGTGTGCAAAGTAGGCGACACAAAAATTCCCCGAAAAGAAAGTGTACAATTTGAGGGATCAATGTTTGATTGTATAAAAAAATAGAATTTTTTGAAGTAGAGAAAGGTACATAACTCTGGCAAAAACTGTCAGACGAAACTCCAATTTGAACTTGACCTGTATTTTATGTTGATACACCTACAAACCAAATTTTATTTGATTTGGTCAACAACACCTAAAGTTGTCATGGGGAAACCAAAAAAAAAGGAATTTTCGATGTTGAAGAAGGGGCAGAACTCTGGCAAAAATTATTGGACCACATCCCGATTCAAACTTGACCTGTATTTTATGTTGATACACCTACATACCAAATTACATCTGATTTGGTCAACTGTAACTAAAGTTATCATCGGGAAACCAAAGTGGGATGCACAGACGCTCCAACAAATCCAGTTTATGTGGCTAAAATATTTGACGAATTTATAGTGCATGGACAACCACTAAAACCTCTTTTTTAAGTTTAATTTGTGGGTAGAAGCAAACCCTAACCCTTTCAGATTACTGGTCTAACCATAACCCTTACCATAACATAAAATCCCTGAAAATACAATACCCACTTTTTGTCACTTTTTAGCCACATAAACCATTTTAGCCACATAAAAAACATTTTAGCCACATAACCCACTTTTTTAGACACATAAACACTATTTGTTAGTACAACTTTATGTGGCTAGTCACATAAATCAGATGAGACACATAATAGTGCCGTGTACCAACGAAAAGGCACATAAACCTGATTTGTTTGGTCGGCAAGATGCACAGACATCGGCTATTTTAATAGTACCCCCGAAAAAATAAAATTTTTCTGGGGGGGCAACACTGGCCATAACACTGATAGTCAATGGTGTTCAAGGTCACATATTTCTGCAGAGTGACTGCAACATGGAGATAACGTAAAGGTTAGTTGATCATTTATACCCATGCTGCCCATTTTAGGGGACTTCAACTCCAAACATTGGTGACTAGGTCCTATTTTACCAGTAAAACAGATCTTAAAACCCGGAATATATGGATACTCTTTGCCCCTTGCTGGTCTCTCAGCATATCAAAGGACATCAAAATCTGACAACTGATGCTTGAGTTATGATGCAAAGCATTTGTATGCAAAGTATTCAAGATGTAACAAGGGCCATAAATCTGGTAAGTATGCACAGACAAAGCCTGCAATATGTGGATATTCTTTGCCCTATGCTGGTCTATCACCATATCAAAGGACATCCACATCCAACATCCAATGCTTAATGCAAAACATTCATTTGGAAAGTTTTATATGTTTACAACTGTAAACAATGGCCCTAACTCAGGGGTATATGCATGAATAACCACAATAAGGTAATAGATGCTTGAGTTATAAAGTGAAACATTTATATGGATGCACAAAATTACAGATGTACAGACAGAGCCTTCAACTACATGCCCATTGATACCTCCTCCAGAGGTCGGAGGCATAATAAGTAGACAAACTTTATAAATGCGATTCAGGGGTAACAATTTACTCAAATATATTACATGAGCAGACCCTGTAAAAGCAAAACCTTTGTCATCCAACTAACAAAACTCACAAAGAGGGTGCTTATAAGTTACATTATCACACACGCGTACTTGGATTTCAACCCTTTACCCAACATGAACAGCAGATAACACTTGGAAAAAGAAAGTTGTGAATAATTAAAAAGTTTCATTTTTTTACCTCAAACAAATAACTTTTCAGTCTCACTAGAATGAAGTCAAGAGTCCATTCCAAAGAGGGGGGGCTTAAGTTATGTTTTCGATGCAAACAATGGAAAAATAATTGCATTGAAGGGCGATTTATGTGAATAATGTCAGCCAATTATGGCCTTTACATTGTGTAAAGGTTTAGTGAGGTATTTTTATTAAAGCTGTACTAAATTATCTTGGCAGCTCATCAGCCAAATTTTCCAAAACACAATTCCAAGATCATAGTGAACTGACATTAAAAGCTTATCAATGAGCGAAGTCTTTATGACTGTGTTGCTATCAAGCAAGCAAAAGTACTATTTTGAATTTTGTGATGCTGCTACACTTACCTATTTATTTATTTATTTATTAAGGTGTAATAACACATTAACAGCCAAGGTCATATCGTGTTGGTGACAGTTTTACGGATGGAGGAAGCCAGAGTACCCGGAGAGAACCACCAAGCAACAACGAGCAGGTGCCTGCTCCCCAACATCATAACTCTGCACTGCAGCACAGGCAGGGTTAGATTGGTTGAAGACATGAGCGCCACTGGCGTGCAGTACGCCTTAGTACATGGCGTCACCATGCCCCCATGTGGACAACTAGGGTTAAGTGCCTTGCCCAAGGACACAACGCGGGAGTCCAAATCGTTCACTCAGACGGTCACCGATACAAGGACTAACCTGGCTCAACGTTGCTTAACTTTGGTGATCTCACGAGAACCGAACCGGTTACTGCAACGCCACCGTGCCCCCTACACTTACCTAAAATGAGGGAATTCTGTAAAGCTAAAGTCTTTTTTTTTCTTTTATGACATTAATTAATTAATTAATTGATTTATTTATTTATTTGTTGGGTTTAACAACATGTTAGGCAGCCGTGGTTACCTTGTGTTGGACAGTTTAAGGGTGGAGGAAGCCCTTTTATGACATGGTTAACTAGTGATATAGTGGAACCCTGTTAACTGAATAGCCACTTTTCCAATTACATGTAAAATTATTCAATTAACAGGAGTATTAAATTAACAGGAATTGTATCACTTTCCTGTATTCTAAAAATAAACTTAGCATTTATTCTATTGCATCTTGTTTGACAGAGCTTCATGAGCTCTGTCAAACAAGATATAATAGATTAAATGTCTGTACTGCATGTACTGAGGCCAAATAGGTCTATAAACAAAGGAAAACTGGGGAGAGTCAGGGTAATTTCTTGACAGGTTACAAGAATTTTTATTCAATTAACAGGAGTTCGCTCTATAACCTATATTCAATTAACAGATCAAATTTGTACTGAATGTATGGCAAATGGTTTTGAGATGGGAAATTATATTCAATTAACAGTGTTATTCAATTAAGAGAAATGCGATTAAGTGGACTCCACTGTACAACATTCATTCACATGAATATGGGCTGAACAATCAAATATTAATTATTTACCCAAGGTAATGGAAATATATGGCTAGTGCTATTCACAACAAGAAAAATCCAGCAAGAGGATCACAGATCCAGAAGTCGAGTTTTGACCTTAAATTCTGAAGAAATAAGCTATTTATAGTAACAGAGACCTTGACCTTGGAGTCCCAGACTCTGAAATCAATAGGTGTCTTCCCTACCTATAGGGTAACCTGTGGTATAAGTTTGGTGAAAATACACGGAATAGAACTAAAGTTATTGCCCGGAAACCAATTTGTCACAAAATATTCTATTGACAGTAACAGTGACCTTGACCTTGGGGCCCCAGACTCTGAAATCGATAGGTGTCTTCCCTTCCTATAGGGTAACCTGTGGTATAATTTGGTGAAGATACACGGAATAGAACTAAATATTCTATTTATAGTAACAGTGACCTTGACCTTGGAGTCCCAGACTCCAAAATCAATAGGTGTCTTCCCTTCCTATAGGGTAACCTCTGGTATAAGTTTGGTAAAGGTGTGTCAAATAGAACTAAAGTTATTGCCCAGAAACCAATTTGTCATAAAATATTCTATTTATAGTAACAGTGACCTTGACCTTAGAGTCCCAGAATCCAAAATCAATAGGTGTCTTCCCTTCCTATAGGCTAACCTCTGGTATAAGTTTGGTAAAGGTGCGTCAAATAGAACTAAAGTTATTGCCCGGAAACCAATTTGTCACAAAATATTCTATTTATAGTAACAGTGACCTTGATTTTAGGGCACAAGACTCTGAAATCGATAGGTGTCTTCCTTTCCTATAGGGTAACCTCTGGTATAATTTTGGTAAAGGTGCATCAAATAGAACTAAAGTTATTGCCCGGAAACCAATTGTTTACGCTCGCCGAACGCCCGCCACTTCATCAAACTATAAGTTGAGTTTGACTTCATCAAAACTCGACTAAAAATGCTGGGTAGTGGCAGTGGCTTTTCACGGCCACTTAATGAATGCAAACTCAATCACTTTGCATAGCAAATATACCCTGCACATTTCAAATTCATCTCAATTTACTACAAGAACCAGAAATATGGAATCCAGTGAAAACCGATTTTTCAAATTTTGGCATGGACAAAGACTGAAAATTGCCAGAATGCTGATTATTAAAAAAAAGTCCTGTAGTCAACAGTAACACATCAGAAAACAAAAATGGGTCCATTGGTTATTTGATATATTCTTCAAGTCATTGCTTAGACAAACATCAATTATAAACATAGACACTGATGGCCAGTGATGACTTTCTTCTCCCAATGCCCAAGTAAACCCCCATCCCAAAACAAGTGTCAGTGCAACTTGCAGGGTTTTTTTTATTTTTTATTTTTTTATTAGGGTTTAACGACACATTAACAGCCAGGGTCATATCATGTCGGTGAGAGTTTTATGGGTGGAGGAAGCCGGCGTACCCGGTGAGAACCACCGAGCAACGACGAGCAGCTGTCAGCTCTCCAACATCGTAACAACTGAACTCTGCACCGCGGCACAGGCAGGGTTAAATTGGTTGAAGACATGCGCACCTTCGACGTGCAGTACGCCTTAGTACACAGGTCATCATGCCCCCATGTAGGCAATCAGGGTTAAGTGCCTTGCCCAAGGACACAACGCGGGAGCGCAAATCAGTCGCTGAAATGGTCACCCATCCAACAACTGACCGCGCTCGACGTTGCTTAATTTTGGTGATCTGACGAGAACCGGTTACCGCGACGCCACCACGTCCCCGCAACTTGCAGTTCTGTTGGAATTCTTTTACTAACCTGATGGCATGTGGTTGCTGTTAAAATAGAAATGATTTCCAACTGTCAGATGAACTAACTTCTAAGTGCAAATTTATGGACCTCATTTAAAATACAGTTTTTAACTGGTAGGGTGCTAAATTATTTTGAGCTGCCAAAATTTCTTCAGTTTTCTTTGCCTTGTATGACTTGTAGTCTTGTACAATTTATGGGAGAGAGCCTTTGGGCTCCCATAAATTGCCTTTGGGCACTCTCCCATAAATTGTAACACAGCAATACAGACTAAGTATTTTCATTTCAAAGATAATATTAAGCAAAACCACATAATATAAGGCCTTTAAGTGGTGGAACCTGCACTTCAGAATGAAGCCTAAATATGGGGCTTCCAGCACTCAACCAGTTAAGATTATTGGAAAGAGGTGTGGGGTGGTAGATCGATTGTAAATTTTTACTCACCTGATGGCATATGCATGATACAGAAGAAACAAAACAAGAGGCCCTAGGGGGCCTGAGGGCGCTCACCTGACATGGTAGTCTAAATATCAAACCAGGGACTTGACTTGAATAAGCTGCATACACCCCTCCTGAGAAAAGCATATACCAACTAGATGAAGCGATTGTGCCCACACAATACACAGGATTTTCCTTCTATTTTCAGTTCCTGCACTTTTACGTCCCAAAATTGAGATAAATGCATAAAAAACAGATTTTTTCCCCAAACAAAACACTTTCAGCCTAAATTTTTTTCTTCTTCTTAAAACGTATAAAAATCGATAAAACTAACTTCAGGATTTTGGTCCCAAATTTTCTAAGTTCCACCCGGACCCCAAATTTTTGGTGTAAAAAAAAAAATTTTTTTTTGTCCTAAAATTGACAAAAACGCATAAAAAACAAAAAAACCCAAAAATTATGGATTTTGGTCCAAAATTTTCGAAGTCCCAACCGGACCCCAAATATTCAGGGTAAAAAATTTCTTTTTTTTTGTCTTAAAATTGACAGAAACGCATAAAAAACAAACAAAATTTTTTTCGGATTTTGGTCCAAAATTTCGAAGTCCACAACGGGACCCCAAATTTTCAGCCTAAATATGAACCTAGGGACTTGGCTTCAACAAACTTGAATCTCACCCCCTAAGGATGCTGCATACCAAATATCAAAACATTCTTATTGCTAGATCTGAAGAAGAAGATTTTTTAAAAATACTCCTCATACTGCACTAATTTAAACATTTGGGCTCCCATAGAGAGCCCAAATATCCACCCAGGCAACTGATTTCAATAAACATGTGAAACAATCTTCCAAAGATGTTATATGTGAAATTTTAAAGCTTTTGGAGCAGTGGTTTCGGAGAAAAGTAGTCTTATGTTTTTCCTATTACCCACAGTGTTAAAAAATGCTGACTCAGCACTTTTTCAAAGTCCCCAAAAAGTACCTCATGATAAAACCGATGGCAATTTTTTTTTACCATTCCATTCTGTTGGTCCTAAGGAAGCTTCACAACAAATAAGAATTCCCAGTGCCGTGTAGTTTTTAGCCTCGCGGTTTGGAAAATAGAAATTTGGGGCGGGGCCAAAATTTTTGCCCCTCCTTTAACATCTTCAAATATAGCCCCTCCAACTTCTCTTGGAGAAACTTGAGTCTACACCTCAAAAGGAAGCTGCATACCAAATATCAAGTCTCTGCTATTGCTGGTTCTTGAGAAGAAGATTTTTTAAGAATTGGAGCATTTTTGCCCCATCCCTCTACTCAATATGAGCCGAAACCTAATTTGACAAAAAATCAAAATGCCCTTATATAACCCCTAATCACATGAAATTTCATTAATATGCGGCCAGTGGTTTGGGAGAAAAAGGTCCAAACACCACCTTCACAACGGACGACGGATGACGGACGAAAAGTGATCAGAATAGCTCACCCTGACTTTCAGTCAGGTGAGCTAATGACAACCAGTTGTCATTTGAAGTAAGCTAATTGTGAATTTCTGACCTTCAGTTAAATTTTTTTTTTATAAGTCATGATGTGGAGTGGGATAGAATGGGATGGGTGGGGGTTGAGGGGAGCCTCTTAATTTTAGCCCCTGCTTTACTTCAAATTTTTCAACAGAAACTGTTTGAGATACCAACAGGATAATGAGGATATTAATTTTCCTTTTTCAAGAAGTCAAGTTTTTTATGTATGTTAACAAATGAAGAAACTAAACTGCACAACCAAGATTAAACCAATTAGCTTTTCATGCAAAAAGAAAGAAAGAAATATATCTCTGCAAAGACAGTAATATAGATGTATGTCAGCACATACCTTCAGCATTTTCTACATTGTTTATTGCACAAGTTTCCTTAGTGATGAGTTTTTCATATAAAACAGCATTATCACAGTCGTTTTGTGGATTTGGTTTACAAAAACATTTTGGCACACACCATTTCTCTAATCTTGCATTGTAATACATAAATATTATATAAATAACATAAATACCCAGCAGGCAGCTTGCTTCATACCTGAAATGTAAAATAGCAACATTTTTGTTCAATATAGAAAGATGTAAAAGAATAAAATGCAGTAGAAACTCTTCTAACTAAATAGACATAGCTCCTGAAATTAATGCATCAAACTTGTATTCAAGATACAGTAAATGGTTTGGTGCTTGAAAGTTTTCTGTAACTGACAGTGTTATTCCATTAGTCATCAACTAATTATTGAGTAGAACAAATTGTAACTAGAGGCTCTACAGAGCCTGTAATCGCTCACCTGGAAATACATATAAAAATGTTTTTTCCCATAGGCTTTCCATGGTAACTATGAGCTGCAATTGTGGCCATGTTTGCAACATTACATCAAAATTACATGATGATCATTGGTAGAAGATGTCCCAGTCTTCAATCACGTGAAGTTTCAAAACATTTGAATCCATCAAACAGAATCATAGAATGTCTCTGGTGGCCATATTTTCCAGCCAATGGGAACAAAAAGAGGATCGTTTGTAGAGGGCCTCCTATAGACCATTCTTGACAAGTTTTGGTTAACGTCAGCTCAATAGTTCCAGAGAGAAGATGAAAATGTGATTTCCTATAGGTTTTTTCTATAGTAACTATAAACCGCAATTGTGGCCTTGTTTGCAAAACAATCAACATTAAAATGAGGAATGTTGGTGGAGCCCAGTTATCAACCATGCAAAGTTTCAAAACATTTGGCCCTGTGGTTTCAGAGAAGAGTTTTCAAAATTGACCAATCAGAATCAAAGAACGCTTCTTCTTAAAATGAGTTACAGTTGTAGAGAACCTCCCATAGACAATGCCTGCCAAGTCTGGTTCACATTGACTCAGTACTTTCAGTGAAGATGATGAAAATGTGATTTCCTATAGGGTTTCTCTAGTAACCATAAGCCACAATTGCAGCCATAATTGCAACCCGATGAAGATAAAAATAAAGATCATTGGTAGAGGGGATTACAGTCATCAGTCACATTAAGTTTTTTCATACCATTTGACCTTGTAGTTTCCAAGAAGATTTTCTTGAAAATGCACACATTTATGAATTCTGTTTAAACAAAAATGAAAGTGTCAATGACACTGTAGCTCAACTTGTCAAGACAAAGACATGTACATGTATAGTATGTGACACAGCAATGACAAACATCTAGGTAATGACCTGATAACAAAGGTACATATAAAGTATTGTAACGGTCTGTACATGAATACTGACCGTTGCCTGTAACAAATGTATAGGTAAAGTATTGTAAAGGTGGGCTACAGTCAGATGCTAAACTAGAAAAGAAATCTTTGAGTCCCAGAGTGGGTCTGACTCAACCCCAAAATATTTGTTCTCATAGCACAGTGATAACAAAGGCACCCCAAAACACACTCGTTCCTGTCCCAAGGTGAAAACAAAGGTACCCAAGAAGTTTTGTGAAGATCAGTTCATAAATACGAGCTGTATAGAACTTGTTACAAAAAACTGATTGGACCAAATTTTGGTACAAAATGGCCACTGGCAGCCATCTTGAATTTTGGACCGCACCCAGAAACACTCATCCTGCCCCAAGGTGATAACAAAGGTACCCAAGAAGTTTTGTGAAGATCGGTTCATAAATACAGCCTCTACCCTGAGCCGTATTGACATGTGTGCTTACATTGTGTAAGTAGCACTGAATAAATCAAAGTTCATCTAATTTGCATAATTTCTGCACGAAAAAAAAAACCTTACAATATGTGATGTATTCCATGTTACTAAACATTCATACAAAAATTTATTCAAATCAAAACTTTCATACAGAAGTTCTGTACAAAAGACTGATTGCACTTATTTTGGTACAAAATGGCTGCTGGTGGCCATCTTGAATTTCGGACCACACCCAAAAACATTCGCTCTCATCCCATGGTGATAACAAAGGTACCCAAGAAGTTTCGTAAAGATTGGTTCAGAAATATGGCCTCTAGTCTGAGCCGTATAGAAGTTGTGAACAAAAAACTGATTAGACCTAATTTCGGTACAAAATGGCCACTGGCAGCCATCTTGAATTTTAGACCGCACCCAGAAACACTCGTTCTCGTCCCCAGGTGATAACAAAGGTACCCAAGACATTTCGTGAAGATCAGTTCATAAATACAGACTCTAGCCCGAGCCGTATTGACATGTGTACTTACTGTGTGTAAGTCGCAATGAAAAAATCAAAGTTCATCTAATTTGCATAATTTCTGCACGAGAAAAAAACCTGTATTATATGTGATGTATCCCATGGTACTAAACATTCACACACAAATTATTCAAATCAGCGCTTTCATATGGAAGTTCTGTACAAAAACCTGAATGCACCTAATTTTGTACAAAATGGCTGCCATCGGCCATCTTGAATTTCGGACCGGACCCCAAAACACTCGTTCTCATCCCACGGTGATACCAAAGGTACCCAAGAAGTTTCGTAAAGATCGGTTCATAAATACGGCCTCTAGCCCGAGCCGTATTGGCATTTGCACTTACAGTGCTGAAAATAACACCAAAAAACATCAAAATTAGTCTAATTTGCACAATTTACGGACGAGAAAAAAACCTGTATTATATGTGATGTAGCCCATGGTACTAAACATTCATACAAAAAATTATTCAAATCAGAGCTTTCATATGGAAGTTCTGTACAAAAAACAGATTTCTGCATCGTCGGTACAAAATGGCAGCTGGCGGCCATCTTGAATTTCGGACCGCTCCCAAAAACACTCGTTCTCGTCCCACGGTCATAACAAAGGTACCCAAGAAGTTTCGTAAAGATCGGTTCATAAATACGGCCTCTAGCCCGAGCCGTATCCAATTATTGACGTACGGACAGACGTACAGACGGACGACGGGCCATGACAAAAGCTCAAATTTGGCTTCGCCAAAGTTGAGCTAAAAATCAGTAAAAACGGGTTAAAATATTTTGAAAATTACAATTTTTTCAGACAGTATTCTCTTTCAAAATAGCTTTTGGAAAGGTAAAGGGTTACAGGAATCTTAAAAGATAATATTTATTTATTTATTTATTTATTGATGTTTAAGGTCACATATTTATGCACAATGGCTAATCATGACCGTGACAGTTTTACGGGTGGAGGAAGCCGGAGTACCTGGAGAGAACCACCGAGCAACGACGAGCAGCTGCCAGCTCCCCAACATCGTAACTCCGCACTGCAGCACAGGCAGGGTTAGATTGGTTGAAGACATGCGTACCATCGACGTGCAGTAAGCTTAGTACACAGCGTCATCGTGCCCCCACATGGGCAATGGGGGTGAAGTGTCTTGCCCAAGGACACAACGCGGTTGCCGCAGGTGGGATTCGAACCGAGGACCTCACGGCTTGCAGCCTGCACCTCTACCTACTGAGCCACCGCGCCCCCTAAAAGATAATAACAATAATTACCGTCATCTGAGCTGACATGATTGCAAGATAATAAACAAAACTTCCCTAGATTTTCTAAACCATCTGTCAACATGTATCAAACATAATTAGATTACAGCTGAAGATATCAACCGACAGTTGCACTTGTTTTACAGTACAAGTCAAAATAAGTTGTGTAGGATAATCCTATAAACTATGTACCTTTTCTCTTCCTACACTGGTAAGACCAGAAGCTGACATAATTTTCTGGAAAGCTCTAACTGATAGCTTTTCCAGAATATGTCAGATCAGGATTTTGTCAGGGCAGAAGCTGCAGTCTGCTTAGTTTATTGCAGTTATGCTACTGCTTATTTTGACTTGTACTGTATACACAATATTTTGGGGTTTTTCTTCCCCAGTTCTCAGTGGAGAAAAAACTGGAACCAACCCTTACCAGATTCTCAAAAAACAAGTATTTTGCTGACAGTACTGATCTTCATGCAGACAAGAGAGGCAGTGGGTTAAGCATTAGAATATAGCCTCTGGTGGCCACATATTTCCATCCTCTCATAGACCATTCCTGCGAAGTTTGGCTCATGTCGGCTCAGTAGTTCCAGAGAAGAAGATGAGAAAAGTGATTTCCCATAGGGTTTCTATAGTAACTAAAAGCCGCAATTGTGGCCATGTTTACAACCCGATCAACATTAAATGGGGATCATTGGTAGAGAAGGTCCCAGTCATCACTTATGTGAAGTATCAAAACATTTGGCCTGGCAGTTTCAGAGAAGATTTTTGAAAATCCACCTATCAGAATCAAAGAATGCCTCTGGCAGCCATGTTTTTCAACCACGGGAACAAAATGAGGATCGTTTGTAGAGGACCTCCCATAGACCATCCCTGCCAGTTTTGGTTCACATCGGCTCAGTAGTTCCAGAGAAGATGAAAATGTGATTTCCCCATAGGGTTTCTATAGTAACTATAAACTGCAATTGTGGCCATGTTTGCAACTCGATCAACATTAAATAAGGATCGTTGGTAGAGGGGGTCCCAGTCATCATTTATGTGAAGTATCGAAACATTTGGCCTGGCAGTTTCAGAGGAGAAGATTTTTGAAAATCCACCAATCAGAATCAAAGAATGCCTCTGGTGGCCATGTTTTTCAACCCACGGGAACAAAATGAGCATTGTTTGTAGAGAACCTCCCATAGACTATCCCTGCCAGGTTTGTTTTCACATCGCCTTGGTTTTTCCTGAGAAGAAGAGGAAAATGTGATTTCCCATAGGGTTTCTATAGTAACTATAAGCTGCAGTTGTGGCCATGTTTACAACCAAATCAACATTAAATGAGGATCTTTGGTAGAGGGGGTCCCAGTCATCATATATATGAAGTTTCAAAACATTTGGCCCGGCAGTTTCAGAGGATAAGATTTTTGAAAATCCACCAACCAGAATCAAAGAATGCCTCTGGAAACAGTGTTTTTTATCCGATGGGAACAAAATGAGGATCGTTTGTAGAGGACCTCCCATAGACCATTTCTGTCAAGTTTGGTTCACATCGGCTCAGCGGTTACAGAGAAGATGATGAAAATGTGAAAAGTTTACAGACGCCAGACGACGGACGCCAAGTGATGAGAAAAGCTCACATAGCCTTTTAGGCCAGGTGAGCTAAAAAAAGACTACACAATTTGTGCTATTACACACACACTCTATGTTTGTACAACCATACCAAGTTTCAAGACAATACACTGAATACTGGTTGAGCTATTGCAAATACAAGTCCAAATATGACATTTTTGGACAAAGGGACTTAACTCTTTTGACAAAATCCACACGTAACATTATTTTACAATGAGACCATTGGAAATTTTATGAGGAAGCTACTCACAAAATTTCACGCTAATCCACAGTACAATGGCTGAGTTATGGAAAATACTCCAAATTTGACATTATTTAACGAAAGATCATAGATATTTGACTAAAGCACAATTCATCCTATTATACACCAACACAATATGCACCAAAAAATTGTGTATCAAAATACTAAGTTTCCAGAGAGTCCATCAAATAACACAAGAGCATATTTGACAATTTGTTTGACAAAATGGCAGAACCTGGTCGAAATTGGTAAGTTACATTGCTTTGAATTGAGACTATATTGCAAGGAAGATGCATACCAGACATGTTAACCTCCAGAATAATTTTTCAGGGAACCTGAGGGTGATTTTCAGGGAAATGGGATGGATTTCAGGGAAAAGTTCGCATGGGGTCAAAACTAAAAATTCCTCATTTTGAACTAAGTTATAATTCAGGCTCCCACAGGGAGCCCATATATGAACCCAGGGACTTGGCTTAACAAACTTGAATCTCACCCTCCTAAGGATGCTGCACACCAAATATCAAAACATTCCGACTGCTGGATCTGAAGAAGATTTTTAAAGAAAATTCCTCATTTTGAACTAAGTTACAATTCGAGCTCCCACAGTGAGTCCAAATATGGACCTAGGGACATGGCTTGAACAAACTTGAATCTCACCCCCTAAGGATGCTGCATACCAAATATCAAAACATTCCGACTGCTGGATCTGAAGAAGATTTTTAAAGAAAATTCCTCATTTTGAAATAAGTTATAATTCAGGCTACCACAGTGAGCCAAAAAATGTACCCAGGGACTTGGCTTGAACAAACTTGAATCTCACCCCCTAAGCATGGTGCATACTCAATATCAAAAGATTCTGCCTGCTGGATCTTGAGAAGAAGATTTTCAAAGAAATTTGCCTGAAATGCACTAAGTTCAAATTTGGGCTCCTATACCGTGCCCAAATATAAACCCAGGGGGCCGATTTGAACAAACTTGAATCAGATCCACCCCACAATGTTGCATACCAAATATCAAAAGATTCTGCCTGCTGGATCTGGAGAAGAAGATTTTTGAAGAAATTTGCCTGAAATGCACTAAGTTCGAATTCAAGCTTCTATAGTGAACCCAAATATGAATCTAGGGAGCCGATTTGAACAAATTTGAACAGATCCACCCCACAATGTTGCATACCAAATATCAAAAGATTCTGCCTGCTGGATCTGGAGAAGAAGATTTTTTAAGAAATTTGCCTGAAATGCACTAAGTTCGAATTCGAGCTTCTATAATGAGCCCAAATATGAATCTAGGGAGCCAATTTGAACAACTTGCATCAGATCCACCCCACAATGTTGCATACCAAATATCAAAAGATTCTGCCTGCTGGATCTGGAGAAGAAGATTTTTTAAGAAATTTGCCTGAAATGCACTAAGTTCGAATTAGGGCTTCTATAGTGAGCCCAAATATGAATCCAGGTGGCCGATTTGAACAAACTTGAATCAGATCCACCCCACAATGTCGCATACCAAATATCAAAAGATTCTGCCTGCTGGATCTGGAGAAGAAGATTTTTAAAGAAATTTGCCTGAAATGCACTAAGTTCGAAATCGGGCTCCTATACTGAGCCCAAATATGAACCCAGGGGGCCGATTTGAACAAACTTGAATCAGATCCACCCTACAATGTTGCATACCAAATATCAAAAGATTCTGCCTACTGGATCTGGAGAAGAAGATTTTTTAATGTTTTTCCCATTGCCTGCAGTGTTAAAAAGTGTCGAGTCGGCACTTTTTCAAAGTCCTGAAAAAAGTACCTTGTGATCAAACCGATAGGGATTTTTTTAACCATTCTATTCTACTGGATAAAAGTAAGCTTTATACAAAATAAGAATTCTCTGTGCCGTGTAGTTTTGGAGATATAGCAGTTTTAAGGTTTTTACTATTTTTAGTTCCCGAGGTTCCCACAGGGCAATAAGAAATTTTTTTTTGCATCAATCAACTACTTATGACCCATTATCATCTCATATCAAATTCGGTACAAATCGACCTCACGGTTCAGAAAATAGAAATTTTAGGCGTGGCCAAAATTTTTGCCCCTCCCATAACGAAGGCAAATAATGCCCCACAAACTTCTCTTGAACAAACTTGATTCTAAACCTCAAAAGGACTCTGTATACCACATATCAAGTCTCTGCTACTGGTGGTTCATTAGAAGAAGATTTTCAAAAAATTTGGCCATTTTTTTTCCCCACACCTCTGCTCAATATGAGCCGAAACCTAATTTGGATAATGAAAGAGTCAATGACTCTGTAGCTCAACTTGGATATGACAGGAATTAGTACTTGCTGTGACCAAGACAACTGAATAATGAATATGACAGGAATTAGTATTTGTTTTGGCCCAGTCAACAATAATAAAAGAATTACAAGGTGACTGTAATGGACTACAGATTAAGACCAATCATTGTAGATTATTATTTTTGTGTGGAAATTTTCAGTCCCAAACAAAATATTTTCAGACTAAAATTTTTTCTTCTTCTTCTTAAAATTGACCCAATTGCATCAAAACACAAAAAACTAATTTCTGGATTTTGGTCCAAAATTTTCTAAGTCCCACCCGGACCCCAAATTTTCAGTGTAAAAAATTTTTTTTTTTTTTTGTCTTAAAATTGACCAAAACGCATAAAAAACCAAAAAACTAATTTCCGGATTTTGGTCCAAAATTTTCTAAGTCCCACACGGACCCCTAATTTGCATAATTTATTCACGAGAAAAACTCTGTATTATATATAATGTATCCCATGGTACTAAACATTCATACAAAAATTTATTCAAATCAGATCTTTCATTTGGAAGTTCAGCGCAAAAATCTGATTGCACTTAATTTTGAACAAAATGGCTGCTAGCGGCCATCTTGAATTTCAGACTGGACCCAAAAACACTCCTTCTCGTCCCACAGTGATAACAAAGGTACCCAAGAAGTTTCGTGAAGATCGGTTCATAAATACGGCCTCTAGCCCGAGCCGTATTGGGATTTGCACTCACAGTGCTTGAAAGTAACACTAAATAAATCAAAGTTAGCCTAATTTGCATAATTTACGCACAAGAAAAAAACCTGTAATATATGTAATGTATCCCATGGTACTAAACATTCATACAAAAAATTATTCAAATCAGAGCTTTCATATGGAAGTTCTGTACAAAAAACAGATTTCGGCATCGTCGGTACAAAATGGCTGCTGGCAGCCATCTGGAATTTGGGACTGCACCCAAAAACACTTGTTCTCGTCCCACGGTCATAACAAAGGTACCCAAGAAGTTTCGTAAAGATTGGTTCATAAATACGGCCTCTAGCCCGAGCCATAGCAGCTTGGCACTTACAGCTCTGAAAGTAACACTAAATAAATCAAAGTTAGTCTAATTTATTTATTTATTGGAGTTTAAGGTCACATACTTATGCACAATGGCTAATCGTGACCGTGACAGTTTTACGGGTGGAGGAAGCCGGAGTACCCGGAGAGAACCACCGAGCAACGACGAGCAGCTGTCAGCTCCCCAACATCGTAACACTGAACTCTGCACAGCAGCACAGGCAGGGTTAGATTGGTTGAAGACATGCGCACCATCGACGTGCAGTACGCCTCAGTACACAGCGTCAGCGTGCCCCCATGTAGGCAATCGGGGTGAAGTGTCTTGCCCAAGAACACAACGTGGTTGCCGCAGGTGGGATTCGAACCGAGGACCTCTCGGCTTGCAGCCTGCACCTCTACCAACTGAGCCACCGTGCCCCCTGGTTAGTCTAATTTGCATAATTTACGCACGAGAAAAAAACCTGTATTATATGTGATGTATCCCATTGTACTATACATTTATACAAAACTTTATTCAAATCAGAACTTTCATACAGAAGTTCTGTACAAAAAACTGATTTTTGCGTCATCGGTACAAAATGGCCACTGGCAGCCATCTTGAATTTCGGACCACACCCAAAAACACTCGTTCCCGTCCCAGGGTCATAACAAAGGTACCCAAGAAGTTTCGTAAAGATTGGTTCATAAATACGGCCTCTAGCCCGAGCCATAGCAGCTTGCCACTTACAGCTCTGAAAGTAACACTAAATAAATCAAAGTCAGTCTAATTTGCATAATTTACGCACGAGAAAAAAACCTGTATTATATGTGATGTATCCCATGGTAGTAAACATTTATACAAAACTTTATTCAAATCAGAACTTTCATACAGAAGTTCTGTACAAAAAACTGATTTTTGCATCATCGGTACAAAATGGCCGCTGGCAGCCATCTTGAATTTTGGACCACACCTAAAAACACTCGTTCCCGTCCCAGGGTCATAACAAAGGTACACAAGAAGTTTCGTAAAGATCGGTTCATAAATACGACCTCTAGCCCGAGCCATAGCCAATTGTTGACGTACGGACAGACGGACAGATGAAATTTTAGTCCGATCGGCCCAGCCGTTTTCAAAATAAAATGTCAAGGTCATCAATTTCAAGGTCACGGTCACCCTGTCAGACAGGCAACATCGCATGAGGTTTCGAAAGAACCACACACGGCGTTGCATGTCGGAAGTAAAGAGCGCTGGGAGAATGCATTCAACATCGACCTACCCACCATTAAAAAAATAAAAATAAAAAAAGATGAAAAAATGCAAAAAAACAATAATAATAAAACTAAAACATAGTAAACACCCAAATAAATAACTAGAAAATAAATAAATAAAAGTTCCGCTCAATTCCCAAGAAGCAGGCACAAAACAGCCATCGGAAGCCCGGCACGCAGAGGTCCCCGAGCAAATCACATCACCAAGGCATTATTTGCCCCGATAACGTGGTATACACCGAAACTCGCGACGCACCACACCCCCAATGGATATGCCCCTCTCGGACATTCTATCATCGCAGAACCCCCCTAAAAATTAAAAATAAAAAAAATAAAAAATGAATAATAAATAAATAAATAAATAAATAAAACCAAAGTGAGTGCCAAAATTTGGCTCAAGCATACAAATGTTTATCTGATGCTGCTGAATAACTTAATCCATAAATTTGTAAAAAAAGGAACGAAAGACCATCTTCATGCAAATTGATGGAATACATAGTCACATCTTCGGCATCGAAAATGATAAGCTTTTAAACTGAAAAATCACACCCCCTGACTATATCAAAAATAAAAAGCTGGAGTAATAATAATAATAATAATAATAGTAATAATAATAATAAAATAAAAAAATAATAATAAAAATAATAATATTAAAAATAAATAAAATAAAATAAAACAAAAAAAATACATTAAACAAAAAAAAAATAAATAAATAAATAAAATAATAAATGAATGAATAAATAAATAAATAAATAAATAATAAATAAATAAGAAGCAATTAAAAAAAGTGGATAAAATAAATGAATGAATAAAGACCTGGATGTGTACATGGCACCTACCCCACCCCCCACACCCCAAGCAGCACTCTCACTAAACCCCCTCCCAAAACGTATGATCATTTAAGCAAAGGGATGACGGGAGAACTGAAACGGGAATGTGTTACCTGTGATTATGTTATGTCAATTTGTACCCAATGGTTTTAATTTTGAACTGACAAGAATAACTTTTAAACTGCGGTTTTTAGAATATGCAATTAGAGGGCGTGCATGAATGGGTGATTTTAATCTGGAGTTTAGGTTTTTGAACTCTTCCTTGAACATGCGACCGATTTGAACCGATAGACGATTATATTGAAACACAAAGGGAAGAAACTGTTTTGTACCTTGATAGCCTGGGAGTTCATTAATTCCGAGTGGTGCCAAAGTCTGAAGCTCTTTTATCCAGAAACCCTCCAGTGTTTTGCGAAACTCATTAGTGGATTCCTCATTTTCCTGGGATGGTATTTTCTTGATGGGGAATATTCTAAAGTGTTGCCTAATAATGTGCCCTGGCGTGTTGAAGTGTTCTGAGACTGGTGTTCCCTTCTCACAGATTTGTGATCACCATGTATGACTTGAACCTTCAAGATGAGAATCCAGAAATAAGGCATAACACAACTTCTTGATGTCCTTAACATTCCTGCCATGTTTCATGACAGTACAGTGGAGTCAACTTAATTGGATATCTCTGAACTGATTAACCCTATTAATTGAATTGAATATAATTACCCAACACAAAACCATTTACTATACCTCCAGTACAAATGTAACCTGTTAATTCAGTATAGGTTATAGAGTAAACTCCTGATACTTGAATAAATGAAAGTGTCAATGACACTGTAGCTCAACTTGTCAAGACATGTACATGTATAGTATGTGACACAGCAATGACAAAAACATCTAGGTAATGACCTGATAACAAAGGTACATATAAAGCATTGTAACGGTCTGTACATAAATACTGACCGTAGCCTGTAACAAATATATAGGTAAAGTATTGTAAAGGTGGGTGACAGTCAGATGCTAAACTAGAAAAGAAATCTTTTGAGTCCCAGAGTGGGTCTGACTGAACCCCAAAATATTTGTTCTCACAGCACAGTGATAACAAAGGCACCCCAAAACACACTCGTTCCTGTCCCAAGGTGAAAACAAAGGTACCCAAGAAGTTTTGTGAAGATCAGTTCATAAATTCGAGCTGTATCGAAGTTGTGACAAAAAACTGATTGGACCTAATTTCGGTACAAAATGGCCACTGGCAGCCATCTTGAATTTTGGACCGCACTCAGAAACACTCGTTCTCGCCCCAAGGCGATAACAAAGGTACCCAAGAAGTTTCGTGAAGATCGGTTGATAAATACAGCCTCTAGCCCGAGCCGTATTGATATGTGCACTTACAGTGTATAAGTAGCACTAAATAAATCAAAATTCATCTAATTTGCATAATTTCTGCACGAGAAAAAAACCCGTACTGTATGTGATGTATTCCATTTTACTAAACATTCATATAAAAATTTATTCAAATCAGAGCTTTCATACAGAAGTTCTGTACAAAGACTGATTGCACTAATTTTGGTACAAAATGGCTGCTGGTGGCCATCTTGAATTTTGGACCACACCCAAACACACTCGTTCTCATCCCACAGTGATAACAAAGGTACCAAAGAAGTTTCGTAAAGATCGATTTATAAATATGGCCTCTAGCCTGAGCCATATAGAAGTTGTGTACAAAAAACTGATTAGACCTAATTTCGGTACAAAATGGCCACTGGCAGCCATCTGGAATTTTGGACCGCACTCAGAAACACTCGTTCTCATCCCAAGGTGATAACAGAGGTACCCAAGAAGTTTCGTGAAGATCGGTTGATAAATACAGCCTCTAGCCCAAGCCGTATTGACATGTGTACTTACTGTAAGTAGCACTGAAAAAATCAAAGTTCAACTAATTTGCATAATTTCTGCACGAGAAAAAAACCTGTATTATATGTGATGTATCCCATGGTACTAAACATTCACACACAAAATGTTTCAAATCAGTGCTTTCATATGGAAGTTCTGTGCAAAAATCTGATTGCACCTTATTTTGTACAAAATGGCTGCCATCGGCCATCTTGAATTTTGGACCGCACCCAAAAACACTCGTTCTCGTCCCACAGTGATACCAAAGGTACCCAAGAAGTTTCGTAAAGATAGGTTTATAAATACGGCCCCTAGCGCGAGCCGTATTGGCATTTGCACTTACAGTGCTGAAAATAACACTAAATACATCAAAATTAGTCTAATTTGCATAATTTACGTATGAGAGAAAAACCCGTATTATATGTGATGTATCCCATGGTACTAAACATTCATAAAAAAAATTATTCAAATCAGCGCTTTCATATGGAAGTTCTGCACAAAAATCTGATTTCACCTAAGTTTGTACAAAATGGCCACCAACAGCCAACTTGAATTTCGGATCGAACCCAAAAGCACTCGTCCTCACCCCACGGTCATAACAAAGGTACCCAAGAAGTTTTGTAAAGATCGGTTCATAAATACGGCCTCTAGCCCGAGCCGTATTGAATTGCTGACGGACAGCCGGACGACTGGCCATGGCATAAGCTCAAATTTGGCCTCGCCAAAGTTGAGCTAAAAATTATTCAAATCAGAGCTTTAATATTGACTTTCTGCACAAAAATCTGATTGCACCTAACTTTATACAAAATGGCTGCCAGTGGCCATCTTGAATTTCAGACCGGACCCAAAACACTCGTTCTCGTCCTAGAGTGATAACAAGGGTACCCAAGAAGTTTCGTGAAGATCGGTTCATAAATACAGCCTCTAGCCCGAGCCATATTGGCATTTGCAATTACAGTGCTGAAAGTAACACTGAATAAATCAAAGTTAGTCTAATTTGCATAATTTACGCATGAGAAAAAAAACCTGTATTACATGTGATCTATCCCATGGTACTAAACATTTGTCCAAAAATTTATTCAAATCAGAACTTTCATATAGAAGTTCTGTACAAAAAACTGATTGCAATTAATTTCGGTACAAAATGGCTGCCAGTGGCCATCTTGAATTTTGAACCGGACCCCAAAACACTCGTTCTCATCCCACCATGATAACAAAGGTACCCCAGAAGTTTTGTGAAGATCAGTTCATAAATTCGGCCTCAAGCACGAGCCGACTGGCATTTACCTTTACAGTGCTGAAAGTAACACTGAATAAATCTAAGTTAGTCTAATTTGCATAATTTATGCACGAGAAAAAACTCCGTTTTATATGTGATGTATCCCATGGTACTAAACATTCATACAAAAAATTATTCAAATCAGAGCTTTCATCTGGAAGTTCTGCGCAAAAATCTGATTGCCCCTAATTTTGAACAAAATGGCTGCCAGTGGCCATCTTGAATTTCAGACTGGACCCCAAAACACTCGTTCTCATCCCACGGTGATAACAAAGGTACCCAAGAAGTTTCGTAAAGATCGGTTCATAAATGCGGCCTCTAGCCCGAGCCGTATTGGCGGGCATTTGCACTGACAGTGCTGAAAGTAACACTAAATAAATCAAAGTTAGTCTAATTTGCATAATTTAAGCACGAGAAAAAAAACCCGTATGATATGTAATGTATCTCATGGTACTAAAGATTCATACAGAAAATTATTCAAATCAGAGCTTTCATATGGAAGTTCTGTACAAAAAACAGATTTCTTCATCGTCGGTACAAAATGGCGGCTGGCAGCCATCTTGAATTTTGGACCGCACCCAAAAAAACTCGTTCTCGTCCCACAGTCATAACAAAGGTACCCAAGAAGTTTCGTAAAGATCGGTTCATAAATACGTCCTCTAGCCCGAGCCGTATCCAATTGTTGTCGGATGGACAGACGGACGATGGGCCATGATAAAAGCTCAAATTTGGCTCCGCCAAAGTTGAGCTAAAAATCTTGTAACCTGTTGAGAAATTACCCTGACTCTCCCCAGTTTTCCTTTGTTTATAGACCTATTTGGCCTCTGTACATCCAATACAAGCATTTAATCTATTATATCCTCTTTGACAGCGCTCATGGAGCTATGTCAAACAAGATATAATAGAATAAAAGCTAAGTTTATCTCTAGAATACAGGAATGCGACACTATCCCTATCAATTGAATACACCTGAATAACTTTCATTGGCAAAGTGGTTATTCAATGTACAGGGTTCGACTGTACCTGCAGTACTTCATGATTTATGGACAAGACATGGTATGTGACTTTCAACATTTGACATTCAAGTTAGACTGTGACCTTGATGGTGAGACATACCTCCCGGTAATTCATACTGAGTAAAAACTAAGACACACTTTCAGATAGATTTAAAATGTTTCCTTCTATCAACTTGGACCTTAACTGGTTGAGGGCTAGATTATTTTTGGTGGTCTGAATTTGTTAAGAATTTATTGTAATACAAATTATTGGAGAGTACTCACCGGCACACTCCAATACTTTGGATTAAAACAATTTTTTATTAACAAAATTTTAATTGCAAAATGTTGACTTTTGCTTTGGTGCACTCATTTTTTTGAAAACCCTGATAGTGGCTTCTTGTAGGGCCCTGAGAATTGGTGGTTTTAGCTCAAACCAAATCTCAAGCCAAATTACCTTTGTGGTATCAAATCAAGTCAAATCTCAAACCTTGATACTGGTAAAACATGCATGTCCTCAGTCATTCTGAACTGTTTGTATTATTAATAAACAAATCACCCAAGCTTACCAAATCAGCTTCGTTCATAAAGAAACACTTGTTGTGAGTAATATATTACACCAATCACGCAGTTTTATGTTGAGAATCTCGCTCATCAATAGAGCATACACCTTAGAGCATTTAAGCTAGTAACCAGATTAACAACCATAATAGACCATTTTGTTCTTTCTGCTGTGAAATTCATCAACAAGTTACTCAGGGTCAGGTAAGGAGCCACATGTAGCTTTCCCCGAGCAGGTGAGATTGATGTGTCGCAATACTTGGCAAGAGAATGTAATAGGATGAAGGACCTGTGAACTTTGTGTGACGTATAAAGACTGTAGCCTGAATTAATGGACTGAAAGGTGTTACCTTTACATAAGCAAATTGCCACGAAGTCATTCCGGAACTACTGAAGCTAAGGTGTTACGTTATTCAAATTGAATTAAGTTTATTCTGTCTTTGGATATGAGCGTTTAACCTGATGCTACTCCACTTTTAGCTTTTTGTTGTGTGGAAATAACTTATTGCTCTATTACATTTAACTGGATATTGCATTATAGGCACTATCCAATTAAATGTCAGAGAGCAAGGTATTGCATAAAAAATATGATTCATATCAGGGACAATAAAGGTTTCCTCAGGCAGAATGTAGCTACAGACAGTTATTGCCTGTCACTTTTAGTAAAGCCCAAAATAGGGCTTCCAGCATTCTACCAGTTAAGGACCCCCACTTCCCCACACACGTTTAACCCCCCCCCCCCCCCCCTCCTCACACACACACAGGTTCAAAAATCTCAAATCCACATCAAATGTTTCAAGTCCAGCCGAAACTTGGTGATGGTTTCGAATCGAGTCAAATACAGAGCCCTAGATTCTTGCACTTTTGCACTTGTTAACTGGTAGAGTATTTATCCATATTTAAGCTTTATTCTGAAGAGCAGGTACTGCAATTTGAAGGCTTCATATTCTGTGGACGTTATTCATATTATCCTTTCAATTAAATTACTTAACTTGTTGGGATTTGTCTTGTTACAATTTATGGGAGAGTGCCTTTGGGCACTCTCTTAAAAATTGTAACAAGGCAAAGACATGTGAACAAACTTTGACGACCAAAAATAAAATCAACACTCCACCAGTTTAAGGAGATGGCCCAACTATTTACACACAACAAATCTTCCAAATTTATTTAAAATGTTTGTGATTGTAACCTCCAAAGTTTCTGAGTTATGGGATTATGTACACACACACACACATACACACACACACAGAGTCTTGTCTACCCTACATACCGAGGTACCCCATTGTTTGTCCTTTGTGTGAACTAACGGTTTCTACCTCGATTTGCCGGTACAGTTCTAGGAAAACAATCGAGGTAAAGGGTTTCTTTTGTCTTTTGTACCTCGGTAAGGCGAAACACGCAAACTCTTTTGTCTAGTTACCTCGTCAAGTTAGTAAGACAAACCCCCACACACACACACACACACACACACACACACACACACACACACACACACACACACACACACACACACAGTCTTGTTTTCCCTACACATCGAGGTACCCCACTGTTTGTCCTTTGTGTGGACTAACGGTTTCTACCTCGTTTTGCCGGTACAATTCTGGGAAAACAACCGAGGTAAAGGGTTTCTTTTGTCTTTTGTACCTCGGTAAGGCGAAACACGCAAACTCTTTTGTCTAGTTACCTCGTCAAGTTGGTAAGACAAACCCACACACACACACACACACACACACACACACACACACACACACACACAGTCTTGTCTACCCTACATACCGAGGTACCCCATTGTTTGTCCTTTGTGTGGACTAACGGTTTCAACCTCGTTTTGCCGGTACAGTTCTGGGAAAACAACCAAGGTAAAGGGTTTCTTTTGTCTTTTGTACCTCGGTAAGGCAAAACATGCAAACTCTTTTGTCTAATTACCTCGTCAAGTTGGTAAGACAAACCCACACATACACACACACAACACACAAAACACACACACAGAGTCTTGTCTACCCTACATACCGAGGTACCCCATTGTTTGTCCTTTGTGTGGACTAACGGTTTCAACCTCGTTTTGCCGGTACAGTTCTGGGAAAACAACCAAGGTAAAGGGTTTCTTTTGTCTTTTGTACCTCGGTAAGGCAAAACACGCAAACTCTTTTGTCTAGTTACCTCGTCAAGTTGGTAAGACAAACCCACACACACACACACACACACACACGCGTCCTCACATGATCTACAGAATAGCATAGGTGGTGGTGTATTTCTTCCCTTGAGTGCAAGAAGGCTATAAAATGCTAAAGCACTGCAAAACCTTGTTCCACTCAAGGGGCAAATTTATCAATTTCATTAAATCGAAGAAAAAATATTTTTTAAATTTTGCATTGGTTGTGAGAAGAGAACATTTGGCGGCCAAAAGGACCAATGTGGGAAGGCCTCAGAAACAGACTTTCAACATCTTTAGGCCTTAACAATTTGATTAACATCAATAGCAGATGACACAGTCACACTTGCAAAAAAAACTGTTCATGATCTCTAATAGGGGGGACAAGCTCATTGAGCTACTATTGAGAACTTGGGCAGTATTTTATTAACAAAAAAAATCTGCTGATCACTTTTGACTTTATCTGTAACAAAGTATTGTAAATTCAATTTGAAGGGATTAATCACTGAATTCCTAGAATACTGGCAATAATCAATAAAACAACTGTAATATAACTGGCGAGAAAATTTGCCATGAATGGAAAAAATTGTGGCAGATAACAAATTAAATAACAAATAATTTATGGCTTGAGGATGATACAGGTTTCTGTATCTCTAAGGTATAATTTGGTACAATGAAGAGTTTGCCTAACACACTAATCTTAATCAAATAAAATCAGAATGTGTTCAGAGATGTTGATAGTACTACTCCACTTTTCTAATGTTGGGGTGATTTTCATTATCAGCATTTCACATTTCCATAGAAGGCATCTAGTGTCTTTGTGTGGATATATTCCATTATCTTAAGAGTGTACAGGAGAAAAATGGATTTCCAGGCGTGGCTCTGCCACACATGGAAATACATAATTTATTGTGCCCATGAATGTGATAATCGTTCTTTTCCATGCAAAGACACAAAATGCTCTTTTTATTACACTGGAGAAATTATAGGCCTGTTTCAACAGAATCATCGGTGAATCATTCAAAACACAAATCATTTGGTCATTGTCAAGCCGTGCCCAGGGCTCGATTTAACTGGATTCGCATAGCAGTTTTGGAATTCAACTTTTAAAAATTAAATCAACCCCTGGCCAAGTCCCTCATGTGAAGGATACTTTTAAATATTTCAACATATCACAACAAGTTTAGTTCCTAGTATCTCACTCACAACATTCACATAACACTTACAAATGGGTTGAAATTGTTTCAGCAAGAAAATTTGGCAAGAATTTAATAAGACAAGCACCATAGAACAATATTTTCAATAAAAATTTGGTTTTAGGCCCCACAAAGTAGATCTTATTTCACAAGCCATTTTTTTGTAAAATTGCATGCGGGCGGGTATTTTTTATTTTATTTTTGTAATTATTTTTTTGCCATCAAAAGTTCATATTCTTTGTTTGTTTTATGTTTTAGGCTGCATAAACTACAGAATAGCATAGGTGGTGGTGTATTTTGTCCCTTGAATGCAACAATAACAAGAGGCCCCAAGGGGCCTGAGGGTGCTCACCTGACATGGTAGCCTAAATATCAACCCAGAGAATTGATTTCAACAAGTTGCATCTGCTCCTCCTAAGAAAAGCTTATACCAAATATCCAAAGATTCTGACCAGTGGATCTAAAAAAAAGAAGATTTTTAAAGAATATTCCTCATATTGAACTAACTTATAATTCGGGCTCCCACGGGGAGCCCATATATGAACCCAGGGACTTGGCTTTAACAAACTTGAATCTCACCCCCCTAAGGATGCTGCACACCAAATATCAAAACATTCCGACTGCTGGATCTGAAGAAGACGATTTTTAAAGAAAATTCCTCATTTTGAACTAAGTTACATTTCGAGCTCCCACAGTGAGTTCAAATATGGACCTAGGGACATGGCTGAACAAACTTGAATCTCACCCCCTAAGGATGCTGCATACCAAATATCAAAACATTCCTACTGCTGGATCTGAACAAGATTTTTAAAGAAAATTCCCTCATTTTGAACTAAGTTATCATTTGGGCTCCCACAGTGAGTCCAAATATGGACCTAGGGACATGGCTTGAACAAACTTGAATCTCACCCCCTAAGGATGCTGCATACCAAAATATCAAAACATTCCGATTGCTGGATCTCTGAAGAAGATTTTTAAAGAAAATTCCTCATTTTGAACTAAGTTATAATTTGGGCTACCACAGTGAGCCCAAATATGAACCCAGGGACTTGGCTTGAACAAACTTGAATCCCCCCCCCCCCCCCCCCTATACTGAGCCCAAATATAAACCCAGGGGGCCGATTTGAACAAACTGGAATCAGATCCACCCCACAATGTTGCACACCAAATATCAAAAGATTCTGCCTGCTGGATCTTGAGAAGAAGATTTTTGAAGAAATTTGCCTGAAATGCACTAAGTTCAAATTTGGGCTCCTATACTGAGCCCAAATATAAACCCAGAAGGCCGATTTGAACAAACTTGAATCAGATCCACCCCACAATGTTGCATACCAAATATCAAAAGATTCTGCCTGCTGGATCTGGCAAAGAAGATTTTTGAAGAAATTTGCCTGAAATGCACTAAGTTCGAATTCGGGCTTCTATAGTGAGCCCAAATATGAATCCAAGGGGCCAATCTGAACAAACTTGAATCAGATCCACCGACAATGTTGCATACCAAATATCAAAAGATTCTACCTGCTAGATCTGGAGAAGAAGATTTTTGAAGAAATTTGCCTGAAATGCACCAAGTTCGAATTCGGGCTTCTATAGTGAGCCAAAATATGAATCCAAGGGGCCTATTTGAACAAACTTGAATCAGATCCACCCACAATGTTGCATACCAAATATCAAAACATTCTGCCTGCTGGATCTGGAGAAGATGATTTTTGAAGAAATTTGCTTGAAATGCACTAAGTTCGAATTCGAGCTTCTATAGTGAGCCCAAATATGAATCTAGGGAGCCGATTTGAACACACTTAAATCAGATCCACCCCACAATGTTGCATACCAAATATCAAAAGATTCTGCCTGCTGGATCTTGAGAAGAAGATTTTTTAAGAAATTTGCCTGAAATGCACTAAGTCCGAATTCGGGCTTCTATAGTGAGCCCAAATATGAATCCAGGGAGCCGATTTGAACAAACCTTTATCAAATCCACCCCACAATGTTGCATACCAAATATGAAAATATTCTGCCTGCTGGACCTGGAGAAGAAGATTTTTTAAGAAATTTGCCCGAAATGCACTAAGTTCGAATTCGAGCTTCCATAGTGAGCCCAAATATGAATCTAGGGAGCCGATTTGAACAAACTTCAATCAGATCCACCCCACAATGTTGCATACCAAATATGAAAAGATTCTGCCTGCTGGATCTGGAGAAGATTTTTTAAGAAATTTGCCTGAAATGCACTAAGTTCGAAATCGGGCTCCTATACGAAGCCCAAATATGAACCCAGGGGGCCGATTTGAACAAACTTGAATCAGATCCACTCTACAATGTTGCATACCAAATATCAAAAGATTCTGCCTGCTGGATCTGGAGAAGAAGATTTTTTAATCTTTTTCCCGTTGCCTACAGTGTTAAAAAGTGCTGACTCAGCACTTTTTCAAAGTCCTGAAAAAAAGTACCTTGTGATCAAACCGATAGGGATTTTTTTTAACCATTCTATTCTACTGGATAAAAGTAAGCTTTATACAAAATAAGAATTCTCTGTGCCGTGTAGTTTTGGAAATATGGCAGTTTTTAAGGTTTTTCCTATTTTTAGCTCCCGGGGTTCCCACGGGGCAATGAGAAAAATTTTTTTGCATCAATCAACTACTTATGACCCATTATCATCTCATATCAAATCTGGTTCAAATCGACCTCACGGTTCTGAAAATAGAAATTTTAGGCGTGGCCAAAATTTTTGCCTCTCCCATAACGAAGGCAAATAATGCCCCACAAACTTCTCTTGAACAAACTTGATTCTAAACCTCAAAAGGACTCTGTATACCACATATCAAGTCTCTGCTACTGGTGGTTCATTAGAAGAAGATTTTCAAAAAATTTGGCCATTTTTTCCCCACACCTCTGCTCAATATGAGCCGAAACCTAATTTGGATAAAAATCAAAATGCCCCTATTTAACCACTACTTACATGAAATTTAATTAAAATGTGGCCAGCGGTTTAGGAGAAAGAGGCTCAAACACCACCTTCACGCAGGATGATGGATGACGGACGGACGGACGGACGGACGATGGACGAAGAGTGATAAGAAAAGCTCACCCTGACTTTCAGTCAGGTGAGCTAAAAAGAGAGCATGCGGCAGCCAAAATGATCATGCAGAAGGGCCTGAGAAAGAGATTTTTACCTTTTTTTAGGGCTTATTGAATTTTCATGGGCGATAATCTGTGTAATTTGACATGACATTCTGACATTAAGCATCATGCTGTCCTCAAACTGATGTTCTGTATTCTCCATATCTATCTCCGCGATATTGGTTTTAGAACTCAAACATTATCATTGATTTACAGCCGACTAATTAGCAAACTTACTTAACTACTGATTTTGTACAATATTGTCACCAGTGAACCCAATCATACAAAGTACTACAAACAACAGGGACTTCTAGTCAAATCCTGGCTGCTTCTGAATAGTGAGTGATGTACTGATCATCCGCTATCGGTGGATAATCAGCTATCGGTATTGGATCAACACTTATGTCAAATCATCGGCAATACCGATGGCCCCCTCCTCCACCAACCCCACCCCCACCCCAAAAAAAAGAAGAAATGGATAGGCCTACGCAAGGTGTGTTGATTTAATTATTGCAATCATATTTACATATTAAATAAACTTTCCTTGAAATGACCAATGATAAAAATCTTCCCATTCGGCTGGACAATGAAAGCGAAAGCGCAACGTGGTTTCGGACTGAAATAAAACAAATATTGAATTACCAAAATTACCACATACTTCACTTAAATGCAATATCTACGCATCTGTTGACCACTGTCAATAATTTCTAAGTATTCAATTGAATGGAATAAAAAACAAACTGTTGTACACTATACTTACACCAATGACAATTTTAGACTGCAGGCCAAGATTTGAGGCTACTGTATAAATACACAAAACTCAACACGATATTCATTAAAAATTCATGACCTGTCACCACCAATGGCGAAGTATTATAAAATGTTCTTCAGTTTATCAAATGCGGTTTCCTATGCTGAACTGAAACTTGCCACTTGCTCCTCATTTTTACTGTTCGATATATTTATTTCTACACATAATTCTGAAAGCTTGAACTCCAAAATCAGTTTCAAATTCACAGTAAAAATTGGATGGTTATTTAGGGTTACAATGAACTAAATGAGCGACTTTTACTCAATAAAATGTTTAGGGCTGGCATAATTTTTTAGGGTTGGTCTGGTTACCCTAAACACAATTGTTTTTATGTTTTTTTTACAGAAGCAAATTGAGCCCGTAATTATAACTATTTCACAAGAGCAACTTTTTTCTCTTGCAGTATTTCGCATATGTGAAGTACTGCTGAGCAAGTCTGAAAATAAGCAGACTGTTGTCTGCAAAATGAGGTCTCCACAGGGTGATTTTGGTGATGCTACCCTGCACAGCAGGGCAGTTTCACAAAATTTACCCTCTGTGAACCTCAGTCTGAATCAAGGTCTCAAGCCAAAACAGAAAGATGTACCTAGAGGATAAAATGGCTCACTGTATGGGATTATAGCATCAGCAAATTCACCATCTAGAGACCCCATTTTGCAAATGACAGGTTGCTTATATCCAGGCTTGCTACTGAGTGAGTGCAGAATCCGGGCCTCTTTGATCAATGAAATATTGGCATTACTTCAAGAAGCAATATGTATAAACTATTCAGTGGCAATCAGCGCTTGACACATGCATATAGCCACTGCATTATCCAAGGTGTTTCACAGCATCAGTGATGATCAGTCACTCAATCAATTTACTGCAACATTCATAGACATCGGCCAATTATGGTTTCAAATCATCGGTCATCAGTTCACATTGGTACATCACTACTTCTGAAGGCACCCAGAACTTGTCTATAAATCACTGCAAATTCATCAGACTAAAAGGTTATGATATGATGGAAATACTGAGAAACTGATCAAGATGCACAAGCCACACCTCATCTGATGGGTCTGGTGGTAACCCCCAGATGTTCATAGGCTGAACCTTTCCTTGAGCTTCTTAATTGTGCTCCTCCACATACCTATCATGAGAGTTATTGTTCCGGGCTCACTTTTTCAACTGCAGCTATTCATTTAAAAAAATATTGAAACATACTATGATAGGCTAACACTTGTTTCCTGTATATAATAGTGGCCTCATTGTATATTTATTATTCATTTATTGGTGTTTAAGGTCACATATTGTTGCACAATGGCTAATCATGACCACAACACGAGTATCAACTCAAGACCAGGGGTGAGTGTTAATAAGCCATGTTGCCCATTTTAGAGAGGGTTTGCACCTCTCAAGCATTGATGACTTGGTCCTATTTTACCAGTAAAACAGAGCCTGTTTACCGCAGTGAACAGGCACGGCTTCACTTCCCAGGGTTCCCATTGGGACGCCTCATTGTAACATGCAATATGACATGAACAAACGCTTCTCATTTTGAGGCGGGCGATCACCCCAGACCGCATTCGCCCATCTGAGTTCAAAATTCCGTGAACGGTAAACATCCGCCTAACCCTGATTTCTGCAGCCCATTAATTCAGTCGAAGGCACCTCAAAATCAGCCGCCTCAAACGGCAAGTTTGCGCATTGAAGGAGGTACATGTAACAAAAGCGCAAATTGTGAAGTTTGTAGTGTGTCGTCAACGCAGTCACCCAGAGACAGTAAGTAACTTTCCAAATATGAGTGGGAGGTCTACCAATTCCAAAGTTGTAATTAGTTATTACATTGTACATCTGACTGAAACAACTCTCGTTTTACGTGCGATTACAGGATGTATCATCCCCAAGCCAGTTCGACTCCTGACGATTTGCCTGGGACGTTTTGTCACAAAATCATAGCCGGGATGATTCGTTCCCCAGATCTGATTGATTCGTCCCAAGTTATCGGCATCTGGCGGTGAGCACAGTGCACTGGCTTGGTTATTTGGATGCACGATAACTATAATACTCACTGTTGATGAGTGTCATGGGTAACCTGGTATCTTGCATCCAAATATTCAAGCCTACATCTATACATTACGTGATGACGTACATCATAATTACACAAACCATGTACCTTAAAATGATATTAGTTGTCTACCTATCAGGCTAAAACAAAATGGCCCCGGCAAATCATAAATGACCCTCCTGGGGTCATTTTAGGTGAACCCAAAATGGCCCTACTGGGGTGATTTGAGGCAAACCATAATGGCCCTCCTGCAATTTTCAAAATGACAAGCCTGTTTGACAGTGATATTTAACCAGACATGTTAACCTCCAAAAATATTTTCAGGGAAATTGAAGTTGATTTTCAGGGAAATGGTATGGATTTCAGGAAAAAGTTGGAGTGACAGAAACTCCTGTGTGCACCAAGTCGACTACCACTAAATCACCCTCAATGAGAGGATTTCTCTTCACAGAAGATACTACAAAACTATTAATGCAGCTCACATGTTGTATTACCAAATAAAAATATAACCATTATGTATAAGTATAAATTTTCATTTTGGAGTTATACTCCTGCTCATCTCAATTGGTACTGTACCCTGATTGGCTATAATGGCTTATTCAAATTGTTTTCTATTCATAAACAGTGGAATCAAAACAGTAATCAAGTTTGGGTTTTGGGCTTGGGCAGCCATCACGGCTGAATGATCGCAACCAAAATGGGACTTTCTCACCTAGACATTATCTGGCGTCATCCTACCAAGTTACAATGAAATCCCTTCATAAATATGACCTATAAACTGTGCTTCAGGTTTTTGGGCTTCGGGCCCCTGTAGCCGTCAAAGTTGACCAATCGAGATCAAAAGGGGATGTTCTCATCTAGACATTATATGAAGACATCCTACCAAGTTACGATGAAATCCCTCCATAAATACTACCTATAGACTGTGCTAAAGGTTTTCAGGCTTGGGCAGCAGTCACGGCTGAATGATCGCGACCAAAATGGGACGTTCTCATCTAGACAATATCTGGAGTCAACCTACCAAGTTACAATGAAATCCCTTCATAAATATGACCTGTAGACTGTGCTAAAGGTTTTTGAGGTTCAGGCCCCTGTAGCCATCACAGTTGACCAACAATGACCAAAAGGGGACATTCTCATCTTGATATTATATGAAGTCAATCTACCAAGTTACAATGAAATCCCTCCATAAATGCGACCTGTAGACTGTGCTAAAGGTTTTTGGGTTTTGGGCTCGGGTAGTCGTCACAGTTGACAGATCGCGACCAAATGGGGAAGTTCTCATCTAGACATCATACAGAGTCATCCTACCAAGTTTTATTTAATCTTATTTGTTTTACAAGGATTGACGAACAAGTTATGCAACTTATATTAACGCCTCTCCTTGGCCCAATGGCGCAGGTGTGTGGGATGACCTTCATAGCGGCAACTTCGTGGCCTAGCTCTTCTCGAATACTATGAAGGGATCTTTGGCCTGCACAGAGTGTGTCTCTCTCTGCACAGAGGACCCCACCCGATAGGACGATACACTGTGACAGCATCAACCCCACAATTAATGCTGACAGAGAGTGTTCGGACACCTCGAGAACTTTCCCCAACCGGGGATCGATCCCGGGACCTCTGGCATGGAGACCAGCGCACTTATCCACTTGGCCACCCTACCAAGTTACAATGAAATCCCTCCATATTAAATATGACCTACAGACTGTGCTAAACGTTTTTGGGTTTTGGGCTTGGGCAGCTGTCATGGTAGACAGATCATGAACAAAAGGGGATGTTCTCATCTAGATATTATACAGAGGCATCCAACCAAGTTACAATGAAATCCCTTCACAAATACAATCTGTAGACTGCGCTAAAGGTTTTTGGGTTTTGGGCTAGGGCAGCCATCACAGCTGGCTGATCGCGACCAAATGGAGATGTTCTCATCTAGACATGACCCCAAACCTGCATATGAAATTTTGTGATAATTGGACAAGAACTACGGGGTATAGCCTTTGCTAAAGGAAAATGTGAACAGACTCACAGACTAACAGACTTCCGCATGCGTGATGGCAAAAGCTTATCTTGACTTTGTCAAGTTAGGCTAAAAATGTAAGAGAAACACAAAATGAATTTATCTGTAGATCCTATCCATTTTAATACCATTTGGCAAGAAATAGTAATAAATAAAATAATAAAATAAAAACACTAACAAAAGAGGCCTTTAACTAAGAATTAAACATGAGTTGTCATCAGTCATTTACCCAACCACTGGCCCGTTTGGTTCAAAGAAAGAGGTGATTCCCAGACAGATATTTTTATCCTCGGAAATAGATCAAAGGAACTTCCCCAGTATCTCCCAGCATTCAAAGTTAAAATGGCGGCATGATCTGAATTGTGATTTACATTCTCTTTTCAATGTTCAAATACACTGTTGCAGTTTACAAAGCAAAACTTGGGCACCCTTATTCAAATGCAGGAAAAATATGAATGGAAGACAATTAATGCGGAAGTCTCTGTTGAATAAAACCTTTTTTTACAAACCAAACATCTGAAGTTGTTGGTGATCAGGTGTTTGAAAATGGGTGACAACAAATTTTCACAATGAAAACAGCTGATCGAGACGAATTTTGTACACTTTAAAAAGGTACAAACATCCTTTTTTTTTTTTAACTTTTATAAATGATTTTTGAACAGGCTAATGCCAAGACTATTATTTATATTTATTTATTGGTGTTTAAGATCACATATTTATGCACAATGGCTAATCATGACCGTGACAGTTTTACAGGTGGAGGAAGCAGGAGCAACGACGAGCAGCTGCCAGCTCCCCAACATCGTAACTCCGCACTGCAGCACAGGCAGGGTTAATATGGTTGAAGACATGCGCATCATCGACGTGCAGTACGCCTTAGTACACGGCATCATCGTGCCCCTATGTGGACAATCGGGGTGAAGTGCCCTACCCAAGGACACAACTCGGGAGCGCGAATCAGTCGCTGAAATGGTCACCCATCCAATTGCTAACCGCACTCGACGTTGCTTAACTTCGGAGATCTGACGAGAACCGGTTACCGCGACACCACCACGCCCCCATGCCAAGACTATAAATCTTTCGAAACTGATTGCAAATTGACCCTCAAATCATTTCAAAACTGCCAAATGTTTTGATAAAAATTTTCCGTGATTTTCGACCCAACGAGACTTTCTGAGATGCTGGGAACAACATTGAATTCCTGTCTTTAACCTTCTGCACACTGGTGACAAAATACTGAAATTTCAAGCAACATATTTTTTCCCATAATGCAACAGAAAATTGATATTTTGACCTTAGTGTGCAAGGGTTAAATATTTAATGTTTATTGACCATATCATGTATCATGATGGCAACAAAGGTTTGAAGTCAAGATTTCGCAATCGTTTCTACAGGTACCTACGCTGCTCACTTTAAATATTTACATTTGCAGTGGAGCCCAGTTAATTGTATATCTCTTAACTGCATAACCCTGTTAATTGAATATAATTTCCCAACACAAAACCATATACCATACCTCCAGCACAAATTTGACCTGTTAATTGAATATAGGTTCTGATAATTGAAAAAAAAATCTTGTAGCCTGTCAAGACATTACCCTCTCTCCAGTTTAACTTTGTTTATAGACCTATTTGGCCTCAGTACATCCAATGCAGGCATTTAATCTATTATATCTTGTTTGACAGCTCATGGAGCTCTGTCAAACAAGATATAATAGAATAAATCCAAAGTTTATCTCTAGAAAACAGAAAAGTGACACAATCCCTGTTAATTGAATACTCCTAATAATTGAATAATTTTCACTGGCAAAAGCGGCTATTCAATTAACAGGGTTCCACTGTACTTAGAAACTTTTTTTTAAATTGCGAGTTTACACCAAAGCTGCAACGGATGGAAATGAAAGGGTCAATGACACTGTAGCTCAACTTGTCAAGACATGTACATGTATAGTATGTGACACAGCAATGACAAACATCTAGCTAACGACCTGATAACAAAGGTACATATAAAGTATTGTAACGGTCTGTACATAAATACTGACCATAGCCTGTAATAAATGTATAAGTAAAGTATTGTAAAGGTGGGTGACAGTCAGATGCTAAACAAGAAAAGAAATCTTTGAGTCCCAGAGTGGGTCTGACTGAACCCCAAAATATTTGTTCTCATAGCACAGTGATAACAAAGGCACCCCAAAACACACTCATTCCTGTCCCAAGGTGAAAACAAAGGTACCCAAGAAGTTTCGTGAAGATCAGTTCATAAATACAAGCTGTATAGAAGTTGTGACAAACAAGAGGCCCCACGGGGCCTGAAGCACTCATCTTGTACAGAACACAATTTAAACAGAGTCCAAGAATGAGTCTACATTAATCAAGCCATCTCCATAGGCTACACTGTCAATCCTTGAGTCCCTCAGGAGTGACAAAAATAATCTGGGCATCATGCCTTTTCTTCAGTTGATCATAAGTAAAATGTAGAGCTCCCCTATGAAGCCCCTTGATACAACCTATGTGGATTAATCTTAGTACCTCTAGAGGGTACTGAATACAAAATTTTTAATTTTTCAGCAAAATGGCCAATTCCGGCTCCCATAGAGAGCCCAAATATTAACCCAGGCTCTTGATTTGAACACAGTTAAATCTGACTTCCCTAGAGATGTTATGTACCAAATATGAAAGCATTCTGACTGTTGGATCTGAAGAAGAGAAATTGTAAAGAAATTTCTTCGAATTGCACTAAGTTCAAATTTGGGCTACCATAGCGAGCCCAAATATTGACCTATGGATCCGATTTGAACAAACTTGAATCTGACCCCCCTAGAGATGTTGTATACCAAATGTGAAAGCATTCTGACAAGTGAATCTGAAGAAGAAGATTTTTGAAGAAATTCCCTCATATTGTACTAAGTTAAATTTCATGTTCCCATATGGAGCCCAAATATTAACCTAGGCACTCGAATTGAACAACCTGGAATCTGACCCCCCTAGAGATGTTGTATACCAAATATAAAAGCATTCCGACTGGTGGATCTGAAGAAGAAGATTTTTAAAGAAATTTTCTCATATTGCACTAAGTAAAAATTTGGGCTACCATAGTGAGCCCAAATATATACCTAGGGATTTGATTTGAACAAACTTGAATCTGACCCCCATAGAGATGTTGCATACCAAATATCAAAGCATTCTGACTGATGGATCTGAAGAACAAGATTTTTTTAAATTACCCTCCATATTGAACAAAGATAAAATTTGGGCTTCCATAGGAAGCCCAAATATTAACCTAGGGACTTGGTTTGAACAATCTAGAATCTGACCCTCATAACAATGATGTATACCAAATATTAAAAGATTCTGACTGGTGGTTCTGAAGAAGAAGATTTTTAAAGAATATTCCCCATATTACCTATGTTAAAACTTCGGGCTCCTACAGAGAGCCCAAATATGAACCAATGAGCTTTATTTCAACAAACTTTTATCTGACCCCCCTATGAATGCTGTATACCAAATATCAAAAGATTCTGATGATTGGTTCTGGAGAAAAGATTTTTTTAAATTTTTGCAAATATGCTGACTCAGCATTTTTTCAATGCCCATTACAGAACACCCTAACATAACCGATGGCAATTTTTTTTTACCATTCAATTCTACTGGTCATAAGGATACTTCATACCAAATAAAAGCTCTCTGTTCCGTGGGGTTTGGGAAATATGGGCGTTTGAAAATATTTCTATTTTTAGCTCCCAGGGTTCCCATGGGGATGCGGGAATTTTTTTTTTTGCATGGGTCAAGTACTTATGACCCAATACTACCACAAACCAAATTTGGTTCATACCGGACCATCGGTTCAGAAAATAGAAATTTGGGCGGGGCCAAAAATCTTACCCCTCCTATTACAAAGCCAAATATTATTTCACGAACTTCGTTTGAACAAACTCGATTCTACACCTCATATGGAAGCTCCATAGCAAATATCAAGTCATTGTACACACTGGTTCTTGAGAAGAAGATTTTAAAAATATTTTGGAGCATTTTCCCCCACTCCCTCCCTATGGGGCTGGGCATACTGAGTTGAACAAAAATGAAATGTCCCTTTGGGACCATCACTCACACAAACTTTCACTTGAATTGGCCCAGTGGCTTTGGAGAAGACCAAAACATGGTGTTGACGGACGACGGACGGGAAGCGATTAGATTAGCTCAGCTTGACTTTGTCAAGATGAGCTGAAAACTGATTGGACCTAATTTCGGTACAAAATGGCCACTGGCAGCCATCTTGAATTTTGGACCGCACTCAGAAACACTTGTTCTCATCCCAAGGTGATAACAAAGGTACCCAAGAAGTTTCTTGAAGATCGGTTGATAAATACAGCCTCTAGCCCGAGCCGTATTGACATGTGCACTTACAGTGTATATGTAGCACTAAATAAATCAAAATTCATCTAATTTGCATAATTTCTGCACAAGAAAAAAACCTGTACTGTATGTGATTTCGGGTTTATGGGCTACCAAAAAAACATTTTGTATGTCCAAAACCTTATTTTACCCAGAACCCCACCCCCCCACCCTAGAACTTATATTTAACCCTAACCCCACCCCTCCACCCAAAAACCACACCCTAACCCTAACCCTACCCCCACATTGACCCTAAACCCTAAAAGCCCACCCCAGACCCTAACCCCCACCCACCCCTGGCACCTAACCCCCCACCTTAAGCCCTACTCTGGGGCTACCCCTAACCCTAACCCCACCCCTGACCCAACCCCACCCTAGCCAAACCAATAGGATTAGGAGCTATTTTTCAGTTTAGGGGCTACTAAAACTAAAACCCCACCCCTGACCCCAACCCTAACCCCCTGGGACCTAACCCTCCCCAACCTTAAGCCCTACTCTGGGGCTAACCTAACTCCACCCCTAACCCTAACACTACCTTAATTTGGAGGTAGCCCCTAATAATAATATCCCCTAAACCCCCCAATGTTGGCCCGGACAGACGAACAGACGGATGACGGACGACTGGCCATGGCATAAGCTCAAATTTGGCTTCCCCAAAGTTGAGTTAAAAATCAAAGTTCATCTAATTTGCATAATTTCTGCACGAGAAAAAACCTGTATTATATGTGATGTATCCCAAGGTACTAAACATTCACACAAAAAATTTTTCAAATCAGCGCTTTCATATGGAAGTTCTGTGCAAAAATCTGATTGCACCTAATTTTGTACAAAATGGCTGCCATCGGCCATCTTGAATTTCAGACCTCACCCAAAAACACTCGTTCTCGTCCCAAAGTGATACCAAAGGTAGCCAAGAAGTTTCGTAAAGATCGGTTTATAAGTACGGCCTCTAGCCCGAGCCGTATTGGCATTTGCACTTACAGTGCTGAAAGTAACACTAAATACATCAAAGTTAGTCTAATTTGCATAATTTATGTACGAGAAAAAACCCCGTATTATATGTGATGTATCCCATGGTACTAAACATTCATACAAAAAATTATTCAAATCAGTGCTTTCATATGGAAGTTCTGCACAAAAATCTGATTTTACCTAAGTCTGTAAAAAATGGCCACCAGCGGCCAACTTGAATTTCGGATCGGGCCCCAAAACACTCGTTCTCGTCCCACGGTCATAACAAAGGTACCCAAGAAGTTTTGTAAAGATCGGTTCATATATACGGCCTCTAGCTCGAGCTGTATTGAATTGTTGACGGACAGACGGACGACTAGCCATGGCATAAGCTCAAATTTGGCTTCAACCAGAGTTGAGCTAAAAATGAAACAAAGTCTATCAAGAGTGTTGTGTTGGTGTTTAAGATCACATATTTTTGCACAATGACTAATCATGACCACAGCATGGAAATAAAGTAAAGTTCAGCCAATCGTGCTGCCCATTTTAGAGCACTTCTAATCCAGGCAATGGATACTGGGTCCTATTTTACCAGTAAGATAGAGCTTTTTTTCACAGTCGATCATTAGGTTAAAGGGTTAAATCTAGCACACTTTAACCCTTTATCTATCATGATTAGTAGATGATACTTGTAACCTGAGCAGTGCCTTAAGTTGAGCAGTGCCTTAATTTGGGCATTAGACAACAATTTATACATTGCTTTGGGAAGGGGTCGGGTATGGAAGAGGCCTAACTATCCAGTAGGTATTATTTTTAATTGTAATTCATCATTTAAATTTGACCTCATTATTTTTTCTGAATCCATAATTTGATTGGCTGAGAGCCGGTCGGCTCCATGCTCTAATCTTAGATAAATTCACTCTTACTGTGCTCTAATTCCTGGAAGTGGGTCAATTAGAACATGTCTGTATTTATGTTATGTGCGAGCCAAGGTGCTAAACTGCCCCCATCACAGATCAAACACACCCCATTTTCTGTAAATTTGATCATGGCAAATAGACCGAGATCGAAAATGACATTTTTTTGATTGTTTTTCTTCAAATAAAACGGGTTTGGAGAATTTTATCACTTCTAACGATGACAGGAATTACAATGGAGATAAGCGTCTCTTGTTTCATTTGACATTCAGGAATTTGACTATGGAAATCCATTTGTTAACTTGCCCCAAACTCAACAAGAGACGTTTATCTTCTAAATGTCTCTCTTAATATCGCTCCCCATTACAAAGTTGCCAACCAAAATGAAAAAGTTCATGTATATTCCATATCTGACTTTTGTGACCTTGACCTTGAGACTTGGACTTTAAGTCTACATGTAATACACCACCTAGTGGTGGTACATGTGTTATATAAGTTCCATCTTGAAATCTCATTTCACTAAAAATTTATTGACAGGACACAAAAAAAGGTTAATGTGCATGCTGATTCCCTCTTTTACTTTCATCTGTGACTTTGACCTTGTAAAACCAGACTTGAAGTCCATAAGTGAAACACCATCTAGTGGGGGGTACACATGTTATGTGAGTTTCATATTGCTACTTCATTCAATTAAAAGGTTATGAACAGACACAAAATAGTTAATGGAAAGACTGACCCATTACATAATTCATCGATTTTTCTAAAAATGGACGGACATATACACCTGGAATTTAATTAAGTGCCCCTTGTTTTTTTTCAAAGTGGTGTTAATAGAAACTGTCATTAAGGTATCAGTGAACTAAATATTTAAATTACAAATACCCATCTTGAAATGTTGCACTCGAAAGTGATGCAATCTCTAAAAATAAACAGCAAAATAAATTGTGCAATCTCTAAAAATAAACAGGAAAATAAATTGTTTCAAGAAACGTTTGAAGCATTCTATTGACATCTTTCATTATTGATGCATATTCCAGATAAAATAGAGGGTTATTTGATGACTTTTGGACCTAAAAAATACAATTTACACTTGGTTTGTTTTTGTAGGGAATTCCCTGAAAAATATGTGCATGTGACCAGTACTTCACTTGCTGTCAATTTTTCTCTCTTATTTGTTGCATGATCCCCTGTTTTGGGGGTCAGAAAAAGTTGTCTGAAGGGCCATACTTGACAAAGATATTTGAATGCCAAAATTAAAGTGATGTGATCATATTTTTTTTTTTGCCTGAATGTTATAATGGTCGTCTATAAAAATATTTAGTTCTGTGATACCATTACTTTCATGCTGTCTTTCAGATGGTCAAAAGTGATTATTGTTTGCAGAAAGGTCTATTGACATATGAAAGACAACACAATGATGAAAATATGCAATATTTTAATGGTGCTAATTACACATATCTGTCACTAATGTTTTTGATGGAAAATGTTCTCTCGACAAGTATGGTACTGGAACGGTCCATGATGAAACAATGCCGGTATTTACTGACAAACAAATGTAACTTGTGATCTCCTGAACACAATAGCAGTGTCTGACATCAGTAGCAAGCGCATCCACCACATGCCCGGATGACAGCCTGAACCTTCCTCCAAAAGCTACCAGTGAGCCTTCTGATACTGATCCTCCACCATAAGGAACAGTCAGTCTGATGTTCCAGGGCACATAAGCAGTATTTCTATGCCTCCACACTTTCAGGCGACCATCTGTGACGCGAAGCAGTAATCTACTCTCGTCTGACCAATGGATTCTCCACAACATCCTGAGATTCCAATGTTGTTGTGCCATACACCACTCCAAATGTCATCTTTGATCTTTGACAGAGCTGGATGCTTGATGACCCTTCTGGACCTCACATCCAGTGCTTTCAGATGGTTTCAGGCAGTTCTGTTGCACAAAAGCCTGTTGGGGAGCCAAAGGTGCTTCTCAAAACCCCACTTGAAGCAAAGGGTTCATGCCTAACGAGGCGTACCGGACTCCTATCTTCCAGAGAAGAGGTCTTTTGGGGTTGTCCAGGCCTTGGTCAGTCCTTAACATCATTGGTTTGTTGATATTTTCAGACAAGTCTGCTGATGAGAAAATGACTGTAGCCATGTTGCCTTCCAATAGCTTTTAATGACATGCCTTTTGCATGCATGCCAACAATTTGCCATCTTAGTGCCTCTGATAGTTTCCTCCTTGCCATGTCAACATTTATTGATAAAAGAAGTGACAAATTTTCTTGTTTTATACGCAGATATTGCATGTGGATGATAGTGTTTTGTGTGACATTTGTGGGAAGCAAGCTTCACACGGATGTGCTTGGGGTAGGCTATCAACCAGAAACATCATGTTTCACTAAATGAAATATACTGCAAGACATAGCAATCATTAAAACATAATAATCAGCAACAGCAACTCCGCTGTCAAGAAACATTTCAGGGGGTGCTTAATTAAGTTCCAGAAGTATATAAAAATAACTCAATGGAATCAGCACCTGGATGCTGCTTTCAAATTGATATTCCTTCTTAAACCTCTACGTGAAATGACAAGAAACAACACTTGCAAAACATGTTGGAATATTTGAATTTTTTTGTTTTTTGGCTTCTAAAACGTAGCTTATGACTCATTATTAGGAGGCACAGTGGCATTGCAGTAACCGGTTCTCGTCAGATCACCGAAGTTAAGCAACGTCAAGCCCGGTTTGTCCTCGGATGGGTGACCATCTGAGCAATCGATTCGGACTCCCGCGTTGTGTCATTAGGTAAGGCACTTAATCCCCGATTGTCCATATGGGGGCACGATGACACCGTGTACTAAGGCATACTGCACGTGGATGGTGCGCATGTCTTCAACCAATCTAACCCTGCCTGTGCTGCAGTGTGGAGTTATGATATTGGGGAGCTGGCAGCTTCTCGTCGTTGCACGGTGGTTCTCTCCAGGTACTCCGGCTTCCTCTACCCATAAAACTGTCACGGTCATGATTAGCCATATTGCATAAGTATGTGACCTTAAACACCAATAAATATATGACTCACTATTGGAATTACGGATCAAAGCTATGTTTTGGAAGCAAAAATGAAGAAAAAACTACCAAAATTTCTATGGTAATGATTGTGAATTGAGTTGGCTGGTATGGCTGTTATAACAGGAAATTTGTTAATGATTTCATTTGCAAAGTGACAAATAGTATCATGCATTCTGGCCTCAACATTTATTGAACTTGGTAACAACAGTCTGCTATGACAGTTACACAGCAATATCAATTTCTACTTTTGAGAGTCAAGATGAGATCACTCTTGGCACCACATTATCTGAAAAGTTAACCTTTTAGGGCCTAATTCTGACTTTGATCACACTTTTTGCAACAGAACAGGTGCCCCTACATGCAATCTTTGGGTTAACTCACAAGTTACATTCTAAGCACCCTGGTAGTTGTTTTTAGGCAAGTCTTGGCTGCCTATATAGGCAGCCAAGACTTGCCAAAAAACCGCAGCAAAGTCACTGGATGTAGACTGCCGTCAAAGTGTAGAACAAATATATAAAAATCTCTAGGCCCTTAAGGGTTAAACCTATCTGTCTGATCTCAGTGAGACTTCCACCAAAGAGGTGCCATCTCTGGCTCATAATTAGATATTCAGGTGTTTGTTGTTAGCATGTTATTGTTCCCAGAGGTAATTTGCCCCTGTGTTGTCTGGAAAAGGTAATAAAATTATGACAATTAAAGGATGGAACATTAGAGGCAAATTTAAACAGACAGGATTCCAAAAGTCAGTTTTACTGCTTTTGATATTTATGTTTATGGTTAGAATCTCTGTAGGAGACTGTTAGACTGCTTCATGCTCACATATGTCTGAACCACACAAAAGACCTCAACTCATTCATGGAAGTTCATTCAGTAAGCTGATGATGTGTTGTATTGTTTTGAGTCATGTAATGTAGTGTATTTATTTATTGGTGTTTAAGGTCACACATTTTGCACAATGGCTAATCATGACCACAGCATGGAGATAAAGTCAAGTTCAGCCAATCATTTATAACCATGCTGCCCATTTTAGAGCACTTCTAATCCAGGCATTGGATACTGGGTTCTATTTTACCAGTAAGACAGAGCTTTTTTCACAGGGTTTCCATGGGGTAGTAATGTAGTGCCACCTGTTAACGGAACAGCCACTTTCCCAGCAAAAAAGATGTACAATTAACCCTTTACTGCTGGATTGGCATGTAGTCTGTAACTGTTCCCTTGAAACAAGAAACCTCCCCACAGTGGTAGAGCAAATGGGACTACTTGAATGATTCTCCAACCTGACTGTTTGATTTTCAATAACATCAGTTGAAGTAACAGTTGGAGGAAAGGCATAGTCGATTAATCTGTTCCAAGACATGAACAGAACATCCACTGAGCATGCCAATGGATCTGGGCACCGAGAAACAAATATCGGAAATTGTTTGTTACCTAACATGGATAAAGATGACAAAATTTTTTGAATAACGAAAAGATTTTGCCTCAAAAACACAGCTTATAACCCCTCATTGGATTGAGCTCAATAAGCTGTTTTTCAATAGGTCATGAGCTATGTTTCTGGGGCAATAACAAACGAATATAATGGCAGTTCATGAGAACTTATTTGCAGGGTCGTGATGAAAAAAACTGAAATCATGTTTGCATGGTGGAAAGGTTTCAAAATCAAGCTTTATATCCCCATATAACTGAAGTCCTGTAGAAATAATGCTTTTGGATGCATTTTATTTCTTTGAATTTACATGAAAATGGTCTGAAGGACCATTTTCATGTAAATTTAAAGAAATAAAAATATGTAGTTGGGTGAGAAAAAAAACTGAAAGCAGATATCACACCCCTGTATTTGTCAAAAATCTGTTAATGTGGGTGGAGGAAAAATCTGATGCCCTAATTCTTTTTAGATGAATGTCAATTGAACGAAATGATCATTCACCCATTTTGAATAACCCTGCAGTTATTTATTTATTTATTGATGTTTAAGGTCACATATTTATGCACAATGGCTAATCATGACCGTGACAGTTTTACGGGTGGAGGAAGCCGGAGTACCCGGAGAGAACCATCGAACCCTGCAGTTTAACATTAATTCAGGCTCAAGAGAGTTAAAGTTTCAATGCTAGTATGATAAACATTAATTGACTGTGTAGAAGTATTGATTAGTTGAAGAAAGACATCAACACTTTTTTATTTATAAACATGAAATATCATTCCAAGTATTACTACCATTATCCTCCCATAAAATGGGATATGATATTAAACTACTGAACCTTGAAGTTTTTTAATCAATCTTACTTCCTCTCAAACAACACTTCAATTATTGTCCTTCGAAATGGAAATAAATAGTCACAAAGTGATGAAGAAAATTTTAATACTGTAAATTATTGTGAAGATTTGGATCCAAGTGTCGCCACACAATTTCATTCTGAAGGATAAATCTAATAAAATGTATCTGATATATCAGGGGGTTTTTCTGTGGAATGATTTTAACCAAGGTTGTAGTACAGTGAAGCCCACTTAATTGGATATCTCTTAACTGAATCATCCTGTTAATTGAATATAATTTCCCAACACAAAACCATTTACCATACCTCCAGTACAAATTTGACCTGTTAATTGAATATTTAAATTTTATAGTAAATTTCCTTTCTTATTATACTTACCACAATTGTTGACTACAGGCTTGCACTACAGTGGAAGTCCCTAACTCGGATAATATACTCTCTATTTTTGTCTTTCCCAAGCAATTTGGGAAAGAAAAGTGGTGCAAAAGCACCAAGAAAAAATAAGCCAAAACTGGGTCGAGAGCAACCGGCGCAGACCCAGTACGGGACGCTCTCTTCCAAGTACAACTCCACGACTTCCGTTGCCAGTGCGCATATGCGTCGCTAATGACTCATTCTTTTGAATCTGCCAATGTTAGAGTTATGTGATCAGCGGGGAGAAAGGATTCTTACCCGTATAAGAAGACGGGAGGGCCTCCATGTAAACAATTGTGGTAGGTATAATAAGAAAGGAAATTTACTATAAAATTTAAATTTCTTATCAACCTACCCACAATTGTTTATTACAGGCTGAATAGACAATAGGCTGGAGGGAATCGCATAACCAACCCTACACATAACCCAAATGCACTGGAACCATGAACAGAGGGAAGAGGTCCCGAGGCTTATCAACCATTGCATCACAAACATTAGTAAAAGATAATGAAAGATGAGGCGTATGGTTCTGTGCGACGCAGACAGAAAGGGCAGTAACAGCACGGAGCTCGAACTGACCATGTAAAGAGCTGAATGGCTGGGATAGACAACAGCCTGAGCCGAAGAAAGAGGGCCCATAGGACAAAGGTCCTCTGTCGGCTCTTGCAACTGTCGCAGATAAATGGAGAAGGTAGCATTTCTCCAGTAGGCTGCCAGTATAACATCTGACAACATGACGGAGTTAGTAAAAGCCCCGAGAGGAAGACAATGCACGCACCTCGTGGCAGAAAAAACAATTGGTAATACAATCACTAGTAGCTAGACGAGCGGAAGCTGCACGAATAGCAAGACAAATCCATCGAGAAATGGATGCAGGAGAGATCTGGCATGTGAGAAAACGCATATCCATCCAGGATAAAGGCATGAATGCCCCCCACCCCCAAGCAAAGCAGCGCCCAAGAATGTGTCCATCTTGGAGTAAACTGCAAAGTCCTAGGCCTTTTCAAGGAAAAGAGCTGAACAAGCTTGGAGAGGCAAGGATGAGTGTCGAAACAATTTGGTACCACATATGAAAAAGGTTTCTGAAGCATGGACTTGTACCCATTGCTGGAGACCCCCAGAAACAAACATATACCAGAAACTCCGCAAGCGGTGTGACAGAGTGACAGAAGCAACAGAGTGATCGCACACCATCGACAGAAGAACCTTCAACTTAGCCACAGAGGCTAAACCAGTGGAGTGAGTGCCTCCTTGAAGAAGAAAAGCAACTCCACTGCTTGTCTCGAAAAACCACTATGGAGGAGACAGGACCCGATAAAAGACATGTGCGAAGGCACAATGAAGTCGGGTCAACTTGAAACCTCCTCAGGCGACTTTGGCAAAGAAAGTCGCGATGCAGAGGGAGACATGCCGGAACCGCCGCTAACAGAGAGCGAAGCAGATTGATCCACACCCACCAAGGCGACAGGGGTGTGATCGAAAGGATTCGACGACTGCAGGTTCATATCTGGGCGAGAACCTGAGATGGAATCGGAACCGGCAGGAAGGCATAGCCGACAAGACCATCCCAAAGGAGGGCCAGAGCATCCACGGTGAAAGCCAGAGCATCTGGACACAGGGACACAAAAGTGTCCACCGGATGGTTCCAACGAGTCGCAAAGAGATCGATGGAACACATCATGTGGAGCATCCACTCGGTGGAAAAGAACCTGCTCCGTCAGGACAGGGAGTGGGCTAGGATGTTCAGATGACCGGAAATGTGACGAACAACCACCTGAGTGAGTAGTAGAAGATCCCGAGCCAATTCGTACATTGGAACCGAGTGCGTGCCGCCCTGGTTCCGAATGTAAGCAACCACTGTCGAATTGTCGAACAATTGAAGGACCTGACGATTCGACAGGTGAGGGATCCACTGCCTGAAACTCAGAAGAATAGCAAGAAGCTCCTTCTGGTTGATGTGTAGAGATGGCCGATCCTGGTCCCACATCCCGTGAAGGGAAAGACCTAGAGGATCCATCATCGCACCCCATCCGAGATCGCTGACACCTGCCGTCAGAACGCGATCGGACGTGGGTAAGTCCAACGGGACACCCTGCGTGATCCACTGAACATTCATCCAGTGGAGAAGGTGAGGATAAGAGATTCTGGTAACTGAAGCACCAGATCCAGAGAATCGACATTCGGCCTCCAACGACGGAGCAGAAAGTGTTGGAGAGGTCTGACATGCAGCCGACCTAGAGGAATGAGATCCGTCACCGAACCGCAGAGACCGAGCAGCCGGAGAATACCCCGTGCTGTCGCGGATGTGGACTGGGAACAGAGTCAGAGCAAAAGCTGAGAGAATCACAGCCCTGGCCTGGGGAACCGCCACCATATTTAACTGAGTGCGGAAGGCCATCCCCAGATGACAAAACGACTAAGAAGGGACCAGACTTCTCCTCGTTGACTCTGAATCCTAGCGACGTGACGCAAGCTCAACAGAGTGTCGACATCCAACTCCAGTAAGGCAGCATTGATTGGAATGCCTCTGGAGGATATCGTCTATATATGCCGAAGTAGTCACCTGGGACTGTGTGCGATGGAAGGCTATCACATGTGACATCAATCGGGTGAAGGCCCAAGGAGCCAGATTGAGGCCGAAAGGCATGGCCTTCAACTAGTTAACTCGCCCCAGAAAAGCGAACCTAAAATACTTCCGCGACACCCGATGAATCGGAACGTGAAAGTAAGCATCTCGCAGTTCGATGCTGGAAGCGAAATCTCCCTGGTGAATGGAATGGCGGACCGACCTGAAAGTCTCCATGCTGAACTTGGGAGCAATGATAGACTGGTTCAGGATACTCAGATCGATAACCGGTCAGAGTCAGCCACCCTTCTTCGGCACCAAGAACAGGTGGGAATAAAAGCCCACTGACTGAATGTTCTTGACGACCTCGATCGCCCCCTTGGCCAGGAGATTGTCTATCTTCGTGGACAAAAGCTCCCGACGTAAAACGTCTCAAGGAACTGTGGTTGGAAGAGGCACTCTGGACAGAGTGGAGTGCCTTCGGAAGGATATTCGCAGCCCGGACCGAACAACATCTAACACCCAAGGATCGGATGTGATGGTGGCCCAATGGTCTGTGAACTCTGCTATCCTTCCTCCAACCTGGACGAATCGAGGTGAGGACCTCCAGTTCGAGCCCCGAAGAGACCCGCGAGAGGAGAAACCACCTCCTCTACTGAATGAAGAATCCTGAGACTTCCCTCTAGCCTGCCTTTGCTTACCCTTACCCCGTGAGTAAGAAGTAGAAGCGGTGGCAGAAGGATCAGCCCATTGCTTCGCAGAGGAAGCAGAAGGGTACTTGTTAGGCTTTGAACAGACCCTGCCTCCTCTAGAAGGCTGATCAAGCTGACGAAGCAGCAGCTGATCTTTGGAATGACATAGGATATCATCCCGGACCGTCGACACGGAACCCATGGAACAGAAGTGGACCTGCCAAAGAAGCAGATCGAAGAGCAGCGCGCTGCCCCCAGGAAGGGATCGGCCTGTGTCCAACACAGAGTCCCTTCGAACCAAAATAGCCATGTCACAGACATGCGTGTGAGTAAGATGCATGAGCGCCTTGGACAGCACACGCAAAGGAGCCTATACATCGTCAAACCTATCTGGAGGCAGATACGACATGATCGGAGAGAGAAAGCATACCCAGCATTTCTCCCGATAAGCCCAACATGGACTCCAGAGTCGTCATAGGAATGAGGCCGACTTGGGCTTGGGAAGTCCGAGGGAATTGGAGTCCTGATCCAAAACCGTCAAAGTCTGGCAGACTGACGGATTGGCGAAATTGTAGTAACAATAACGCACCGGAGGAAAAAAGGTGTCAACCCTGGTGAAGAACGGAGCCTTCATAGCCTTGGAACTCAGCTAAGAGTCCAATGCTGAAAATGCTTCAACCACCTGTACTGACTGGCACGGTCAAAGATGCCCAGAAGCAGGTTGCTCCACAGGCTGTAGGCACGCGACCGATGATCGCGGCCTGGCTGACACTGTCGGTTGGTTTCATGGTTTGAGATCCGGAAGGAACCCAAACACAAAGTCAAGAGCTGCCCCCAAGTCCGAAGACTGCTGGCTCTCGACATCAAGGATGTCTGACTCCTCCCCGGAGTCGGAAGACACATAGCCCATCGTGGGCAAACCAGCCGACGCCTCCCATGATGTAGGCACCAGGGGGGATCAGAAAGTGGCCTGTTTCCAATCCCGGGAGGCGGTGCCATAGGGGGCGCCTGGAAACCACTCGCTGCCTCGCTGGAAGCAACGGGAAGGCTCTTGGATAGAACCTGAGTGAGTAAGGAGAGGGCCTCCCTAAGCTCACTGCCCGTACCAGCCGGTTCGACATGGGAACGAACCAGCAAAGTGGCTTCACACCTGACCCTCTTAACCAGCGAAGGGTTATGATCCTCCAATACACCCGAAGCGGGGCGACGGGCGGCAGCCTAAACATCTGAGGGCAGACGTGTATAGGGGTACGACACACCCCGAGGATCAACATAGCGGGAACTCGGGAGAGTTGCCGCCGACTTCTGCAGGGCAGAAGGTCCAGGCTGCACAGAAGGCGTTGGTCCCGCAAAACTGGCCGTGTGACCAGAATGAGTGGACGGAAAACGCCAATGACTGTGGTACTCGACGGTGCAGAGACCACAGTAGAGGGTCCGGCTGGCAGCCACTTCCAACTTCGCCGAGTTGAAGTCAGGGAAGGCTGAGGCCGATACCCCAATGTCTACACTCCCAGACACCGCTGCAGACCACTGCAGGTATAAAACTACTGTGCTCAAAGGCTGAGAGGACACAGTAGGGGGTTCAGTCGGCAGTCACTTCCGACTTCGCCAAGTTGAAGTCAGGGAAGGCTGAGGCCAATACCCCACAACTACACTACAGACATCCCTGCAGACCCTTGCAGGGATAAGCCAAGGCCGGCTAAAAACGGCGCTCGATGATGTTGTAGATGAAACAGCAGTAGCAGCAGATACGACGGGAGCTGTTGGAACTGGCAGAAAAGGGGGAGAGAGCCACCTAGCTCGGCCTCCAAAGGAGGAGTCACAACCCTAGTGACAGCCTCAGATGTCGACTGGAGAGGGCACATAGTCCCGGAACCAGGTATCTCTTCACCAGAAACCCAACAGCTCCTGCAGTAACCACCACGGTAAAAAAAACTGCACATCCCCCACGGAAGGGGAATAACTCTAACCAGACGTGGTCGAGTCAGGAGGCCCCGAAACGACAGCGTTCCCCACCCCCGCTGGTGAGGGAGGAGCTTCACATCCCCCAAGGAGGGGGAGTAATTCTCACCAGACGTGGTCGAGTCGGGAGGCCCCGAAATGACTCCGTTCCCCACCCCCGCAGGTGCGGGAGGAGCTGCACATCCCCCACGCAGAGGGTATAACTCACACCAGACGTGGTCAAGTCAGGAGGGCCCGAAACGACAGCGTTCCACACCACCCGCGGGTGTGGAAGAAACAGCCACGAGAACGCATCAAGGCAAGGGCAAAATGAATTGCCCTAAAGGAACTGAACCGGAAATAACAGAGGTGAGAGCAGTAGAAGACAAGAGGCCCCACGTGGCCTTAATCGCTCACCTGACAAAGTGACTCTAAGAAGTATTTTAGGTCACCTTCACCATGTCATGCCTCATCAACATTAACTGGTTGAGTGATAGATTTTGTTTGAAGTTCAACATTTGTTACCTAAAATTAGTTTTATTTAAAATCGTTGGTGTGTGGCCAATCTCCAATGATTTTTAATAAAGCAAATTTATCTCTGCAGACAAACTGGTTTAGCATGAAGCACAAACAAGGAATGTGAAGAGATAGCCTTGGACATCTCTCCCCAACTGTGGATATCTTCCATGTGCTACATGTATATATTTGCATGCAAGAAAACAAAAATTATCACAAATTTTCCAAAATATTAGTTTTTTTTATCATCATTGGAACAAGCTCAAACAGCTTATTCCAATAGGGGTATGGGAAGATCAGGTATATTTTTGAGACAGAAATGTGAATATATAAATAATGGTGTTTTTTTGTGAATGATGCTGGAGAATTTTGCGTAAAGATATGGTAAATGGTTTGTTCTAGATACAGAATGACGCAAAAGTATTTAAATTTGATTAGGCAAGTTGTTCCTATAATGTATTTAAAAATTGAAGTAACTGTTTTTTTGCTGACAAACTTTTAGATGTGTGTGTCTGTGTTTGTGTGTGTGTGTGTGTTTGTGTGTGTGTGTGGGGGGGGGGGGGGGGGGTAAGAGTGTTCTTGCAAACAAAATTCCTGAATAAATGGAAAATTTTATTTTTTGTGTGAAAGACATAGTGCGTGAATGTTGATTGGAACAAGCTTAGAGAGCTCATTTTAATGTGAAGTCATAAAGCTGTGTTTTACGTACGAAATTCTGGAATAACTAAAAAAATTGCTTTTTTGACTCAAAAAGCATGGTGTGCGACCTCTCATTGGAATGAGCTCAAAAAGCTCATTCCAATGGGGTATTTACAAGCGATAAGTACATGTATGTTTAAGAGACAAAAATTAAAATTTGAATAGCGATTTTTGCGAAGAATGCTGACAAGTTTTGGCAGTTATGCTGGTAAAAAGGTAAGATATGCAAAGTGGTTGTTTTTTAGAGGCGACATTTAATTAAGGGGAATTAACCCTTGATTACTGAGGTAACTTCTAAAAGTACTGAAATTTCATGAAGCAATGTGAATAACAGACAACAGTTGCCTAAAAATTTCATGAATAACTAAAATTTTTATTCCTTTGTCTCGAAAACATGGCATATGACCTTTGTTGGAATGAGCTGAATGCGTGTGTTCCAATAAGGGGTCATAAAATTTGAACGGAGATTTGTGTGAATAATGCATTAGTACTGCTAGATTTGGGTAAACGGTTCACCCTAGATACCACCCCTTCTATAGTAGATCTTTTCTGCAAATTTTGTCTAAGATTCTATCAACTTTACAAATAAATACGTTCATCTATCACAATCAGATCCACCCCACAATGTTGCATACCAAATATCAAAAGATTCTGCCTGCTGGATCTGGAGAAGAAGAATTTTTAAGAAATATGCCTGAAATGCACTAAGTTAAAATTTGGGCTCCTATACGGAGCTCAAATATAAACCCAGGGGGTCGATTTGAACAAACTTGAATCAGATCCACCCCACAATGTTGCTTACCAAATATGAAAAGATTCTGAAGCTGGATCTGGAGAAGAAGATTTTTTAAGAAATTTGCCTGAAATGCACTAAGTTCGAATTCGAGCTTCTATAGTGAGCCCAAATATGAAACTAGGAAGCCGATTTGAACAAACTTGAATCAGATCCACCCCACAATGTTGCATACCAAATATCAAAAGATTCTGCCTGCTGGATCTGGAGAAGATTTTTTAATAAATTTGCCCGAAATGCACTAAGTGCAAATTCGGGCTTCTATATTAAGCCCAAATATGAATCCAGGGGGCCGATTTGAACAAACTTGAATCAGATCCACCCCGCAATGTTGCATACCAAATATCAAAAGATTCTGCCTGCTGGATCTGGAGAAGAAGATTTTTGAAGAAATTTGCCCGAAATGCACTAAGTTTGAATTCGAGCTTCTATAGTGAGCCCAAATATGAATCCAGGGGGCCGATTTGAACAAACTTGAATCAGATCCACCCCGCAATGTTGCATACCAAATATCAAAAGATTCTGCCTGCTGGATCTGGAGAAGATGATTTTTTAAGAAATTTGCCTGAAATGCACTAAGTTCGAATTCGAGCTTCTATAGTGAGCCCAAATATGAATCTAGGAAGCCAATTTGAACAAACTTGAATCAGATCCACCCCACAATGTTGCATACCAAATATCAAAAGATTCTGCCTGCTGGATCTGGAGAAGAAGATTTTTTAATAAATTTGCCCGAAATGCACTAAGTCCGAATTCGGGCTTCTATATTAAGCCCAAATATGAATCCAGGGGGCCGATTTGAACAAACTTGAATCAGATCCACCCCGCAATGTTGCATACCAAATATCAAAAGATTCTGCCTGCTGGATCTGGAGAAGAAGATTTTTTAATAAATTTGCCCGAAATGCACTAAGTCCGAATTCGGGCTTCTATATTAAGCCCAAATATGAATCCAGGGGGCCGATTTGAACAAACTTGAATCAGATCCACCCCGCAATGTTGCATACCAAATATCAAAAGATTCTGCCTGCTGGATCTGGAGAAGAAGATTTTTGAAGAAATTTGCCCGAAATGCACTAAGTTTGAATTCGAGCTTCTATAGGGAGCCCAAATATGAATCCAGGGGGCCAATTTGAACAAACTTGAATCAGATCCACCCCGCAATGTTGCATACCAAATATCAAAAGATTCTGCCTGCTGGATCTGGAGAAGATGATTTTTCAAGAAATTTGCCTGAAATGCACTAAGTTCGAATTCGAGCTTCTATAGTAAGCTCAAATATGAATCTAGGGAGCCGATTTAAACAAATTTGCATCAGATCCATCCCACAATGTTGCATACCAAATATCAAAAGATTCTGCCTGCTGGATCTGGAGAAGAAGATTTTTTAATAAATTTGCTTGAAATGCACTAAGTTCAAATTTGGGCTCCTATACTGAGCCCAAATATAAACCCAGGGGGCCGATTTGAACAAACTTGAATCAGATCCACCCTGCAATGTTGCTTACCAAATATGAAAAGATTCTGCCTGCTGGATCTGGAGAAGAAGATTTTTTAAGAAATTTGCATGAAATGCACTAAGTTCAAATTCGAGCTTCTATAGTGAGCCCAAATATGAATCTAGGAAGCCGATTTGAACAAACTTGAATCAGATCCACCCCACAATGTTGCATACCAAATATCAAAAGATTCTGCCTTCTGGATCTGGAGAAGAAGATTTTTTAAGAAATTTGCCTAAATGCACTAAGTTCGAAATCGGGCTCCTATACTGAGCCCAAATATGAACCCAGGGGGCCGATTTGAACAAACTTGAATCAGATCCACCCTACAATGTTGCATACCAAATATCAAAAGATTCTGCCTGCTGGATCTGGAGAAGAAGATTTTTTAAGAAATTTGCCTGAAATGCACTAAGTTCGAAATCGGGCTCCTATACTGAGCCCAAATATTAACCCAGGGGGCCGATTTGAACAATCTTGAATCAGATCCACCCCACAATGTTGCTTACCAAATATGAAAAGATTCTGCCTGCTGGATCTGGAGAAGAAGATTTTTTAAGAAATTTGCCTGAAATGCACTAAGTTCGAATTCGGGCTTCTATAGTAAGCCCAAATATGTATCCAGGGGGCCGATTTGAACAAACTTGAATCAGATCTACCCCGCAACGTTGCATACCAAATATCAAAAGATTCTGCCTGCTGGATCTGGAGAAGAAGATTTTTGAAGAAATTTGCCTGAAATGCACTAAATTCGAATTCGAGCTCCTATAGTGAGCCCAAATATGAATCTAGGGAGCCGATTTGAATAAACTTGAATCAGATCCACCCTACAATGTTGCATACCAAATATCAAAAGATTCTGCCTGCTGGATCTGGAGAAGATTTTCAAAGAAATTTGCCTGAAATGCAGTAAGTTAAAATTTGGGCTCCTATACTGAGCCCAAATATAAACCCAGGGGGCCGATTTGAACAAACTTGAATCAGATCCACCCCACAATGTTGCATACCAAATATCAAAAGATTCTGCCTTCTGGATCTGGAGAAGAAGATTTTTTAAGAAATTTGCCAGAAATGCACTAAGTTCGAAATCGGGCTCCTATACTGAGCCCAAATATGAACCCAGGGGGCCGATTTGAACAAACTTGAATCAGATCCACCCTACAATGTTGCATACCAAATATCAAAAGATTCTGCCTGCTGGATCTGGAGAAGAAGATTTTTTAATGATTTTCCCATTGCCTACAGTGTTAAAAAGTGCTGACTCAGCACTTTTTCAAAGTCTCGAAACTGTACCCTATGATAAAACCGATGGCAATTTTTTTTTACCAATCCTTTCTGTTGGTCCTAAGGAAGCTGCACACCAAATAAAAATTCTCAGTGCCGTGCAGTTTTGGAGATATGGGCGTTTTAAATTTTTTCTATTTTTAGCTCCTGCGGTTCCCACGGGGCTGCGGGAAAATTTTTTTTTGCATAAATCAAGTACTCATGACCCAATAAGCCCTCACATAAAATTTGGTTCAAATCAGCCTCTCGGTTTGGAAAATAGAAATTTTGGGCGGGGCAAAAAATTTTGCCCCTCTCATAACAACGCCAAGTATAGCCCCACAAACTTCTCTTGAACAAATCTGAGTCTACACCTCAAAAGGAAGCTGCACACCAAATATCAAGTCTCTGCTACTGCTGGTTCATGAGAAGAAGATTTACAAAGATTTTGGTGCCCCTTGGGGGCGTGGCACCACCCAGGAGGAGGGGCAACTTCATTTGAACAAATCTGAATTGGCATTAGGTAATAAACATTTAGCCAACATTTGAATAAAATTGGGCTAGTGGTTTAGGAGGAGAAGTCGATAATGTAAAGTTAACGCCGGACGGACGACGACGGACGACGGACGCCGGACAGAAAGTGATTAGTAAAGCTCCCCTTGAGCTTCGCTCAGGTGAGCTAAAAAAGGTGAACTCAACAGATACAGAAAGTAGAAGAACACCCTCAACTACGAGAGAAGGTGGCAGAAAAAAAACGGTGGGTACACGACACAACCCAGACGGCCGACAGGGACCAAAAAAACCCCCAGAAATTCAGCCCTCAACAGAGTGAAGAAATCCTGTCCAGACAGGCCCTGATTGACACCTAACTCCAATAACAATTAAATTTGTCAACCGAAAAATTTCATTGTCGAACTGCTTTGACACGATGTCGAAAAAACATTCGCGAAAACGGAATAGTAAATAATATACAATGAGAATGTGGTTGAAAATATTAACGAGAATATATAAAATACAGTCCTGTTATTATACGATCTTCAGATCCATAATTCCAGTCACAGGAAAACCATTATCGACGAGTTGAATTATCACTGTTTCATAATGCATATGGCAGAGACACATCCTTCACGTGTCTCGGATAAAAAAAAGAAATAATGAGTCATTAGCGACGCATATGCACACTGGCAATGGAAGTCGTGGAGTTGTACTTGGAAGAGAGCATCCCCCACTGCACTCGACCCAGTTTTGGCTTATTTTTTCTTGGTGCTTTTGCACCACTTTTCTTTCCCAAATTGCTTGGGAAAGACAAAAATAGAGAGTATATTATCTAAGTTAGGGACTTCCACTGTAGTGCAAGCCTGTTGTAAACATATGTGGGTAGGTTGATAAGAAATAGGGTATAGAGTAAACGCCTGTTAATTGAATAAAAAATCTTGTAACATGTCGACAATTTTCCTTGACTCTCCCCAGTTTTCCTTTGTTTATAGACCTATTTGGCCTCAATATATCCAATACAGGCATTTAATCTATTATATCTTGTTTGACAGAGCTCATAGAGCTCTGTCAAACAAGATATAATAGAATAAATTCTAAGTTTATCTCTAGAATACAGGAAAGTGACACAAACCCTGTTAATTGAATACTCCTGTTAATTGAATAATTTTCTTTAGCACAGTGACTATTCAGTTAACAGGGTTCCACTGTACTTGATAATTTAAAACATGAGGAAGTTATGGATGGTATGCATGAGGGATCCTTCTGTTGATAGAAGGGTTTTGAAAATCGTTTTTGCAAATAACAAATCTATGTCAATTTACAGTCAGTTTTCAAAAATGCAAGTTTCACCACTTTGCCATAACATTTTTCAAGTAAAATATTCAATTCGATTTTTATGTCCAAGTGTTTTTTTTTTCGTCTCCAATAACCTCTTGGATGATCAAAATTTATTCTCTTCCATCTTACAGGTTAGTAATTTAATTAGTATAATTTATAATTTTTGCATTTAAAATGTACATGCATATATACAATGTCATTATTATACATGTATCTTTCAGCAAGAATGCATTAGCCACAAGTAAAAACATCTACACAAAATACAAATCTGTACTGAGGCAACCACACATGTGATCATTCTGTTCTGTTCTGGTACCAATACAATAGCAGACTTCCAGGAACCATTGATACCTGCTGTCAACTCTATGAGTTGATGCCATATATTTTTTGTGTTTCATACATCACAAACTTCATTTTGATCTATAATTTGTGTATATTTAATTTATACAGTGGAGCCCAGTTAATTGGATATCCCTCAACTGAATAAGTCTGTTAATTGAATATAATTTTCCAAAACAAAACCACTTACCATACGTCCAGCACAAATTTGACCTGTTAATTGAATATAGGTTATAGAGTAAACTCCTGTTAATTGAATAAAAAATCTTGCAACCTGTCAAGAAATTACCCTGACTCTCCCCAGTTTTCCTTTGTTCATAGACCTATTTGGCTTCAGTACAAACAATACAGGCATTTAATCTATATCTTTCAAACAAGATATAATAGAATAAAAGTTTCTAGGAAAATGACACAATCCCTGTTAATTGAATAACCTGTTAACTGAATAATTTTCATAAGCAAAGTGGCTATTCAATTAAAAGGGTTCCACTGTATTTATGGAATATCAGATTTTGGAACATACAAGTAAACCGGTTTTCCTTACTTATTTTGTTGCACACTTGAAAGTATTAAATTTCATTCCAGCAAATCCAGTTTTTCAAGAAATTTCTTAAATTCTTGCAAACTCTGAGTTGAAAAACAATGGAAACTCAGCTGGTAACTGAAGAATTAATTGTTGAAAATTAGGTGATCAAAATTTGATATTGAATGTGTTTTTTATTACTTGCAAGTATATAAGCCAACATCAATTCATCCCTTTACTTAACTAATCGGCCACTTCTAAATGTGTAATTTACAAACTGAGTTTGCAGTTGAAAAAAATTATTTAAAAAACAATTTCCAACAAAACCATATTATATGACCCCTAATTGGAATGAGCTCATCGAGAGAGGTCACATATGGTTTTGTTGAAATGGGCCTTATTCACTCACCTGATCTATGGCTAGTGAACACTACAGGGCCCAAACAAAATGCAAGCCACTTGATTTAAACAAGCTTGAATCTGACAACCCCTCTCCCCCGGATGCTATACATACCAAATATCAAAAAGATTTGGACTGTCACTGCATGCTCAAATATGAACACAGGATCGTGATTTGAACAACCTTGAATCTGATCTTCCTAACGATGCAATATATAAAATATCAAAAGATTGTCACTAGTGGATGTGAAGAAATAAAATTTCCAAGAATATTCCATATATTGCACCAAGTCCAAATATGGACCCAGAGTTTTGATTTGAAGAAATCAAATCTGGCATTCCTAAGGATGCATAATACCAAATATTAATCAATTCTGACAGGTGGATCTGAACAAGATTGTGAAAAAACATTCCTCATATTGCACTAAGTTAACATTTGAGCTCTAGGGAGCCCAATTATGAAGCCAAGGAATCTTACGTCACAAAGGATGATGTAAACCAAATATCAAAGGATTCTGACTGGTGGATCTGAAGATGATTTTTAAAGATTTGTCACATATTGCACTAAGTTAAATTTGGGGCTCTCATAGGGACTTGAATCTTACCCCCATTAGAATGCTTGTACCAAATATCAAAAGGTGAACACAGGCACTTGATTTATACAAGCTTGAATCTGCCGTCCCCTCACCTCCCCTAAAGATGCTGAATACCAAATATCATACGATTTTGACTGGTGGATATGAATAAGACGATTTTTATAGCTGATTTTTTGGAAGAGTATTCCTCATAATGCTTTAAGTTAAAATTTGGGCCAGGTTTAGACCCAGGTACTTGATTTGAACAAATTTGAATCTGATTCCCGCCACACAAAGATGATATATACCAAATATTGATTGATTCTGACATGTGGATGTGAAGAAGGTGATATTTAACCCTTTACCCAATGCACACAATATCAAAATTTGTTATTTTAAGGCCATACAAAGTTGATTGTCTGTTTCTCAGGCCATTTTTTCCCAAAAAAGCATGCAGGCGGGCAGTCTTTTTTGTTTCTTTTTACTTTTCTCCCCGAGAGGTTGTTTGTGGTAATTCGACCCGCACCCAAATGCCTGGTGGACCATGCAAAATTTCGCAAATATATTGGTTATTCACCGTAGGGGTGTTGGGTCATAAATGAAGTGGAGTTTGAATGTTTGTTTTTTCAGTGAAACATGAAAATTATGACACAGGACGAAACGCCTTGTGGGTGAAACGTCTCGGGATGAAGCGTCACTGGGACAAATTAAATGTCGAAGTGCCAACTTTCACAGATTTATTTTACCCCCCCCAAAAAAAAATCCTTTCACAACCTGCCTAATAAAATCGTGAATCGCAATTTTTCCCCATTATATTCAAAATTATCACAACCCATTTGAACGGGCAGTTCATCCATAAATCATATTTTTTGGAAATCTGAAAATGAAATATTTATTTATTTATTGGTGTTTAAGGTCACATACTTATGCACAATGGCTAATCGTGACCGTGACAGTTTTACAGGTGGAGGAAGCCGGAGTACCCGGAGAGAACCACCGAGCAACGACGAGCAACTGTCAGCTCCCCAACATCGTAACTCTGAACTCTGCACCACAGCACAGGCAGGGTTAGATTGGTTGAAGACATGCGCACCATCGATGTGCAGTACGCCTCAGTACACAGCGTCATCGTGCCCCCATGCAGGCAATCGGGATGAAGTGTCTTGCCCAAGGACACAACGCGGTTGTCGCAGGTGGGATTCGAACCGAGGACCTCTCGGCTTGCAGGCTGCACCTCTACCAACTGAGCCACCGCGCCCACTGAAAATGAAATACAATTACAAAACGAGTGTTTGCGTATTTTTATTAACCAATTTGACAGCACATACCTGCCTATATGCGATTTATTTTCAACTATGACTGTTACTTTTATATCAAGCAACAGTTACTTTTAGTTATCCAATTATCTTGCATCTCAAATGCATTTATTTAAATTAACTGGGAAACTCGTAACGGTTTCAAATAACAGTACACAAATTCCCAATGACGGCCATGTGCAATACAAATGTTACTAAAAATAAATGCCAGGAGACTGTGTTCCATTCAACATGGCACCTGACTTTGCAGACTTTCTGAGGGTTGGTGCGAATCAAACGTGGTGCGAATCAAACATGGTGCGAATCGATCATTCCCCCTTGTGATTGTTTGTTGTCAGGCTGAAAGACACCTTCCTTCTTGCTCTCATTATGACATACCTTTTACAGAATAAAACACTTTCTGTCGTGAATATTGCTAAAACCCACCCACTTTTTTAAAGTATGATGTAGAAAAAGATTGAAGTGTGTTAATTTAAAATTCGCAAACGCATCGATATCGATTTACCGAAATGAATAACTCAATTTTTTTTTTGTGTCATAAAAAGGTTGCATGCGCAGCAAAAATTACCATGCACGTGGGCCTGAGAAACAGAGGTTCTTTTTTTATGGCCTAACTGTTATTTTTTTTTTATTTTTCAAAACATTCAACAAACCATATCATGTGACCCATCAATGGAATGAGCTTGACAAGGTTATTCCAATGAGGAGTCACATATGGTTTGCTGAAATTTTTTTAAAAATGTATTTTTCAACTGTAAATTATGTGGGCGTATGCAGCTGATTCGTTAATGAATATGCCTCATACTGCACTAAGTTGAACTTCAGGCTTGCATAAGAAGCCCAAATATGAACCCAGGGGCATGATTTGAACAAACTTGAATCTTCCACCCATAAGAATGCTGCATACCAAATATCAGAAAATTGGTGAATTTGAAAAAGAAGAAAACTTAAGACTATTCCACATATTGCATTAAGTTAAATTCAGGTTCCCATAGGGAGCATAAATAGGACTCCCAGGGATTTAATTTGTGCAAATTTGATCCGATCACTGTAAGGAAGCTAACTAGTGTTTCTGAAGAAGATTTTTAAATATATTCCTGATATTCCACGGAGTTAAAATTTGTGCTTCCATAAAGAATCCAAATATAAACCTGGGGGCTTGATTTGAATAAACTTAATTCTGACAGGTGGAAATCAAGTAAAGTTTTAGGCTCCCATAGGGACCCCCAAAGATGAACCCAGGGATTTGATTTGAACAAATTTGAATATGGCTCTCCGAATGCTGTATACCAAATATCAAAAGATTCAGACTGGTGAATTTGATTTTTCAAGAATATTCCTCATATTATTTATTTATTTATAGGTGTTTAAGGTCACATATTTCTGCACATGACCACAACAGTTTTACGGGTGGAGAAAGCCAGAGTACCCACAGAGAACCACTGAGCAATGGCAAGCAACTGTCAGCTCCCCAACATACCAACTCCACACAAGCAGGTTTAGAATTGGTTGAAGACAAGAGCACCATTGATGTGCAGTACACATTAGTACAAAATACCACTGTGCCCCCACGTGGGCAATGGGGGTGAAGTGTCTTATTTAATCTTATTTGTTTTACAAGGATTGGCGAACAAGTTATGCAACTTATATTAACGCCTCTCCTTGGCCCAATGGCGTAGGTGTGTGGGATGACCTTCATAGCGGCAACTTTGTGGCCTAGCTCTTCTCGAATACTACGAAGGGATCTTTAGCCTGCATGGACTGTGTCTCTCTCTGCACAGAGGACAGCCATTTTACGTCCCCACCCGATAGGACGGTTCGCTGTGACAGCATCAACCCCACAATTGATGCTGACAGAGAGTATTTGGAAACCTCGAGAACTTTCCCCAACTGGGGATCGATCCCGGGACCTCTGGCATGAGAGACCAGCGCACTTATCCACTAGGCCACCACTCTCATAAACGGTGAAGTGTCTTGCCCAAGGACACAATGCAGTTGCCACAGGTGGGATTCAAACAGATGGACCTCTCGGCTTGCAGCCTGCATCTCTACCTACTGAGCCACCACGCCCACCTGGGCTTGGCCCAAAGGTTCGAAAGAAGAATACTTAGTTGATGGAGCACAAGAAAGATAATGACTCAGCATTTTCCTATTGCCAACAGTGTTAGAATGGGGCATCCCATGACACCCTATGACAAAATCGATAGTAGTTTTTTTTGGTCCTTCTGATTCCATTGGTACTAAGGAAGCTTCATACTAAAAAACAACATTCTGTCCATGCAGTTTTGGAAACATGGGCATTTGAATTTTTTATACTTTTAGCTCCTGGGGTTCCCGCAGGGCAGCCAAAAAACATTTCTGGCAAAAATCAAGTAGTTATGACCCACTTATACTACATGCCAAATTTGGTTCAAATCAGCCCATCGGCTCATGAAATAGAAATATAGGGTGGAGCCCAAAATGGGCATGCTACCACAGAGAGCCAAAATATTGACCTACCAACTTGCCTTGAACAAATTTCAACAAATATCAAAGCATTTTCTGTGGTAGTTCATGAAAAGAACATTTTAATTTTTTTAGGCTATTTGGGCATTAGCCCCAGCTCCAAGGGGAGTAGCAACTTTTGGATAAAAAACTCAGAACAGTATACTCCACCAAGATGTTTTGTACCAAATTGAAATTAGTTTAGATTTGGCCCAAAGGTTCTGAAAAAGAATATTTAGTTGATGGAGTACAAGAAAGATAATGACTCGGCATTTTCCCATTGCCAACAGTGTTAAAATAGGGCACCCCATATGGCACCCCATGACAAAATCGATAGCAAGTTTTTTGGTCCCTTTGATTCTACTGGTCCTTAGGAAGCTCATACTGAAAAACAATATTCTGGTCCATGCAGTTTTGGAAATATGGGCATTTGAATTTTGTATATTTTTAGCTCCTGGGGTTCCCACGGGACAAACGAAAAAAAAAAATTTTCTGGCATAAATCAAGTAATTATGACCCACTTATACTATGTGCCAAATTTGGTTCAAATCAGCCCATCAGTTCATGAAATAGAAATCTGGGGTGGAGCCTAAAAATAGCATACTACCACAGAGAGCCCAAATATTGACCTACAAAATTCCTTTGAACAAACACCAAAGGAAGTCCCATAGCAAATATCAAGGCATTCTCTCTGCTGGTTCATGAAAAGATTTTTAGACTTTCTGGGCATTAACCACAGCCCAAAGATGGCAGCTTCCAAGATGGGCTGTGCAATATATGTTTGAATATGACCCAGTGGTTTTGAAGAAGAAGACAAGTTCAAAAGTTAATGGACTACAGACGATGGATATCAAGTGATGGCAATAGCTCCCACTGACTTTCAGTCAGGTGAGCTAATAACAAGAGGCTCTAAAGAGCCTGTAATCACTCACCTGGAAGAACTTCATATCCCTCATTTATTCTAATCAGAATCAAACAATGCAGCTGGCTGCCATGCTCCTTCATCTGAGCAAAAAAGAATGATGATTGTTTTCAGAGGACTTTCCATACATTATTTGTTTATTTTCCTGCCAAGTTCGGTTCACATCGGCTCAGCAGTTCCAGAAAATGTGATTTCCCATAGGGTTTCCATGGTAAGTATGGGCTGCAATTGCCGTCATGTTTGAAATCCGATCAACATTAAATGAGGATCTTTGGTAGAGGGTGTCCGAGTCATCATGCATGTGAAGTTTAAAAACATTTGGCCTTGTTGTTTCAGAGGAAAAGATTTTAGAAAATCCACCATTTTTTGATTTCTAGAAATCGAGAGATTCAACTATTTTGCTTTTTTCAGGCACCAGCTTTGATATAGAGTTGGTAGGTTTTTAAGGATATAGTAAGTGCATAGCCTATAGAAAATTGTGTCTAACAACTGTTCCAGCTGTACTCTTTCGCATTGGCATGAATGATGTATGGTTAAAGTCGATGTCATTTTCCAGCACGTTGGCAGGCATATGGGAGGGTGCATGGGAATGCGAACAGGCAGGCATCCTTTCAGCTAGACAGGCAAGCAGGCAGTCAGATGAACGAATGGATGGACAGATGGAAAGACAGACTGCATTTAATAATATTCCAACCATAATTGCTGGAAATCCATATCTACTTCTCTGAAACATGTGTAGAGGGTTAAGTTAGAAATCAACCGTATCTCATGGTAATACTGTTTACCAAATATTGGCAGCACACATTTATGAATTCTGTTTCAATAATGAAAGTGTCAATGACACTGTAGCTCAACTAGTTTAAAACATGTACATGTATAGTATGTGGCACAGCAATGACAAACAGCTAGGTAATGACCTGATAACAAAGGTACATGTAAAGTATTGTAACGGTCTGTACATAAATGCTGACCGTAGCATGTAACAAATATATAGGTAAAGTATTGTAATGGTGGGGTGCCAGTTAGATGCTAAACTAGAAAAGAAATCTTGGAGTCCCAGTGTGGGTATGACTGAACCCCAAAATATTTGTTCTCATAGCACAGTGATAACAAAGTCACCCCAAAACACTTGTTTCTGTCACAAGATGATAACAAAGGTACCCCAAGAAGTTTCGTGAAGATCGGTTCATAAATACAGACTCTAGCCCAAGCCGTATTGACATGTGCACTTACTGTGTATAAGTAGAACTGAGCAAATCAAAGTTCATCTAATTTGCATAATTTCTGCACGAGAAAAAAACCCGTATTATATGTGATGTATTCCATATTACTAAACATTCCTACAAAAATTTATTCAAATCAGAACATTCATACAGAAGTTCTGTACAAAAAACTGATTGCACTAATTTTGGTACAAAATGGCTTCTGGTGGCCATCTTGAATTTTGGACCGCAACAAAAAAAACCACTCGTTCTCATCCCACGGTGAGAACAAAGGTACCCAAGAAGTTTTGTAAAGATTGGTTTGTAAATACAGCCTCTAGCCTGAGCCGTATAGAAGTTGTGTACAAAAAAACTGACTGGACCTAATTTCGGTACAAAATGGACACTGGCAGCCATCTCGAAACACTTGTTCTTGTCACAAGGTGATAACAAAGGTACCCAAGAAGTTTCGTGAAGATCAGTTCATAAATACAGACCCTAGCCTGAGCCGTATTGACATATGCACTTACTGTGTATAATAGCACTGAATAAATCAAAGTTCATCTAATTTGCATAATTTTTGCACGAGAAAAAAATCCATATTATATGTGATGTATTCTATGTTACTAAACATTCCTACAAAAATTTATTCAAATCAGAACTTTCATACAAAAGTTCTGTACAAAAAACTGATTGCACTAACTAAAGTACAAAATGGCTGCTGGTGGCCATCTTGAATTCCGGACCGCACCCAAAACCACTCGTTCTCGTCCCACGGTGATAACAAAGGTACTCAAGAAGTTTTGTAAAGATTGGTTCATAAATACGGCCTCTAACCCGAGCCGTATTGACATATGCAGTTACAGTGCAGAAAGTAACACTGAATAAATCAAAGTTGGTATAATTTGCATAATTTATGCATGAAAAAAACCCTGTAATAACAGTATTATATGTGATGTATCCCATGGTACTAAACATTCATACAAAAAATTATTCAAATCAGAGTTTCATATGGAAGTTCTGCGCAAAAATCTGATTGCACCTAATTTTGTACAAAATGGCTGCCAGTGGCCATCTTGAATTTCAGACCGAACCCCAAAACACCCGTTCTCATCTCACGGAGATAACAAAGGTACCCCAGCTGTTTCGTAAAGATCGGTTCATAAATACAGCCTCTAGACCGAGCCGTACTGGCATTTGCACTCACTGAGCTGAATGTAACATTGAATAAATCAAAGTTGGTCTAATTTGCATAATTTATGCACGAGCAAAAAACCTGTACTATATATAATGTATCCCATGGTACTAAACATTCATACAAAAAGTTATTCAAATCTGAGCTTTCAAATGGAAGTTCTGCGCAAAAATCTGATTGCACCTAATTTTGTACAAAATGGCTGCCAATGGCCATCTTGAATTTCAAACCGGACCCAAAACACTCGTTCTCGTCCCACAGTGATATCAAAGGTACCCAAGAAGTTTCGTAAAGATGGGTTAAAAAATACGGCCTGTAGCCCGAGCCATGTTGAAGGTGTGACAGACGGACAGACGGGCCATGACAATACCTCAAATTTGGTTTCGCCAAAGTTGAGCTAAAAATCATTAAAAGAAGGTTAAAGAATATGTTGAAAATTACAGCTTTTCAGACAGTACTCTCTTTCAAAGAGATATGGATAGGTAAAAGGTTACACAAAGAACATTTTATTCAAAGGATTTGTCATTATGTCTATCTTGAATGAATGATAAAATCAAAGAATAATAATTGACTGGAGAATATTTGGACACTATCAGTTGGAGCTGAGGAGTAAATTACACCAAATTACACCACGTTTTCCAAACAGCTGTAATCAATCACAACTTTTTTTTTCTGAAAACATATAGAAGCAATGTTGTTTCCAGTTACATCCCTACATAAAACTATACACAATATTTTATCATTGTCCCAGTTCACAGTGGAGAAAACTGCTACAGTTCAGGGAGAGTGTATTATCACTAAATCACCCACTGAGTGGAAATTCCACCCAAGCAATAACTGCAAATTTGTTGCAAAGCATAACAATCACAAGCAAAGTTCCAGCCAATGGACTTCTGTGTTAAAACCCAGAGGTCCATTGGCTGGCACATTGCTTGTGGGTTTTTTTGTTCATATGCACAGAATTTGAAACTGATACTTTGGGTGATTATTTCACTCCACGGTTGATTTAGTTACAATCCACTTTCCACTTACTGTACTATTCAAGATACCCTGCTGGCATAGGGTTTTATATTTTCATAATAGCATATAACAGCAAAGCTGTTCCTATTACATTGGGTGTCCCAGTCAGCAATCATGTGAAGTTTCAAATGAAAGTGTCAATGACACTGTAGCTTAACTTGTGTGTTGTGTTTGATGAAAAGGATAATGTTCAATGTTTATGAAAGGATTATGAAATAAGACAAGAATTGTGATAATTGGGAATATGTTCATTTCTGTTCCCTGTATGCTATGTTTATGATAAAAATAACATGAGGTGTACACTGTACTAAAGAGCTGAGGGGTGGGTTAATATGACCTCACAGTTAATGTATGTGGCCCTCACAGTTAATGTATATCAACAAAAGTTACCAAGTTACAGTGAAATTATTCCAAAACGAGTCATCCTATCAAGTTACATTAAAATCCCTTCATAAATATGGCCTGTAGACTGTGCTAAAGGTTTTCGGGCTTCGGGCTCGGGCAGTCATCATGGTTGAATGATCGCAACCAAAAGGGGACATTCTCATCTGGGCACCATCTGGAGTGATCCTGCGAAGTTACAATGAAATCCCTTCATAAATATGACCTGTAGACTGTAGCTGACCAATCACGACCAAAAGGAGATGTCATCATCTAGGCATTATATGGAGTCAACCTAACAGGTTACAATGAAATCCTTCTATAAATATAACCTTTTGCCTATGCTAAAGGTTTTTGGGCTCGGCACCCATCAAGGCTGAATGATCACGGCCGAAATGGGACGTTCTCATCTTTTACAAAGTTACGATGAAATCCCTTCATAAATATGACCTGTAGACTGTGCTCAAGGTTTTGGGGCTTCGGGCCCCTGAAGCCGTCACAGTTGACCAATCACGACCAAAAGGGGATGTCATCATCTAGGCATTATATGGAGTCAAACTTACGGGTGACAATGAAGTCCTTCCATAAATATGACCAATAGACTATGCTAAATGTTTTGGGGTTTTGGGTTCGGGCAGCCATCAAGGCTGAATGATCGCGACCATAAGGGGACGTTCTCATCTAGACATTATTTAGAGTCATCCTACCAAGGTACAATGAAATCCCTTCATAAATATCACCTGTAGACTGTGCCAAAGATTTTTGGGCTTTGGGCCCTTGTAGCCAACACAGTTGCCTAATGGTGTCCAAAAGGGGCTGCTCTCATCTAGACATTACATGAAGTCAACCTACCAAGTTACAATGAAATCCCTTCATAAATATGATCTGAAGACAGTGCTAAAGGTTTCCGGGCTTCAGGCTTGGGCAGTCATCATGGTTGAATGATCGCAACCATTCTCATCTGGACATCATCTGGAGTGATCCTATGAAGTTACAATGAAATCCCTTCATAAATATGACCTGTAGACTGTGCTCAAGATTTTCAGGCTTCAGGCACCTGTAGCCATCACAGTTGACCAACCACGACCAAAAGGGGATGTCATCATCTAGGCATTATATGGAGTCAACCTAACAAGTTACAATGAAATCCTTCCATAAATACGACCTACAGACATGCTAAAGGTTTTTGGGCTCGGGCAGCCATCAAGGCTGAATGATCGTGACCAAAAGGGGACGTTCTCATCTGGACACTATTTGGGGTCATCCTACCAAGTTACAATGAAATCCCTTCATAAATATGACCTGTAGACTGTGCTAAAGGTTTTCGGGCTTTGGGCTCGGGCAGACATCATGGTTGAATGATCGCAACCAAAAGGGACAATCTCATCTGGGCATCATCTGGAGTGATCCTGCGAAGTTACAATGAAATCCCTTCATAAATATGACCTGTAGACTGTGTTCAAGGTTTTTGGGCTTCGGGCACCTGTAGCCATCACAGCTGACCAATCACGACCAAAAGGAGATGTCATCATCTAGGCATTATATGGAGTCAACCTAACAGGTTACAATGAAATCCTTCTATAAATATAACCTTTTGCCTATGCTAAAGGTTTTTGGGCTCGGCACCCATCAAGGCTGAATGATCACGGCCGAAATGGGACGTTCTCATCTAGACATTATTCGGAGTCATCCTACCAAGTTACAATGAAATCCCTTCATAAATATGACCTGTAGACAGTGCTAAAGGTTTTCAGGCTTCGGGCACCTTTAGCCGTTAAAGTTGCCCAATCATGTCCAAAAGGGGACGTTCTCATCCAGACATTATATGAAGTCAACCTACCAAGTTACAATGAAATCCCTTCATAAATATGACCTGTAGACTGTGCTTAAGGTTTTCAGGCTTTGGGCTCGGGCAGCCATCATGGTTGAATGATCGCAACCATAGGGGACAATCTCATCTGGGCATCATCTGGAGTGATCCTACAAAGTTACAATGAAAGCCCTTCATAAATATGACCTGTAGACTGTGCTCAAGGTTTTTGGGCTTCGGGCACTTTTAGCCATCACAGCTGACCAATCACGACCAAAAGAGGACGTCATCATCTAGGCATTATATGGAGTCAACGTAATACATTACAATGAAATCCTTCCATAAATAAAACCTTTTACCTATGCTAAAGGTTTTTGGGCTCGGGCACCCATCAAGTCTGAATGATCGCGATCAAAATGGGACGTTCTCATCTAGACATTATTTGGAGTCATCCTACCAAGTTACAATGAAATCCCCTAATAAATATGACCTGTAGACTGTGCTAAAGGTTTTCGGGCTTCGGGCACCATTAGCCGTCACAGTTGCCCAATCATGTCCAAAAGGGGACGTTCTCATCTAGACATTATATGAAGTTAACCTACCAAGTTACAATGAAATCCCTTCATAAATATGACCAGTAGACTGTGCTAAAGGTTTTCGGGCTTCGGGCTCTGGCAGCCATCATGGCTGACTGATCGCAACCATAGGGGACAATCTCATCTGGGCATCATCTGGAGTGTTCCTAAGAAGTTACAATGAAATCCCTTCATAAATATGACCTGTAGACTGTGCTCAAGGTTTTCGGGCTTTGGGCACTTGTAGCCATCACAACTGACCAATCACGACCGAAAGGGGATGTCATCATCTAGGCATTATATGGAGTCAACCTAACAGGTTACAATGAAATCCTTCCATAAATATGACCTTTTGCCTATGTTAAAGGTTTTGGGCTCGGGCGCCCATCAAGGCTGCATGATCACGATCAAAATGGGACCCTCTCATCTAGACATTATTTGGAGTCATCCTACCAAGTTACAATGAAATCCCTTCATAAATATGACCTCTAGACTGTGCTAAAGGTTTTCGGACTTCGGGCCCCTGTAGCCGTCACAGTTGCCCAATCACGTCCAAAAGGGGACTTTCTCATCTAGACATTGTATGAAGTCAACCCACCAAGTTACAATGAAATTCCTCAATAAATATGACCTGTAGACTGTGCTAAAGGTTTTCGGGTTTTGGGCTCGGGCAGTCGTCACGGTTGGCAGATCATGCCCAAATGGGGAAATTCTCATCTAGACACCATAAGGAGTCATCCTACCAAGTTACAATGAAATCCCTCCACATTAAACATGACCTGCAGACTGTGCTAAAAGTTTTTGGGTTTCAGGCTTGGGCAGCCATCACGGTTGATAGATCATGCCCAAAAGGGGACGTTCCCATCTAGGCATTATACAGAGGCATCCTACCAAGTTACAATGAAATTCCTTCATAAATACGACCTGTAGACTGTGCTAATGGTTTTCGGGTTTTGGGCTCGGGCAGCCATACCGGTTGCCCGATCGCGACCAAAAGGGGACGTTCTCATCTAGACATGATCCCAAACCTGCATATGAAATTTCGTAACGATCAGACAAGAACTGCGGGGTGTAGCCCGTGCTAAAGGAAAATGTGAACAGACTCACAGACTAACAGACTTCCGCACACGTGATGGCAATAGCTTATCTTGACTATGTCAAGTTAAGCTAAAAATTTGGCCAAGCTTGTAGTTTCAGAAAACATTTTTCAAAATTGACCAATCAGAATCAGATAATGCAGCCATGTTTTCCAACCGACAGGAACAAGAAGAGGGTTGTTTGTTGCGGACGTCCCATAGACCATTCCTGCCAACTTTGGGTTTTTTTAATAATATTTTATTTCTTTTATGAGAAAAAGGTTTGGCGAACAGGCTAGGCCTATCCTAACGCCTTACCTACATATGACAGTGCTTTACAATTTTTTTGTGCTGGTGCAGCTGTGCAAAAGTGACAGAAACACAATCTTACATATAAAGAAATCACCTTAACTAAATAAATAAGTGAATTAATTAATTAAAAATAAATAAGTAAATAAATATCCACAGTAATACTCTGTTGTATCATAATATAGTGCAAATCTCGAGTAATGATAGTGATGAAGGTTCCTTTTGCCGGTAGGATCCAAGAGTGAAGAAAAATACACCTTTGGTTCACATCATCTCAGTAGTTCCAGAGAAGATGAAAAAAATGTGATTTCTCATAGGGTTTCTATAGTAACTATAAGCTGCAACTGCAGCCATGTTTGCAACCTGATCAACATTAAATGAGGATCATTGGTAGAGGGTACCCCAGTCATCAACCATACGAAGTTTCAATACATTTGGCTCTGTGGTTTCAGAGAAGATTATTCAAGCCACGGGAACAAAATGAGAATAGTTTGTAGACGACCTCCCATAGACCATTCCTGCCAAGTTTGGTTCACATCGGCTCAGTAGGTCCAGAGAAGAAGATGAAAATATGATTGCTCAGAGGGTTTCTATAGTAACTATAATCTGCAATTGTGGCCATGTTTGCAACCTAATCATTAAATGAGGACTGTTGTTAAAGGGTTTCACAGTCATCAACCACGCAAAGTTTCAATACATTTGGCCCTGTGGTTTCAGAGAACATTTTTCAAAATCCATCAATAAGAATCAAAGAATGCCTCTGGCAGCCATGTTTTTCAACCCAAGAGAATAAAATGATCGTTTGTAGAGGACCTCCCATAGACCATTCCTGTTTGGTTCACCTTGGCTCAGTAGTTCCAACGAAGATGAAAATATGATTTCCCATAGGGCTTCTATGGTAACTATAAGCTGCACTTGCGGCCATGTTTGCAACCTGATCAACATTAAATGAGGATCGTTGGTAGAGGGTGTCCCAAGCATCAACCATGTGAAGTTCCAAAACATTTGGCCTTGTTATTATTATTTACTGGTGTTTAAGGTCACATACTTATGCACAAGTGGCTAATCATGACCGTGACAGTTTTACGGGGTGGAGGAAGCCGGAGAGAACCACCGAGCAACGACGAGCAGCGGCCAGCTCCCCAACATCGTAACTCTGCACTGCAGTATATGCAGGGTTAGATTGGTTGAAGACATCTGCACCACTGATGTGCAGTATGCCTTAGTACACGGTGTCATCGTGCCCCCATGTGGACAATGGGGGGGTTAAGTGCCTTGTCCAAGGACATAATGCGGGAGTCCGAATTGATCGCTCAGATGGTCACCCATCCAAGGATTAACCAGGCTCGATGTTGCTTAATTTCGGTGATCTAATGAGAACCAGTTACCGCAATGCCACAGCACCCCCATTTGGCCTTGTGGTTTCAGAGGAAAAGATATTTGAAAATTGACCAACCAAAATCAAATAATACCTCTAGCAGCCATGTTTTTCATCCGACAGGAACAAAATGTGGAGCATTGGTAGAGGGCCTCCCATAGACCCTTCATGCCAAGTTTGGTTCACACCGGCTCATCAGTTCCAGAGAAAAAGATAAAAATGTGAAAAGTTGACAGACGACGGACGCCAAGTGATAGCAAAAGCTCACATGGCCTTTTAGGCCAGGTGAGCTGAAAATGTGATTTCCCATAGGGTTTCCATGGTAACTATGAGCTGCAATTGTGGCCCTGTTTGCAACCCGATCAACATTAAATGAGGATTGTTGGTAGAGGGTGTCCCAATCATCAAGCATGTGAAGTTTCAAAACATTTGGCCTTGTAGTTTCAGAGGAGATTTTGAAAATCGGCCATTCAGAATCAAAGAATGCCTCTGGCGGCAGGAACAAAGTGAGAATCGTTTCTAAAGGACCTCCCATAGACCATTCCTGCCAAGTTTGGTTCACATCCAATCAACAGATCCAGAGAAGAAGATGAATGTGTGAAAAGTTTAGGGACGACAGATGATGGATGGCGGCGGACGCCAAGTGATGGCAATAGTTCATGTGGCCCTTTGACCTAGGGGAGCTAAAAAAGTGAAACAAATTATCTGCATTTTCATTTGTGTATTTTGTGCACAGCCCATGAGCACACAATCCAATTGCACACAATTCAATTGTGACAGATTAACTGAGGCAATGATGAGTCAGATGAGTGTGTATAACATTACTTGCAAGTGAAAAAGATAAAGAAAACACAACCGTAACTGAAAGACAATGAAATAATTATTTCGTTTTTACTTTGAAGTTGAACAAATAAAAAAAAATAATTAAATAAAAATTCTTCATGCATTCCGATTCAGAAGTGGCAAATTGTCCTCCAAGTGTGAAATGTGCCATTCAGCATGGTAACGATATTGAACTGATTGGGACGAAATGTCTGTAAACCTTGATTATAAACCAAGCTTGAACACACCTCTTCTCCTTGAATCTACACAGAGTTCTGTGAAACTGGAAGAACATATCTTTAGCAAAGAAATTTTCCCCTCATCATCAGTTTCAGTAATAAAATGTGATTTTGTTATTGTTTTCAATGATACAGTTTCATGTGTTCGGCTTCACATGGTTTTGTTGTCAAACACGCTGAAATTGGGTGCATTCAATTTAGTAATCAGGAACTCTTGGAAAAATGCATGCTCATCAATATGAATCAACTGAGATTGTCAAAACGAGTACACCCTTGTTCTGTATCTGTATTTGGGTACATCATAGAATCCTATTTTGGCTTTTAAAACGACAGAGTGGGGAGTGCTATGGTGTTTCTTTTTCAATTGCAGCTTGAATTAGTCTACAGTGGTTGCGTGCACCTCTGTGTCATGGAGCTTATTCCTGTCGTTGGTGTTTTTTACAAAGAAGGAATGTTTATACTGCTCAGTGGTACTGTTTGGTATCAAGAAGGTTCTGGTGTTGTTCCTTACCAGGTTTTCTATAGTGTTTTGGCTTGTGTATCCTTTGTATTGTTTAGTTCCGACAAGCCTTTTGCATTTTTTGGGGGTCAGATAGTCGTTTATGGGAAGAGCTGGTACCAGCCCCTCAACCATTTTGTATTGGAATGTCAGCCATATGTGTTTTCTTCGGACTTCAAGCACAGGGGTCAGCCAACTGGGCGACTAGGGCAAAGAAGTTGCCTTGTCATTCCTCAAGTCACCTTGGCTTACATTTGGGGGCGCAATTCAAATCTCCCTCCAATACTTCCTTTGGAGACATGGCAGTTTTATGCATTTTTTATATTTTACTTCCAAAAAAAACGCTTCTGCATTCATAACAAAGTAAACACGGCTGCTGTTAAAGTCTGCCACATGGCTCTGAAAATAGCCTAAACTAACCCAATTTTATATTTCTGAAAAGAGTTGTAATGGCATAGTCGTTTGAACAATTCACTCCAACTGGAAGCAACCAGCACAAAATGGCTATTTAAAACAAACTGCCAGCAAAAACAACAAATCACACATGACATGCATTGTGTCAATTGGAATTTATTAAAATTAACCACTGTTTCAAAACAAAACAAAAATGTGTAGGAGACAGTTCATCTATAAAAAGTTGAAATTGCTTGTGGTTACACTCTTTTCCATTGAAAAATTGGTTCCATTGAAATTTGCACTGGAATTTGCACTGAAAGTTTTTCTTTGCAAACTTGTGTTGGAAGGGGGTTAAATGTAATAAGGCTATGATTGAAATCACACATATTAGGATAGATAAGAATGGCAGGCCTTCATAGCACCAATCACATGTGTCAGTGTAAGATGGTCGGCAGAAATTGCCATTTTTCTGCACAGTGTATTGATATTATTATCCAGCGCAGAAGGGAAGGAAGACAACTGAAATATTTTGTCATTTTCCTTAGGAATAAATTAGAAGTATAAATTTTATAGAAAATTTCCTTTCTTATTATACCTACCGAAATTGTTTACAACAGGCTTGCACTACAGTGGAAGAACCTAACTCGGATAAAATACTCTCTATTTTAATCTTTCCCAAGATTTGGGAAAGAAAAGTGGTGTAAAAACACCACGAAAAAATAAGCCAAACCTGGGCCGAGCGTCATCGGCGCACACCCAGTATGGGGCGCTCTTCCACAGTACAAATCCACGACTTCCGTAACAGTGCGCAATGCATCAATTCGTCATTCTTTTGATTCCGAACAACACAGGAGTTATGTGATCAGCGGGGAGGAAGGATTCTTACCCGAATAAGAAGATTTCGGTAGGTATAATAAGAAGATTTCGGTAGGTATAATAAGAAAGGAAATTTACTATAAAATTTATACTTCTTATCAACCTACCTCAATTGTTTACAACAGGCTGAATAGACAAAAGGCTGGAGGGAATCACATAACCAACCCACACATAACTCAATAGCACTGGGACCGTGGACAGAGGAAGAGATCCCTAGGCCTATCAAACCATAGCATCACAAACATTAGAAAAGCCAATGAAAGATGAGGTGTATGGTGAAGTGCGACGCACAGACAGAAAGGGCAGTAACAGCATAAAGCTGGAACTGACCCTGAAAAAAGCTGAAAAGCTTGGATAGACAACATCCTGAGCCGAAGAAAGAGAGCCCCAAGGTTCTCTGTCGGCTCCTGCAACTGTCGCAGATAAAAGGAGAAAGTAGCATTTCTCCGGAAGGCTGCCAGTATAACATCAGTCATCCGACAACAGGACAGAGTTAATAAAAGAGGAAGACAATGCACGCACCTCGTGGCAGAAAAAACAATTGGTAATACAATCACCAGTAGCTAGACAAGCAGAAGCTGCACGAATAGCAAGACAAGTCCATCAAGAAATGGATGCAGGAGAGATCTGGCATGTGGGAAAACGCATACTCATCCAGGATAAAGGCGTGAACGCCCCTCCCCCCCAAGCAGAGCAGCGCCCAAGAAAGGGACCATCTTGGAGTAAACTGCAAAGTCCTAGGTCTTTTCAAGGAGAAGAGCTGAACAAGCTTGGAGAGGCAAGGATGAGTGTCGAAACAATGCGGTATCACAAAGGAAAAAATGTCTCCGAAGCATGGACAAGTACCCATTGCTGGAGACCCCCAGAAACAAACATATACCAGAAACTCCGCAAGCGGTGTGATCGGAGGAGTGACAGAAGCAACAGAGTGATCGCACACCATCGACAGAAGAACCTTCCACTTAGCCACAAAGGCTAAACCAGTGGAGTGAGTGCCTCCTTGAAGAAAAGCAACTCCACTGCGTGTCTCGAAAACCACTACGGAGGAGACAGGACCCGATAAAAGACATGTGCGAAGGCACAATGAAGTCGGGTCAACCTGAAAACCTCCTCGGGCGACTTTGGCAAAGAAAGTCGCGATGTAGAGGGAGACATGCCGGAACCGACGCTAACAGAGAGCGGAGCAGATTGATCCACACCCACCGAAGCGACGGGTGTGATCGAAAGGATTCAACGACTGCAGGTTCATATCTGGGTGAGAACCTGAGGCGGAATCGGAACCGGCAGGAAGGCGTAGCCGACAAGACCATCCCAAAGGAGGGCCAGAGTGTCCACGGCGAAAGCCAGAGCATCTGGACATGGGGACACAAAAGTGTCCACCGGATGGTTCCAACGAGTCACAAGAGATCGATGGAACCCACCATGTGGAGCATCCACCTGGTGGAAATGACCCTGCCCCGACGGGACAGGGAGTTGGCTAGGACATTCAGGCAACCGGGAATGTGACGAACAGCCACCCCGGCGTGGACATCCTGAGCGAGCAGTAGAAGATCCCAAGCCAATTCGTACATTGGAACAGAGTGCGTGCCACCCTGGTTCCGAATGTAAGCAACCACCGTCGAATGGTCGGACAACAGAAGGACCTGGTGATTCGACAGGTGAGGGATCCACTGCCTGAAACGCAGAAGAAGAGCAAGAGGCTCCTTCTGGTTGATGTGTAGAGCTGCATGATCCTGGTCCCACATCCCGTGAATGGAAAGACCTAGAGGATCCAACGTCGCACCCCATCCGAGATCGCTGGCATCTGCCGTCAGAATGCGATCGGACGTGGGTAAGTCCAACGGAACACCCTGCGAAAGCCACTGGATATCCGCCCAGAGGAGAAGGTGAGGATAAAGATATTCTGGAAACTGAAGCACCAGATCCAGAAAATCTACATTCGGCCTCCAACGACTGAGCAGAAAGTGTTGGAGAGGTCTGACACGCAGCCAACCTAGAGGAATGAGATCCGTCACCGAACAGCAGAGACCGAATAGCCGGAGAAAACTCCGAGCCGTCGCGGATGTGGACTGGGACAGAGTCGGAGCAAAAGCTGAGAGAATCACCAAATTGAATTGTGTGCGGAAAGCCATCCCCAGATGATAAAACGACTGAGAAGGGACCAGGTCCGACTTCTCCTCGTTGACTCTGAAACGTAGCGACGTGAGCAAGCTCAACAAAGTGGCGACATCCGACTCCAGTAAGGCAGCATTGGAATGCCCCTGGAGGATATCGCCCAGATATGCCGAAGTAGCCACCCTAGACTGTGTGCGATGGAAAGCTATCACATGCGACATCAGTCTGGTGAAGGCCCAAGGAACCAGGTTGAGGCTGAAAGGCATGGCCTTGAACTGGTAAACTCGCCCCAGAAAAATGAACCTGAGATACTTCCGTAACGCCCAATGAAACGGAACGTGAAAGTAAGCGTCTCGCAGGTCGAAGCTGGAAGCGAAATCTCCCTGGTGAATTGAACGGAGGACCGACCTGAAAGTCTCCATGCTGAACTTGGGAGCAATGATAGACTGGTTCAGGAAACTCAGATCGAGAACCGGTCGGAGTCGGCCGTCCTTCTTCGGCACCAAGAACAGGCGGGAATAGAAACCCACTGACCTAATGTTCTTGATGACCTCAATCGCCCCCTTTGTCAGGAGATTGTCTATCTCCGTGGACAAAAGTTCCCGACGTAAAATGTCTGAAGGAACTGTGGTTGGAAAAGGCACCCTGGACAGAGTGGAGTGCCGTCGGAAGGATATTCGCAGCCCGGACCAAACAACATCTAACATCCAAGGATTGGATGTGATGGTGGCCCACGGTCTGCGAACTCTGCTATCCTTCCTCCAACCTGGGACGAGTCGAGGTGAGGACCTTCATTGCGAACCCCGACGAGGCTCGCGAGAGGAGAAAACACCTCTACTGAATGAAGAATCCTGGGAGTTCCCTCAAGACTGCCGACGCTTACCCTTACCCCTTGAGTAAGAAGTAGAAGCGGTGGCAGAAGGATCAGACCCTTTTGCTTCGCAGAGGAAGCAGAGGGTACTTGTTAGGCTTGGAACGGCCCGTGCCTACCCTAGAAGGCTGATCAAGCTGAAGAAGCAGCAGCTGATCGTTGGAATGACGTAGGACGTCATCCCGGACCGTCAACACAGAATCATGGAAAAGTTGCGGACCTGCCAAAAAAGCAGATCGAAGAGTAGCGTACTGCTCCTCAGGAAGGGATCGGCCCGTGTCCCGCACAGAGTCCCTTCGAACTAATTCCAGATTAGCCATGTTACAGGAAAGCATGTGAGTAAGATGCATGAGCGCCTTGGACAGCACACGCAAAGTAGCCTGTACCTCGTCAAACTTATCTGAAGGCAGATAAGCAGCAAAAGCTGAAACGACGTGATCGGAGAGAGAAAGCATACCAAGCATCTCTCTCGATAAGCCCAATGTGGACTCCAGAGTCGTCATCGGAATGACGGCAGACTTGGACTTGGAAAGCCCGAGGGAATTGGAGTCCTGGTCCAAAACCGTCAAAGTCCGGTAGACCGACGGATTGGCGAAATCGTAGGAACGATAACGCGCCGGAGGCAAAAAGGTGTCAACCCTGGTGAAGAACGGAGCCTTCATAGCCTTGGAACTTAGCTTGGAGTCCAAGGCTGAAAATGCTTCAACCAACTGTACCGAAGGGCACGGTCGAAGACGCCCAGAAGCAGGTTGCTCCATAGACTGTTGGCGCGCGACCAATGATCGCGGCCTGGCTGACACTGTCGACTGGTTAGATGGTTTGAGATCCGGAAGGAACCCAAACACGAAATCAAGAGCTGCCCCCAAGTCCGAAGACTGCTGGCTCTCGACATCAAGCATGTCTGACTCTTCCCCTGAGTCGGAAGACACATAGCCCATCGTGGGCAAACCAGCCGACGCCTCCCATGGTGTCGGAACACCAGGGGATCAGAAAGCGGCCTGTTTCCAATCCTGGGAGGCAACGCCATAGGAGGCGCCTGGAAACCACTCGCTGCCTCGCTGGAAGCAACAGGAAGGCTCTTTGACAGAACCTGAGTGAGTAAGGAGAGGGCCTCCCTAGCTCACTGCCCGTACTGGCCGGTTCGACAGGGGAACGAACCGGCAAAGTGGCTTCACCTCTGACCCTCTGAACCAGCGAAGGGTCACGATCCTCCAAAAGACCCGACGTGGGGCGACGGGCGGCAGCCGAAAACGTCTGATGGCAGACGTGTATAGGGGTGTGACACACCCCGAGGATCAACATAGCAGGAACTCATGAGAGTCACCGCTGACCTCTGCAGGGCAGAAGGTCCAGGCTGCACAAAAGACGTTGGACCCCCAAAACTGGTCGTGCGGCCAGAATGAGTGGACGGAAACGCCACGGAGTTCATAGTGTCCCACTAAGAACAACCAAATCCAATGACAACTGTGGTGCTCAACGGCGCAGAGACCACAGGAGAGGGTCCGGCCGGCAGCCACTTCCAACTTCGCCGAGTTGAAGTCAGGGAAGGCTGAGGCCGATACCCCCACGTCTACACAACCAGACACCACAGCAGACCACTGCAGGTATAAAACTACTGTGCTCAATGGCTGAGAGGACACAGTATGGGGTTCAGTCGGCAGCCCCATTTGACTTCGCCGAGTGGAAGTCTGGGAAGGCTGAGGCCGAAACCCCACAACCACACTACAGACATCCCTGCAGACCCTGGCAGGGAGAAGCCGAGGCCGACTAAAAACGGTGCCCAATGACGTTGTAGACGGAACAGCAGTAGCAGCAGATACGACGGGAGCTGTTGGAACTGGCGGAAAAGCGGAGAGAGCCACCAAGCTCGGCCTCCAAAGGAGGAGTCACAACCCTAGTGACAGCCTCAGATGTCGACTGGAGAGGGCGCATAGTCCCGGAACCAGGCATCTCTACACCAGAAAACCAACAGCTCCCGCAGTATCCACCACGGTAAAACACTGCACATTCCCCACGGAAGGGGAATAACTCTCACCAGACATGGTCGAATCGGGAAGCCCCGAAACAACAGCGGTTCCCACCCCCCGCTGGTACGGGAGGAGCTGCACATCCCCCACGGAGGAGGAGCAATTCTCATCAGACGTGGTTGAATCGGGCGACCCAAAACAAAAGCATTCACCACACCCCCGCGGGAGCGGGAGGAGCTGCACATCCCCCACGGAGGGGGTCGAACTCACACCAGACGTGGTCGAGTTGGGGGGCCCCGAAATGACAGTGCCCCCCCCCCCCCCCCCCCCCCCCGGCGGGTGCGGGAGGAGCTGCACATTCCCCACGGAGGGGGTAAACTCACATCAGACGTGTTCGAGTCGGGAGGCTCCCGAAACGACTGCATTCCACACCACCCGCGTGTGCGGACGAAACGGACACAAGAACGCACCAATGGCGAGGGCAAAAGGAACTGCCCTAAAGGAACCGAACTGGAAAGAACAGAGGTGAGAGCAGTAGAAGAAAAAGGTGAACTCAACAGAAACAGAAAGTAGAAGAACACCCTCAACTACGAGAGAAGGTGGCAGAACCCAGACGGCCAACACCTACTCCAATAAAAAATTTTATCAACCGAAAAAATTCATTGTCGAATCGCGATTACACGATGTCGCAAAACAGTCGCGAAAACGGAATAGTAATTAATAAACAATGAGAATGTGGTTGAAAATATAAACGAGAATATATAAAACACAGTCCTGTTATTATACGATCTTCAGATCCATAATTCCAGTCACAGGAAAACCATTATCCACGAGTTGAATTATCACTGTTTCATAATGCATATGGCGGAAACACATCCTGCTCGTGCTTCGGACAGAAAAAGAATGACGAATTGATGCATTGCGCACTGTTACGGAAGTCGTGGATTTGTACTATGGAAGAGCGTCCCATACTGGGTGTGCGCCGATGGCGCTCGGCCCAGTTTTGGCTTATTTTTTCGTGGTGTTTTTACACCACTTTTCTTTCCCAAATCTTGGGAAAGATTAAAATAGAGAGTATTTTATCCGAGTTAGGTTCTTCCACTGTAGTGCAAGCCTGTTGTAAACAATTGAGGTAGGTTGATAAGAAATAAATTAACTCAAATTGTTAATGCTTAATATCGAAGGATATCGAAAACCTTTTTAACTACACTTTTTAATTCAATTAGGATATTCAGAAACCATGACCCAGCTTCTTATGTGAACTTGAAATTTATTTTAAATTCTTTAAATAATTTTTTGAAAAAGAATATACCTTTTATTATACAGATGAACACTCTCACAATGGGTAATGCTAAATTTCAAATATTCTGCATTGAGGCAAATACAAAATCAGCTGCATGGTAACCATAGTCATCACTGGTAGGGAAAGAGTTAGGGCATTCAGAAACCATAAAAGACACAGTTTTTGTAGGGGTGGGTGTGGGTGGTGGTGGTTTAACCTACATTTTTAGCTCAACTTTGGCGAAGCCAAATTTGAGCTTTTGTTATGGCCCGTCTGTCTGTCTGTCCGTACGTCAACAATTGGATAAGCCTCGGGCTAGAGGCCATATTTATGAACCGATCTTTACGAAACTTCTTGGGTACCTTTGTTATGACCGTGGGACGAGAACGAGTGTTTTTTGGGTGCGGTCCGAAATTCAAGATGGCTGCCAGCCACCATTTTGTACCGACGATGCAGAAATCTGTTTTTTGTACAGAACTTCCATATGAAAGCTCTGATTTGAATAATTTTTTGTATGAATGTTTGGTACTATGGGATACATCACATATAATACAGGTTTTTTTCCCGTGCGTAAATTGTGCAAATTAGACTAATTTTGATGTTTTTTGGTGTTACTTTCAGCACTGTAAGTGCAAATGCCAATACGGCTCGGGCTAGAGGCCGTATTTATGAACCGATTTTTACGAAACTTCTTGGGTACCTTTGGTATCACCGTGGGACGAGAACGAGTGTTTTGGGGTCCGGTCCGAAATTCAAGATGGCCGATGGCAGCCATTTTGTACAAAATTAGGTGCAATCAAAATTCAAAATTCAAGATGGCTGCCAGTGGCCATTTTGTACCGAAATTAGGTCTAATTAGTTTTTTGTACACAACTTCTATACAGCTCAGACTAGAGGCCATATTTATGAACCAATCTTTACGAAACTTCTTGGGTACCTTTGTTATCACCGTGGGATGAGAGCGAGTGTTTTTGGGTGTGGTCCAAAATTCAAGATGGCCACCAGCAGCCATTTTGTACCAAAATTGGTGCAATCAGTCTTTTGTACAGAACTTCTGTATGAAAGTTCTGATTTGAATAAATTTTTGTAAGAATGTTTAGTAACATGGAATACATCACATATTGTAAGGGGTTTTTTTTCGTGCAGAAATTATGCAAATTAGATGAACTTTGATTAATTCAGTGCTACTTACACAATGTGAGCACACATCTCAATACGGCTCAGGGTAGAGGCTGTATTTATGAACCGATCTTCACAAAACCTCTTGGGTACCTTTGTTATCACCTTGGGACGAGAATGAGTGTTTCTGGGTATGGTCCAAAATTCAAAATGGCTGCCAGTGGCCATTTTGTACCAAAATTAGGTCCAATCAGTTTTTTGTCACAAGTTCTATACAGCTCGTATTTATGAACTGATCTTCACAAAACTTCTTGGGTACCTTTGTTTTCACCTTGGGACAGGAACGAGTGTGTTTTGGGGTGCCTTTGTTATCACTGTGCTATGAGAACAAATATTTTGGGGTTCAGTCAGACCCACTCTGGGACTCAAAGATTTTTTTCTAGTTTAGCAGCTGACTGTCACCCACCTTTACAATACTTTACCTATACATTTGTTACAGTCAACGGTCAGTATTTATGTACAGACCGTTACAATACTTTATATGTACCTTTGTTATCAGGTCATTACCTAGATGTTTGTCATTGCTGTGTCACATACTATGCATGTCTTTGTCTTGACAAGTTGAGCTACAGTGTCATTGACACTTTCATTATTATATACTGTCTTAGTTTTGTGTGTGTGTGTATGTTTGTATAACTTTTATTTATTTTTTTCTCCACAATTTGTCATGTTAACCATTGTTGTATCCTCTATGTATATTTATTTTGTCAGAATGTCATATACGTTTTATGTTTTTTTTCTGACTTCTCCCTCATGTCCACTGACTTCTCCCTCCTGGCCCCTGACTTTTCCCTAAAGTCTCTGGAGAGAGAATTCACTTCTCCCTAAAATCAGTTGCCAGGCTGACCCTGTTCAAGCAGTGATAGTTTCAGGTTTTTCAGGGCTGCTGTCACACTGTCTTGTTCTTTAGATCTAAAACATTTATGATGATTGCTATTGTTATAAGAATCAGATCACTATTTCTCTGATGATAAATAATACAATTTTAGTCTTGGCAGAAAACTTATAATTTGTTTAAAGTGCCCCTTGATGAAAAGCAAAATGCTAACAAACCTATTTTTTGTTTCTGTAATTTTGGCCGGTTTGAACCTGCATGGAAATGGTACGATCCTTTCTGTGAAATATGCATACCTGTAAAGCTGGTTTCATACTACATCTCAAACCACTGTGACTAGTGGTTTAAGAACAGAAGATTTTCAACAAATTGGGGGTTATTTGGACCTTGTTCCAATCTCATGGAGGTGAGCAACTTCTATTAACAACCTTGGACCTTGGCAGGGTTTCGGAAAAAGAAATTAAAAATATATGAACTTGGAAGCAGTGGTTTTGAAAGACTAACATGCAAAAGCAAATGGATGATGACAATGGAAACCAATAGCTCTCACTGAATTTCATTCCCCAGTATGGATGGTGAAGGATAAAAAGGAGGGGGGGGGGGGGTTCTTGGTATAAAAGGGGGTTACATGTTGAAACTGCACACAAAATATCAATAATATGGAAGAAATACCTCTAATGTGTCTTGATGTAGAAACAGATGAAAATGAAAGTGTCAATGACACTGTAGCTCAACTTGTGTAAGACATGTACATGTATAGTATGTGACACAGCAATGACACACATCTAGGTAATGACCTGATAACAAAGGTACAAAAAAGTATTGTAACGGTCTGTACATAAATGCTGACTGGAGCCTGTAACAAATGTATAGGTAAAGTATTGTAAAGGTGGGTGACAGTCAGATGCTAAACTAGAAAAGAAATCTTTGAGTCCCAGAGTGGGTCTGACTGAACCCCAAAATATTTGTTCTCATAGCATAGTGATAACAAAGGCACCCAAAAACACTTGTTCCTGTCCCAAGGTGATAATAAAGGTACCAAAGAAGTTTTGTGAAGATTGGTTCATAAATACAGCCTCTAGCCCGAGCCGTATTGACATGCGCACTTACTATGTATAAGTAGCACTGAATAAATCAAAGTTCATCTAATTTGCATAATGTCTGCACGAGAAAAAAACGTTTTTTATAGGTGATGTATTCCATGTTACTAAACATTCATTCAAAAATGTATTCAAATCAGAAACTTCATATAGAAGTTCTGTTCAAAAAACTGATTGTACCTAATTTCGGTACAAAATGGCCACGGCAGCCATGTTGAATTTCGGACCGCACCCAAAAACATTCGTTCTCGTCCCATGGTGATAACAAAGGTACCCAAGAAAGTTCGTAAAGATCAGTTCATAAATACGGCCTCTAGCCTGAGCCGTATAGAAGTTGTGTACAAAAAACTGATTGGACCTAATTTCGGTACAAAATGGCCACTGGCAGCCATCTTGAATTTTGGACCGCACCCAGAAACACTCGTTCTTGTCCCAAGCTGATAACAAAGGTACCCAAGAAGTTTCGTGAAGATCAGTTCATAAATACAGCCCCTAGCTCGAGCCGTATTGACATGTGTACTTACTGTGAGTAAGTAGCACTGAAAAAATTGAAGTTCATCTAATTTGCAGAATTTCTGCACGAGAAAAAAACCTGTATTATATGTGATGTATTCCATGTTACTAAACATTCTGACAAAAATTTATTCGAATCAGAACTTTCATACAGAAGTTCTGTATAAAAAACTGATTGGACCTAATTTTGTTACAAAATAGCTGCTGGTGGCCATCTTGAATTTCGTACCGCACTCAAAAACACTCGTTCTCATCCCACAGTGATAACAAAGGTACTCAAGAAGTTTTGTAAAGAGTGGTTCATAAATACGGCCTCTAGCCCGAGCCGTATTGAATTGTTGACGGACGACGGGCCATGGCATGACCTCAAATTTGATTTGCGTCAAAGTTGAGCTAAAAACACACCTAGAACTCAACAAAGTTCAAATAAATTGAACCTAAAACCTTACCATATCCAATAAACAACCTCAAATGAAAATGATATGGGGGGTGGAGTGCTACCTTTAAAGATACACTTACAAAATATTGAAACAAACCCTTGAACACACGTTAATTTATATCTTAATACATACAGTTCTATAAGCTTGTCATTTTGGAAAGGGGAAAGGAAAATTATTGATGAAAATATAATATCCATCATTTTCAAATTTTGTCAGGTAACCCTTAACCTAACAAATTGGCCACATCCATCAGTGTAATTTCAAAATTAAGCTGTCGAAAAAAATATATTTTTCAAAAACTGTCAACAAAACCATATCATGTGACTCTTCATTGGAATGACCTCTTTGAGCATGTTCCAATGATGGGTCACATATAGTTGGCTTTAAATTTTTTGAAAAATTTTAGAAAACAATAATTAAAATAAACAAGAAGCCCTATGGAGCCTTAATCGTTCACAGGCCAAAGTGGTTCAAAGAAGTATTTGGGGTCACATTCAGTTGGACATGGTTCATCAACACTACATAGGAATGAAGTCATGAGAGACAAATTTTATGGAACTAGGGACATGGCTCAAACAAACTTGAATCTTACCCCCCTAAGGATGCTGCATACCAAATATCAAAAGCATTCATCTGCTGGATCTGAAGAAGAAGATTTTTAAAGAAAATTCCTCATTTTGAACTAAGTTATCATTTGGGCTCCCACAGTGAGCCCAAATATGAACCCAGAGACTTAGCTTGAACAAACTTGAATCTCACCCCCTAAGGATGCTGCATGCCAAATATCAAAACATTCTGACTGCTGAATCTGAAGAAGACTTTTAAAGAAAAATTCCTCATTTTGAACTAAGTTATCATTCAGGGTCCCACAGTGAGCCCAAATAGGAGCTCAGGGACTTGGCTTTAACAAAGCTGATTTGAACAAACTTGAGTAAGATCCACCCCACAATGTTGCATACCAAATATCAAAAGATTCTGCCTGCTGGATCTGGAGAAGAAGATTTTTGAAGAAATTTGCCTGAAATGCACTAAGTTCGAATTCGGGCTTCTATAGTGAGCCCAAATATGAATCCAGGGGGCTGATTTGAACAAACTTGAATCTGACCCCCTAGAGATACTGTATACCAAATAGGAAAGAATTCTGCCTGGTGGATCTGAAGAAGATTTTTTTTGAATTTTGGAAAGAAATTCATGGGTGCTATCAGAGTTATTCCCCTTGTGGTGCCCCCTGTGGGTGCGACAAGTTTATTTGTACAAGTTTGAATTGCCATATGATAGGGAACATGCACACCAAATTTGGTTCAATTTGATCCAGTAGTTTGTGAGGAGTAGTCGATAAGTTCACGATGGACGACGGACAACGGACGGCAAGTGATAAGTTAAGCTCCCTTCGGTGAGCTAAAAACAAGAGGCCCCACGGGGCCTGAAGCGCTCATCTTGAACAGAACACAATTTAAACAGAGTCCAAGAATGAGTCTACATTAAGCAAGCCATCTCCATAGGCTACACTGTCAATCCTCGAGTCCCTCAGGAGTGACAAAAATAATCTGGGCATCATGCCTTTTCTTAAGTTGCTCATAAGTAAAATGTAGAGCTTCCCTATGAAGCCCCTTCATACAACCTATGTGGATTAATCTTAGTTACAAACCTCTAGAGGGTACTGAATACAAAATTCTTCAGCAAAATGGCCAATTCCCGAATTCCGGCTCCCATAGAGAGCCCAAATATTAACCCAGGCTCTTGATTTGAACACAGTTGAATCTGACTTCCCGAGAGATGTTGTGTACCGAATATGAAAGCATTCTGACTGTTGGATCTGAAGAGAAATTGTTAAGAAATTTCTTCGAATTGAACTAAGTTCAAATTTGGGCTACCATAGCGAGCCCAAATATTAACCTATGGATCTGATTTGAACAAACTTGAATCTGAAGAAATTCCCTCATATTGTACTAAATTTTATTTTATTTTTTTTTTTTTCCCAATTGTTTATTTGGTGATATTTTGCAGAGGCCACGATTTTAAAATCCTCCGTACAATCTCACGCGGCTAGAAGATGCAAGAGGGCATACAAAATATTACATATTATGTTATCAAATCTGTCACAGCGAGATACTCTAACAATTGGAAAAAATGTGTATGTATGTGTAAGTATGTACAATAGGGTGTATGTGGGGGGGGGGGGGGGGGGGGGTGCGTGTGTGTGTGTGTGTGTGCATGTGTTTATGTAGGTGTATTTGAGTGTGTTGTGGTGGAGGTGGAGGTGGGCTTGGTGGGTTAGATTGAGACTGCTTCTATGAAAAAGACGATAGAAGGGGTAATTAGAGATGACTTGCTGAGACAATTCGTTATTTGTATATGCAGGCATATTTTGTCGATTAGCTCAGTTTTCACTCGTTTGAAGGCAGACATCCTAGTGACTGGATTTGGTGTTCCCGGGAACTTTGCAGATGAAGAGGAAATGAGCGTGACTCTAAGTAAGATGCAATGGTCTCAGGTCTTTAGTCCCCTCACAAATTTTAGTACCCCCGAGTTCCAGAAAAGAATGTCCAAAATCACACTTGAAGTAACTTACCACTTATTGCAGGCTACAAGCAAATATATATGTCTGAGGAACGGACTTTTGAGGTCGTAGGGATTACATCTGCGCCCTGTGTATCAAAACAGATGACATGTGACTTCATGATACATGACCTCTTCTATCGGATTATTACAGAGGTAATGTCGGAATAGGTAATTATTCACAAGCAATTACTAAGTTAAATTTCATGTTCCCATATGGAGCCCAAATATTAACCTAGACACTCAAATTGAACAACCTGGAATCTGCCCCCCCTAGAGATGTTGTATACCAAATATAAAAGCATTCCAACTGGTGGATCTGAAGAAGAAGATTTTTAAAGAAATTTCCTCATATTGCACTAAGTAAAAATTTGGGCTACCATAGTGAGCCCAAATATATACCTAGGGATCTGATTTGAACAAACTTGAATCTGACCCCCTTAGAGATGTTGCATACCAAATATCAAAGCATTCTGACTGGTGGATGTGAAGAAGAAGATTTTTTTAAATTACCCTCCATATTGAACAAAGATAAAATTTGGGCTTCCGTAGGAAACCCAAATATTAACCTAGGGACTTGATTTGAACAATCTTGAATCTGACCCACATAACAATGATGTATACCAAACATTAAAAGATTCTGACTGGTGGTTCTGAAGAAGAAGATTTTTAAAGAATATTCCCCATATTACCCTATGTTAAAACTTTGGGCTCCTGTAGAGAGCCCAAATATGAACCAATGAGCTTTATTTCAATTAACTTTTATCTGACCTCCCTATGAATGCTGTATACCAAATATCAAAAGATTCTGATGAGTGATTCTGGAGAAAAGATTTTTTTAAATTTTTGCAAATATGCTGACTCAGCATTTTTTCTATGCCCATTACAGAACACCCTAACATAACAGATGGCAATTTTTTTTTACCACTCAATTCTACTGGTCCTAAGGATACTTCATACCAAATAACAGCTCTCTGTTCCGTGTGGTTTGGGAAATATGGGCGTTTGAAAATATTTCTATTTTTAGCTCCCAGGGTTCCCATGGGGATGCAGGAATTTTTTTTTTTTTGCATGGGTCAAGTATTTATGACCCAATAATACCACAAACCAAATTTGGTTCATACCGGACCATCGGTTCAGAAAATAGAAATTTTGGGCGGGGCCAAAAATCTTACCCCTCCTTTTACAAAGCCAAATATTACTTCACGAACTTCATTTGAACATACTTGATTCTACACCTCATATAGAAGCTCCATAGCAAATATCAAGTCATTGTACACACTGGTTCTTGAGAAGAAGATTTTAAAAATATTTTGGAGCATTTTCCCCCACTCCCTCCCTATGGGGCTGGGCATGTTGAGCTGAACAAAAATGAAATGCCCCTTTGGGACCATCACTCACACAAACTTTCACTTGAATTGGCCCAGTGGCTTTGGAGGAGAAGACCAAAACATGGTGTTGACGGACGACAGACGACGGACGGAGAGTGATGAGATTAGCTCAGCTTAACTTTGTCAAGATGAGCTAAAAATATGATATCATGTGTATTGAGTAAAGGATTAAAATGAATGGTTACAGGTTTGATCCTGACCTGTGTCATCTGCATTGTGTCCTTTGGAAGACACGTCATCTCAACTGCTCAAGTGGGAGCATGCTACACCATACTGCACATTGATGGTGCATATGCCTTCAACTGATGTTAACTCTGCTTGTGCATGGTTAATTAGTTGGAGAGCCCAGCAATTACTCGCTCTGCCTGGGTACAGGGTACTCCGACTTCCTCCACCCATACAACTGTATGTTAAAATATGACCCTGGCTGCTGATAGTCTGTTAATTCAGTGGATGGGAGTGCAGTGGCTCAGTAGGTAGAGATACAGACTGCAAGCTGCTGAGAGGTCCTTGGTTTGAATCCCACCTGCGGCAACTGCGTTATGCTCTTGGGCAAAACACTTAATCCCAATTGCCCGCGTACTAAAGTGTACTGCAAGTCGATGGTGCACTTGTCTTCAACCAATGCTAACCCTGCTTGTGTGGAGTTAGTACGCAGGGGAGTCTGACAGTTGCTTGCCATTGCTCAGTGGTTCTCTCCAGGTACTCTGGCTTCCTCCACCCATAAAACTGTCTGACACGAGGTGACACTGGCTGTCGAAAGTGACGTTAAAACCCCAATAAATAAATACTACGGATCCCTATTAACTGAACAGCCACTTTGCCAGTGAAAAATATTGAATTACTTTCATCTGCCTAATAATAGTGTCAAACATCCCAGCAATCAATATTATTTGGCAGCTAGAAATAGAAGTAAAATTCCATCATTATTATTATCCAATCAAATAGCCTGACCATCACAATTATTCAGCCATAACAATTATTAGGCAGGTAGGACTAACAGAAGTATTAAATTAATATGGATCTGGTGGTCACTTTCCTGTATTAAAGAGATAAGTTGAGTATTTATTCTATTTATATCTTGTTTGACAGAGCTCATGGAGCTCTGTCAAATAAGATATAATAGATTAAATGTCTCTCATTAGATGTACCAAGGCTAAATAGGTATATAAGGTGAACTGGTTATTGGTAGGGCAATTTCTAGACATGTTAAAAGACTGTTTATTCAATTAACAAGAGTTTACACTATCATCTACACACAATTAACAGGTCACATTTGTACTGAAGGTATGGTAAATAGTTTAATGTTGGGAAGTTATATGCATTTATTACCCCTTTAGTGGGCGTTCTCTAATATATTAACCAAGTTTAGTGGGGCAGTAAAACTTAGTAACTCATGACGTCATGCAACCAGAACTGAGCAGCAGACGTTAATGAAAACAAACTTCATTAACAGCCACCGCCCACTTCTGGCCATCGTAATAATAGTAATAACATGATTTTGTTGAGCAGCCCAGTTTATTAACAGCCCTTGAGAACTGAATAACAGCCCACTGGCTTATTAACAGCCCTTGACTTCATCTCAGGCCGTTGCCGGTAATAAACTCTCGGGCTGTTATTCAGTCCTCATGGGCCGTTAATAAAATGTAATGCCCTCCAAACTCATGTTATTGTTATATTAACAGGGTTATTCAATTAAAGAGATATTCAATTAAGTGGGTTCCACTGTACTCCAATAAATAAATGAGTTAAATTGAAAGAACATACGATGATAGATGGTGTTAAATATTCAGAAAAGTCAGTCTTTAATGAAAGTCTGATAGATGAGATGTAAAAGTTAATTAACTTACCAGAACACCTTCTCATCCATTATAATAAATATCAAAGCACCTACACATATTGCATAGAAGAAACAGTCACGAAATAAAGGCCACCAACTCAGATAGATTACCTGAAAAAATAATGTGTTTAAAACATTAGACAAACATGTTTCACAATTCAATTTCAATCATCTGTTTTTTTATTTAAGTTCTTTCCACTAAAACAGATCATATGACCAAATCAAATGAAGTTTTTATTTTCATTACAGTGAGTGAATTATTGATTGATTTATTTATGGGTGTTTAAGGTCACATATTTCTGCACAATGGCTAATCATGACCATGGCAATTTTACGGGTGGAGGAAACGGAGTACCCAGAGAGAACCACTGAGCAACTGTAGCTCCCCAACAGACTAACTCCACATAAGCAGGGTTAGCATTGGTTGAAGACAGGTGCACCTTCGACCTGCTGTACACAATGCCACAGTGCCCCCACATGGGCAATGAGGGTGAAGTGTATTGTCCAAGGACACAACGAAATGAGTGTATAAAAGAAGTTCTTAAAACGTTTTAACTTAGACCTAAAAAAGTTTAAAAAATCTGTTTCTCAGACCCTCCTGCATGGTCCTTTTGGCTGCCATATGCTCTCCCAAAAAAAAATAAAATAAAATAAAATTCCGGCATAAATGAAATACTTATGACTCAGTTATATACTACATGACAAATATGGTTCACATCTGCCCAATGAATCTGAAAATAGAAATATTGAGTGTAGCACGAAATTTGGGAGCCCAAATTTTGACTTACTGAGTTTCTTTCCAAAAAAGTGAATCTGCATCACTAAAGTAAGTTCCAAACAAGAAATCTAAGAATTATTGCAAGTGGCTTATAAAAAGAGGATTTTAAAAGCATATTGGGCTTATGGAGCATTAACCCCACCCTAAGGGATATAGTAATTTGGAGTGAAAAATCAGAAGAGTAAATTCCGCCAGGCCAAAGAAGGCAGCAGCTTCATTTGAACAAAGGATAAAACATTTACTCCAAAAATGGTCTGTGCCATAAATGAATGAATTTGGCACAGTGGTTTTAAAGAATAAGAAATATTTCAAACTAGAGAAACAGAATTTTACTGCCACCAGTAAATTCAAGTCTGTGTGAAAATGGTTAAAGCTTGATATCAAAAATAAACAAAACAGAAAAAGAATTTATGAAGGCTTATTTTGGGGGGTAAAATATTTTTAAAGAAATCAGAAATAGGTTTTCATTAACAGTATGACTTGAAATAAAATCTTTGGAACCCACACTGAAGCCTTGAGAGGGTTAAATTAAAGATATTCATACAGGCAATAGAGAAATTTAGTCCAAGAAACCAGAAAAAACATATATGTGCACAGCATTGAAAAGGTTTGATCAAGGCATCAATAAAATCTTTGAAAGCCATACAGAAGTCTAGGGAGGGTTAAATTTAAGAAATCCATACAGGAATCAGATAAATGTTTCCAAGAAACCAGAAAAAATATGTTCATTTAGAGTGTCTCATGCAGAAAGGGTCTATCGCTCTTTGTTAGTATTGCGATAGCCCCTTTCTGCATGAGACCCTCCTACCAGGTGAGCAATAGCCCCTTTCTGAATGAGACCCTCAAAATATGTGTGCAGAATTGAAAAGGTTCAACATAAAATACAATCTTTGGAAAACACAATGAAGTCAATGAGGGTTAAATTAAAGATGTTCATACAGGAATCAGATCAATTTTTTTCCATGGAACCAGAAAAAAACATATGTGCACAACACTGAAAGTGTTTGATCATGGCATTACTAAAATTTTTGGAACCCACATTGCAGTCTTGAGGTTAAATTAAAGATATGCATACAGGAATCAGATAAATGTTTCCAAGAAACCAGAAAAAAGCATGTGGACAGCAGTGAAAGGGTTATCATGAAATAAAATCTTTGGAAAAACACACTGAAGTCATGAGAGAGTTAAATTAAATATATTCATACAGGAGGGAGCACGGTGGCTCAGTGGTAGACTGTTGGACTTCTATGCTAGAGGTCCCGAGTTCGATCCCCGTCTGGGACGACCCATGTTGTGTCCTTGGGCAAGGCACTTTATCCCGGTTGCCCACATGGGGGCACGATGACGCCGTGCACTAAGGCATACTGTACGTCGATGGTGCACATGTCTTCAACCGCTGTAACCCTGCTTGAACAGAGTTAGAATGTTGAGGAGCTGACAGTTGCTCGTCTTTGCTCGGTGGTTCTCTCTGGGTAATCCAGCTTCCTCCACCCGTAAAACTGTCACGATCACGATTAGCCATTGTGATTAAGTATGTGACCTTAAACCCCAATAAATAATAATAATTCATACACACAGGAATCAGAAAAAACATATACAGCATTGAAAGGGTTTGTTCATTGCGTCAATAAAATCTTTGGAACCCACATTGCAGTCTTGAGAGGGTTAAATTAAAGGTATGCATACAGGAATCAGATATATTTTCCTCTGCCACTTATTCAGAAATTTCATTACATTAAGTTAAAATATGTATTTGACAGCTGACAGGAGTTTCTCCTGTCTCTTGTTTTCATTAGTGATTGATAATAGTAAACAGCCTGAGGTACTCTCATCAATTTGTATATGGGAATATATTACTGGAAAAATGCTGACTCATCATTTTTTCAATACCCTCTTCCAGCCACCCTGGTAGAACCAGTGGCAATTTTTTTTAACCCATCCCTCACTCTGGTCCTAAGGATGCTTCATACCAAATAACAGTTTTCTGTTCCTTGTGGTTTGGGATATATGGGCTTTTGATTTGTTTTCTGTTTTAGCCCCTGGGGTGCCAAATTTGGGGGGGGGGGGGGATCAATCAATTACTTAGGACCCACTTAAACAACATGCCAAATTTGGTCGAAACTGGCCCACTGGTTCTAGAAATAGAAACTCTGAGCAGAGTCCAAAATGGATATGCCCCCACAGAGAGCACAAATATTGACCTACCAACTTCCCTTAAACAAACTTTAATCTTCTGGACCAAAAGATTTTTAAAGGTTTTTAAGCTTTTGGGGCATTAACCAGAGCCTGAATATGGCAGCTGCTTCATTTGAACAAAATAAAAAGGGTATACTCCATAGATGGTCTGTGCAATATGTGTTTGGATTTGGCCTCGTGGTTGCGAAGAAGTCAAGTTTGCAAAAGTTAACGGACAACGGACGCTGGACAAAAGTGATGGCAATAGCTCCCACTAACTTGCAAGCAGGTGAGCAAACAAGAGGCTCTAAAGAGCCAGTAATCACACACTTGGCAGAACAGAAGATGAAAATGTGATTTCCCAAAGGATTCTATGGTAACTATAAGCTGCAATTGTGGCCATGTTTGCAATATGATCAACATTAAATGTGGATCGTTATTAGAGGGTGTCCCAGTCATCAATCATGCAAAGTTTCAAAACATTTGGCCTTGTGGTTGCAGAGGAGAAGATTTTTCAAAATCCACCAATCAGAATCAAAGAATGCCTCTGGCAGCCATGTTTTTCATCCAACTGGAACAAAATAAGAAACAGTTGATATTACTTCCCATAAATCATTCCTGCCAAGGTTGGTTCACATCAGTTCAGTAGTTCCAGAGAGGACGATGAAAATGTGATTTCCCATAGGGTTTCTATAGTAACTATTAAGCTGCAATTGCTGCCATGTGTTGTATAATTGTGTCAGTGAATATAAGTTGTCAACAATGACCCAGTGAGCTGTGTTCACAGTAATGCTCATTTGATTTCTGTGTGTGAGTGAGATGTGAATTTGGGTCCAATTTCAGTTAGTAATGTGTATGTTCAGCTGTAAGCACCTGTTTTGTTGACCGTGTATCTTGATATTTTGTACTGTTGTGTGCCGTTTTTACTGCTGTGTGTGGTAAACTCGGATTATTGTCGTAGATTTTTGTCATACATTTTCATGTTTAAAATGTCAATTCATTCATGCTATTTTTCTGATTTGGGATATCTGGAAAATACAACAATGGCGTCGCCGACGAAAAATTAATTTTTCAATTTCGGTCATTCAAATTTTATTAAATTAAATATATTTCTATTCAATTTATAACACACATTTGAAGGTTATTAGCTTTCATAAGTTGTGATATTTTTTGTTGTTGTTGTTATTTGGTAACTTTGAAATTATTCAATAAAATAAAATGTCGATGACATAACCAATTTTTGTGGACTCTGCCACTACAGAAGAATTTCGCAAATTACATAACATTGGGGAATCAAGAGCACGAAATTTGGTTCAATACAGACAAACTCAAGGCGTTCTTGATATATCTGCATTAGTTGAGGTTTCAGGTGTCTCTCGTGCAGTTTGGGAAGGGTGGCAAAGAGAGGGGATTGTTGTCTTGGGTGAAGAAACAAAAACTTCACAAGCATTTAATAATTCTAAAGGAAATGAACAGAAATCTTCACAGACTATTGACTTTGGTGCAGAATTAAATAAAATTGCCCATAATCAAGACCGATTAACGGCAATGTTAGAAGCTATGAAAATAGGACAAGAGCTTAGAGATAAAGAAATGAAATTAGTTCACATGAAACTGGCAACTGTTGATGAAAAATTGACAGCCTTAACATTATTAAAAAATGATGCTTCAACTAGTATAGTTTCACAAGGTGTCAATAATGCAGTACCAAAATTTATGCCCCCCTACAATACTATACAAAATACAAATGTAACATCAACATTACATACTGTTAGTTCTGCACGATCAGGGGATATTCAGCCTTTTCAAACACAAGTACATTCCCCGGTACCAACATATCCATTATCATTTACAGATTTTCACATACCACCACCCAATTTCTCAACACCTGTTCCAAATTATCAACAGATTCCACCAATGCAAAATTTAGATCCGATGCGGTCATTTACTGCATCAATTCCAAGTGGAAATACACTCAATAAGAATCTTGATCCAATGGCAATGCAAAATTTAGATTCGATGCGGTCATTTACTGCATCAATTTCAAGTGGAAATGCACTTAATAAGAACCTTATTGGACAACAAAATCAATCTGTTGATAATGATACACACACACATCATCACAGATCTCGCAAATCGACATTGAAACACGGAAAACATAGAAAATACCGTTCTAGCTCTTCAGATTCTTCTGATCACCAACATTTCCAATTTTCAAATAAAAGTAGACATTCAAACAGATATCCTTCCACCTCGAGTGATTCAAGATCACGCTCAGACTCGCGTAGTCGGCGTAGTCGTCATGCACGTCACTTTAAAAGTCCTCCCAGAGCTCGTATGGCCACTTACAATGGAGAAGGTAATTGGGATTCATTTTTATTCCAACATCAAAGAATGGTTGAGAGATATAGATGGAATACAAGCAGAGCTGAGCAAGAATTAATTGATGTCTTACGAGACAAAGCATTAGATTTTGCTAGGGATCTCCGGTATCGAGATTATAATGATCTCATTAAAAAAATGACTGGAAGATTTAGTAAGAAAGAGGTACCAATTGCTGCTAGACGGCAGTTACAATATATAAAACAAAATGAAACTGAAAGTTTAGAAGAGTTCTCACAGCGGGTTCACTTCTTAACCATGGATGCTCATCCAGAGGCTCTAGATGAAACTATTGAGCAAATTGCTGTTGAGTCCTTTCTTCGTGGTTGTAAAGAAAAAGATGCTGCTAAGTCGGCTATGGATAAAAACCCTAAAAATATTTATAAGGCTTTGAAATATGTAAAGGCATCAATAAACAACACAAGGGCATTGTTTGGTACACGGTCAAATGTAGCTCGACAAGTATCATTTTCCCATGATGTTGACTTTGTACCTCAGTGTGTACCTGAAGATAGTCTCTTGAGATCAGTACAACAATCATTTACTGAGTCAGATCAACAGGGTAAAGAAATTAATGATTTGATGGTAGCTGTTAACAACTTATTATCAGCTATAAATAAAAAAAACGGTTAACACTTTTCAATCTAGGTCTAGGAGTCTGAGTCCCCAAAATGCATCACGATTGCAATGCTATAACTGCCATGGCTTTGGACATATTGCGAAAAATTGCAAGAAAAGTTCAGCCTCGGAAGTGTCAAAAAACGAATAGGGGTTAGCTCTTCTGGTCAGATACTAGCCCAACGTATTGTCGATGACCAGTTCTCTCTCAACTGTAAAAATGTAAATAGTTTTGAAACTGATTGTGATGATGTTGATTGGTCGCTTGGATTCAGGGATTTGTTTGAACATAAAACAGATGTTGTAAATTATGATAATGTACATAAAGATGATGTTAATAAATCACAAATGGCTGACATAGGTAATGCAATCATGGAAATTGTTGGACGACCCAAAATGAACAATATGAATCTCAAGGTTCCTTGTTGTATTGGGTATAAAAATTTCCTTGCTGTACTTGACACTGCGGCTCAAGTTACTGTAATGTCTGAGCAATTAGCCAAAGATCTAGAAATAAATCTACATGACAAATCTAAAGTTCGTCTTAGAGGAGCAGCAACTGACAGTATTATGTATGCATACTTTGTTCCAAACATAACTCTAAAAATAGCATCAATGACTTTCAACTGGGATATTTATGTAGCACCAGTAACAGACTCTCTTTTATTGGGTTTAGACTTTTTGAGTTATCACAAATGTATTGTGAATCTTGAAAATAATACTCTCCATATAGGTGATAACAAAATTCAAGGACTAATACAGTGTAACATTTCCACTAATTTATTGGTGCCCAGGCGAACAATTGTACCTCCAAATAGTATATTACGTACAACATTAGACGTGGAGGAGCCTTATCGAATAAAAGACTTTGATTGTGTAGTAGAATCCTTAAAAAATTCAAATGAAGATACAAATCCACTTCAGACAGTTCTATTAGCATCAACTTTAGTCACTGGAAATGACTTTGTAACTGTAAGTTTGTTGAATCCCACTGAGAAAGGGGTAACACTAAAATCGGGTTCTAAAATAGGGACAGTAACACCAATACTAAAAATTATATCCGATTGTTCTATATCTGACACTGGAGATATAAGATCTATAGGTATCAACATGTCCACTGATAATAACCTCAATGAAAATGAAATGCCACTTCATCTTTGTGACTTATTTAAACGATCAAGTGAGGGCCTTTCAGAAAAAGAAAAACAAAAATTAATGGAATTACTTATCAATTATCAGGATGTTTTTGCTAAACATGACCTAGATCTCGGTTGTCTAACTGAAGTTGAGCATAAAATTAACACACAAGAAGCAACCCCAGTAAAACATAAAGTACGTCGTACTCCATATGGATTTGAAAAAGAGGAAGAGAAATATTTAGAAAAAATGTTAGAAGCCAAAGTAATTGTTCCATCAAAATCCGAATGGGCATCTGCTCCTGTGTTAGTGCGGAAAAAAGATGGCACAGTTCGATGGTGTATCGATTACCGCCAGTTAAATAATAAAACAGTTAAAGATGTTTTTCCTCTTCCAAATATAAATGATTGTTTAACAGTCTTGTCAGGTGCTGTTTATTTTAGCACCCTTGATATGGCATCTGGTTATTATCAAATTCCTTTAGCCACTGAGGACAGAAAAAAAACTGCTTTCGTTACTCGATATGGCCTGTTCGAACATACTAGAATGCCAATGGGCCTTTGCAATTGTCCAGCAACTTTTCAGCGGGCAATTCAGTTGGTTTTACGAGGGTTGACATGGAAAGAAGTATTGGCTTATCTTGATGATATCAGTGTTTTGGGAAAAGATTTTGACGAACATTTGTTAAGACTAGAAAAAGTGTTAAAAAGATTTCGTCCGTATAATCTGAAGCTTAAACCTAAGAAATGTTTTTTGTTTAGAAAGGAATGTGAATTCTTGGGTAAACATATTAGTAGTGAAGGAGTTAGTATAGCACCAGACAAGTTAGATGTTATCAGACTATGGATAGAACCATCAAATAAAAAGCAATTGGAGTCTTTTTTAGGATATGCAAACTATCACAGGGAACATGTTAGAGGGTTTGCAGGAATTTCAAAACCATTATATGAACTAACAAGTGCCACAGAGTTCAAATGGGATAAAAATCATCAACTGGCATTTGAAAAACTTAAACAAGAACTAACATCTGCACCATGTTTATCATTTCCGATCCCGGATGGTGAATTTATTTTAGACACTGACGCATCAAATACTGCAATAGGGGCTCAACTCTCACAAGTACAAGATGGCAATGAAAGGATAATAGCTTATAACAGTTTTGTATTAATTCCAGAGCAGAGGAAATACTGTACTACTCGAAAAGAGTTACTTGCAGTAGTTAAGTTTACAAGATATTTTAGGCATTATCTACTGGGTAGAAAATTTAAGCTTAGAACAGACCATAATAGCTTAACTTGGTTAACTCGATTCAAACATATTGAAGGGCAACTTGCACGTTGGTTAGAAGAATTAGCACAATTTGATATGGAAATCTGTCACCGAAGTGGAAAGAAACATTCAAATGCCGATGGTCTTTCCAGAGTGCCAGATATCTTGGAAAGCTGTGATTGCTATCAAGCAGGGTCAAGTCTAAGTACTCTTCCATGTCATGGTTGCCATTACTGTACCAGAGCGCATAGTCATTGGGCTCGATTTGAAGAGGATGTTGATGATGTTGTTCCATTAGCTTGTATATGTAAACCTCTGTCATTGGAAAATAAAACTGATATAAACTTCACCAAAATACAGGCAATAGAATTAGATAATAAAGATTCTGCAACATTTGAAGTTAACTGGGCTCAGAGTAGAACTTCAGAAAACTTAAGAATGTTACAATTAGAAGACCCAGACCTTCGTACCATTATTATGTGGTTGGAAGAAGGTGGGCCGAGTGACCCTGAATTATTTTTGCAAAGCCCTGCTGTCAAGTATTTATGGCTTTGTCGTGATCAATTACATCTCAAAAAAGGTGTTTTATATTACATCTGGTGTAATCAACCTGACAGGCGTTGTTGTCTGTTAGTTCCCAAATCATTGAAAGAGGAAATATTATTATACTGTCATGATAACAAGACATCTGGACATCTCGGACAGGAAAAAACATTAAACAACATGAAACGATCTTTTCTTTGGTATCAGATGGCCCGAGATTGTAGAGAATATGTTTCCTCATGTTCGGTATGTGCTATGAACAAAAAATCTTGTGTTAAACCAAAGGCTTCAATGCAACTTCATCATGCTGGTTTTCCAATGGAAAGAGTCCATTTGGATATACTTGGTCCATTCACTCCAAGTGATCAAGGCAATGTTTATGTTTTGGTAATGATTGATCAATTTTCTAAATGGATAGAGTGTGTAGCATTGCCTAATCAAACAGCTGAAGTGGTGGCTAGAGCGTTTTTGTTACATTTTATTGTGACCTTTGGTTGTCCCGTTTATGTACATACTGATCAGGGGCGAAATTTCGAGAGTGATTTGTTCAAATCTTTTTGTAATTTATTAGAAATAACAAAAACCCGAACTACACCCTATCATCCATCTTCAAACGGACAAGTGGAGCGTTACAATAGGGTAATATTACAAATGATAAGATGTTATATCGACAAGAAAATTACCCATTGGGATAGAGATTTACCTCTACTCACAATGGCTTTACATGCTACTGAGAATAAATCCACAGGCTTTACACCAAATCGTATGATGTTGGGAAGAGAGGTAATTATGCCAGTTGATATTCTCATGGGGATAGATAATATCCAAGATCAATTTTCATCACATACATGGGTTCAGCATTTGGACAAGCTTATGCAAGAAACACATACTTTTGCTCGAAAACATTTAGCTGATACTCAGAGATGTCAGAAAAAGCTATATGACATGAAATTGAGGGAATGCTTTTTTAACACTGGGGATATTGTTTATTGTCTCAATCATGCAACTAAAATAGGTCAAAGTACCAAGTTGCGATCCCCATGGAAAGGACCATTTTTAGTCACCAAATGTCATCCCCCTTTATATACAATTTTTGATCAACATAAAAAATCTGTTACAGTTCATCATGACAGATTGAAATATTCTAATGACAGACATATACCATTGTGGTTAAAAAGGGCCCGTAGTCGGTTGTTTGATGAACATTCTGTGGCAAAAGACTATGAAAATGATTATAGTTTCACTCACATGGATGTTTCAGATGAACAACAGACTGGGGAAGATAAAGACAACCAAGAGGATCAGAACACAGAAGAATTTATTGAATCAGATTCTGATCAAACTTGTGATATTAGTCTTAAAAGTGACAGTGTCAGTCAAAGTCAAGATCAACAAAATGACACTGTTGATTCTGTGATCGATAGACAAAATGACAATGCCAGTTTGGCGGTCGATCAAACAAGTCGAAGGGGACGGCAAATAAAACCCCCTGGTTATTTGAAGGATTATGTGTAGAATGGATTTTAATAAGCTTCAGAGATGAGGTAAATAGCTTCATTTCCTGTGGCTTAAACGAAGCTTGATTCATAATCAGATTAATAATTTGCACAAACTGAATAGTTGATTTTATTATTTGAAAAATTATCTGTAGAATGGATTCTAATGAGCTTCAAAGATGAGGTAACTGGCTTCATTTCTTGTGGCTCAAAAATAAAAAAAATTGATTCATAATCAAATTAATCTACACATCATCCTTCAAGCTGAATTGATTGATTTTTCAAAATATGATTTTATTTTATTATTTGCATGTGTTAACAGGAAAAAAAAAAAAAAGAAAAAAATGGTGAAGGGTTATTTTTGCATGTACATAGAATTCTAGTCACCACAGAACACTCCACTGACAAGAATTTGTCATATTCACTTCAAGAGTTTGGGCACTTTCACACAAGTCTTGGTCATTGTGCACAATATAATAGAAATTAATATTGTGCTTCTGTTCTGCTTGTAGACATGTCCTTCGATGACTTGGATGAGGCGTTATTTGTGCCCGATTATGATGAAATTGATTATACCTCTTCTGAGTCCACTAAAAACTCTCATGTTGAAAGTAAAATTGCAGTATCATCAGGGACTACAACATCTACATATAATTATTCTGCAACAAGTGGAAGAGTTGGTCAGTTGAAGAAAAGGCCATCATCTGGACGTCAGTGCCCACTTTGTGATGCGAACAGTAACCATCTGAAATCACATGTACAGAGGTCACATCTGCCTTGGTATGTGGGGGCTTTTACTGCTTGTTGGGAGTGTCAACAGCAAGAGGGACGAACATGTTTTTAAATCGCAAAACACAAAGAAACTTTAGTTCATGGCGATAAAGCCTGTATTAGTTTGAATCAATACAGACAGTGGGTAAATTTGATGAATGGTTTATTTCATTTCATTTGTTTCCATCTAGGAAAGAAAACTTTACAAGAGTTATTTCAGTTTGTTATCGCTGAACAATTATATCCCAGTCCACAGAAAGTGATTTCTTCTCCTTTCACAGATTCAGAGATCAAACTACTTTCTACCTTTCAATCTGTTAATTGTCAACCAGAGTTTCAACATTTCTCAATTTCACCACCCAATTGTCTGGCTGTTATGACCCATTGGCGAATACTCGCCAATCTGATTAATCTTTTGATACCACAAGTACAGAGAACTATCCTCACTTATACTCAGGAAACATTTTTGTCTGGTGTAGCATACAAGAATTTCAACATTACTTTAAAAGCTTTAGAAAAACCTTTATCTTTCATAGATTCCCATTTTCACTTGGACGCTCTTTTGAAAAGAACTGGTCATTCAAATTTCCATGACTTAAGTTTAGATGTGGCAGACAAAGATTTTCATCCAGAAATGCTCATAGCAAATTATGTATATCCAGGCTATTGGTCATTACATCATACTCAAATGCATGGTTGTGACAATCTGAGGGTTTCTTTTGGTATACATCCCCATTTTGTGAAAAATTTTGTGCATTCACAACATCACCTTATGAAGTTTAAGTTTTTTCTAAAACAAAAAAAATGTGTTGGTATAGGTGAAATAGGGTTAGATTTAACTTCAACATGTACCTGTAATCCCTCATGTACAGATAAAAAGTTGTGCCGTCAAGCAATAATTAAAGCTCAGAAAGATTTTCTTTCTGAAATTCTACCTTTTGCTCGAACATTAGGGAAGACACTTATTTTTCACTGCAGAGATTATGGAACAGGGCAAGCTGCTGATGCAGTTTTAGAATTGGTACGGAAGTACAATCTTACCGGTGTACCCATACATTGCCATTGTTTCAATGGTACTCAGAAACAACTTGATGAGTGGAGAAGTACTCTGGTAAATGTCAAATTTGGATTTACTGCATTAATTCTCAAATCATCAGCATTAGATTTTGCTCTAAAAACTCTTCCAATAGAACAAATTCTTCTTGAGTCTGACTCTCCATATTTATCTCCTGTTCCATCTATAGTGAACACTCCATGGCAATTAAAATCAGTTGCACAAAAAGTCGCTGAGGTAAAAAACCTCTCACTTGAAGAAGTTCTTTATAAAACATCCATTAATGTAAAGCAACTCTATTCAATATAATTGAAACACAGCGTGTACATAAATGTTTATATCATTACAATTCAATTTAAATAAGTTAGTTACAGAATTGGATGAAAAACCAAGATGAGGTAATTTGCTTCATCGGTTTTGATTTTTTTTATATATATACTTACATTCATGTTGGATTTTTGTGTTGACTAAGACATTAAATTTCACTCAAAATCAATGAGGTAATTAGCTTCATTAATATGAGTGATATAAATTGACCAATGTGGGATCAGTCTATTTACTGTCTTGGATGAGGTTATTGGCTTCATCTTTTGGGGACCTGACATGATTCACAGCAAATATATACCTATACATTTTTTAAACAGGCTTGGTTCAATTTTCAATAATGACAGGGAGAGTGTTGTAGGTGCTTAAAACAGCGAGGTGGTGTTTCTGGTATCCAGTGAGAACAGCTCATCGGTTCGTGCAAGTATTTAGCCTTAGGTGGAGTTTACCACCCACTTTGGGCTGCATTCTCAAACAACCCGACTCCACGGACGCTCCTAGCGACGGGCTCGCGACCTTTTGTTTGTGAGTTTATGACATATGAGGAGATTTGCTTGAGAATTTCTTATTTACAATTTTCGACCTTTATTCTGAGAGGATTGGATTCTTAAATAAGAATGGGGGGAATGTTGTATAATTGTGTCAGTGAATATAAGTTGTCAACAATGACCCAGTGAGCTGTGTTCACAGTATTGCTCATTTGATTTCTGTGTGTGAGTGAGATGTGAATTTGGGTCCAATTTCAGTTAGTAATGTGTATGTTCAGCTGTAAGCACCTGTTTTGTTGACCGTGTATCTTGATATTTTGTACTGCTGTGTGCCGTTTTTACTGCTGTGTGTGGTAAACTCGGATTATTGTCGTAGATTTTTGTCATACATTTTCATGTTTAAAATGTCAATTCATTCATGCTATTTTTCTGATTTGGGATATCTGGAAAATACAACACATGTTTGCAACCCAATCAACATTAAATGAGGATCATTGGTAGAAGGGGTCCCAGTCATCATTTATGTGAAGTTTCAAAAAATTTGGCCTTGCAGTTTCAGAGGAGAAGATGTTTGAGAATCCACCAACTAGAATCAAAGAATGCCTCTGGCAGCCATGTTTTTCATCCGACCAGAACAAAATGAGGATCGTTTGTAGAGGACCTCCCATAGACCATTCCTGCCAAGTTTGGTTCACACTGGCTCAGCAATTCCAAAGAAGAAAATGAAAATGTGGGGCATTTTGGAATGACCATATCTGGCCAGAAGGGCAAGGCACTTAATCCTGATTGTCCACACATGGGTGCACGGTGGTGCTGTGTGCTAAGGCATACTGCACATCGATGTGCACTTGTCTTGTCTTCAATCAATGCTAACCCTGCTTGTGCGAGTTGGTATGTTGGGGAGTCTGACAGTTCCTCACTGTTGATTGATGGTTCTCTTTGGGTACAAAGGCTTCCTCCACCTGTAAAACTATCTGACATAAGGTAACCCTGGCTGTCAAGTGTCTTTAAACCCCAATAAAAAAACATACCTGGCCAGCACTATTCACACATATTGCCAATCAAAGTGCATTATTTTTTTTTCAACTTTTGCCTCCAAAACAGAGCACATTATTCCTCCTGGCACGAGATCAAAAATGAAAATCAGGCAAAAAATGAAAGTGTTTAGTGTGCAAGAAAGTAATTTGCAGGTGGCATCTGCCAGTTTTGTCAGGGTTAATAAGGTTGTTGTCAGAAGAACAGATCATATGACCAACTCGAATGACGTCACTGTCACCGTGTTCATCTTAGTGAGAAAATAACTGAAGTACTTTTACACTTTACCTAATAGAATGGCAATATCCATTCATATCCATATCAGCCAGCACTATTCACAAAATCACCATTCAAAACACATAACTTTTTTCAGTTTTTCCCTCCAAAATATGATGTTTGAGCCTCTCATCAGAATGTTCTCAGCAATAAGCTAAGTTTTGGAGACAAGCTTTATGAAAATTTTTAGTTATTCAAGAAAAACCTTAAGCTACTGTCATCCTACAGGAGCCACATGGAGTCGGATCAGAGTAATCCATGCATTTTTAAATGTAAACTGTAAGACTGGCTAAAGGAAGAATGTTGATACACAAATGCAGTATGTTCAGAGGTTATTGTAAATGGCAACTTTTTTTCACAGAAATGAATGCTAATCAACAGCTCTTATCTAGAGTTCTTGACTAATGAGCACACCAAGTTCAAAAACAATCCTATGATAAATGTGGCCTGTATGCCATGTCAAAGAATGTTGAAGCACAAATGCAATAAATTCAAAGATTGTTGCTAACAGCAACAGTTTTTGATGGAAATGAAAAGAAAATCAATAGCTCCTATCTTTGTCACCCTGCATAAGCATACAAAGTTTCAAAACAACCTGATAATGAATGTGCTCTCTGAGGCATGCCAAAGGAAGATGTTAATGCACAAATGCACTAAGTAGAAGGTCATTGCTTTGTGGCAATCGGTTTTTGTTTTTTTTTGTTTTTTTTGGGGGGGGGGGGTATGGAAATTCATAAATATACCCTACAGAGAGTGCAAAAGGGATAAGTTGATGCACAAATGCAGTAAGTTCAAAGGCTGGTGATAACTACAACTAGATCGAGTTATTTGTGTGCAAAGCACACAATGGTGTGTCCCCGCATTAGCTTAGCAACACCTTAGCATAGTCTTAACGTTTCAAATTAATACCCTATGAGCCTTTCGATGAAAACTGATTTTCTTACGATGAAAGTGGTTCCACTAGAACAACCGGGGGCAAAATCAAAATTTCGAAACCTTCATGCACATCTAGAGATGTTACCTGAACACATTAGCATACTTTAAACATTTCGAATTGAATACCCTAGGAGCCTTTCGATGAAAACTGATTTTCTAACGATAAAAGTGGTTCCACTGGAACCACCGGGGGCAAAATCAAAATTCTGAAACCTTCATGCACATCTAGAGATGTTACCGGAACACATTAGCATAGTTTAAACGTTTCGAATTGAGTAACCTAGGAGCCTTTCGATGAAAACTGATTTTCTAACGATAAAAGTGGTTCCACTGGAACCACCGGGGGCAAAATAAAAATTCCGAGACCTTCATGCACATCTAGAGATGTTACCTGAACAGGTTAGCATAGTTTCAAATTAAATACCCTAGGAGCCTTTCAATGAAAACTGATTTTCTTACAATGAAAGTGGTTCCACTGGAACCACCGGGGGCAAAATCAAAATTCAGAAACCTTCATGCACATCTAGAGATGTTACCTGAACATATTAGCATAGTTTAAACGTTTCGAATTGAATACCCTAGGAGCCTTTCGATGAAAACTGATTTTCTAATGATAAAAGTGGTTCCACTGGATAAAATTCCGAAACCTTCATGCACATCTAGAGATGTTACCTGAACACATTAGCATAGTTTAAACATTTCGAATTGAATACCCTAGGAGCCTTTCGATGAAAACTGATTTTCTAACAATAAAAGTGGTTCCACTGGAACCACCGGGGGCAAAATAAAAATTCCGAAACCTTCATGCACATCTCGAGATGTTACCTGAACACATTAGCATAGTTTAAACATTTTGAATTGAGTACACTAGGAGCCTTTCGATAAAAACTGATTTTCTAACAATAAAAGTGGTTTCACTGGAACCACCGGGGGCCGAATCAAAATTTTGAAATCTTCATGTACATCTAGAGATGTTACCTGAACACATTAGCATAGTTTAAACGTTTCGAATTGAATACCCTAGGAGCCTTTCGATAAAAACTGATTTTCTAACGATAAAAGTGGTTCCACTGGAACCACCAGGGGCAAAATCAAAATTCTGAAACCTTCATGCACATCTAGAGATGTTACCTGAACACATTAGCATAGTTTAAACGTTTCGAATTGAATACCCTAGGAGCCTTTCGATGAAAACTGATTTTCTAACGATAAAAGTGGTTCCACTGGAACCACCGGGGGCTAAATCAAAATTCTGAAACCTTCATGCACATCTAGAGATGTTACCTGAAGATGTTAGCATAGTTTAAACGTTTCGAATTGAATACCCTAGGAGCCTTTCGATGAAAACTGATTTTCTAACGATAAAAGTGGTTCCACTGGAACCCCCCGGGGGGGGGGCCGAATCAAAATTCTGAAACCTTCATGCACATCTAGAGATGTTACCTGAACACATTAGCATAGATTAAAGGTTTCGAATTGAATACCCTAGGAGCCTTGCAATGAAAACTGATTTTCTAACAATAAAAGTGGTTCCACTGGAACCACCTGGGGCAAAATCAAAATTCCGAAACCTTCATGCACATCTAGAGATGTTACCTGAACACATTAGTATAGTTTAAACATTTTGAATTGAATACCCTAGGAGCCTTTCGATGAAAACTGATTTTCTTACGATGAAAGTGGTTCCACTGGAACCACTGGGGGCAAAATCAAAATTCTGAAACTTCATGCACATCTAGAGATGTTACCTGAACACATTAGCATAGTTTAAACATTTCGAATTGAATACCCTAGGAGCCTTTTGATGAAAACTGATTTTCTAACGATAAAAGTGGTTCCACTGGATCCACCGGGGGCAAAATCAAAATTCCGAAACCTTCATGCACATCTAGAGATGTTACCTGAAGACATTAGCATAGTTTAAACATTTCGAATTGAATACCCTGGGAGCCTTTCGATGAAAACTGATTTTCTAATGATAAAAGTGGTTCCATTGGAACCACCGGGGGCCGAATCAAAATTCCGAAACCTTCATGCACATCTAGAGATGTTAAGCATAGTTTAAGCGTTTCGAATTAAATACCCTAGGAGCCTTTCGATGAAAACTGATTTTATAACGATAAAAGTGGTTCCACTGGAACCACCGGGGGCAAAATCAAAATTCCGAAACCTTCATGCACATCTAGAGATGTTACCTGAACACATTACCATAGTTTAAACGTTTTGAATTGAATACCCTAGGAGCCTTTCAGGGTGTGATGTATGGACGGACGGACGGACGGACGGACGGACGGACGGACGGACGGACGGACGGACTTATGGATGGACGTACAGACGGAGATTTTTGAAAATGCGGGGATAATAATTTTTTATGGAAATTAAAAAAAAATAGCTCACATCTAGAGGTCACCCCAAACACACATACCAAGTTTCAAAGTGATCCGATCATAAATGTGCCCTGTAGGGCATGCCAAAGGAATATATTGATGCCTGACTAAAACTTAGTTCAAAGATCGTTGCCAGTGGCAACATTTTTTGACAGACAGAGTTGGAAGAAAATCAATAGCTCCAATCTAGAGGTCACCCCAAACAAGCATGCCAGGTTTCAAAGCAAAGGGAAATATTGAGGTCTGACTAAACTAAGTTCTAAGAATGTTGGCTGCGGCAACATTTTTCGACAGAAATGGAAAAAAATCGATAGCTCCCATCTAGAGGTCACCCCAAACAAGCATACCAGGTATCGAAGCAATCCAATCATAAATGTGCCCTGTAAGGTGTTCCAAAGGGAAATATTGTGGTCTGACTAAACTAAGTTCTAAGAAGGTTGGCCGCAGCAACATTTTTTGACGGAAATTGAAGAAAATTGATAGCTCCCATCTAGGCGTCACCCCAAACAAGTATGCCAGGTTTCAAAGCAAACCAATCATAAATGTGCCCTGTAGGGTGTGACAAAGGGAAATATTGAGGTCTTCTGACTAAACTAAGTTCTAAGAATGTTGGCTGCGGCAACATTTTTTGACGGAAATGGAAAAAAATTGATAGCTCCCATCTGTAGGTCACCCCAAACAAGCATACCAGGTTTCAAAGCAATCCAATCATAAATGTGCCCTGTATGTGTGCCAAAGGGAAATTTTGTGGTCTGGCTAAACTAAGTTATAAGAACGTTGCAATCCAATCATAAATGTGCCCTGTAAGGTGTGCCAAAGGGAAATATTGTGGTCTGACTAAACTAAGTTCTAAGAACGTTGGCCGCAGCAACATTTTTTGACGGAAATTGAAGAAAATCAACATCTCACATCTAGAGGTCACCTTAAACAAGCATGCCAGGTTTTAACGCAATCCAATCATAAATGTGCCCTGTAGGGTGTGCGGAAGGGAAATATTGAGGTCTGACTCAACTAACATCTATGAACATTAGCCACGGCAACAATTTTTGACAGAAATTGAAGAAAATCGATAGCTCCCATCTAGAGGTCACCCCAAACAAGCATACCAAGTTTCAAAGCGATCTGATCATAAATGCGACCTGTGAGGTGTGTCAAAGGAAATTGTGGACGTACGTACATACGTATGTTACGTATGTACGTACGTACGTTACGTATGTACGTACGCCCACTGACGAGAAGTGAATGGCAATAGCTCAGCTTGTCTTTGTCAAGTTGAGCTAACAATAAAAATGACATATCCTAGGAGCCTTTCATCGGAAAGCAGTATTTTAGCTGTCTTTAAATGGTGCCACTGGCACCACCTTGTGACAAAAATTCAAACTAAACCCATTTTTGTCATCTTTATACCATACTTAAGAGTTATGGTAAGTTTCAAAATACAAGAGGCCCCAGGGGGCCTGGGGGCGCTCACCTGACATGGTAGTCTAAATATCAAACCAGGGACTTGACTTGAATGAATAAGCCGCCCCTCCTAAGAAAAGCATATACCAACTAGATGAAGCGATTGTGCCCACACAATACACAGGATTTTCCTTCTATTTTCAGTTCCTGCACTTTTACGTCCCAAAATTGAGATAAACGCATAAAAAACAGATTTTTTTTTATTTTTGTTTGGAAATTTTCGAAGACCCAAACAAAATATTTTCAGACTAAAATTTTTTTTTCTTCTCAACTGGTAGAGTGCTGAATTATTTTTCGCTGTCAAAATTTATTCACACATCACTGCTTTGTTATAATTTATGGGAGAGTGCCACAAGGCACTCTCACATAAATTGTAACAAGGCAGTTCCCCAGCAAAGAAATAATTTTACTTCAAAGACAATTTGAAGTCTGTCCACAGAAAATGGAGCCTTTAAGTTGTGGTACCTGTACTTCAGGATAAAGCTCAAATATGGGCTCCCAGCACTCTAACCAGTTAAAACTGACCAAAATGCATAAAAAACCAAAAAACTCATTTCCGGATTTTGATCCCAAATGGGAAAATTTTGGTCCCAAAGGGAACCCAAATATGGATCGAGGGATTTGATTTCAAAAAATATGTGAATCAATGTTCCAAAGATGTTATATGTAAAATATGAAAGCTTTTGGAGCAGTGGTTTGGAAGCAAACGATCTTTAATTTTTTCCCATTGCCAGAGTGTTAAAAAATGCTGACTCAGTTATTTTTCGGTTTAGGGGCTACTAAAACTACCCCCCCCCCCCCCCCCTGACCCCAACCCTAACCCCCCCCCCCCCCCCCCCCCCGGGACCTAACCCTCGCCAACCTTAAGCCCTACTCTGGGGCTACCACTAACCCTAACCCCAGCCCACTCCTAACCCTAACACTACCTTAATTTGGAGGTAGCCTCTAATAATAATATCCCCTAAACCCCCAATGTTGGCCCGGACAGATGGACAGACGAAGGATGGACGAACGACGGAGGTCCACCCCGGATGATGGCATTATGTGTACCATACATAGTATGGGTACACATAAAAATGGAAATTTTTATTTGAGAATTTTTTTGGTGACTGCTGAGTGCTCTTGAGTTAGGTATTTTATCAAATGTTATGGCAGAACCTGGCAGTGCTGTTCACAAAAATCACCTTTCTTATTCAAGAAATCTTTTTGCCAGAGTTGTCCGATATTCAGACTTAGCAAAGGGTTAATCCTTTACCTAAAGTATCAGAGTAATTTACAAGTTTTCAAATTAAGCAGTTAAAAAAGGTTATATTTTTAAAATTAAAAAAAAAACTATATCATGTGTCAACCTCGTTCCAATGAGGGGTTACCTGATAGTTTTTGAAAAAAATTTAAAAATAATATTTAAAATATTAAATTATGGTATCCTGTGCTTCAGGTAAAGGGTTAACATCCTGAAAATGAAATAAACTGAAATACTTATGCTATGAGAATGAGGAAAATTCACACAAACAGAAACTGACAGAGTTTAAGTTTTAATTAAATGCAAGCAACACAAGGGTCAAGCTACGTTATTGTGATATTTAACAGCCCACAACAACAAAAATGACTGGATCCATAGGCTTCAAAGAAACAGCCCTAAACTTGAGAAACTGACTTAATCTGAGAAAAAGAACAAGAAAATTACATAAGATCAGATAAAGGTAAAAAAAACTGTTAGAAAATATGCTAATGCCCCAGTTCAGACTTGACAATTAGTTTTGGTGCATGTGAGGGCATATGTGAACCATAAGAACCTTTTATGCACCAACTCTGAAATAGCAAATTCAGAAAAAAACTAACTTCCGAATACAGTTGCATCCCAGTCTGCAAATCTTCAAATGGCAACAGCAATACATGGATGTTCTAATCATGGTAGTCCAATATACAAAATATCAAATCAATAGGATTAAAATTTTGAGGCTATTTATGGCTATAGATAAAGTCATGATAAACTTGTCCAATAATGTAAGTGAAAAGGAGCAATATCCTTTTGGAAATAAGGTGCAGCTAGGGAGTCAAGGTATTTCACCAAAACTCAGTATTTTTTTCAATATGATACCGTACCGAATCAATTTCAACTCACTCGATATACCTACCTTCACGGTATCGTCGATTAGAAATGTTGGTATTCTCAAAATAATGATAAAGTTAACTTTTTTTACTTGAACTTCATCTAAATTCATCACACGCATACTCAAAACAACTAGAGGCTCTACAGAGCCTGTAATCACTCACCTGGAACTACATATAAAAATGTGATTTCCCATAGTCTTTCCATGGTAACTATGAGCTGCAACTGTGGCCATGTTTGCAACATTACATCAACATTACATGAGGATCATTGGTAGGTGTCCCAGTCTTCAATGATGTGAAGTTTCAAAACATTTGAATCCACCAAACAGAATCATAGAATGTCTCTGGTGGCCATATTTTTTTCCAACCAACAGGAACAAAAAAGATGATCATTTGTAGCGGGACTCCTATAGACCATTCTTGCCAAGCTTTGGTTCACGTCGGCTCAGTAGTTCCAGAGAGAAGATGAAAATATGATTTCCCATAGGGTTTTTCTATAGTAACTATAAACTGCAATTGTGGCCATGTTTGCAAAACGATCAACATTAAATGAGGATCATTAGTATAGGGTGTCTCAGTCATCAACCAAGCAAAATTTCAAAACATTTGGCCCTGTGGTTTCAGAGGAGAAGAGTTTTTCAAAATTGACCAATCAGAATCAAAAAATGCTTCTGGCGGCCACGTTTTTTCACCCAACAGGAATAAAATGACTAACAGTTGTAGAGAACCTCTCACAGACCATGCCTGCCGAGTTTGGTTCACATTGGCTCAGTACTTCCAGTGAGGATGATGAAAATATGATTTCCTATAGGGTTTCTATAGTAACTATAAGCCACAATTGCAGCCATAATTGCACCCCGATGAAGATTAAAATGAGGATCATTGGTAGAGGGGGTTACAGTCATCAGTCACACTAAGTTTTCAAACCATTTGGCCTTGTAGTTTCAATAAAGATTTTCTTGAAAATGCACACATTTATGAATTCTGTGTCAACAAAAAAAAATCAGTAAAAGAAGGTTAAATATTTTGAAAATTACAATTTTCCTAGACAGTATTCTCTTTCTAAATAGCTTTGGATAGGTAAAGGGTTACAGGAAACACATTTTACTCCAATTTTGTCAGATCTTAAAAGATATATATAATTACGGTCATCTAAGCTGACATGATGGGAAGTGAATATAAACAAAAACTTTCCTGGTTTTCCAAACACCTGTCATCACTCAGTATTTTCGGATAAGTAACTTGACACTAATAATCAACATACAGTTGCGATTGTTTACAGTAGTACAAGTCAAAATAAGTTGTGTAGGATAATCCTATAAACTATGTATCTTTCTCTTCCTACACTGATCAGACCAGAAGCTGACATCATTTTTCTGGAAAGCTCTCACTGATAGCTTTCCAGAAAATGTTAGATTCTGATCTTGTCAGGGCAGGAGCAGCAGTTTACTTAGTTTATTGCAGTTATGCTACTGCTTATTTTGACTTGTACTGTATACACAATACGTTTGGGGGTTTTTCCTAGTTCTCAGTGGAGAAAACGGGAACCAACCGTTACCAGATTCTCAAAAGACAAGTATTTTGCTGACAGTACCGATCTTCGTGCAGACAGGAGAGGCATTGGGTTAAGCATTAGAATATAGCCTCTGGTGGCCACATATTTCCGTACTCTCATAGACCATTCCTGCGAAGTTTGGTTCACATCGGCTCTGTAGTTCCAGAGAAGATGAAAATGTGGTTTCTCATAGGGTTTCTATAACTATAAGTCGCAATTGTGGCCATGTTTACAACCTGCTCAATATTAAATGAGGATCGTTGGTAGAGGGGGTGCCGGTCATCACTTATGTAAAGTATCAAAACATTTGGCCTGGCAGTTTCAGAGGAGAAGATTTTTGAAAATCCACCAATCAGAATCAAAGAATGCCTCTGACGGCCATGTTTTGCAACCCACGGGAACAAAATGAGGATTGTTTGTAGAGGTCCTCTCATAGACCATCCCTGCCAGGTTTGGTTCACGTCGGCTCAGTAGTTCCGGAGAAGATGAATATGTGATTTCCCATAGGGTTTCTCTAGTAACTATAAGCCACAATTGTGGCCATGTTTGCAACCTGATCAACATTAAATGAGGATCGTTGGTAGAGGGGGTCCCAGTCATCAATTATGTGAAGTATCAAAACATTTGGCCAAGCAGTTTCAGAGGAGAAGATTTTTGAAAATCTACCAATCAGAATCAAAGAATGCCTTTGGCGACCATGTTTTTTAACCCACAGGAACAAAATGAGGATCGTTTGTAGAGGACCTCCCATAGACTATCCCTGCCAGGTTTGTTTCACGTCACCTCGTTTTTTCCAGAGAAGAAGAGGAAAATGTGATTTCCCATAGGGTTTCTACAGTAACTATAACCCGCAACTGCAGCCATGTTTGTGACCAATCAACATTAAATGAGGATCACTGGTAGAGGGGGTCCCAGTCATCATTTATGTGAAGTTTCAAAACATGTGGCTTGGCAGTTTCAGTGGAGAAGATTTTTGAAAATCCACCAACCAGAATCAAAGAATGCCTCTGGAAGCCATGTTTTTCATCCAACGGGAACAAAATGAGGATCGTTTGTAGATGACCTCCCATAGACCATTCCTGCCAAGTTTGGTTCGCACCGGCTCAGCGGTTACAGAGAAGATGAAAATGTGAAAAGTTTACGGATGACAGATGACGCAGACACCAGGTGATGAGAATTTATTTATTTATTTATTGGTGTTTAAGGTCACATATTTCTGCACAATGGCTAATCATGACCGCGACAGTTTTTATGGGTGGAGGAAGCCGGAGTACCCGGAGAGAACCACCTAGCAACGGCGAGCAACTGTCAGCTCCCCAACATACTGACTCCACACAAGCAGGGTTAGCATTGGTTGAAGACAGGTGCACCATCGACGTGCAGTACGCCTTAGTACACAATGCCACCGTGCCCCCACGTGGGCAATGGGGGTGAAGTGTCTTGCCCAAGGACACAATGCAGTTGCCGCAGGTGGGATTCGAACCAGGTGATGAGAAAAGCTCACATGGCCTTTTAGGTCAGGTGAGCTAAAAATGGGAAATATGAAGCATGTCAAGCAAGCAAATCATTTTGAGGAATCTTTCACAGGCTGCATGCAAATGTTTGGCGATTATTTCAACAGTGACTAATATTTACAAACAATGGGAAGAGTTGTTAAGGTTAATGAGTATCATTAGAATAAAAGAAAATGGCTCATGTTTGTTTTGTGTTTTATTTACTGAAGAATGTTAGCTTGTTTGTGTGACCCTGTAATTGGCTTAATGTTCACTGAAGCTGTGTATATCGTCTTTTCGCCAAGGGGCCATTTCACAGTTTGCATAAAGAGTGCATTATACTTTTATGTTCATTGCTCGATTTACTCGCGGTTCTATTCGAACCAAGCGAGAACTATCGCAAAGTAGAGTAGTATTGTGTGTGTGTTTGAGATCCTGCATTGTCAGATCAAATCAGGATTTCAGTTCATAAATACTCGATATTTACTCACATCGTTGGTATTTAAAACAAGAGGCCCCACGGGGCCTGAAGCGCTCATCTTGAACAGAACACAATATAAACAAAGTCCAAGAATGAGTCTACATTAAAGCAATCCATCTCCATAAGATACACTGTCAATCCTTGAGTCCCTCAGGAGTGACAAAAATAATCTGGGCATCATGCCTTTTCTTCAGTTGATCATAATGTAAAATGTAGAGCTCCCCTATGAAGCCCCTTGATACAACCTATGTGGATTAATCTTAGTTACACACCTCTAGAGGGGGACTCGAATACAACATTTTTATTTCTTCAGCAAATGGCCAATTCCAGCTTCCATAGGGAACCCCATACATTAACCCAGGCTCTCGATTTGAACAAAGTTGTATCTGACTTCCCTAGAGATGTTGTGTACCAAATATAAAAGCATTCTGACTGTTGGATCTGAAGAAGAGAAATTTTAAAGAAATTTCTTCATATTGCACAAAGTTAAAATTTGGGCTATCATAGTGAGCCCAAATATTAATCTACGGATCCGATTTGAAACAAACTTGGATCTGCCCCCTAGAGACGTTGAAAACCAAATATGAAAGCATTCTGACGAGTGGATCTGAAGAAGATTTTTGAAGAAATTCCCTCATATTGTACTAAGTTAAAATTTCAGGTTCCCATATGGAGCCCAAATATTTACCCAGGCACTCAAATTGAACAAATTTGAATCTGACCCCGCTAGAGATGTTGTATACCAAATATGAAAGCATTCCAACTGGTGGATCTGAAGAAGAGTTTTAAAGAAAATGTTCCTCATATTGCAACTAAGTAAAAAATTTGGGCTACCATAGCGAGCCCAAATATATACCTAGGGATCCAATTTGAAAAAAACTTCAAACTGACCCCCCTAGAGATGTTGCATACCAAATATGAAAGCATTCTGACTGATGGATCTGAAGACGAAGATTTTAAAAAAATTATCCCCCATATTGAACAAAGTTAAAATTTGGGCTTCCGTAGGAGGCCCAAATATTAACCTAGGGACTTGGTTTTGAACATTCTTGAATCTTACCCTCATAACAATGATGTACCAAACATTAAAAGATTCTGACTGGTGGTTCTGAAGAAGAAAGATTTTTAAAGAATATTCTCCATATTACCCTAAGTTAATAAAACAGCTGCGCCAATGAGTGCATGATACGCCCATTATTAATTACAAGAGGGAACCACACAATATGAGTATACGTGTGTACTTGTCAGGTTACATATACTTGCCACCAAAAAAATCATAAAAAATTGCTCAAAGTCCAACATGTGGAAAATTGCCTATATTTTGATGAATAAAGTCCCATAACTCTGGAATGACAAATCGGACAGCGACACAAATTGAAAGGGAGATTCCTTCTATCAACATATACTTTGCAACCAAAAAATCATGAAAATTGCTCTAAGCATTTTTTAAGTTTATTGTTCGACATGTGAAAAATAAAGTTCCATAACTCTGGAATGACTAATCGAACGGCGACACCAACTGAAAAGGAGCTTCCTTCCATCAACATAAAAAAAAATCAACAATTTTCTAAGTAATAAAGTCCCATAACTCTGGAATTACTAATATGAAAGGGAGCTTCCCTCCATCGATATACACCACCTACCAAAAAATCGTAAAAATCTCTCAAAGCGTTCTCGAGTTATCATACGACGTGTAAAAAATCAACAATTTTCTAAGTAATAAAGTCCCATAACTCTGGAATGACTAATCAAACGGCGATGCTAAACGAAAGGGAGCTTCCCTCCATCGATATACACCACCTACCCAAAAATCATGGAAATCTCTCAAAGCGTTCTTGAGTTATCGTACGACATGTGACCGGACGGACAGATGGACAGACGGACAGTGGTATACCATAATACAACCGTTTTTTCAAACGGGCGTATAAAAATTAGGGCTCCTGTATTGAGCCCAAATATGAACCAATAGGCTTTATTTTAACACACTTGTATCTGACCCCCTATGAATGCTGTATACCGAATATCAAAAGATTCTGATGATTGGCTCTGGAGAAAAGATTTTTTTAAATTTTTGCAAATATGCTGACTCCGCATTTTTTGATGTCCATTACAGAACACCTTATCATAACCGATGGCAATTTTTTTTACCATTCAATTCTACTGGTTCTAAGGATGCTTCAAACCAAATAACAGCTCTCTGTTCTATGTCGTTTGGGAAACATGGGCATTTCAAAATATTTCTAGTTTTAGCTCCCAGGGTTCCCATGGGGATGCAGGAATTTTTTTTTTTTTGCATAAGTCAAGTACTTATGACCCATTAATACCACATACCAAATTTGGTTCAAACCGGACCATCGGTTCAGAAAATAGAGATTTTGGGCGGGGCTAAAAATCTTACCCCTCCCATTACAAAGCCACATATTGTTTCACGAACTTCGTTTGAACAAACTTGATTCTATACCTAAAAAGGAAGCTCCATAACATATATCAAGTCATTCATTGTACACACTGGTTCATGAGAAGAAGATTTTTAAAAGATTTTGGAGCATTTTCCCCCACTCCCTCCCTATAGGGCTGGTCATGCTGAGTTGAACAAAAATGTAATGCGCCTACCGGACCATCACTCACACAAACTTTCACTTGAATTGGCCCAGTAGTTTTGGAGAAGACCTAAACATGGTGTTGACAGACTACTGACGGATGGACGATGGACAGATGATGGGCGGAGAGAAATGAGATTAGGTCAGCTTGACTTTGTCAAGATGAGCTAAAAATACCATTCTCGGTATTGCAAATACGGTGCAGCAACATAGGGATCAGCGAATCACACATTTTCGTTCGAATCGATTCTTGAATCGAATCGTGTGATATCGATAGCAAATTGAATCTCAAATCGAATCTCAATAGACAAGTTATTTCATACTGCACCAAACAGAAATTATGGTACACAGTGATGGCCCTTACAAGTCTGACTGACACTTTAAACACCAATAAATAAATATTCTCTGTAGCACTGTCGCTGAAACAGCTAGGCCTATTATCCATAGTTTTAGTTTTTGAAGGCTTAAATTGTTACTATTCACATTCTTAAGAATATGAATAGTAACAAGTTAAGACTTCAAAAATTAAAACTATGGTTAATGTTCTGGGCCAAATTCACTACTTACCTAACAATTAACCGTTGTGAATTACTCAATTAAATATGAAATTGAAGTGAGCATACATGAATGAATTGTCTAATGTCAAGTTTATCCAATTTTTGTTGGACCTGTAACAAACTGAAGTTAGTACGAGAAAACTGAATCTTGAGACTGATTCGGGATCAATCTTGGATGAGACTTATGGTATCGATATCGAATTGAATCTCAAATATTCCCAGGACCCTACAGCAACATGGCATAACAATATGTACAAGTTCATATCATTTCATAATATCAAAAGTATCCAATGGAAAGTGTAAGAGAAGTTGCATATAAAAGTTTGAGACAGACATGTTCAATAATCTAAGTGGAAAAGCAGCAATTTTGAAAAAAAGCAACTCTTGAAAAATAAGGAGCAGCATCATCGAGTAATAATATATGCAAGTTTATATCCTGGTTATTTATTATACAAAATATCAAAAGTATCCAATGGAAAGTGTGAGACTAGTTGCCGATAAAAATTTGGGATGGACGAACAGATGCACACATGGTTTAACGGACACAATAATCCCTATATACCCATGCCAACATGGGTGTATAAAAAGCTGAGGCAGACCAGATCAATTTATTAACATTTTACAATCTTTTTTTTTTCAGCTTATCGAATATTTACCCCAAAGTTAATTCAAGGTCAAATTAAAAAATTCCATGCAAAGAATGACAGATGAGGCATGTATAGAAGAAGAAACCAAGAGGATGGGAAATGCATAAATATACAAATGAAGATGTCAATCAGGAAAATACCCTGGTTACTATACTATGTACATACAGACTACTGGGCTGGTAGGATGGAAACAACTACTCACAATGAAAAATAACTTGAACTTTACCTGTCCCAAAATGAAAATATGTAATATTTTAAATTACCATTCCTGATCAACAAGAATGGAATTTAATGGGTCCCACCTAGCAACACATCTCGGTTAAAATTTTCAGGACTCGAAGTGACAATGAGTTACTGCGAATGAAAGGGTTTACATGAACTATAATTAAACACCTTCATTTGCCAATTCCACACACTCTAGAATACTAAGTGTAGAAAAAACAACTAATTCCCTTATAAAATTGAATGGCTTGATTGATAAGTTCAAGATGAAATAGGCCAAGGCAAACCAGATCAATTTAGTAACATTTAACAATCTTTTTTTCAGCCTATTGAATATTAAGTTCAAAACATAAGTTGGGTGAACCTAAAAAATGGCACAAGTTGTGAATACAACAGAGAACCAGCGAACCACATTTAAAGCAGAGCAAACCAAAGTAGAGAAACATGTGTTGACAGTACCCGCCACCTTGAATAGCAGCTAAAATGTACCCCATGACATTATATGAAGAAAACCATTTGTGTCATATGACTACTGTCATACCTGTACACTACATGAGAACAAAACCCTGTCTATTGACTTCCAGCTCAACCACTGGGGGTGAAAGTGGGAAAGCCAACAGAAGAAGTTGAGTCTTAAACCAAGCTATTAAGTACAAACAAGATCAAAGTAACAATTACAAGGAGACATGCAAATAAAAGGAAGGATTAATAAAATTGGTATCAAACCTTTGAAAAGATTAAACCAAGAAAGGTACCTCTGAAAGTGTTGATTCAGATGTGAAATTCTTGGAACTGGGCCAAAAACGCTTGTAATGAAAAGAAAGGCTAGATAGTGAAACCAGTCCAAACAATAAACATTTTAGTGCTGAGAGTGTGCAGTGACTTCCAGCATTGAAATCTACATCATGATTGTACCCAGGACTGTCAAACAACAGAAGCACAGAGATCTTTACCACTGTACAACCACCCTACTGCATGCCCCGAATTTTTCCAGGGAAGCATCAAGATAAAAAGGTCTGTGTTTAAAAACATTTCCAGTTTGTAACACACAACTCTACAAAAGATACAATAAGGTTATTAAAAAAAAATTGTTCCTCATGTCACTGAAAAGCTGTCTCATTACTCCTTTTTTATCACCTGAAGTCTCTTCTCTATTCTGCACTTGTAGGATAAAAATTTGACCAACTATGTTTAGTTTGACAGAGCTCGCTGAGCTCTGTCAAACTTGATATAGTTGGTTAAATTTGTAACTGCATTATAGGAAAGCATCACAGCTGAAAAAACATACTCCAAAACATAACATGAGCTATTAATGGAACAAGCTTGATGAGCTTAATAAGGACTAATAAGCCATGGTTAGAAGTAAAAAATGAAAAAATCTGATGTTTCAGAAAAATAATTTGTACTGTTGGCTTCAACTTGTGAAAGGTAAAGGATTAAAGATGCAGTACATAAAGCAATGTTGGGCTATAGGAGTCAAATTTCTTTTTTGCATGTAATAACTCCCAATCCTTCAAAATGCATTTTGGGAATAATTGCCTAAGTGACACATGTGTGTGTGTGTGTGTGTGTGTGTGTGTGTGTGTGTGTGTGTGTGTGTGTGTGTGTGTGTGTGTGTGTGTGTGTGTGTGTGTGTGTGTGTGTGGGGGGGGGGGGGGGGGGGGGGGTTGTGGAACCTATATTCAAACCTGGCCTGTATTACTAGCTAGAAAATACACATATCAACTTTGGTTGAAACCAAATAATCCAAACTGGAGTTATCGGTCGGAAACCAATTGTTTACAGACAGATGGATGGACCGATGGATGGACGGACGGACGAACGTCATGACTATAGCCCTGAATGTAAACAGTCAGGCTAAAAATGCATTTTGTACCAAAGAAAAAATATTGCTTAAATGGCCCTGGGTGAGGGGGAGGTAGGGGTGGGGGCGAGAGTGTGGAGGGGGGGGGGGATTTAGGGAGTCCATTTCTTTTTTCCGCATGTGGTCAGTCTAAATCCTTCAGAATGCATTGTGAGCAAAGAGAAGAAAAACAAGAGGCCCCAGGGGGCCTGAGGGTGCCCACCTGACATGGTAGCCTAAATATCAACCCAGAGAATTGATTTCCACAAGTTGCATCTGCTCCTCCTAAGAAAAGCTGAAATCAAATAACCAAATATTCTGACCAGTGGATCTAAAAAAAGATTTTTAAAGAATATTCCTCATATTGAACTAAGTCATAATTCGGGCTCCGACAGGGAGCCCATATATGAACCCAGGGACTTGTCTTTAACAAACCTGAATCTCACACCCCTAAGGATTCTGCACCCAAATATCAAAACATTCCGACTGCTGGATCTGAAGAAGAAGATTTATAAAGAAAATTCCTCATTTTGAACCAAGTTACAATTCGAGCTCCCACAATCCGCCCAAATATGGGGGGGGGGGGGGGGGGGGGGGTTTACACGAGTTTAAAAAAAGGTTCCACATGTAGTAACTGTAAATAGTTTAAAATGCATATTGGAGGGGGGGGGAAATGCCTAATTAGGGGGGGGGGGGGGTTTGTCTGGGTTTTTAACCACAAACTTTAACCGAAACTGTAAAAAAGCATTTTTGACGAAAGAAAAAAAAAGTGCCGAGGGGGGGGGGGGGGAGGGGGGGGTGGTTACATGAGTTTAAAAAAAGGTTCCGCATGTAGTGACTGTAAATAGTTCAAAATGCATATTGGAGGAACTTGACCTAGAGACATGTACTGAAAAGAATTGAAATCCATTAACTTTTGTTTAAGTTATGGCATAAAGAAAGTTCGGACAGATGGATGGACTGACTGACGGACGGACTGATGGATGGATGGATGGACTGACAGACAGACAGAAGCTTTGTGAAAAAGGTTAAATTAATGCCAATATTATTTGAAACCACTGTGTACAACTTCAGTAGACCTTGCCCAAAATGAAAAAAAGAAATGACGTAACAGAGTGTTTGGAGAATGAAAGGTAGAACCTTGAAAAGCAGAACTTTAATCCAAAACTTTAAGCTGGGAATTCTAAGTAAAATTGATTGGCAAAAAAAGGTTAAATATTTCCTAAAACCGATAAAAGAAATCTTAGATGTAAATGGATTCATTAAGTTGTATTGACTATGCAAGAATTAGAGTAAGAAAGTATGTGGCAAAGTCTAATTTCAAATACAAAGAAAGTAAGACTGACAACATGTTTAAAAGGGGTTAAAATCATGACGATATTAATTAAAATCACTGTAGAAATGTTCAGTAGATAGTAGACACTGTCCCAAAAAAGAAACAGTGACATTCCACTAAACTGTTTGAAGAATTAAAGGTGTAATTTTAAAACAACCACCCCCCCCCCCCCTCCCCACAAAAAAAAAAAAACTTTAACCTGGAAGTTGTAAGTTAAATTGCCATACAAAAAAGGGTTAAATATTTCCCAAAATAACATGAAACATAAAAAAATAATAAAAACAAAATGAGAATGATACAATCAAAAGTATTATCAATTTAAAAGAAAAAAAAAACAAAAAAACTTTAAGGTTGACTAAAAAACTTTAACCACAAACTTTAACCAAAACTCCAAATTTTAACAGACAGACAGAAGAAAGTCATGACTAAACAAAAAAAAAAAAAAACCCACTTAAACCTCCAGTAAAAAACTTTAACCACAAACTTTAACCAAAACTCTAAATGTTAACAGACAGACAGGGGACGGACAGATGGACAAAAGTCATGACTCTTACCCTCACTGTAAACAGTCGGGCTAAAAATAAAAAGCCTCTCTACCTCATCATAAAAATAAGAGAAAATTGCCAGAGGAATAAAAAAAAATTTTATTACACCAAACCCAACTTTTTTATTTCTTGTATATGTCTTGATATACATAGGAATTAAAGAGTCAAACTTACCCCTCCAGAAAATAAGGCACACATACTGATAACAAATGTAACATTATAAACAGCAGATCCAACTACAGCACCCAATCCAATGTCATCCTGCAATATAAAAGATATGTATTAGATATAGAATAAACGTATAGTGTTTTCAAGTAAAAAATTTATTCTACGAGTAGGATTAAGAATGAAACTGACGAGCCTCTGGCGAGTCGGTTTAATTCTTAATCCTACGAGTAGAATAATTTTTTTACTTGAAAACACTATACGTTTATTTTGTTTATCCCATAAATCTTTTACAAATCAGTCGCGGCAAAATCGTGCTGTTATTCGCTTCAAAATATAGCTCGAAGTGAGGAGAACATTAGTCCATTTCGATCGACAAGAAAACATTGCAAAAAAATAAACAAGGCACAGTGAAATATTTCTGTCTAAAAATAATTCACCAACAAACGTCAGCTAAACTTGCAAAAATCCTTTATTAAATGAACAATCTATATTCTTTTGTACTGGCACTGTTAATACTTTCAAACCTTTTAAAGAAAACAACAATTGAACTGTTAATTATGCTACGTTACAATGCGTACATGTAGCATTGAGTGGATGAGAGCAATTGGGCCACTTTCAAAGCAGGTCACGAATGTCAGTTCATTTTTGTATATTGATGTTTAAAGTGTTAACGTTTACACTATTCAATAATGTGCTTGGATTCGAGAGGTCAGTATGCTGCAAATGGAAGTCGTTAATGTTAACACTTGTGCCACCATTTCGTTCTAATGATGAAATAGTTGTTGCGGTTACCCGATATTCACGTGTGGAAGCCATGGGTTCAACAGCATCAGATACAAGTGTGTTCAAATTATTTTGACAATGTGTGAATTCAATTGTATTGGCATTGTGCAGAGTGTACTTAGTGTTACGCGTTGCTGTGCTGGGAGGAGAGGTGAGGTTACTCATAATTAAAGAACATCATTTAAGTGATGATCGTCGCTTCGTTTCCACAGACTTCTGACATGCGTAAATCAAGTCAAGATATCACGACCTTTCAAATGGAACGCCAGATGTCAACATAGTATAGTCCGTTTCCAACACCCAACTAGGGTGATAAATTTTTCGTGTGTTAAACCAATGGGGAAAATTTATCACCCCACTAGGTGATTAAAGCAAAAATTGATCCAAAGGCTTCAGTTGTTGGAATAAATTGCTACTTATGGGATAAAAAGTTTTACACACACAGCATATAAAACAGAGAAAAAGTGAAGATATTTTTGCATCCTGAATTGTTGTTTCACTGCAACATGCAATTTTTGTTTGACATTTGTGCATTATCTTGGTTTCTTTTCCTCAAAACATTAATCATCAAGAAACAAAAAATAAATACAGATATTAATGCTTTCCATGCAGCTGGCAGATATTCCTGTCAAGCACCGGGTTTCTCTTGTCATTGAAATCCATATAATTTGGGCCAGATTTAATCACATTTTCCCCCTGTAAATTGAATGAATCTTTTCACCAATGATTTCTTGTGTTATATTTAGATTAATTTTTCATCAAATCGAGTCATGGCTGCTCCATAGCAGCCAATACTAGATTTTGATGCAAAATATCTTCAAAATACTCAGCAGGTTAAGAGTTAAAAAAGAAAATAGTCATTCATTCAATTATGAAATTTCTTGAAAAGAGTTAAGATATATTCTAATGCTTTCTTATTCAAAAAAAATATTTTAATACACTGGAACACAAACTGAATGATTGCAGGGATACGTCGACAATGCTGGAAAATGATGGGAGACTTTTGCACATCTCCACTTCTATTAAATCTTCTGGTTCTTGGATATAAATTTGTTTTGAAAGACTCTCAGTATTGTCACTTTGATGATACAACCATTTTTGATCAAGATTTATGCTTATTCATATTCGTAGCCAGACCAGTTTTTATGCCATAAATCACCAGAAAGGGCCTCTGGCAAGATGCCATCAGAATGAGATTCAGGGGTGGGTGCATGGGAGTGTGCGCATGAGGTGGTTGCATCTCAAATTTTCACTACAACAAAAAAATATTCACCTGTTACAACAAGAGGCCCCAAGAGGCCTTAATCGCTCACCTGCCAAAGTGGTTCAAAAACGTATCTTGGGTCACATTCAGCTAATCATAGCTCATCAACACTACAGAGGAATGAAGCCATGAAGTTATAAAAAAAATTTAGGGACAGAACATTTTTTGACCCCCTCAAGGGCAATCTGCGGGTCAGACTACATACCCGTGCCAAGTTTGGAGACATGGGCGTTTCAATTTTTCTATATTTTTAGCTCCTGCAATTCTAATGGGGTGACGGGAAAAATGTTTTTGGCATATAAATTAGGTACTTATGACCCAATAAGCCCTCATATCAGATTTGGTTCAAATTGGCCTCTCAGTTTGGAAAATAGAAATTTTGGTACAATTCAGGCTCCCACAGGAAGCCCAAATATGAACCCAGGGACTTGGCTTTAACAAACTTATATCTCGCCCTCCTAAGGATAGTGTATACCAAATATCAAAAGATTCTGACTGGTGGATGTGAAGAAGAAGATTTTTGAAGAATATTTCTCATATTGAACTAAGCTATAATTCGGGCTCCTACAGGGAGCCCAAATATGAACCCAGGGACTTGGATTGAACAATCTTGAATTTCACCACCCTAAGGATGCTGCTTACCAAATATAAAAAAATTTTGACAGCTGAATCTGACGAAGAAGATTTTTTAAGAAAATTCCTCATATTAAACTAAGTTATAATTCGGGCTCACCCCCCTAAGGATGCTGCATACCAAATATCAAAAGATACTGATTGGTGGATCTGAAGAAGAAGATTTTTAAAGAATATTCCTCATATTGCACTAATTTGAACATTTGGGCTCCCACAGAGAGCCCAAATATAGACCCAGGGAATTGATTTCAACAAATATGTGAATCAATCTTCCAGTGATGTTATATGTGAAATATGAAAGCCTTTAGACCAGTGGTTTGGGAAAAGAAGATTCCTTAATGTTTTCCCCATTACCCACAGTGTTAAAAAATGCTGACTCAGCACTTTTTAAAAGTCCTGAAAAAGTACACAATGATAAAATCGATTGCAATTTTTTTTTACCAATCCATTCTGTTGGTCCTCAGGAAGCTTCACACCAAATAAAAATTCTCTATGCCATGCAGTTTTGGAGATATGGGTGTTTTGAATTTTTTCTATTTTTAGCTCCTGCGGTTCCCATGGGGCGACGGAAATTTTTTTTTTTTTTGCATAAATTAACTACTTATGTCCCAATAAAACCTCATATCAAATTTGTTTCAAATCAGCCTCTCGGTTTGAAAAATAGAAATTTTGGGCAGGGCAAATAAATAGGTATGGCAAATATAGCCCCTAGAACTTCCCTTGAACAAATCTGAGTCTACAGCTCAAAAGGAAGCTGCACATCTAATATCAAGTCTCTGCAACTGCTGGTTCATGAGAAGATTTTTTAAGATTTAGGCTCACTTTTGGGGCATGGCCATACCAAGGGGCAGGTCAACTTGATTTGAACAAAGTTGAATTGACATATGATATGGAGCATGCACACCAAATTTGGTTCAATTTGGATGAGTAGTTTGTGAGAAGAAGTCGATAATGTAAAGTTAACGCCGGATGCTGGATGGACGGACGATGGACGACAGATGGAAAGTGATTAATAAAGCTCCCCTTGAGCATCGCTCAGGTGAGCTAATAATGTAACAGCCAAAACTGGCCAGCACAGTTGAAAAAAACTGACACTCAAATTTCATTATTTTTTTTATTTTGTCCTCAAAAACATAGCTTATGACCTTTCATTGTAATGGGTTCAGTAAGCTTGTTGTAATAAGGAGTCATAATCTATGTCTTCCAAGGCAAAAATGCCGAAAGGATCACCGGCCCAATGTCAAGTTGTGACAGCACAAAAGTGGGTTTAATCATTATCAACTTATCATCCAGAAACCAAATGTTTAAAATTTACTATTTGAAGGGTCACTGTGACCTTGACCTTTGACCTAGTGATTCTAAAATAAATATGGCTCTTTCTTGCACCAATGCCAACCTACCTATGAAGTTTCATGAACGTAGGTGGAAACATTGTCAAATTATCATCAGGAAACCAATTGTTTACAACTTATTATGTTCAAGGTCACTGTGATCTTGGCCTTTGACCTAGTGAGTCCAAAATAAATAGGGGTCTTCCACTCACCTAGGCCAACCTACCTATGAAGTTTAATGAATGTGGGTCAAACCATTATCAAGTCATCATCCAGAAACCAATTGTTTACGATTTACTATGTTGAAGGTCACTGTGACCATGACCTTTCACCTAGCGAGTCCAAAATAAATATGGTTCTTCCACTCACTGATGCCAGCCTACCTAGTGGGTCGAAACATTATCAAGTTATCATCCAGAAAGAAGATTTTTGAAAATCCACCTATCAGAATCAAAGAATGCCTCTGGCAGCCATGTTTTTCAACCCACGGGAACAAAATGAGGATCGTTTGTAGAAGACCTCCCAAAGACCATCCCTGCCAGGTTTGGTTCATGTCAACTCAGTAGTTCCAGAGAAGAAGATGAAAATGTGATTTCTCATAGGGTTTCTATAGTAACTATAAGCCACAATTGTGGCCATGTTTGCTGAATGATCGTGACCATAAGGGGACGTTCTCATCTAGACATTATCTGGAGTCATCCTACCAAGTTACAATGAAATCCCTTCATAAATATGACACTGTAGCTTAACTTGTCTGTGTGTTATGTTTGATGAAAAGGATAATGTTCAATGCTTAGAAAAGGATTATGAAATAGGACAAGAATTGTGATAATTGGGAATATGTTAATTTCTGGTCCCTGTATGCTATGTTTTCAATAAAAATAATATGAGGTGAAGACTGTACTAAAGAATTGAGGGGTGGGTTAATGTGGCCCTCACAGTTAATATATGTGGCCCTCACAGTTAATGTAACGAAAGTTACCAATTTACAGTGAAATTATTCCAAAACGAGTCATCCTACCAAGTTACAATGAAATCTCTTCATAAACACGGCCTGTGGACTGTGCTACAGGTTTTTTGGCTTCGGCCCCTGTTGCTGTCACAGTTGACCAATCGTGACCAAAAGAGGACATTCTCATCTAGACATTATATGGAGTCCATGTACCAAGTTACAATGAAATCACTCTATAAATATGATTTGTAGACTGTGCTAAAGGTTTTGGGGTTTTGGGCTTGGGCAGTCGTCCCGGTCGACAGATGGCGATCAAATGGGGAAGGTCTCATCTAGACATCATACAGAGTCATCCTACCAAGTTGCAATGAAATCCCTCCATATTATATATGACCTGCAGACTGTGCTAAAAGTTATTGGGTTTCGGGCTTGGGCAGCCGCCCCGGTTGACAGATCATGACCAAAAGGAGACGTTCTCATCTAGATATTACACAGAGGTATCCTACCAAGTTACAATGAAATCCCTTCATAAATACGACCTGTAGACTGTGCTAAAGGTTTTCGGGTTTTGGGCTCGGGCAGCCATCACGGTTGACCGATCATGACCAAAAGTTGACGTTCTCATCTAGACATGATCCCAAACCTGCATATGAAATTCCGTGATGATTGGATAAGAACTACAGGTTGCAGCCTGTGCTAAAGGAAAATGTGAACAGACTCACAGACTTCCACACGCGTGATGGCAATAGCTTATCTTGATTTTGTCAAATTAAGCTAAAAACAATTATTAGAAGGACACTCAGCAATTCATTTGACTACTATCGACAAACACAACACATTTTATCGTGAACGAAATTTGCGAGGGGAACCTGTATTACTATTTCGTCCCTTGAGTTCCAATGTGTTCTCTGTGCCTGCTGGCACATAGAACACTTTGGAACTCAGGGGACTATTTTCAGCTATCGCTAGTGATTCAAATTGTAATTGCATTGCACAATTTGTTGAAAATTCCAGTGACAATTCGCCTCTATTTAAAAATAGTACATCAACAATTTCTGTTCTGCATATATGTGCAGAACGGACTTTCATTTTCCACATGGTTTAGTGCTGCTATAGATGGGGATTTCATAGAACAGGCGTGTAACAAGAGGCCCCAGGGGGCCTGAGGGCGCTCACCTGACATGGTAGCCTAAATATCAACACCAGAGAATTGATTTCAACAAGCTGAATCTGCTCCTCCTAAGAAAAGCTTATACCAAATATCCAAAGATTCTGACCAGTGGATCTAAAAAAAAAAAAGATTTTTAAAGAATATTCCTCATATTGAACTATGTTATAATTCGGGCTCCCACAGGAAGCCCATATATGAACCCAGGGATTTGGCTTTAACAAACTTGAATCTGACTGCGCACCAAATATCAAAACAATCCGACTGCTGGATCTGAAGAAAAGGATTTTTAAAGAAAATTCCTCATTTTGAACTAAGTTACAATTCGAGCTCACACAGTGAGTGCAAATATGGACCTAGGGACATGGCTTGAACAAACTTGAATCCTACCCCCCGCCTCCCCCCCCCCCCCCCCCCCCCCCCCTTTAAGGATGCTGCATACCAAATATCAAAACATTCCGACTGCTGGATCTGAAGAAGAAGATTTTTAAAGAAAATTCCTCATTTTGAACTAAGTTATCATTCGGGCTCCCACAGTGAGTCCAAATTTGGACCTAGGGATATGGCTTGAACAAACTTGAATCTCACCCTCCTAAGGATGCTGCGTACCAAATATCCAAACATTCCAACTGCTGGATCTGAAGAAGATTTTTAAAAAAAATTCCTCATTTTGAACTAAGTTATAATTCGGGCTACCACAGTGAGCCCAAATATGAACCCAGGGACTTGGCTTGAACAAACTTGAATCTCACCCCCTAAGCATGGTGCATACCCAATATCAAAAGATTCTGGCTGCTGGATCTTGAGAAGATTTTCAAAGACATTTGCCTGAAATGCACTAAGTTCGAATTCGAGCTTCTATAGTGAGGCCAAATATGAATCTAGGGAGCCGATTTGAACAAACTTGAATCAGATCCACCCCACAATGTTGCATACCAAATATCAAAAGATTCTGCCTGCAGGATCTGGAGAAGAAGGTTTTTTAAGAAATTTTGCCTGAAATGCACTAAGTTCGAATTCGGGCTTCTATAGTGAGCCCAAATATAAATCCAGGGGGCCGATTTGAACAAACCTGAATCAGATCCACCCCACAATGTTGCATACCAAATATCAAAAGATTCTGCCTGCTGGATCTGGAGAAGAAGATTTTTGAAGAAATTTGCCTGAAATGCACTAAGTTCGAATTCGGGCTTCTATAGTGAGCCCAATTATGAATCTAGGGAGCCGATTTGAACAAACTTGAATCAGATCCACCCCACAATGTTGCATACCAAATATCAAAGGATTCTGCCTGCTGGATCTGGAGAAGAAGATTTTTGAAGAAATTTGCCTGAAATGCACTAAGTTCGAAATCAGGCTCCTATACGGAGCCCAAATATGAACCCAGGGGGCCGATTTGAACAACTTGAATCAGATCCACCCTACAATGTTGCATACCAAATATCAAAAGATTCTGCCGGCTGGATCTGGAGAAGATTTTTTAATCTTTTTCCCATTGCCTACAGTGTTAAAAAGTGCTCACTCAGCACTTTTCAAAGTCCTAAAAAAGTACCTTGTGATCAAACCGATAGGGATTTTTTTTAACCACTCTATTCTACTGGATAAAAGTAAGCTTTATACAAAATAAGAATTCTCTGTGCCGTGTAGTTTTGGAGATGTGGCAGTTTTAAGGTTTTTCCTATTTTTAGCTCCCGAGGTTCCCACGGGACAATGAGAAAATTTTTTTTTGCATCAATCAACTACTTATGACCCATTATCATCTCATATCAAATTTGGTTCAAATCGACCTCACGCTTCCGAAAATAGAAATTTTAGGCGTGGCCAAAAGTTTTGCCCCTCCCATAACGAAGGCAAATAATGTCAGACAAACTTCTCTTGAACAAACTTGATTCTAAACCTCAAAAGGACTCTGTATACCACATATCAAGTCTCTGCTACTGGTGGTTCATTAGAAAATTTTCAAAAAATTTGGCCATTTTTTCCCCACACCTCTGCTCAATATGAGCTGCAACCTAATTTGGATAAAAATCAAAATGTCCTTATATAACCCCTACACACATGAAATTTCATTAATATGCGGCCAGTGGTTTGGGAGAAAAAGGCCCAAACACCACCACGACGGACGACGGACGAAAAGTGATCAGAAAAGCTCACCCTGCCTTTCAGTCAGGTGAGCTAACAAGAACACTGCCAAGCAGGGCTAAATATGACCGTTAGCCATTTGGAATTGAACCAACTTTCGTTGAGATAAAACTGGAGTTATCTGCTGAAAACCAAAATTGTTAATAGATGGTCCAATTCTAAGTAAAACAAGAGGCTCCATGGGGCCTGAAGCGCTCATCTTGAACAGAACACAATATAAACAGAGTCCAAGAATGAGTCTACATTTAGCAATCCATCTCTATAAGATACACTGTCAATTCTTGAGTCCATCAAGAGTGACAAAAATAATCTGGGCATCATGCCTTTTCTTCAGTTGATCATAATGTAAAATGTAGAGCTCCCCTATAAAGCCCCTTGATACAACCTATGTGGATTAATCTTAGTTACACACCTCTAGAGGGTACTGAATACAAAATTTTTTTTTCTTCGGCAACATGGCCAATTCCAGCTTCCATAGGGAACCCAAATATTAACCCAGGCTCTCGATTTGAACAAAGTTGAATCTGACTTCCCTAGAGATGTTGTGTACCAAATACAAAAGCATTCTGACTGTTGGTTCTGAAGAAGAAGATTTTTAAAGAAATCTCCTCATATCGCACTAAGTAAAAATTTGGGCTACCATAGCAAGCCCAAATATATACTTAGGGATCTGATTTGAACAAACTTGAATCTGACCCACCTAGAGTGTTGCATACCAAATATGAAAGCATTCTGACTGGTGGATGTGAAGAAGATGATTTTTAAAAATTATCCCCCATATTGAACAAAGTTAAAATTTGGGCTCCTGTAGGAAGCCCAAATATTAACCTAGGGACTTGGTTTGAACAATCTTGAATCTGACCCTCCTAACAATGATGTATACCAAACATTAAAAGATTCTGACTGGTGGTTCTGAAGAAGATTTTTCTCCATATTACCCTAAGTTAAAAATTTGGGCTCCTGTATTGAGACCAAATATGAACCAATAGGCTTTATTTTAACAAACTTGTGTCTGACCTTCCTATGAATGCTGTATACTGAATATCAAAAGATTCTGATGACTGGTTCTGGAGAAAAGATTTTTTTAAATTTTTGCAAATATGCTGACTCAGCATTTTTTCCATGACCATTACAGAACACCTTAACATAACCAATGGCAATTTTTTTACCATTCAATTCTACTGGTCCTAAGGACACTTCATACCAAATAACAGCTCTCTGTTCCGTGTGGTTTGGGAAATATAGGTGTTTGAAAATATTTCTATTTTTAGCTCCCAGGTTCCCATGGGGATGCAGGATTTTTTTTTTGCATGAGTCAAGTACTTATGACCCAATAATACCACATTCCAAATTTTGTTCAAACCGGACTATCGGTTCAGAAAATACAAATTTTGGGTGGGGCCAAAAATCTTACCCCTCCCATAACAAAGCCAAATATTGCTTCACGAACTTCATTTGAACAAACTGGATTCTACACCTCAAAAGGAAGCTCCATAACAAATATCAGGTCACTGTACACACCGGTTCATGAGAAGAAGATTTTAAAAATATTTTGGAGCATTTTCCTCCACCCCTCCCTGGGCTGGGCATGTTGAGTTGAACAAAAAAGCAATGCCCTTTCGGGACCATCACTCACACAAACTTTCACTTGAATTGGCCCAGTGGTTTTGGAGAAGAAGACCAAAACATGGTGTTGACAGATGATGGACGACTGATGGACTGATGGACAGATGAACGGACAGACGAACAGATGGACAGACAACAGATGGACGGGGAGCGATGAGATTAGCTCAACTTTACTTTGTCAAGATGAGCTAAAAAGGGGTGTAACTCATGCAAAAATAATTGGACAGAACCCATATTTTGGAATCACTTGGCCTGTATTGCAAGCTGGGTAATACACATAACAACTTTGGTTGAGATCAAATAATCCAAACTGGAGTTTTTCGTCGGAAACCAAAAATATTAATGGATGGACAGGCGTACAGATGGACAGACAGACAGACTGATTACATAATATGACCATTTTTCAACCAGACCTTTTTTACTCTTGGAATGCAGGGATCAGTTATCATGAATAAGCATTAATTTGGTGCCTATTTTAATTCCATTTTGAAGTTTTGGGTAATAGGCACCCCAGCTATTGTATCAGTGTGATGGAATAAAAACAGTGTTTTTAAATATTCAAAGAAAGTTTTACATGTATTGAATTTCAGTAAGAATATGGAAATGTGGACACCATCTCCATATCTGTGTGAATTATAGTGTAGCTGTATGAAATACTACTATTTATTTTTAACCCTCATGTCCTCAGATTAATTATTCGTTAATAACTACCGTATATATTTACCGAGCTACAAATGACTTAACAGTGTTCTTATATTATTATTGGCTGCCTGTACAGGCAGCCAACAATAATGTAAAAACACTATCAAGAAAAATGCATCCAACCTGTAGAGTTCTCAAGGAAGGGTACACCTGGGACAACTTTTACCGAGCAATATAAAACAGGCATGGGGACTTAATGGTTGGCCTGTTTTTAATATGCAATGTAACAGTGAGTATAATGATGGTATAGCTAAGTAGTCATAATCAAGAGAATGGAATGTTGGTATCCTAGACTGGAGGAACATATAAAATTGATGGTGGGTGGGATCGTTCACCCTATAGGAGACATGGTGAATGATTAATGTAAACCATGATTTTACTTTGGGTGACCAGTAGGCAAACAGAAATATTCTTCACCTTAAATTTCAGTCCAAGACCTTAACCTTTTGAACTCTGATGGTATGTTCCAAGTCAGTTCAATGTCAGCAATATGAAGAGTCCATATTCATTACCTGGAGATAGACCATTCAATATTTTCAAAGTGCACTGAAAATATTGATCAGTTACAACCCACATTCACTAAACAGTCATCTTTTTTTTGAAAGTGTGACGTATTATATTCCTGGACTGGAAAAGCATACCTTAGGGTTCAAAGGGTTAAGCATTAATTCTTTATATAGAATGAGTACCTGTGCAATAAAAACTCCTATAACTGATGTAGTCAGTTCTGGAACAGAGCTTCCAGCTGCCATAAAAGTTGCTCCTGCCACATCAGTCTGCAGATGGAATACTGGAAATACAAATGATAACACATCAACAAATACTCACAGACCCCTTTGCAATACCTGAGTATAGTTTGAGCATTTCAATTTATATACTTAAGAAACCTTTTTGCTAGGACTAGGGCCCTGCGAATCGCACATTTTTTATTCAAATTGAATCTCAAATCGAATCATTTTTATTATTCAAAATTGAATTGAACCTCAAATTGAATCAGTAGCTTCTTGAAGATGTACGATGGAGGATGAGGTGCTATAAACATGATTTGTTCCGACTGTGATGCCTTAAGACCCAGCTGATAAAATAATCCAACTATATTATCAAGGCATGCCTTTGTAGAAGGCATGTCTTGATGATTTAGTTGGAATATTACAGTGTAAGGATTATAGTTCATTGTCAACGTTGCTTGGAAACTTTAAATTTTCATTTAACAGTGGTACAGACTAGTAATACTGAAATTAGCATGGCTGGTGGCATGAGTGCAGATGTTATGTTAGTGTAGCTGAAATAAGACTTTGACTTTTATTTCAACATTATTTATGCACGATTTCCATCTGAACAATACGTTTTGTGAGACAATGAAGCTGACGGATACCAAGCTATATTCCTATGAAAAAGATTCATGAGGAAATGAATCAGGCAGACAATTTCGAATCGAACAGAATATTAACTTAAAATTCAAAATCAAATCGATTCTTGAAGTTTTGTAGGGACCTAGCTAGGACAGATCTGAGAATACACTAAAGTTAGTGTGGAAACATCTGTGCACATTTACAGATCCTACAACAACATTTGAGCATAAGGTCAGTTTTTAAAATTACATGTCCCAGAAGCCATTTTCCTGAAATTATCTGTGAAAACACTAAAGAAGGTTTCCAACTTTTCATGTGCCATAATGCGACTGGCATTTCAGCATTTCAAATTGCATACCACAGAAGTCTTTTGACAGAAACGCTCTAAAAAAAACTAATGTTGCCTTAGTAGCCTAGGTAGACGGCACATAAAAAACCTTGAACTTTCATGCAAATGTACATACCCTATTTCAACATATTGGAACAATTTTCGGTTTTTGAATAATAAAGGTTGGGATTCTATAAACAAAAAGTAGAAAACAATATTCTTTCAAATGGCTCCAAAGATGTTAATTGGTGGAACAAATTTTTAAAGAAAGTGTCAATGACACTGTAGCTCAACTTGTCAAGACATGTACATGTATAGTATGTGACACAGCAATGACAAACATCTAGGTAATGACCTGAAAACAAATGTACATATAAAGTATTGTAACGGTCTGTACATAAATACTGGCCGTAGCCTGTAACAAATGTATAGGTAAAGTATTGTAAAGGTGGGTGACAGTCAGATGCTAAACTAGAAAAGAAATCTTTGAGTCCCAGAGTGGGTCCGACTGAACCCCAAAATATTTGTTCTCATAGCACAGTGATAACAAAGGCACCCCAAAACACACTCATTACTGTCCCAAGGTGAAAACAAAGGTACCCAAGAAGTTTCGTGAAGATCAGTTCATAAATACAAGCTGTATAGAAGTTGTGACAAAAAACTGATTGGACCTAATCTCGGTACAAAATGGCCACTGGCAGCCATCTTGAATTTTGGACCGCACTCAGAAACACTCGTTCTCGTCCCAAGGTGATAACAAAGGTACCCAAGAAGTTTCGTGAAGATTGGTTGATAAATACAGCCTCTAGGCTGAGCCGTACTGACATGTGCACTTACAGTGTATAAGTAGCACTAAATAAATCAAAATTCATCTAATTTGCATAATTTCTGCACGAGAAAAAACGTGTACTATATGTGATGTATTCCATTTTACTAAACATTCATACAAAAATTTATTCAAATCAGAACTTTCATACAGAAGTTCTGTACAAAAGACTGATTGCACTAATTTTGGTACACAATGGTTGCTGGTGGCCATCTTGAATTTTGGACCACACCCCAAAACACTCGTTCTCATCCCACAGTGATAACAAAGGTACCCAAGAAGTTTCGTAAAGATCGGTTCATAAATACGGCCTCTAGCCTGAGCCGTATAGAAGTTGTGTACAAAAAACTGATTGGACCTAATTTCGGTACGAAATGGCCACTGGCAGCCATCTTGAATTTTGGGCCGCACTCAGAAACACTCGTTCTCATCCCAAGGTGATAACAGAGGTACCCAAGAAGTTTCATGAAGATCGGTTGATAAATACAGCCTCTAGCCCGAGCCGTATTCACATGTGCACTTACTGTGTGTAAGTAGCATTAAAAAAATCAAAGTTCATCTAATTTGCATAATTTCTGCATGAGAAAAAAACCTGTATTATATGTGATGTATCCCATGGTACTAAACATTCACACAAAAAATTATTCAAGTCAGCACTTTCATATGGAAGTTCTGTGCAAAAATCTGATTGCACCTAATTTTGTACAAAATGGCTGCCATCGGCCATCTTGAATTTTGGACCGCACTCAAAAACACTCGTTCTCGTCCCACGGTGATACCAAAGGTATCCAAGAAGTTTCGTAAAGATCGGTTTATAAATACGGCCTCTAGCCCGAGCCGTATTGGCATTTGCACTTACAGTGCTGAAAGTAACACTAAATACATCAAAGTTAGTCTAATTTGCATAATTTACGTACGAGAAAAAACCCCGTATTATATGTGATGTATCCCATGGTACTAAACATTCATACAAAAAATTATTCAAATCAGCGCTTTCATATGGAAGTTCTGTACAAAAAACAGATTTCTGCATCGTCGGTACAAAATGGCGGCTGGCGGCCAACTTGAATTTCGGATCGGACCCCAAAACACTCGTTCTCGTCCCACAGTCATAACAAAGGTACCCAAGAAGTTTCGTAAAGATCGGTTCATAAATACAGCCTCTAGCCCGAGCCGTATTGAATTGTTGACGGACAGACGGATAGATGGACAGACGGACAACTGGCCATGGCAAAAGCTCAAATTTGGCTTCGCTAAAGTTGAGCTAAAAATGATATCTTTTGCATGTTCATACCACACTGAACATCCTGTAACAGGTTTCGGACTTTGGGGGTTATGAATTTAAAAAGCAGTAGCATGGACGGACAGCCAAAGGGTATCATAATATTTGTACAGCCAAAGGGTATCACAATATCCCCACATTTATTTTCAAATGCAGGGATAAAAACATTAATTCTTTCTGATGTGTTTGTGGATTCTTAGAAGTAGATTTGTTTCACTTTGTAAAATGATTTGAAAGCAAAATCCTTCCTGCTAATACAACTTCAGAAAATGAAAACACCATTATCCCATGTCTAGTGAAATTGGAGAATCTGCGCAATATTATACAAAAAAGCTGTTTTATACCCCCAGACTATTGCTTATTGGCATTCATTGGACCTGTTGCTCTTCAGGCTCATAAGCTATGTTTTGCAAAGGAAAAAATGCAATATTTGGTAAGAAAATATGCAGTGGAACCCTGTTAATTGAAGAGAGAATTATTCAATTAACAGGAATCTAGTCACTTTTTAGTATTCTAGTGATAACTTGGGCATTTATTCTATTGCATGGTACAGTGAAATCCTGTGACAGTAGTCAGTGAGCTTTGTTGAACAAGATTTTCAGCAGTTGATTAAATTTGCAACTGTATTATAGGAAATGTTCACTGCTGAAAACATTGTTTTATCCAGATAATTGTCTGAGGAGTTAAATTTCTAATTTCAAATATTTTGTGGAGTAACAAAAAAAAAAGTGGAAGAAAAACCTCCCTCCCTCATCATCAAATTCAAGAAAAATTGCCTGAGAAAGAAGAAAAGCATTTTCTTGGTATAAAGATGTGCTTTTAATTTTGTGGACCCTGCTCTCAGGACAGGTGCTAGCAGCTGCTGTAATTGCGACTATGTATAGGTGGGCAACAGGAATGTAATTATTACATTACTTGTCATTAAAACTATTACTAGGTGTTCAATATTTAACACTTTACCTAACAAATCAGACACACCTGTCCTTGTAATTTTCAAATTTAGCAGATGAAAACAAGAGCAATGCTAAGGGTGGCATATCCCCCCGACTTTTCCATTATGCCATGGCAGCCATACTCAATTGGCGAGCTGGACCAAAATCAAAAGGAAGCATTCTCCAGTGAACCACAAGTACCAGTAACCCCTAAAATTATGATGTGATCAAACAAAAGGTGGGCCATGCCCCGTGCATACCCCCATGGTGCATTCTGCCAAACAGAGGCAAGAGAAGAACTAAACCATGATACTGTGAAAGCCTTTCACATAAACAATCTTCATTCCAAATTTCAATGAGATCCGATAAAACAAACAAGAGATACCAGGCGAACAGACAACAAATTTTACGACGCAAAGAGCAAAATTATTGTCTTTGTTTTACAGCAAAACTAATCCCCCCCCCCCCCCCCCCCCACCACCCAATGTAACTGTGAAGGCCAGAAACACGTGTTACTAAAGTCTAGTGATGATCGGACCATCCAAATAAGAAATATAGAACAGACATAATGCCAGATGTGAAGAGATGATTTGCATTATTGTCTTTTTGTTTTACTGAGACATAACACATTTAAAAGCCTTTCCCATAAACAATTTTCACTCCAAATTTCATTGAAATCCAATAACCCAAACCTGAGAAACGAAGCCAACAGACAGAAAATTGTCTCTTTTACGATGCAACAGAACATTTTAAAGTTAAAAAGGGGGATAAGTCTAAAAAGTGGAAAGTAAGAAATACAATCAGAGATCCATTTGAAAGCCTTTCCCATAAATAATCTTCATTCCAAATTTCATTGAGATCCGATAACCCAAACCTGAGATTTGAGGCAAACAGACAAAAAATAGGCTATTTTGTATATTCAAAGGGACATAACTAACAGAAAAATATCCCAACAGCAAAACGCCTGATGCTCCTTAAAGATCTCATGATGGTGAACATCTGCATGAAATTTCAACGAAATCTGAGCAGTAATGTTCAAGTTATAATGCGAATAGACATCAGAATGTAGACGGACAGCTCTATGGATGGATGCACAGATATATTTCAATAAAAGAGATTGCACCTGAGGTGCAGACATTCCAGTGTCAATGATAAGGCTTTGTCAGATGACAGACAATATCCCTCACCCAATGGACCGACCCAGCAACAAATCTCAAGGGGAAAAAGTTTTTTGCATAAAATCATAAGTGTTCACAAACCCATTTTAAAACCCAAAACACCAAAGTAACTTCACAGAGTCATCTAATTTTCAGAGAAGCATGCAAAGGATGTCATATGCACCCCATCCCAACCTCCTCTTAAAATTTCTAAGATGGGCATATTTTCAACACTAGGCATACACACGAGGGGTTTATTGTCTTTGTTTTACAGCAAAGAGAAATTTCAACCCAGTAGAAATCTAAATTTTATAGTAAATTTCCTTTCATATTATACCTTCCAGAATTGTTTATTACAGGCTTGCTCTACAGTGGAAGTCCCTAACACCGAAAATATACTCTCTATTTTGATCTTTCCCAAGGGATTTGGGAAAAAGTGGTGCAAAAGCACCAAGAAAAAATAAGCCCAAACTGGGTCGAATGCTACAGGCGTACACCAAGCAGGGGACGCTTTTATCCTAGTACAGATCGACGGCTTCCGGTACCAGTGTGCAGTCAGTAACTAATGAATAATTCTTTTGAATCCACCAACATTGGAGTTATGTGATCAGCGGGGAGGAAGGATTCTTACCCGAATAAGATGACGAGAAAGCCTCCATGTAAACAATTGTGGTTGGTATAATAAGAAAGGAAATTTACTATAAAATTTAGATTTCTTATCAACCTACCCTATAACTGTTTACTACAGGCTGAATAGACAATAGGAGGAGGGAATCACATAACCAACCCCCACATAACCAGACTGCACTGGAACCGTGGACAGAAGAAGAGCTCCCAAGGCCTATCAAACCATAGCATCACAAACATTAGTAAAAGACAATGAGGCGTATGGCACTGTGTGACGCACAGACAGAAAGGACAGTAAAACAGCACAGGGCTGGAACTGACCTTGAAGCCTAATGGCTAGGGTAGACAACAGCCTGAGCAGAAGAAAGAGGGCCAAAAGAAAAAGTGTCCTCAGACTGCTCCTGCAACTGATGCAGATAGAAGGTGGTGAAAATAGAAGCATTTCTCCAGTAGGCTGCCTGAATACATCCGACAACTTGACGGAGTTAGCATAAGCCCAGGAGGTAGACAAGGCATGCACCTCATGGGCAGAAATACGATTGATAATACAATCATCAGTCGCTAGACGAGCATAAGCCGCGCGAATAGCAAGACAAATCCATCGAGAAATGGATTGAGGATAGATCTTTTGTCGACCAGGAATAAGAGACAGAAAAAATTGTTTCCTGCCTTTTCTAATAAACTGCGTCTGGTTGAGATAAATGCAAAGTGCACGAACCACCTTGGGGTAAGCTGCAAAATCCTAGGCCATTCCAAAGAAAAGTACTGAATAAGCTTGGTGAGGTATGGAATAGTGCCGATACGAAGCATTCCCACATACGAAAAGGTCTCCGGAAGCATGGACCTGTACCCTTTGATGGTAACAGGCTGGAGACCCTGATAATCAAACAGATATACCAGAAACTCTGCAAGCTGTGTTATAAAGGATTGGCATAATCAACAGAGTGATAAGCACACCATCGACAGAAGACCTTCCACTTAGCCGCATAGACTAAACCAGTGGAGTGCTGCCTTGAAGAAATGCACTCCACTGCTTGTCTCGAAAAACCTCTACGGAGGAGACAGGACCTGACAAAAGATATGCGTGAAGGCACGATGAAGTCGGGTCGACATGAAACCTCCTTGGATGACCTTGGCAAAGAAGGTCGCGATGTAGAGGGAGACGAGCCGGAACTACCGCCAACAGAGAGCGGAGCTGATTGATCGACACCTGTTGAGGTGACAGGAGAGTGAACAGAATGATTTGACAACTGCAGGTTCTGATTTTGGCCAGAACCTGAAGCAGAATCAGAACTGGCAAGAAGGTATAGCCGACTAGACCATTCCTATCGAGTGACAGAGCGTCCATGGCAAAAGCCAGAGGATCTGGACATGGGGACACGAAAGTGACCACCTGAATCCAACGGGTCGCAAAGAGATCGATGTGGGGACAACCCCAGAGATCGCAAAGCAACTGGAACACTGCCCTGTGAAGCATCCACTCTGTAGAAATGACCCTGCCTCATCGGGACAGGGAGTCGGCTAGGACGTACAGACGTCCGGGAATGTGACGAACAACCACTCCAGTGTTGACATCCTGAGCTAGCAGTAGAAGATCCCAGCAAATTTGTACATGGGAACCGAGGGTGTGCCGCCTTGGTTCCAAATGTAAGCAACCACTGTCGAATTGTCAGACAACAGAAGGACCTGACGATTCGAAAGGTGGGGGATCTGCTGCCAGAAACACAGAAGAAGAGCAAAAAAACTCCTTCTGGTTGATGTGAAGAGCTGCTTGATCCTGGTCCCATACACCGTGAAGGGAAAGACCGGATGTGGGCAAGTCCAACGGAACTCCCTGCATAATCTACTGAACATCTGTCCAGTGAAGAAGGTGACGATGAAAAGAGTCTGGTAACTGAAGCACCAGATCCAGAGGATCGACATTCGGCCTCCAATGACTGAGCAGAAAGTGTTGGAGAGGTCTGACATGCAGCTGACCGAGAGGACTGAGATCCGTCACCAAACCGCAAAGACCAAGCAGCCAGAGAATACTCCGAGCTGTCACGGACATGGACTGGGACAGAGTCAGGGCGAAAGCTGAGAGAATCACAGCCCTTGCCCAGGGAACCTTAACCGTATTCAGCTGAGTACGGAAGTCCATCCCCAGATGACATAACAATTGAGAAGGGACCAGGTCCGACTTTTCCTCGTTGACTCTGAACCCTAGTGACATGAGCAAGCTTAACAATGTATCGACATCTGACTCCAGAAGAGCAGCATTGGAGTGCCTCTGGAGGATATCATCCAGATATGCCTAAGTAGTCACCCTGGACTGTGTGAGATGGAAGGCTATCACATGCGACATCAGTTGGGTGTAGGCCCAAGGAACCAGGTTGAGGCCGAAAGGAATGGCCTTCAACTGGTAAACTCACCCCCAAAAAGCAAGCCTGAGATACTTTGGCGATGTCCGATGGATTGGAATGTGAAAGTAAGCGTCTTGCAGGTTGATGCTGGAAGCGAAAACTCCCTGGTGAATGGAGCGAACTGACCTGAAAGTCTCCATGATAAACTTGGGAGCAATGATAGACTGGTTCAGGATACTCAGATTGATAACCGGTCGGACGTCCTTCTTCGGCAACAAGAACAGGCGGGAATTAAATCCCACTGAATGAATGTTCTTGACGACTCGATCACCCCTTTTGACAGGAGATTGTCCATCTCCATGATCAAAAGCTCCCGACATGAAATGTCTGAAGGACCTTGTGTTGGAAGAGGCACTCTGACAGAGTGGGGTGCCTCCGGAAGGATATTCGCAGCCAGGACCGAACAACATCTTACACCAAAGGATCAGATGTGACTGTGGCTCAATGGTCTGCAAACCCTCATATCCTTCCTCCAACCTGGGATGAATCAAGGTAGGGGATCTTCATCTCGAGCCCCAGCGAGGCCCGCAAGAGGAGAGACCACCTCCTCTATTAGATGAATGACTAAGAAGTAGAAGTGGTGGCAGAAGGAGCAGCCCTTTCCCTTGCAGAGGAAGCAGAAGGGCAATTGTTGGCTTAGAACATCCCCTGCTACCAACAGAAGGCTGATCAACAGGCCTGAAAATAAGCAGCCTGACATTTGCAGAATGAGGTCCCCAGAAGGTGAATTTGATGATGCTACCCCATACAGTGGGCCAATTTATCCTCTGGGTACCTCTTTCTGTTTAGTCGGAAAGCCCGAGGGAGGTGGAGTCCTGATCCAAGATAGTCACAGTCTGGCAGACTGACGGATTGGCGGAACTCAGCTTTGAGTCTAAAGTTGCAAATGCTACAACCACCTGTACCAACTGGCATGGTCGAAGGCACCCAGAAGCAGGTTGCTCCACAGGCTGGAGGTGCGCGAAAAATGATCGCAGCCTGGCTGACACCGTCAGCTGGTCTGATGGTTTAAGATCTGGGAGGAACTCAAACACAAAGTCAAGAGCTGCCCCCAAGTCAGAAGACTGTTGGCTCTCGACGTCAGGTATGTCTGACCCATCCTCTGAGTCAGAAGACACATAGCCCATCACGGTCAAACCAGCCGATGCCTCCCATGGTGTAGGCACACCAGGGGGATCAGAAAGCGGCCTGCTTAAAAATCCCAGGAGGCGGCACCACAGGGGGCGCCTGGAAACCACTAGTAGCCTCGCTGGAGGCAACAGGAAGGCCCTTGGAAAGAATCTGAGTGAGCAAGGAGAGGTCCTCACTGAGCTCATGGTCTGTGGCAGCTGGTTCGACATGGGAACGAACCGACAAAGTGGCTTCACTCCTGACTTTCAGAACCAGCGAAGGGTCACAATCCTCTGGGGCGATGGGTGGCAGCCAAAACATCTGCAGGCAGATGCTGATAGGGGTATACCAGACCCAGAGGATCACAGTGCGGGAACTCAGGAAAGTCGCTGCAGACCTCTGAGAGACAGAAGGTCCAGGCTGCACAAAAAGCATTGTTCCCGCGAAACTGTCCGTCGGACCAGAGTGCAGGGACAGAAATGCAACAGTGTCCATGGTGACCCCACCAGGAACATCCTAATCCAAAGAGAAGGCACAGCATAGGGTTCGGCCGGCAGCCCCTTCAGACTTCGCCGAGTTGAAGTCAGGGAAGGCTGAGGCCAATATCCCACATCTACACTACCAGACATCTCTGCAGACCCCTGCAGGGATAAGCCAACGCCAGCTGAAACGGTGACCGATGACATTGCTGACAGAACAGCAGTAGCAGCAGATACAACAGGAGCTGTTGAAACCGGTGGAAAAGTGGAGAGAGCAACCAACCCTAGTGACAGCCTCAGATGTCTACTGGAGAGGGACCACAATCCCGGAACCAAGCATCTCTTCACCAGACAACTCAACAGCTCGGGCAGTATCCACCACAGGAAAAGACTGCACATCCCCCACAGAGAGGGTATAACTCTTATCAGACGTGGTTGTGTCGGGAGGCCCCAAATGACAGCGTTGTCCTTCCCCGCGGGTGCAGGAGGAACGGCCACAAAAATGCACCACATGCTTGGGCAAAAGGCATTGCCCTCAAGGAACAGTCCTGGGCATAACAGAAATCAGAGCAGTAGAAGAAAAAGGTGAACTCAACAGATGTAGAAAGTAGAACATCCTCAACTACGAGAGAAAGGTGGCAGAACATAAAGGATCGGTGGGAACACAACCGAACCCAGATGGCCAACAGGGACTCAAAAAACAAAAATTCTGCCCTCAAAAAGAGAGGAGAAATCCTGTCCATACAACCCCCAACTGACACCTAACTCGAATAAAAATAATATCCAAACGGATAACATAAATTTATCAACCAAATGAAAGTGTCAATGACACTATAGCTCAGCTTGTGTAAGACATGTACATGTATAGTATGTGACACAGCAATGACAAACATCTAGGTAATGACCTGATAACAAAGGTACAAAAAAGTATTGTAACGGTCTGTACATAAATGCTGACCATAGCCTGTAACAAATGTATAGGTAAAGTATTGTAAAGGTGGGTGCCAGTTAGATGCTAAACTAGAAAAGAAATCTTTGAGTCCCAGAGTGGGTCTGACTGAACCCAAAAATATTTGTTCTCATAGCACAGTGATAACAAACGCACCCCAAAACACTCATTCCTGTCCCACGGTGATAACAAAGGCACCCAAGAAATTTCCATAAAGATCGGTTCATAAATACGGCTTCTAGCCCAAGCCGTATTGACATGTTCACTAATTGCATATAAGTAGCACCGAATAAATCAAAGTTTCTCTAAATCACATAATATATGCACTAGAAAAAAAAGATAATATATGTGATGTATTCCATGTTACTAAATATTCGTACAAAAATTTATCCATATCAGATCTTTCATATAGAAGTTGTGTACAAAAAACTGATTGCACCTAATTTTGGTACAAAATGGCCGCCAGTGGCCATCTTGAATTTTGGACCGGACCCCAAAACACTTTTCTCGTCCCAAGGTGATAACAAAGATATCCAAAAAGTTTCGTAAAGATCGGTTCATAAATACGGCCTCCAGCCCGAGCAGTATTGGCATTTGCAGTTCCAGTGCTGAAAGTAACTAAATAGATCAAAGTTAGTCTAATTGGCATAATTTATGCATGAGAAAAGAACCTGTATTATATGTGATGTATCCCATGGTACTAAACATTCACAAAAAAAGATTTTCATATCAGCACTTTCATATGGAAGTTCTGCGCAAAAATCTGATTGCACCTAATTTTGTACAAAATGGTTGCCAGTGGCCATCTTGAATTTCAGACCAGACCCCAAAACACTCGTTCTCGTCCCACAGTAATAACAATGGTACCCAAGAAGTTTCGTAAAGATCAGTTCATAAATATGGCCTCTAGCCCGAATCGTATTGGCATTTGCACTTACAGTGCTGAAAATAACACTAAATAAATCAAAGTTAGTCTAATTTGCATAATTTACGCACGAGAAAAGAACCTGTATCATGTATCCCATGGTACTAAACATTCATACAAAAAAATTATTCAAATCAGAGCTTTCATATGGAAGTTCTGTGCAAAAATCTGATTGCACCTAATTTTGTACAAAATGGCTGCCAACGGCCATCTTGAATTTCGGACCGGACCCAAAAACACTCGTTCTCGTCCCACGATGATAACAAAGGTACCCAAGAAGTTTCGTAAAGATCGGTTCATAAATACGGCCTCTAGCCTGAGCCGTGTTGACAGCGCGACAGATGGACAGACATACGGATGGACGACGGGCCATGACAATACCTCAAATTTGGTTTCACCAAAGTTGAGCTAAAAATTATATGTCCGAACCACACAGTACGCGAAAGTCACACGCGAACACACAGAATATATAAAACACAATGAAAATGTGGTTGAAATTAATAACGAGAATATATAAAACACAGTCCTGCATGTTATTCTACGATACTCAGATCCATAATTCTAGTCACAGGAAAATCATTATCAATGAGTTGAATTATCACCGTTTCGTAATACAAATGGCCGCACGTCGTTCCAGGACAGCGGAAGAAGCCGTGGATCTGTACTAGGAGAAGAGCGTCCCCTACTGGGTGTGCGCCGGTGGTAGCACTCGACCCAGTTTTGTCTTATCTTCTCTTGGTGCTTTTGCACCACTTTTCTTTCCCAAATCCCTTGGGAAAAATCAAAATAGAGAGTATATTTTCCGAGTTAGGGACTTCCACTGTACTGCAAGCCTGTAGTAAATAATTGTAGGGTAGGTTGATAAGAAATTGCGAGATTCACATACACCCGTTACTAATAGTTTGTGTCAATTAGACCATCGGCATGGGAGATGTGAAATTACTGACTTTGTTTTATGGCAAAAATTAATTTATCTCCCCTCAAACTCAAATCACACTCCCCCCCCCCCCCCCCCCCCCCCACACACACACCAGAAGTAATTATAAAGACCAGAAACGCCTGTTACTGGACCATCCACATAAGGGATAGAGAACAACATTATGCCATATGTAGGGAGGTGATTTGTATTTTCTTTGTTTTACTGCAGTAATCATTTGAAAGCCTTTCCCATAAACAACCTTCATTCCAAATTTCACTGAGATCCAATATACTACGCGAACAGACAAAAATAGGCTATTTTGTGTATTCAAAGGTAACCCACAGAAAAAATATTCCAACAGCAAAACGACTGATTCTCCTTAAAAGTTGTTATGATAGTGAATATCTGTATGAAATTTCATCGAAATCTGAGCAGTAATGTTCAAGTTATAATGTGAACAGACATCGGATGTGGATGGATGGACGGACGTATAGACAGGTGGATGGACAGATGGACAGGTGGATGGACAGACAGATAGATGGTCGCATTCCAGGATAAAACCCACTTTTTGAAAATAAAGTGGGAGTATAATAAGTGGTTCCTTCATTATTGGACTGAAACCAAAGGTAATGGACGGAGGGCAGATGACAGATTGACATGGTGAAAACATAATGCCCCCGTGAGGGTCGGGGGCATAATAAAAATATTTTTTTCAAACAATTTCAACAAAACCATATCATGTGACCCTTCAAAGGAAGGATCTCAATGAGCTTGTTCCAATGAGGGGTCACATGATGTGGTTTTGTTGAAATTTTTTAAAAACAAATAAATTAATAAATTTTGATATCAGGCACATTGGGTAAATGGTTAAAACAATGCACAGCTGCTGGTGAATCTCAATACTCTGCACCAGATGTATAGAATGGTATAGAAAAATTATCATATTATATGCAGATTTCATGGTCATGATTATTCAGTTACCACGTGCATGTGGATTCCATCACAGCAAAATAGTGGTAATGGAAAGATTCCAACACATTCCTTAGGGTTATAATTTCTTCAAAAGTTAATTAATTTATAAACAGCAGGGCTTATATTTCATCTAAATTTGGTAGAATCATTCTCACAAAAAATGAATCCATACCTGCTATGAGTGTCCCAGGATCCCATGAGGACACTGTGGTTGAACCCCTGTTGTATACTGATAACACATGCCATGTTAACCCTTTTCCCAACACAGCTTTTTCATTTTAAAACATCAACTGAATTTTAAAAAAAATAAACAATATTTATCAATAAAACCTGACAAATATGGATGTAATTGGAACTGACTCATTGAGCAGGTTCCAGTGACAGCCATATTTGTAGAATTTTATCAACAAAGTGTCAGGATATTTCAGATCATATTGGCCTTGTATTGGTTAATTTGCAGCTGGTATGTTAGGTAAACAGTTAAACTGACTCAATTCTTTTCACGAGAATTATGGCAGAGTTGCAGCGAGAAGCTACATGGATTCTCTATGGTTTTGCTGTGCAAATTTTTGCATGAATCAATTCTCGGATTCTCGTCGAAAATATGAGCCCTGAACAGATATCTTTCTACAATTTGAATTAATTCTCCTCAAAGCCAAATCATAGGAGTGCATAGTCACTTGCTTTGACAGTCAGTCAGTGGTTGACTTTTAGCAATTTGAACAGCGTCTGGTTCTTACTGCAGTTAATTACACCCATTTTACAACAATGTCAATACAAAGACATCACAGAGTTTCACTAAAAATGTTTAACTCATTGCATGCTGCTGGCAGATAGAATGGAGCCCACTTAATTGATATCTCTTAACTGAATAACCCTGCTAATTGAATATAATTTCCCAACACAAAACCATTGACCATACCTCTAGTAAATTGACCTGTTAATTGATATAGGTTATAGAGTAAACACCTGTTAATTGAGTAAAAAATCTTGTAACCTGTTGAGAAATTAACCTAACTCTCCCCAAGTTTCCTTTGTTTATAGACCTATTTCTCCTCAGTACATTCAATATAGGCATTTAATCTATTATATCTTGTTTGACAGAGCTCAGGCAGGTCTGTCAAACAAGATATAAAAGAATAAATGCAAAATTTATCTCTGGAATACAGGAAAGTGACCCAATCCCTGTTAATTGAATATTCCTGTTAATTGAATAATTTTCACTGTCAAGGTGGCTATTCAATTACCACTGTATTCCTGCTCAGGGCAAGGAATAGTTCCCAATGAAATAAGTATAATTTTAGCACTTTTATCCAAATTCTCTATTGTATATTGGATTAGCGGTTTGCCCAATCAATTCTTGAGTTTACAACAGACCAGTGAAATACAGGATGCTACCCAGGTAGCAATGCACAACAGCCAACCGGACAATAGCGTGAACAGAGTTGCGATGAACGTGGCTCCAACAACTGCTCCAGCTTCGCAGACACACAGAAATCAAACTGTTCCGGATCAAGTTGACTTCGCCAATAATAGGGGCTCCAACACTTTGGGACAGTTGCAGAATGATATGGCAATGCTAAAAAACACTGTACAAACATTAGCCAATTCATTACAGTTGGCTATCCAGCCAGGAAGTTTGCCGAAACCCAATGGGGGATTTTCCTGACAACTGTTCTTGGACAACCTTGTGGGAACCCGGCCATGTTGGCTCAACATGGGAAACGTGACATTTTTGAAACACTCCGCCCTGGACCATCAGCATCACACATGTTATACCATGACATGGTTCCTCCTGCAAGACAACCTGGCATGGACAGAATCTCAACAAACGTTTTTCCACAAGGTATTGCTGCTGAAAGCGTAGCAAAAATAGAAATTATGTCCCCTAGCTTGCGAAAAGCTATAGTAGATGGCAAAGATGTTAACTTAGCCTGTTTGCTGATCCCAAATTATGACCTTGGTGACCTCAGGACTGTTGAAGTTGATAGCTTGTCCCTCCGACTCAAGACACCAGATGTACGGCTCCAGAGGAATTTAACTATTGGCGAATTTGTAGTTGCCTTTACAAAATTCAAAAATGTAATGTGCGAGGTGTACCCTCATCGATGCCAGGAACTGGATGCATATGAGCGTGACATCGTTGATATGCATTCACGTTTTGGCGGCTTTGGGTTCTATGAATTCCACAAAGCCTTTTCGGCCCAAGCAGCAGCTTTTTTGGAGCAGAGAAACATACTGGTGGATTGGTCTCTAGGGGACTCGAGGCTGTTTCAAAGAGTTTTTGCAGGTGTCCCACACTTGCTCTGCGACATATGCCGAAGCTCTTTGCACACCACAGCTTGCTGTCCCCGGGTTGCTGAAAGTAAGCCATTACCTAACAATTCCCACACTGCCATGCAAACTTTCACATCAACTTCTCAACAGCCTACCCACACCTCACTCACCCCTAAGAGTCATACTGACCGACAAGGGCGACGCAGAGTTTCATACCTAGGTAAAGAAATCTGCAATAACTTCAACGAGTCCAGCTGCAACCGTACCAACTGCCCTTTCCTTCATGCATGTATTAAGTGTAGGGGTGACCATTCAGGCATCAGATGTAAGGCAACTAAAGGGAAAGCAATTGTTGTAGAGACGGACAAACCATCCAGTGCTAAAATACCTCCCTCCTGACTGGCAAGTTCTAACCTTGTACCTGCCCCTCCAATGTGTATGGTGGCTGATACACCAATCAATATTGATAGACTTGAGAATGATCTTCTTGAACACCCAGACAAAACCTTTGTCCATGGTCTTGTTGATGGTCTTCGTGAGGGTTTCCACACTGGTCTGCAAGCCCTCCCAGAAAAATCCTTGGAGTGTCGTAATCTCCTTTCCGCCACTGCCGACGAGTCCTTTGTGAACCAGGCACTGGTCAGAGAGGTTGAGAAAGGGTACCTGTTAGGCCCCTTTTCTGAGCCTCCTTTTCCAGTTCACCGGGTCAATCCTATAGGTGTATCTATCAGTAAATATTCCGATAAAAAGCGGATTATTGTCGACATGTCTGCACCTCATGATCATCACACTGAACAAAGCCTGAATGAATTAATAAACAAAGAAGATTATTCTCTGTCTTATGTCAAATTAGATGATGCTATTAAGGTCATCAGAGCCATGGGTCCAGGAGCATGGATGTGTAAAGCCGACATTACAGATGCCTTCAAGCTTATTCCCATCCACCCATCTCTTTGGCATCTGCATGGCATCAAGTGGAAGCATAAATACTACTACTACAAACGACTTGTCTTTGGCTCCAGAAGCAGCCCCAAAATTTTTGACCAACTCTCGGTAGCGATATGTTGGATAGCAACCAACTGTTACAAAATTATACACATATTTCATTTACTGGATGATTTTCTCACAATCGACCCCCCAGATTCCACTCCAGAAAGATCCATGGCTCTCCTGACACAGCTCTTTGGAAGTATGAATGTGCCACTTTCCCCCCACAAGACAATTGGCCCTGCAACCAAGCTTGAATATTTGGGTATAATTTTGGATAGTAGTAAATGGGAGTCAAGACTGCCACAAAATAAGCTACAACGGCTGCTAGAAACTGTAAAGCGTTTTTCGGGTAAGAATCGCTGTACTAAACGGGAATTGTTATCTCTCCTGGGGCATATGAATTTTGCATGTCGGTGTATTCTCCCAGGAGGCTCTTTTGTATCGTACTTAATTGCTCTTTCCACAACTGTTGATGGGTTATTCGACTGGGTGTACCTCGGTCAGGACTGTTGTTTAGATCTTCAGATGTGGCAAAAATTTTTACTTGGCTGGAATGGCATTTCATTCTTTCTGGAGAACACTGTGACTGACTGCGCAGATGCAGAGTTGTTTACTGATGCATCTTCACACAAAGGTTTTGGCATTTTCTATAGTGGTAAATGGTGCCAGAGTTCCTGGCCAACTGAATTGACTGAGAGCCATTCCAATTCTTCCTCCATGGCATTGCTTGAACTTTATCCTATTGTAGTTTCTACAATTCTGTGGGGGAGGCATTGGACCCGGAAACGAATCTTGTTCCACTGTGATAACGAGGCCACGGTTGCCATTATTCGGAAAGGTCGATCAAAAAATCTCAGGATTATGCAACTCATGCGTAAACTTACCCAATGTGCCGCATTGGGTGGCTTTGCTGTGTATTCGAGGCATGTTCCAGGAAGAAAGAATGAAATAGCTGATGCTCTCTCTCATTTTCAGATGGACCGTTTCCGGAAGCTTGCCCCTCGAGCCAGTCGACAACCAGTGGCAGTCCCATCCTACCAAGAGGTTATGCGCATCTGAAGCAGCCCATCAATATGTTGTGGACAGCAGCCCTCAGTAGAAGTACTCAAGCAGTTTATAATTCAGGTCTCAATGCATTTCACAGGTTTATCCGCATATACAGACTTTCTTGTAACCCTTTCCCTGTTGTGAATGAAGATCTTATGATTCACTTTATTGCTCACTGTTTCTCTATTTTTAAATTGAAATACACTACTGTCAAATCATACATAGCAGGAATTTAACATGGTTATCATGAAGCAGGCCTTGGGAATCCTGTGGTACACTGGGACAACACCCCGATGCACAAAGCGCATATGCTTTTGCGTGGATATAAAAAACTCACAAACACCCCAACACGACCCCGGCTTCCAATTACATTCCCCATCTTGTGTCAAATCTTTGACTTATTACAAGCTGGTTTATTTGGGCCCTATACCGATCTATTATTGCAGACAGCCTCAGCGATTGCCTTCTTTGGTTTTCTTAGGTGTGGCGAATTTACAACATCTTCACCTGCATTTGAGGAAACAAATTTAGGTATCGGTGATGTTCAGTTTGAACTTGTGGAAGGGATGGAGTGTTGTCACCTCTTAATCAAAGCATCAAAAACAGATCCATTTAGACAGGGTGTTGTGATCAGATTGTTTAAAAATTCTCACCGAGTATGTCCCGTGGAATTAGTGAAGAAATATCTACAAGCAATTGATCACTTCAGCCATTGTAATGCATTCTTCATTACCTCTGAGGGTGCTCCACTTAACCGCAAGTATTTTCTGGAACACCTGAAAGTGGTGTTAAGGCGATTAAGACTGTGCCCTGAACAGTATTCAGGGCATTCCTTTAGGATAGGAGCTGCTACATCTGCTGCAGGCGTGAGAGTTGAGGACCATTTGATAAAAACTCTTGGCAGATGGTCCTCTGACTGTTATACCCGTTATGTAAGGACACCACTAGCCACACTCAGGTCTGCCCAAACCTCGCTCTGTCTACATAATTGATATTCCGACTGTCAGAAGAGAGTTAGCGTATCTGAAGCTCCACACTCTTTCATGTAATCTTGTCAGATTGGGGTGCTGGTAGTTGGCATACTTCCATTAATTCGACATACCATCAAACTTGGGAAGTACATGTAATGTTGCTCTGCTCTGATTGGGAATGTGGACATGAGCTCCTTGAGCCCCTTCCACCTGTCCATTCATGACAGAGCAAATGCAGTACCGTGAATGTTGTAAACAGTGGAATATAAATATCACGAACAAACAGGACACTTCATTCAGAGTTCAAAAAGTAGTGATGAAAATGTATTGTGTACACTTATCATCTGACCAGCAAGTGTCAGAAAATATGCATTATGACTTAATAACTTCAAATACGTTGGTCACCGTAGGACAATGTAATACAAGGATTTGACTCAATGATTTGTGCTTTAACTAAACCACTTTTGAAGTGGCGATGGCTGTGTTTGCATATTGCGGACTGACTATTCATTCTTCACAAGGACGAGAAGGAGATTGTGACTTGGGAAAAAATTTTTGTGTTTCCGTGATTTTATTGATGTATGTTCACATAGACAAGTACATATATTCATATATATAAAGACTCAACAGTTATTTGCACATGTAAATCCACATGAGCATCTCGAGGAGCATACTGCAGTAAATAAAAATTTATTTGAGACTCTGTACACTTGGGGCCAATTCACACCTTTGCCATGTCACCGTGAAGTGGCAAAGCTGTCAATGGTCCTCAAAAAAATTTTTGGTATGTCCAAACCACACCTTAACATGTATGCCCACCGCATGGCACACACTCTTAGATACATTGGTCAGGGCTTCATACATTGCCCATGTAGCCACTTGTAAGGAGACAGCCATTCTTGGGGAATGTCCTGCATGTACATTCACATGTGTATGTAGCCAGCTGGATACTGAGTCCCAGTTACATGCATCAACGCATTTTAATACACATGTACGCCCCATTAACTTGGCAGCCGTCTCCGATCCGAGGTTTCATATGTGGGCAAGTGCAGCCTTTCAGGACTGGGGCTTCCCAGGATGTGTAGATACATGCACATGTAGCCAGATCATACTATTTTATACGCTGGTTCTATACATGTGCATGTGTCCTTACATGACTGGCTCTTCCAGCCCAAAACACTTATCAGCTATAGGTTCCACACAGAACTAACAGATATGGGTTTGTAGCCACAGTGGATACGGTTTCCAGTAAGGTCTCATATGTCAACCTATCATGACACCTGTAGCGACATGTATTAGCATCAGAGTGTACAAGAGTCTGTCTTAGGTTAGGCCAAAGTTGTTTAATAAAAATATATTTGCAATCTAATCTGTCTTTGAGTAATTTGTAACATAAATGGGAGCTCAAGGTGGATAGATCCACTTTGTGTGGGGTTTATGTTCCAAAGATGACTTTGGCCTGACAACTGTCTACTCAAGAACCCATTAATACAGAGCAGTCCACTTTCTGGGAATCTGGCTTGTCATTTCACAGAGGTCTTCATTTCAGTAAAATTAGTCCACTTCTGTGAATTTGACTGTCTGCAACAGGTGTTCTATTTATAGCAGGTATGCTATTAAATCTCTTTGTCTCTTTGTTCTCAGCTGCTGTACTGTTAACATGCTTTCTTTCCAACTCTGTTCAATTAACATCTGAGAACAATTATTGAAGAAATATCCACCACCATCCCCTCCTCCACATCTGCAGTATGCTCCCTTCCTTAATTGGACTGAGACATCTCTTGACACTCTGGATGCAGAGGGGCCAATTCACACCTTTGCCATGTCACCATGAAGTGGCAAAGCTGTCAATGGTCCTCAAAAAATTTCTTGGTATGTCCAAACCGCACCTTAACATGTATGCCCACCGCGTGGCACACACTCTTAGATACATTGGTCAGGGCTTCATACATTGCCCATGTAGCCACTGGTAAGGAGACAGCCATTCTTGGGGAATGTCCTGCATGTACATTCACATGTGTATGTAGCCAGCTGGATACTGAGTCCCGGTTACATGCATCAACGCATTTTAATACACATGTACGCCCCATTAACTTGGCAGCCATCTCCGATCCAAGGTTTCATATGTGGGCAAGTGCAGCCTTTCAGGACTGGGGCTTCCCAGGATGTGTAGATACATGCACATGTAGCCAGATCATACTATTTTATATGCTGGTTCTATACATGTGCATGACTGGCTCCTCCAGCCCAAAACACTTATCAGCTATAGGTTTCACACAGAACTAACAGATATGGGTTTGTAGCCACAGTGGATACGGTTTCCAGTAAGGTCTCATACGTCAACCCATCATGGCACCTGTAGCGACATGTATTAGCATCAGAGTGTACAAGAGACTGTCTTAGGTTAGGCCAAAGTTGTTTAATAAAAATATATTTGCAATCTAATCTGTCTTCGAGTCATTTGTAACATAAATACCACTTCATAGAGCGTTCACTAGTACATCAACAAACTTTAATAGGGCATTACAAGAACATAATGCTCAAATTCAAAATGACGTGTCGGCCATTAAGGAGTTACAACTCTCATTAACAGCCCAACATGTCACATTACTTTTGTTCCTCGTTGTTGTAACTCGGAAATAGAAATGGTCTCCAAAAATGGTTTAAATGAGTAAACAATGTGATTTTTATTTAAATTACTGATTTAAAAGCGGTAAATATCGGCTCTGCTTTTAATTTTTCTAACTTTGATGCAATTGAAAGCATTTCAGTACCTGTCATGGTAAAAATAGTAATAACATGATTTTGTCAGGCGTCCTGGTTTATTAACAGCCCTTGAGGACTGAATAACAGCCCTCTGGCTTATTAACGGCTCTTGACTTCATCTCAGGCCGGTAATAAAACCTCAGGCTGTTATTCATTCCTCTCGGGTAATAATAATCTGTAACACCTTCCAAACTCATGTTATTGTTATATTAATTCAATTCCATTAATTTTATTCTCATTGTTGTGAGGGCCAACCTCTTCAAAATCAATGTCAAGAGATCTATATTTGTATGGTATATATGAGCCGAGATCTGTAAATCTGATATATTGTACCAAAAGGAAAATGTGAAGTTTTAAAAATATGCTAATGGAGCTGATGTAAACAAAAAACTTCCATGTTGATGTGGGGGAACAGATTTTGTCTTGAAAGTATGGTGGGTTATTTTAGTCATGTTTGCTGTGAGAGTTTTTTGCTCAGTCCAAGTGCCACTGTGCAGAAAACTACAGAATCCCAGGAACACTTAAATAAAATCCATGGAGATGTGATCTCAATAAACCTGAACATACTTTAAATATTTCAAATTATATCTCCTAGTAGCCGACAAAAGTGGCACATTCGGAACCCACCAGGGAACAATTCAAAAATGTCAAACCTTTATGCACATCTACAAACCCTACCAGAACACTGGAGTATACTTTAAACATTTCAAATTATATACCATAGGAGTCTTTTGCTAGAAACTATTATTTTAGCAATATTTTCAAGTGGCACCACATGGACGAAAAAGTCAAATGACTTGTATTTTTTTTGTGTAAATACCAGTCTTAAGATGTGTAGTGAGTTTCAAGATTATACATTATATATATGTTCGGTCTAACGGACCAGAGATCATCACTATATCCCTGTATTTTTGAATATGTAGGGAGAATAAATGCTCAGTTTGTCACTACAATAATGGAAAATGACAGAATTCCTGTAAACTGAATACTCATGTTAACCAGTGTTAACTGTATATTTTTCAATGCAAAGTGGCTATTCGGTTAACCTTTTACCCAACGTAATGGCCAACACTGGCAAGCACTATTCACAAAAATCACCATTCAATTTTCATTATTTTTAATGTTTTTGTCTCAAAAACATAGCTTATGACCCCCTCACTGGAATGAGCTCATTTCAATGAGGGGTCATATGCTAAGGTTGTGATGCAAAATGAAAAAAAATATAGTTACTCAAGAGCTTTGCTAGCAAGTGTTGTTTGTCTTCTGTGTTAGGTAAATGGTTAGCAGGGTTCCACTGTATATGAAAATGACTGAATTCTGGCCAGTTGAGTATTTGGGGCCATAACATATCTTTCACAAAATTGATATTCAATTTACAAAGTTTCTCTGTAATCGTAACCAGAGTTTTCTCTCCCACAGTGAAAACATATTAATGTCAGCTTAAATGTGAAACATTCACAACATGATTTAATGTTTTACTTGATAATTCAGAAATGAAAAATTATTGATTGGAAGAAATACACATCAAATAGACACAATAAATTCTGTGACTTCAGAAGCCATACCACTTGAACTAATAATCAACACTTTAGATCTAACTCTACACAAGGAGAGGTATAATTCTTATGACTGACAAAACTAAGAGACAAATATGACATTTTCTGATCAGGGAAGTAAAAGCAAATTTGTACAACAGGAGCAAGAAATTTAAAAGAACTGCATCTAAGTTTTAAACTGACTGAGGCTTAAATTAAAACTACATATGGAGATTTTAATGTGTGACTGTTTGTTCTTAGCAATTTACCCTTTCAACTTGGTGTGCATAAGATTTTACAAAGAAGAGGCCCCAAGGGACCTGAGGCATTCACCTGACAAAAGCCCAAGGATTTTTTACAAAATTAAAAAAAAATTAAAAAAATGATCCAACAAATATGTTATACATCAAACAAGTGGAGCAAATTTAGGATGTTGGTAAATTAAATTTTAAAGTTGATGTTTTTCTATATTTTACTTTAAAGAAGCTGTAACAATTTCAAGTCAAACTCATTCAACTAAAAATTCATAAGACTATTTAGATTTCATCAAATTATTTGTGCTAAAATACCATAACAATTAACCTCCATAAGGTGAAATCAGTAAATAAATAACTTCTAAACACTAATATGCGTTTAAGGACTACTCTGTGATGTAGATTTTATTTTCTGATTTTGTTTTGCTCAAATGCCACACAGTGCAGCCAAAATACATTCATACAGAAACTTTATATGTTACCTATATCTTATAAAAACTTAACATGATGTTAAATGAAATTAAATGAAGTTGGGAGGCATAAAAAGGGGCCAAAAAAGGTGTGAGGAGGGGCATTCCGCCCAACGGAAGAGAAGACAAAAACCCCACAAGAGAAGGAAGTAATGCAAAATTTTAATAGGAGAACAAAGGCCCAACCCAGGAAGAAAGAGATCCTGAACCGAAGTGCACCATAAAGGAAAAATACGGAAACAATACATGAAAAGGAAAAAATAAAGGCATATGGAAGGATCAAGGACATGAATGAAAGGCACAATCACACAAACAAACACATGTGAAATAAACTAGTTTGAATCACAGCTTATTGACAATGCCCTGGCACTATCCAAGCTGAAACAGCTACCGTACAAAAACAAACACCCAATCACAATCATCTGGGCTACAGTATAGAACAAACCACAAATCTGTACAAAGGCATAAAACAACAACTAACAAGAGCATACCAGAAAACCTGATTCCAAAACTCTGCATGTCAACGCCCAAACTCTAACACTTGGAGATACAGGTACAGCATCGCATCAAAAATAGAAGGTGCCCAAGCGCCAACTAAAAAACAATGAAATGTATGCAGCACAAAAACCAAATCTGCCCAAGCAGAAGTGGTGGAAGAGAACTATCAATGCTTTGTAAAAAATCACACTTCCAGTGCCCCAGAATAATTGGGAGACCTAATATAACATGAAATGATGACGAGGGACATACTTTGAAGGACAAAACTTCAACAAATGTGATCAATCAAGCTAAAGCAGAAGGCTGAATGTACAGTCGAAAAGTGTTAGATTTCCATCTACTCATGGAACGGATTTCAGCATCAGTAAAGCCCCGAAGTGAAGCCCAGGTAGATGCCCCAATGCGGAAACTGTGACCTTTAAATAAAGATGAACTGAGATTACAAGCCACAAGACAGCAATTTATTTATTTATTGATGGTTAAGGTCACATATACAAGACAGCAATGTAATACTTTATTGAAATTGTGCCGCAAAAATGGGGAACCATCGGGATATACAAACTGCTCTTGCTGCTGTTCCACGGCTGGACAGAAATCATTGCAGAAGGGTAGCAGGACAAAATTCCATGTCCAAAACCCCATTAACCTTGATATGATGAGGTCTGCCTGCCCCATTGTGTTTGAAGTCACGAAAAGTAACACACAGACAAGGCGTTCCAACAGTATGGAATGACACATCAGAATATTGAACAACCTTATCCTGCAACTTAACAGTTGCAGGACAAAGCTTGCCAATCCTTGCAAATGCAAATGAAAGTGTCAATGACACTGTAGCTCAAGTTGTCAAGACAAAGACAAAGACATGTACATGTATAGTATGTGATACAGCAATGACAAACATCTAGGTAATGACCTGATAACAAAGGTACATATAAAGTATTGTAATGGTCTGTACATAAATACTGACCATTGCCTGTAACAAATGTATAGGTAAAGTATTGTAAAGGTGGGTGACAGTCAGATGCTAAACTAGAAAAGAAATCTTTGCGTCCCAGAATCTGACTGAACCCCAAAATATTTGTTCTCATAGCACAGTGATAACAAACACACTCATTCCTGTCCCAAGATGAAAACAAAGGTACCCAAGAAGTTTCGTGAAGATCAGTTCACAAATATGAGCTGTGTAGAAGTTGTGACAAAAAACTGATTGGACCTAATTTCGGTACAAAATGGCCACTGGCTGCCATCTTGAATTTTGGACCGCACCCAGAAACACTCATTCTCGTCCCAAGGTGATAACAAAGGTACCCAAGAAGTTTTGTGAAGATCGGTTCATAAATACAGCCTCTAGCCCGAGCCGTATTGACATGTGCACTTACAGTTTATAAGTAGCACTGAATAAATCAAAGTTCATCTAATTTGCATAATTTCTGCACGAGAAAAAAACCTGTACTATATGTGATGTATTCCATGTTACTAAACATTCATACAAAAATTTATTCAAATCAGAACTTTCATACAGAAGTTCTGTACAAAAAACTGCTTGCACTAATTTTGGTACAAAATGGCTGCTGGTGGCCATCTGGAATTTTGGACCACACCCAAAAACACTCGTTCTCATCCCACGGTGATAACAAAGGTACCCAATAAGTTTCGTAAAGATCGGTTCATAAATACGGCCTCTAGCCTGAGCCGTATAGAAGTTGTGTACAAAAAACTGATTAGATCTAATTTCGGTACAAAATGGCCACTGGCAGCCATCTTGAATTTTGGACCGCACCCAGAAACACTCGTTCTTGTCCCAAGGTGATATCAAAGGTACCCAAGATGTTTTGTGAAGATCGGTTCATAAATACAGCCTCTAGCCCGAGCCGTATTGACATGTGCACTTACAGTGTATAAGTAGCACTGAATAAATCAAAGTTCATCTAATTTGCATAATTTCTGCATGAGAAAAAAACCCATATTATATGTGATGTATCCCATGGTACTAAACATTCACACAAAAAATTATTCAAATCAGCGCTTTCATATGGAAGTTCTGTGCAAAAATCTGATTGCACCAAATTTTGTACAAAATGGCTGCCATCGGCCATCTTGAATTTCGGACCACACCCAAAAGCACTCGTTCTCGTCCCACAGTGATACCAAAGGTACCCAAGAAGTTTCGTAAAGCCCGAGCCGTATTGGCATTTGCACTTACAGTGCTGAAAGTAACACCAAAAAACATCAAAATTAGTCTAATTTGCACAATCTACGCACGAGAAAAAAACCTGTATTATATGTGATGTATCCCATGGTACTAAACATTCATACGAAAAAATATTCAAATCAGAGCTTTCATATGGAAGTTCTGTACAAAAAAAAAATTTCTGCATCATCGGTACAAAATGGCTGCTGGCAGCCATCTTGAATTTCGGACTGCACCCAAAAACACTCATTCTCATCCCACGGTCATAACAAAGGTACCCAAGAAGTTTCGTAAAGATTGGTTCATAAATACGGCCTCTAGCCCGAGCCATTGCAGCTTGGCACTTACAGCTCTGAAAGTAACACTAAATAAATCAAAGTCAGTCTAATTTGCATAATTTACGCACGAGAAAAAACCCCGTATTATATGTGATGTATCCCATGGTACTAAACATTTATACAAAACTTTATTCAAATCAGAACTTTCATACAGAAGTTCTGTACAAAAAACTGATTTTTGCATCATTGGTACAAAATGGCCGCTGGCAGCCATCTTGAATTTCGGACCACACCTAAAAACACTCGTTCCCGTCCCAGGGTCATAACAAAGGTACACAAGAAGTTTCGTAAAGATCGGTTCATAAATACGACCTCTAGCCCGAGCCATAGCCAATTGTTGACGTACGGACGGACGGACAGACGGACAGATGGACAGACGGCCAGATGGACAGACGGACGGATGGACGGACGGACAGACGGACGACGGATGACGGGCCATGACAATAGCTCAAATTTGACTTCGTCAAAGTTGAGCTAAAAATGCCAAACTAAATACAGCTTGATATAAACAACACTGAAATGCACTAGAAGTGCATCTGGAAAAAGCGGAAATAAGTTTATTAAGAATCGGCAGGCTAATTGGAAGATGCATACAGGGACCAGCCTGGGGGGAATTTTAGGGAGACTTCAAGTCTCCCTCCAGAAAAAATAGGGAGACTGCAGAGTCATGTAGGGAGACTTCATAGGCAAGTGGGGAAAATTAAGAATATTCATGTACCACCCCCGCCGCCCCTTCATATTTTCAATTTATGGTCCTCCATTAACGTACAAATAATCCAGGTCCAGTTGTCTATGATGCATCTGTGCCAGGTTAAAAAATCACAATGTAATTATTGACTGAAAATCCCCCACTGCTACATTCTCCTTCATGACCCCTCACCTCTTCTTCGTGCCAATCCCCCATCACCCTCCCAAAGTCTACTAAGCTAAATAGAACTATCACTGAAGGTGATTAATACCCCCGCTTTGGGTTTTTAGAGGAATGCACTTCTGATCATGTAGGCGAAGGCCATAAGGAAATGTATACATAAAGATCATTTTTTGTTGTTGAAATTTGTATTTGCATGTGGCCTTCCACAGAACAGCACTGAATACTTAAAGAGCCCACACATATATGGTTTACATTTGGAAAAACACATTTACAATGTGCAACATGTATTCAAAATCGGTTCATTAATGTAGGAGGAGTTGCACACACAAGAATCCCATTTGAAAACCCATAATAAATCCAAGTTAAAGGGAGATAACCTGGTTAAAATTGTCGCAGATCAAAAATTTGGGAATATGCGTATGTTCACTTAGTTGTGATAATGTTCGAAAGGTTTCGTCAAAATTGATTGATAAATGTAGGAGGAGTTGCACGCACAAGAATTTCATGTAGAAACCCATAATAAATCTAAGTTAAAGGGAGATAACCTAGTTAAAATTGCCACAGCTCAAAAATTTTGGAATATGCGCATGTTCACTTAGTAGTGATGATGTCTGTAAACTTTCGTCCAAATTGATTGATAAATGTAAGAGGAGCTGCGCACACAAGAATTTCATGCAGAAACCCATATTAAATCAAAGTTCAAGAGAGATAACCTGGTTAAAATTGTTGCAGATCAAAAAGTTTGGAATATGCACATGTTCACTTAGTAGAGATGATGTTTGAAAGGTTTCATCAAAATCGGTTCATTAATGTAGGAGGAGTTGCGCACACAAGAATTTGTTCGAATGGAAAGACATAATAAATCTATATCAAAGGGAGATAACCTGGTTAAAATTGTCGCAGATCAAAAATCTTGGAATATGCGCATGTTCACTTAGTAGTGATAATGTCTGAAAAGTTTTGTCCAAATTGATTGATAAATGTAGGAGGAGTTGCGCACACAAGAATTTCATGTTGAAACCCATATTAAATCAAAGTTCAAGAGAGATAACCTGGTTAAAATTGTCACAGATTAAAAAGTTTGGAATATGCACATGTTCACTTAGTAGAGATGATGTTTGAAAGGTTTCATCAAAATCGGTTCATTAATGTAGGAGGAGTTACGCACACAAGAATTTGTTCGGATGGAAAGACACAATAAATCTAAGTCAAAGGGAGATAACCTGGTTAAAATTGTCGCAGATCAAAAATCTTGGAATATGCGCATGTTCACTTAGTAGTGATGATGTCTGAAAAGTTTTGTCCAAATTGATTGATAAATGTAGGAGGAGTTGCGCACACAAGAATTTCATACAGAAACCCATATTAAATCAAAGTTCAAGAGAGATAACCTGGTTAAAATTGTCGCAGATCAATAAGTTTGGAATATGCACATGTTCACTTAGTAGAGATGAAGGTTTCGTCAAAATCGGTTCATTAATGTAGGAGGAGTTGCACACACAAGAATTTGTCCGGATGGAAAGACGTATGGACGGATGGATGGACGTACGGACGGACGGACGTACGGACAGACGTACAGGGCGATTCCTATATAGCCCCCACTTCTTCGAAGTGGGGGTATAATAATTTCCTAAGTCTGAAAGTGTGAACAGGACCAGATGTTAGAAGGTTGCTTGGGAGGTACTTTGTTAGTTAATAAACAAAATACATTCTGGGGTCGAGTATTTTGTAAAAGAAATGTCATTCCGCGTCATTTTTATGGCATTCCGGTGTCATTTCATGTCATTCCGATGTTTAGGAGGACCCTTTTTCAAGATCGTCCACATGTACACTGGTGTCCTGTACAAAGTTTTTCTTGACATCACTAAAGCTTTTTTTCATGTGTTTCAATTCCATTCGTGTTTTTCTGGGAATAGACAGCCCAACAGTTAACAGTCGTCAGCAAATCGAAATGAAAATAATGTGTTATAAAATACGTCCGTTGCATATACATTTTCGGCATCCTAAGCGACGTAACCTACTTTCAAACTGGGTTGTTTTGTTGAGTCGCGTAAGTCACCTATTTTCGTTTCGACACTTGAAGCTCCGACTGGAATGCAACAAAATAGAAATAAAAAAATCTGCCAAAAGCGACAATGGACAATTGCTTGTCGTGTGATTTCAAATAAATGGACGTTTATTTGACGAATTAAAATGCCCATTTATCACACTCGATTTTTGAAAATACTCGTTTTCATGTAAACCTCGCATCACTCAGTTCAGCCTTTTCTCATTTTGGCCAATTTTTAGAGGGCGACATGTAATCGCCCCGACTATTTTTCTAGGCGACTTTGGGCTTAGAAGGGCGACTTAATCGCCCTAGTCGCCCTCACGGCTGGTCCCTGGATGCATTTCTACAGCATGACGTAATCTTTGAATTCCTTCAAGTATTTTCCTGATGACAAATTGCTGTGTAGGATCTGGAAAATTTTGAATTTTATGGAGGTAAACAATACCAGAAATCATACAAGTGATCGATTTTGTTGCAAAACGTAAGTTGAAAAGGTGTGCAATAAACAAAGAAAGAATGTGTGCTGAAATGAGCAACTGTTCTTGAATACCCATCTCACGACAAAAAGCCCTGAATCGCTGATATGTTAACGCATATGATTTTTGTGTAGAAGGGGCTAAAGCATGATTTAACAAAGTATCGATTGTGTCAGTAAGTGATCTAAACTGAGTTCTTCTGGAATCATCATGGGTTCGGTGTTGACATGTGGTGCCAGACGTTTGAACTTCTGAACCTACAATCGAGAAAGAGAGTCTGCTAATAGGTTGGATTTGCCTTTAACTGGTAGAGGGCTGGAAGCCCATATTTGGGCTTTATTCTGAAGTGCAGGTGCCACAACTTGATGCCTTCATATTCTGTGGATATGCTTCATATTAGTTTGAAATTAAAATTATTTAGTCTGTGAGGGTTTGCCTTGTTACAATTTATGGGAGAGTGCCAAGTGGCACTCTCCCATAAATTGTAACAAGACAAAGAGACTTGGACAAATTTGGATGACCAAAAATAATTTAGCACTCTACCAGTTAATGTGCTGTGCCAGAAACAGTATATTAAAGCGTAAACAAATCAGCACAAAATTCCTCAATAGTTGAAGAAGCTCTGCATCTTTGGATGTTTGAGAATTAATGGCATGAACCACCGAAGAATTATCTGAATAAAAAAGAATTTGTTTGTTTTGAAGGGAAACAGCAAACAAAGACAGGGCAACCACGACAGGATACATTTCCAAAACTGCTACATGGGGAATTCTGCTGAATGAAGCCCATGCTCCATAAAACCAGTCCTTCCCAAAAATGCAGCCAAAACCAAGGGAAACAGCTGCATCAGTATGAAAGACCAATTTGTCACTGTCAACCCAGCTTCTGTCGAAAAAGAAGGATTTCCCAATGAAATCTTGCAAGAAAGTGAGCCATAATGTTAAGTCCTGTTTCACTGCCTGAGTAACCCTAATTCGATAGTGAGGTTTGGATATTCCAATGGTCAAATTAATTAATCGTCATAAAAAGACTCTACCCGGGACAACTACAGCACATGCAAAGTTTAACCCTTTACCCAACGCAGACTATATCAAAATTTATTATTTTGAATATCATTTTTTTAAATATTTCAGAAAATTTCGAAATTACCATATCATGTGACCCCTCATTGGAACGAGCTCGTTCCAACGAGGGGTCACATGATATGGTTTTGTTGAAATTTTTTGAAAAATAATATTTTTTCAACTACTGAATTTGCATATTACACGGGCGGATGCGGCCGATTCGTTGGGTAAAGGGTTAATAAACTTATCAAAGATTGTAATTCTTTCAAAGTAACTTTTTGTTTAGACAGCATTGAAACAATCCAACTCCAACACTTCTGTAATTTATCGTCTGAAGGACGTGCTGACATATCTAATGAATCTAATTCAAAACCGAAGAAAGACATTGATTGTGCAGGCTCTAATGTCCTTAGCGATCTTCAAAAATTGATCCAGGTAAAACTGACAGGTGTATGGCTGAGTGGCCACAAAAACGAAATCATCTAGCACATGTACAATATTATGAACAGAGTACTTAACCCTCGCGATCCAATGAAGTGCAGTACTGAAATCCTCAAAAATCCGACATGACGACACACAGCCCATAGGGAGACATTTATCAAAATAGAATCTATTTTCCCATTTAAGGCCTAACAGGTGGCGATCCAATGGACTGATGGGGATAAGGCGAAATGCAGACTCAATGTCGGACTTTGCCATAAAACTACCCGGCCATGCACACAAATGAACTCAATTGCATCCTCAACCGACTGATAAAGAACAGTTGACAAACCTTTGGGAATACCATCATTAACAGAAGAACTGGAGGGAAAAGACAGCTGATGAATCATCGGATATTCCCCAAAAGCCTTTTTGGGAACAACACCAATAGGTGAAATCATGAAGTTATCATAGGGTGGAACATCGAATGGCCCATCCAACCTGTCAGCTGCAATTTCTTTTTCAAGTTTCCTTTGTACCTGTTCCGGCAATTCCAAGGCAGATTTGAGATTTTTTGATTCAAGATGAACACCTGGTGCATGATAACCAATTCTAAAATTCTAAACCCATAGGTAAAACCATGAGTGAGAGTTTGATATAATGAACAGTTGTATCCAGACAGCAATTTACTTAGAGCTACCACCATGATAGGCGTTCTTATTATCACTTGGTCCTTTGCTTTTGGAACCACTCCGAAAGGAATCAGTAGAACCAGAAACACCCTGATATTGCGAAGACTTCACATGTTTGAAACGATCAGAGCAGCTAGAATGAGAATGATCCTGACCACAAAGGAAACTCCTGTGAGAAAATCGACAAGGCAACACACAGTTTCCTCCTCTATGAAACCTGTAACAAAAACCCTGAGGGATCAAAGAATCAGACAGACGTGATGTAAATTTGGAATTACTACGCCTAGCATGCTGTTGAACCTGAGACACTGAAGATTGCTTCCCGCTTGGCATAGCTTGTAAATATAACTCCCAATGTATTGAATCCCAATTTAAAGATGTGGACTGTTTCAATAAACGAAACTGATGGTCATAATATGACCAGTTATACCCAAGTTTTGACATATGACGGATATTTGATTGATACTTCAGTAAACTTGACACAAGTTCAGGATGTTTTTCTGCATGCATTGCACAAAAAAATTTTGAAAGCCATAAACCACTGGGATAACAAGGAGATGTCTTTAGGTTTACAGGGTATCCACTTTGAAGCAGGCCCCTCCTCCTATTCTTCAACTGACAAACTGTAGGAACCTGTTCCCTCTTGTTGTGGAAAAAGCAATGCAAGATTAACATACTCATTGGCCCAAATCTGGGCCTTTAGCTTCGAAGAGACATGGAAAGTGAGAGGCACAGATGAGGAAATAAAATCATAACCTGTCATAGATGAGGGTTGTAATTCAACATTAGCAGAAAAGGAGTGTGTTGGTGGCAAAATATTCATGGCACTGGAAGTGTGAATGTCTACGCCCCCAACTGACTAACGCATTCGAAACTGCATCTGCAATAACATGCTGACTGGATGATGTCCTGATGTCACCTAAAACCTGTGGTGGCAACTGCACAGTTACAATAATATTATCTGAGGTATTTGGTTGAGCAACATTGGCAGTAGACTGGTTTCGTTCCTGATCTGAATGACTAGCACTCCCAGTGTGAATGGCAGGTGAAGTACAATGTGGAATAATATTATTATTTACTGGTGTTTAAGGTCACATATTTTTGCACAATGGCTAATCATGACCACAACATGAGTATCAACTCAAGACAAGAGGTGAGCATTAATAAGCCATGTTGCCAATTTTAGAGAGGGTTTGCACCTCCCAAGCATTGGTGACTGGGTTCTATTTTACCAGTAAAAGAGAGCCTGTTTACCGCAGTGAACAGGCACTGCTTCACTTCCCGGGGTTCTCACGGGGAAATGTGGAATAAAACACTCATGGGATGAAGAACCCACTGGCACTGTAACAGGATGATCAATTCCTAAGGAATTGCCAAAGAGACTGTCAGAAGAAATTCCAGATGAAGTCCTATCAGTATGGAAAGCGTTTGATGACCTTATTCGACTACTGACAGTGTGCAAACTGGCATCATGCATGGAACAAGGTATGTTAAAGGATGAACTGCAACAAGAAGTCTGGACCGAGACAGGTACAGGTATGTTTGAACTGGCAACAAAATTATCAGTTGAGGCAACAGACGTTCGAATGACATTTGGAAAGGTAACAACCGAAACATTGTGAGATGAACTAAGTGTAACAGTGTGTGATATACTGAGATTTGATAGTGAGGTCATTGGTACAAAAGTTGTGTCATTTGAAACAGAAGTTGAAGAATCTGACCAACGAGTTGCGATTGATCGTCTATGGTTAGTAGCAGGCGCCGACATTGACGTAATATTGTTTCTATTTATACAACACCGTTTGGGATTTGATGGTGCATAAAATTCTGATAAATGGTCACTTAAATCTAACCGCCGCCACCTTGGCATACCGAAAAGATAGGTGAAAAAAGAAAATATTTTAATTCTTGAACATAAGTATTATAAACAGATTGATTGTTTGCAATAAACATCACTGTGGACCACTAATCAAAGATGGACCACACCCCACTAACAGTGGAAATAACATGATCAACAATTAAAAAAAACTTGGTGCTCAAACACGGGGCCGGATGGACGTTCCCATTAAAAAAATAAATTATGCAATTGTAACAAGACCACCCATCTATGATGCATGCATCATATTCTGCACTGTGTCCAGTCATAGAGAAATGGAAAATAACCCCATTCGGCCCCATGCAAAAACAACCACTGCATGTCTAAATAGAACACACAAACCCGTTACCAATTGTGAAACAATATGGGCAACACAATCCATCACCACAGGTGTGAAATGAGTCCAAGTGCAACTTCCAGAGAAACTTCCACTGTGAATTCATGAAACGTAGCATGCAATATAAACTATACATGTAGTGATAAAGGTAAATGAAATTATTCAAAGCACATTTCAAAAATACTGCATTAAATGACAGAGTGTGAAAACAGTTAAGATAAATTGTTCAAGTAATAAAGTATTGCTCCCTGAATACTGCGGTAATATTTTGTCAAACCCTGTGGAGTAAAATGCACCCCATAACATAAATGTTTACGAACGATCAGGTGCAATCTTGAAAGTTTCCAAAATTTGAATCGAAACGATGAGGAGGGCAAAACTTCAGTCAGAAAACGATTAAAAATATCAATTTCGGCATTGTACTCTGCAACCGATAAGGAAGGCCTAGTTCAAGGTTGACGAATGGAAGTACAATGAAATAATTGTCCCACAAACACCCATTCGACACTGTACTTAACCGTTAGAAGCTGTGCCAGATTATCAATATTATTTCCAACAGTGAGTGGGTCGCACGTTCCTACGTCATTCCCACCACTTGTAATATAACTAACTCAGGGCAAAACATATCAACATACTGTACCGCATATGCACGAAAATAGGGAAATACGCCCCTGGGTTTCCCAACTACTCTACAAATAACTTTTCAACCTTTGTGCTCCTGAAGGTGAAGATATGACCCAAGGTCATGATCATGTGACGCTGCACGATTTAGGAACTGTGCAAAATGTAGGATGTCCCAATGACAAGGACTTTAACAGGTGAGCGATCACTCATGATATATAATCAAATTCAAAAATAATAATAATAAAAATTGAACCCAAAGGATGGAACATTATATAGATATCACTAAAATACAGACATGCAGATTGATCACGTACTACTCCCTGTTAAATTTTATGTTCCGTTCTTGGTGACAATTCAACCAGTTTGGGAATGACAAAACTTCATATCCATCATTCTGTGACGTCGCAGAACTAAAACTTTTCATTGGTCCACTACAGATGTGTTCACCTGTAGCATGATTCACTACACATTTGACAAGTCACGGGAATTACCTTGATATGGACCTAATTTAGATAACATAATTAAGCCCATTCCGTCAATAGCTACAAACCAAAACATAAAATGCATTTGAGCTCAAAAACGACTATCATTCTTCTAGTCTTTGTATTTTCATTGTAAATCATCATCACATTTCATGTTAAGACTGCTCATATTATTAAAATATTTTGTGAAACTAATTAAAATAATAATCACATAAATTAATATCCAGGTTAAGCCATATTACATATTATAAAAATAATCAATTATTTGCTCAATCACAGTTGCAAATGCAAAATCTAGCCTTCATACTTTAACTCAATTTCGTTATGCTAGATTTTAGTGTTAATTATCGTTACTTGTGTTTTTAAAAATAATGCACAAAGAAACTATCAACTCTCTTCATACGTCAGAGCTCATCTCTGTTGTGATGAGGGTTGTTGTATATTAATTAATCGTTAAAATGTAATTGTCACACTTGTAAATAACTTTAATTTTTCCCCAAGCAGGCCATTACCATGCTAGGTTTTACGGGTAACCAGGTACTTTGAGCAGGGAATTTCTACAACCAAACATGATAGTGAAGTCCACCACGTGGCTGGTTCTACATATTTGGTAATTGTAAACACTACAACCAACTACTACCAGTTCCCCATCGGTTAATCTGGCTGTAATTGTTGTTGCTGGTGGTCACATGTCTAGAAGCAGGGTGTCTGCTTCGCGAAGGCTTTCTTTTTGTCATTCACCGGTAGTGAGCTTTCCAAACACAACTAGAATACTAAAAATAAATGATCAAGCGAGCTGATTCAAAGACTTTTAATTTCAAAGGTAACCACAAAAGAAGTTGTTACACAGAAATGACTACCACCAACTCGTGTTGAAACGATTAATGCCATTTGGCTTTTTACTAATCGACTAATCGTCGGGTAGTAGTCGACGATTAATTGACTAGTCGGTTATGCAAAGTCAGATGCTAAACTATGCAATAATTCTACAAAACTGGTTTTTAACTAAATTCATTGGCTGGTGTGGCTTCCAAATTACGATACAACTAATGGGTCTAACTGTGCGACATTATGGAAGCCAATGTCTCCATGTCCTTATGACCAAACAACCAGTGCCGCAAAAAATAAATTGGTCTAATAATAAATCTTTGGTGTTCCAATATTCAGTTCTGTCAAATATTTTTAAGCGAAATTGAACTTTTCCCCCAAATTCCCTTGTATATTGTGGTCTAATAAGAAATTTCTGCAAAGACTTTGAAAGCAGAAAACTGGTCACTGAAGAAGTGTACTATGATGAAGTGACTGTTCCATGACCTGCATAACTTCATCAACCCCCAATGAAAAGCTAGACAAACTATAAACAATAGCCTCATTGAATATTAAATACATCACGTGACTAAACAGTGCGATTTGTTTGGTCAGTATGTGCACTACGTAAAGCGAGTTGTAAAACTTCATTCAATAGTACATATCATTATGTGACGTTTTGTTTTCTGACCAATCTTTTCACTGCAACATTTACCCAAAATAAGAACATGTTGAACAAGAGGCCCCAGGGGGCCTCAGGTTGCTCACCTGACATGGTAGTCTAAATATCAAAACAGGGACTTGACTTGAATAAGCTGCATACGCCCCTCCTAAGAAAAGCATATACCAACTAGATGAAGTGATTGTGCCCACACAATACACAGGATTTTCCTTCTATTTTCAGTTCCTGCACAAAAACACATAAAAAACAACAACAAAAATTCCGGATTCTGGTCCCAAATTTTCTAAGTCCCACCCGGACCCCAAATTTTCAGTGTAAAAAAAATAATTTTTTTTTTGTCTTAAAATTGAGCGAAACGCATAAAAAACTAACAAAAAATTCCGGATTTTGGTCCAAAATTTCTAAGTCCGGAACGGGGCCCCAAATTTTCAGCCTAAATATGAACCCAGGGACTTGGCTTGAACAAACTTTAATCTCACCCTCCTAAGGATGCTGCATACCAAATATCAAAAGATTCTTATTGCTTGATTTTTAAAGAATATTCCTCATACTGCACTAATTTAAACATTTTGGCTCATATAGAGAGCCCAAATATGCACCCAGGGTATTGATTTCAATAAACATGTGAAACAATCTTCCAAAGATGTTATATGTGAAATTTGAAAGCTTTTGGAGCAGTGGTTTGGGAGAAAAGTAGTCTAACATGTTTTTCCCATTACCCACAGTGTTAAAAAATGCTGACTCAGCACTTTTTCAAAGTCCCCAAAAAGTACCCCATGATAAAACTGATGGCAATTTTTTTTTACCATTCCATTCTGTTGGTCATAAGGAAGCTTACACCAAATAGGAATTCTCAGTGCCGTGTAGTTTTGGAGATATGGGCGTTTTAATTTTTTTCTATTTTTAGCTCCTGCGGTTCCCATGGGGTGACAGGAAAAAAAATTTGGGCATAAATTAAGTACTTATGACCCAATAAGCCCTCATATCAAATTTGGTTCAAATCTGCCTCTCGGTTTGGAATATAGATATTTTGGGAGTGGCAAAAATTCTTGCTCCTCCCATAACAATGGCAAATATAGCCCCACAAACTTCACTTGAACAAATCTGAGTCTACACCTCAAAACGAAGCTGCACACCTAATATCAAGTCTCTGCTACTGCTGAAGAAGATTTTCAAGATTTAGGCACACTTTTTGGGCGTGGCCTTACCAAGGGGCGAGGCAACTTGATTTGAACAAAATCAAATTGCGATGTCATAACAAACTATTATCTCAAATATCAATTGAATTGGTTCAGCGGTTTGGGAGGAGAAGATGCAAACACCATGTTCACGGACGATGGACGGTGAGTGATCACTATAGCTCTCCTGACTGAAAGTCTGGTGAGCTAAAAAGCTGACATTTGTAGATGTACTTCCGCACAGCTGACAGCGTTAATTAAAATGACACAACAGTTTGCAGGCATACTGTTCACACCTCATTTGTGTTTTTTAATCAGTGTAATGGAATCATGAATCTTTGACCAGTAATTTAATCTATTTGAGTGTTAACTAGCGGGTGATACCCGGCGTTGCACGGGAGAAGATGGTTATATTAGCCGTTTTCGAAATAGGTCAAAGTCACCAATTTCAAGGTCAAGGTCACCCCGATAAAGTCAAAATGATCGATGGGTCAATATACCCACACATATGAAATTTTAGCCCGATCGGCCCAGCCGTTTTCAAAATAAAAGGTCAAGGTCATCAATTTCAAGGTCAAGGTCACCCTGCACGGGCACGGCACCCATCCCATGTTTCTCGCAGGGACGAATTACCCCGTGTACAAAATTTGAGATCGATCGGTAGAGAAATGGAGGAGTTCACCTGGAACAAAGATTGTTCCAGGTATTTCACAAATATTGCATGGGTTTTTTTTATCAATTCACAAAACACAAGTTTCTTCCCACGTTATCTCCCTTAGAGAGCCCAAAATCAGACAAGCGCATATTTTTGATCCAGTAACTTTTGTTGCAGTGTAAATAACCAGGTCACATCAAAATAAAAAGTACTCACCTGACAAAACACCAAAGGTACTTCAGAAACAAGACTTTGAATCAGTGTAACTCCTATAAATAGGTACTCAGGAATTCAAATCTGAGCAAATATTTGTATCATTCATTTTTCTAAGATTCTGATACTATCATAGAAATAATGCCTGGATATCCAGTATTTCCATTAATACTAAAACAAGGACATTCTTAATGAGAAGATCTTTAAACATTGTTCCTCATATTGGATTAAGATAATATTTGGGCTCCATATGACAAACTTGGATCTGACCCCCATAAAAATGCAGTATTCCAAATATCAAAACATTTTGACCAGTGGATATGAAGAAGAAGCTTTTTAAAGATTATTTCTCATATCGGACTAAGCTGAAATTTGGGCACCTGTTTGGAGCTCAAATATAAACACATGGACCTGATTTCAGCAAATTTTAATTTACCCCCTTCCCAGCTCCTCCTCCCCCCACTCTAAAAAAACTCTATCCCTACCATCAGGATATTGTATAATCAAAATATAACAAATATAAATGAAAAATATATATATACAAAAAAAAAAAAATGTATAACAAATATCAACAAATAAAATGAATATGAAAAGAATCTGACTGGTGGTTCTGGAAATAAATTTTTTTTAGCAAATATTCATCATGATATTGCACTAAATTACCTATACCAATTTTACCCATAGATTTGAAAATCTGCCAGAGTGTAGTAAAAGACACCAAGCTGCATAGCGGCAAAGTGTTATAGCATGCTGGCAGGTTAATGAAATCTCTAATAACTGACTTCCCCCTGTATTTTGTTCAATCAATAAAATGCAGACTTGGGTATACTCAGAGGACAAGAGGTATTCAAGTGACGTCACTCAATCACTTGTTCGATTGTTCTATCGGGTATTTCAAGTTGGTTACTAACCCTGAAAAGACAAAAGAGTCAGGCTGCAAGCTGTTGGTGAATCAATATGTAGCATACCTACTGATACAAAGACCAAAGGAAATACCATAAACCAGAGGCCCCAGGGGGTCTCAAACACCTAGGAAAGTTGTTTAACAAAGAATTTAAAATCAGATTCTATCTATGACTAGTTAACACTACAGAGGAAAGAAGTCATGTATCCCAGCTCAGGCTTTCAACTCCTTTTTGTGAAAAATAATGGCATTTTTAGGAACACATTTTGTAAAAAAAAATAAGGGAATTTTTAGGAATAAATAAGGGAAATTTCCAAAAAAAATAAGGGCAAAATATTGCAAATCTTTCTGTAAATTAATTAAATTACTTACCTGTAAACATATCAAATACTGAAATTAGGATCATTACCATAGATGTTGGCTTCCATAGTCATCATCATATCCATTCAGCACTCGTTCACTGTGCTACAACTTGTATTTTACAAGGAGCACACACAATGATCCCACAGTACACAGAGTACTTCTTCATTGGGAAAATGCAGTGTCAATTAAATTACCGTCAATAGATGAGGGCCATCTTCATCAAAGTCATCAGATAAATGCTGAATGCATCTGTTTTGACTATAGCCAACCTCTGGTTGATCTTTCTCAGTATCTGAAGACTAAAACTCCGATCAGATTTGCAATACATACATTATTGTTATTAGTGACTTAAAATGTGTATCATAAACTAACAAAAGCACAACATTTTAATAAACTAGGAATTTCCATAAAAAAATAAGGGAAATTTTAGGACTGTCACATAAAAATAAGGGTTGGCATCAAAAATGGAGAAAAATTAGGAAAAATAGAGCTAGTTCAAAGCTTGCTGGCTTCCTCCACCCATAAAATTGTCTGACATTAGGTGACCCTGGCTGTCAAAAGCATAATTAAACCCCCAATAAAAAAAACTTTAAAACCTATGTTGTGAAGATATAAAATTTAAATTTTAAGTTGTTCAAAACATTTTTTTTTCCATATCGACTTCTGGTCATGTTGTTGTGAAAGGTTAAAATTTGTACAAAATTGAAACAACTTTAAATTTATCCATGAATTCACAGTCAATGGACTTTACATACAATTTCTTGATAACATATTCTTGATCTGAAAACATGGACACAAATTTTTTCTCGGATTCTGTCCGCCTACCCAACAATTAAATACAATGCAGGGTACTCATCACTCAACATCTTTTAGTCCCCATTACCAAATAGGAATGCAGTTAAGGTCCATTGGTTAAAGCATTGGACTTCAGATCAAAATTTTGTAGGCTTGTTTGATCCTGACCTGCAACATCTGTGTTGTGTCCATGGGGAAGACATTTAATGCCAAATGACCAAGTGTTGATCAGCAGCACAGCACAGTACTTAAATTTGAGATTTTCATCTATGTATACTCCTAAGAATTTGATGAAGTTCTCCTGCCTGTAATTACCAATTCTTGTTAGTTCAGTATTATTGATCTTTACTTTTAAATTTGGAAATTTATTTTCATTATTTTGTGGGTCGAGAAGAATAGTTTTACTTTTGCTGGCATTTATGGCAAGTTTGTTGCATTGTCACCAATTACACACATTCGATAATTCGTTATTGATCGTTTGTTCCAAAATGTGTTCTTCGTGACCTGACTTATAAACCGTTGTGTCGTCAGCAAAAGAAAACAAGTCTGAAGATGTTGAAGTGCTCAAGTCATTCTCATATATAAGAAAAAGTTGAGGTCCTAAAACAGAACCTTGTGAAACACCGCAAACAATGGTCTTTAGTTCCGAACAATAGCTATTGTATTCCACATATTGGCACCTCCCAGTGAGAAAACTTTCAAATCAAAAAAGTATATAGGGTCAAGTTCAGCGAATCATTTATATCCATGTTTCTCATTTTAGAGGACTTCCACCCCCAGATATTGGTTACCAGGTCCTATTTTACCAGTAAAGCAGAGCCTGTATAGCATAGTAGAAAGTACTGCTTCACTTCCCCGAGTTCCCACGGGGTGCCTTTAGTAAAAAAAAACTTGACTTGTTAATTGCATAGTTAATCTGTGTTAACAGAATAAACAATATTGTGACTGCTCGAAGAATTATAGTGACAACACGTGGCGTAAAAAGACTGGTAGAGCAGCTTATTCCTGTTTACCTTGCAAACCAACGCTAATTAATCAGTCAAAGCAAGTTATAGTCTGTATCAAAACAATGCTCATGAGAATTGATCTTGGAGGTGTGTTGTGTTTGTCACCTTAAGTGTTCAGAGAACAAATTTCAGCAGTGATATGTTTAATTTATCTCAGAGAGAGGGTTGATAAGTTTTTTGGTCTTTTATCTTTGCTTAAGTGTTGTGAAAAATGATAAATGATCACTCGAACTTGAGTGTCAAAAATTGTTAAATTCAGGTTCAGGGCTGGCAGCAAACAATAAATGAAATTTAAATTTTATAGTAAATTTCCTTTCTTATTATACCTACCACAACTGTTTACACCAGGCTTGCACTACAGTAGAAGTCCCTAACTCCGAAGTATACACTCTATTTTGTTCTTTCCCAAGAGATTTGGGAAAGAAAAAGAGGCGCAAAAGCACCCAGAAAAAATGCCGCTCAGGATCACAGATCCAATGTCGAGTTGTGACCTTGACCTTTGACCTGGCGAGTCCAAGGTCAATAGGGTTCTTCCTCGCACCAAGGCCAACACACCTATGAAGTTTCATGACTCTAGGTTGAACCACTATCAAGTTCTCATCCGGAAACCAATTGTTGCGATATGCTATGTTCAAGGTCACTGTGACCTTGACCTTTGACCTGGTGAGTCCAACATCAATAGGGTTCTTCCTCGCACCAAGGCCAACACGCCTGTAAAGTTTCATGGCTCTAGGTTGAACCACTATCAAGTTATCATCCGGAAACCAATTGTTGCGATATACTATGTTCAAGGTCACTGTAACCTTGACCTTTGACCTGGCGAGTCCAAGGTCAATAGGGTTCTTCCTCGCACCAAGGCCAACACACCCTATGAAGTTTCATGACTCTAGGTTGAACCACTATCAAGTTCTCATCCGGAAACCAATTGTTGCGATATGCTATGTTCAAGGTCACTGTGACCTTGACCTTTGACCTGGTGAGTCCAAGATCAATAGGGTTCTTCCTCGCACCAAGGCCAACACACCTATGAAGTTTCATGACTCTAGGTTGAACCACTATCAAGTTATCATCCGGAAACCAATTGTTGCGATATACTATGTTAAAGGTCACTGTGACCTTGACCTTTGACGTAGCGAGTCCAAAATCAATAGGGTTCTTCCCATCACCAAGGCCAATCTACCTATGAAGTTTCATGAATGTGAGTTGAACCATTATCAAGTTATCATCCGGAAACCAATTGTTTAAGATTTACTATGTTCAAGGTCACTGTGACCTTGACCTTCGACGTAGCATGCCCAAAATCAATAGGGTTCTTCCTCCCACCAAGACCAACCTATGTATGAAGTTTAATGAATGTGAGTTGAACCACTATCAAGTTATCATCCGGAAACCAATTGTTTACGCCCGCCCGCCCGCCCGCCCGCCCGCCCGCCCGCCCTCCCGACCGCCCGCCCCGCCCGCCCGCCCCGCCCGCCCCCCCGCCCCCGCCCGCCCCGCCCGCCCGCCCGCCCGCCATTCACCAAACTATAAGTCGAGTTTGACTTCGTCACAACTCGACTAAAAATAAGTCAAAACTGGGTCGAGTTAGGCCAGTGAACACCCAGTAGGGGACACTCTTCTCTGTACTAATCCACAGCTTTCCGGTGTAACAGTTTATCTCCCCCCCCCCCCCCCTGTATATCTTCCCCTCGGGGCGGGGGGGGGGGGGATAAACTAGTTTATCTCCCCCCCCCCCACCTCAATTTTTTTATCTTTCAATTTAATCACAGAACTTTTTAAAGAATTTGCTTTAGTACCCCTCTGTTATATTAAAAAGCATGAGGGGCAATTTGAAAACTTGTTAATCTGGCCTTGAGAGTGCGGCAACAAACCCTATATTTTGATGTGTTTTTTTATTTAAAATTATGAATAAAATTATCATCAGTATCGTTGTATGAGCCAAAAAAATAATTTAAAAACTTTGAATGTCAGTTCTTTTTTAATATGATATCCTAATGGTAATGTGAGGAGAAATGCAAGTTCTTCAAAAATATTTCTTCTGTTAACAGCTTGTACGAATGAGTCTTGAAAATGGCAAAAATGTATAAAAATTCTACTCATAATGCTAATTTGAGCTAAATTTGTTTTTTTTCTTCCCTTTTGGGTATCAAGCTCTCTCTCACACTGACCGATGAGTTTTTCAATGTCACCCACAGGTAAGGAAGCGATAGGGGGAGTCATAACCTACCCATATGTTTAAGTTGTTAAAAGAAAAAATTTATCCAGTATATCTTCTTTATCTCTAGTTGGTGAGGGGTAAGATAAACTGGTCATGATAACTACTACCCCCCCCCCCCCCCCCCCCCCCCCCCCCACTGAAAATTGTTCCCTTCTAACAGCTTAAGCATGTGAATCGTAAAAATCGAAAATACTGATTAAATTCCCTTCAAAATAGTGGTTTGAGCTAAAAAGAAATTTTGTGTAATAACTTTGAGTGTTGGGTGGGGGGGGGTAAGATAAACTGGTCATGATATCTCTCCCCACACCTCAAAATTTTTCCTTTCTAACAGCTTGAGCATATGAAACTTAAAAATAGAAAATACAGATGAAATTCTCTTCAAAATGGTGGTTTGAGCTAAAGACAAATTTTTTGTAACTTTGTGTGTCGGGTGGGGGGTAAGATAAACTGGTCACGATATCTCCC